>CM057824.1:57858820-59058820 GCA_030068075.1 Paguma larvata
ATACCATCTTCAATTTGTTCATTTCAATTGCCCTTTTATTTTATAGATATGTTTATAATCTCTATAGGAAATTTGATTATGCTATATATCAAGAATACTTACAGTATACCCCCTAGTGTCCATAATCTTTTGGACAAAAAACTTACCAACAATTTAATTAATGCTAGCCCTCTTCTAACTGTCCCAAGCATCTAGAAGGTTTCTCGATATGAAAAAAAAAAAATGGAGAAGTAGTCATTTTCATGCTACAAGAAATATAATGTCCTACAGAAAAGGAGACAAGTAATTAGTCCGTCCAAATTTATTAACAGGAAGATAAATACTCTACCACTGCAAAATATTTTTTCTTCACTAAAGTAGTTTAGAGAACTATAGTGGGATGTTATTTTTAAACTGTAGACATCTATAATATTTTCAAAGTAAATATCCAATGAAACAAGCAACTAAATATATCATTATGAAACTCACAGAGAAGTATGCTCAAGAAAATGATAAATGAAACCAGGTGATATATACAAAGCATTTACCATGCCAGGCACTGTGCCAGACATCACTGAGATATAGACACGATCCATCATTAAGACAACATGGAATATGATACGAGTTGAACAACAAAATACTTACCATTCAGAACAACTGTAGGAAAGATGTCATTTGAAATGTACAGATAAATATTGCTGTAAGAACTTATAGAAGGGAATTATCACTTCAGACTAGGGTTAGCAAGGAGAGCATCAGGGATTTGAATTTGAGCTAAGTCTTGTGCAATACTGGATTTATATAGGAACCAAAGAAAGCAAGGAAATAGAAATTTGAGAAAAATTATTGCTATACACAAGTATTTAACAACAATGTAATATAAAGATGCAGAAATGGAATGAAATAATAAAAAGAAAGTTTAGATATTAAAATAACTGTTTACAGCTTTAAACACTCAAAGTGATATTTCCAGGTGAACGGGGTATTAGGATGTTGAAACAAAAATTGACAAAAGAAAAAAATTAAAGATAAAAAGATTTGACTGTCATTAATATTTTAACAACTCCCAGGTCAAGTCTCCAATTCATTTCTTCTTCTTCATGCAACACTTACAGATTCAATAGAGCTGTGTTGCCCATGAGAAGTGGAGGCTACAGATGGGGAAAAAATGTAGGCTGCCTCTCTAAACAATCACTGTATCAATTATTCCTCAGCTGTTATTTTCCCTGCCTGCCCTCTCAGAAACTGATTTTTGTACAATTGCATTAGTAATTCTATCAGTTCAGCAAGGAATCAACAACTCGACTCTTGTTCATACTTCATTATAAATAAAATACTAGGGCAGAAAATTGATCTTATAGTCTCACACATCTGTGTATTTCAAAACTAGATTGTCTTTGGCTATCTCTCTTGAAATTTCTGAATAGCATCCCTTTCCAGAAAACAAACAAACAAACAAACTTGTTTTCTCAAGTTTCTAGTAATTGGTATTTTGAGTCACAGGATGTCAGAATTCTCAAACTAAATATGGAAATTCAAATCTATACACTGACACTGACTTCTGTTGTAAACCTACAGTGCAGAAAATTTGTTTAAATCATTTCAAAAGGATAATATGTAGAGAATCTAAGCAGAACTTTTTCTTCCACTTATTCTTTCCAAAAAATTATGCTATCTTATTTTAACAAGATAACATCTAAGCACACACATACATTTTTAAGAATTTCCTACTAGGTTTACAAAAAAAGAAAAAAAGCATTGCCTCCTGAAGATGCAATGTTTTCAATTATTATAAAGAAGGAAATTATGAGCTCAAATTAATGTCAAATTACCTAAAAAAGAATCTTATGTATATAGGAGTTATCATAGTGGGCTAAGCTTCACATTAAATTTGAAAATCAGTTATGCTGAACTGATAAACTTGAAATCAGTCTATATTTTAAAATTCTACCTGTTATATTAAATTCAATATATACGATCAGATTGATGGGACACAGTGGATGCCTCAATTCTAGTAACTAACATTTGGACAATGTTTTGTTGTTGTTGTTATTTAATTTTTATATACAATCTTCAAAGGGTCTTCCACAAGGAAATTTTCAACCAGTTTGATGCCATCTAAAATAATCTCACTAGAGAAAGTTACCATTTCTTATAGACTCGGTTCTTCTCTACCATCAAAATTACAGATTTTGAAATGCCTCAGAGACATTTTTTGAAAATCTAGAACTATTCAGCATATTTCTTTTGACTGACTCCTAATTTATTGTATTTTTTCAAGTAGGAAACAAAGTTCAAATCTATTTGGATCATTCTGACAACAATCAGAGCATCTGGACCTCAGTAGTGGAAGTTCTGGTTCACAAATATGATGAGTCAAGCTTCTACAGGTATGTTTAGTGCCAGTCAATAAATACTGTACCCACGAGCATGTCACAAAATGAAACATACAGAGAACTCTAAATTTAAATGATTCCAGTGAAATTTGAGTATTAAGAAATCATGATTTTTAAAAGTTTCAAAACCAAAGCCTAAGAAACAAAACATTTGCCAATGCTTATCTAAATGATTTTATCTGGATATAGAATGAATATCATGGATAAGTAGACAAGACAAAACTATGGGTTTTGGAAAAAGGACAAGGATCACCAGGGACTGGGAGTGCAAAGAAGAGGGGACTACGAAGGACGTGGGGCAATCTGGGGGTGATGAATTGTTCGGCAGCATGGCTGTGAAGGAGGATACATAGCTCGGGGTCTTTGTCAAAGCCCTCAGAACTGTACCCCACAAATTCTAAGTTTTACTGTATATAAAAGGAAAAACAGAAATACTTAGGAGAGGTTTCTTAAGGTAGAAAACCAGATGTTCTTTGTTAGTATCAGCTACTACTTCAGATACTACTACAAGTGTATCAGATAGTTAATTCTATTTTCTGTGCTTTGTCCATATTTTTACCCACGGCCTCAGAATATAACACCTTAATTTCCAGTGAAGATAGAGAAGCCTGAATATGAATGTGAGTCTGTGAAAACAACAACAATAAATATAAAGCAACCCTCATTAATCACTCCCTTCATGCATCGATATTAAATTTTATGAATATAGTACAGCAAACAATAAGACACTGTAATAAATAAGCAATCTAATGCTTGTTTATTGTTCTTTACAAAATGCGAAAAGTTAGCTTACCTTCATGATAAAATGTGATTGAATTTTTTATAAAAATAACCTTTTTTTCATAACGCTCCTATTTTTTTGGTTGGATTATAAAATGCCACAACCATGTTGGAAAATATTTTTAAAGTTTTTTAAAAGAGTTAAACAAATACCTATCTATGACCCAGAAATTTAACCCTAAAATTTATCAAAGAAAAATAAAATTATCTCCACACTAAGACTTCTACACTAATATTCATGGTTCCTTTACTTGCCATAAAGAACAATCTCAATGTGTATTGATAGGTATACAAATAAGCAAACTGTGGACTGCTCCTGCAATAGAACACCACCCAACAATAAAAAAAGATTGTAATATACGTGCTTTTAATATCATAAATTCTAAAGCCATTGAGCTAAAAGAATCTAGATGTGAAAGAATACATGCTGTATGATTCTATGTACATGAATGTCTAGAAAATACAAACTAATCTATAGTGACACAAAGCGAACAGTTGTCCAGGGACTTGCTGAGAGTAAGGAAATTGATATTAAAGGGACAGAAGTATCTTTGGAGGCAATAATGGAAATCTAAGTATAGATATGAGTAGCAGTTTAAAAAGTATAAATATTTATCAAAAATCATTGAATACCATATTAAAATGGGATCATCTTAGTGTATATAAACTATACCTCAATAAAATAAATTTTAAAAGTTTAAAGTAGGGTGCCTGGGTGGCTCAGTCAACTGAGCTTTCAGTTTTAATTTCGGCTCAGGGTCGTGATCTCAGGGTTGTGGGGCTCCACACTAGTGTGGACCCTGCTTAAAATTCTCTCTCTCTCCCTCTGCTGCTCTCCCCCTCTTGTGCTCTCTCTCTAAAAAATAAAATTAAATTAAAAAAAAACAAATTTTAAGTTTAAATCATACATTGCAACTACGTCTTGGTTTCTAAATACCATTTTCCATAAAGGGAATCAGAGCTAATGAGAAACTGGTTGATTTCAGGTCCTGGACCATCTTATAGCAGCAGAAAATTATAAAGTTCTAAAATGAAAAAAAGGGGCCCCTGGGTGGCTCAGTTGGTTGAGCGGCCGACTTTGGCTCAGGTCATGATCTCATGGTTCGTGGGTTCGAGCCTTGTGTAAGGCTCTGTGCTGACAGCTCAGAGCCTGGAGCCTGCTTTGGATTCTGTGTCTCCCTCTCTCTGCCCTTCTCCTGCTCAAGCTCTGTCTCTATGTCTTGAAAGTAAAATAAAACGTTAAAGAAAAAAAATTTAAAATGAAAAAAAGAAAGGAAGAAAGAGGCATAAGAACCAATCCGAAAGAAATCATCACAATGATCAAAGTTTCAACTTAGCAACAAAATAAATAACTATAGTATTAGATATAACTCAGACATACTTTTAGGAATGATTTTATACTGATATATACAAATAACAAATAAAGGGAAAACAATTGATAATCCTTCCCTACAGAAGAATTTCAATTAATAAACACAGAAGGAATAAGGGAAATAGATATCCAAAAAGTATCCATTAGAATAGCACAGAGTAATTTTCATAAACAATGAACATTCAAAATGCTAAAATGGGTAGGCAAGAGTTTCGCCAGAAAAAAAAAATGTATAGTTGCCAAATACCTCTCCCAATATATTTAGTAATTCCAAAGAGAAAATTAGTAAGTTTATGGCAGAGACTCTTGGTAGACACCACCTTAGCCAAAGGATGAAATGTAGCATCACAAGCATTAAGATATTCCAATATCATATGCCTTCTGGTATAATAGCTGAGCCTCCTCACCTCCATAATATCCTAATAATACAAAGCTCAACCTAATATGAGAAAACATAGAACAGTCTAAATTCAGAAACAGGGGCGCCTGGATGGCTCAGTCGGGTAAGCGACCGACTTCGGCTCAGGTCATGATCTCACAGTCTATGAGTTCGAGCCCCGCGTTGGGCTCTGTGCTGACGGCTCAGAGCCTGGAGCCTGCTTCAGATTCTGTGTCTCCCTCTCTCTCTGCCCTTCCCCTGCTCATACTCTGTCTCTATGTCTCTCAAAAATAAATAAACGTTAAAAAAAATTAAAAAAATTAAAATAAAAATAAATAAATTCAGAAACATTCTACAGAATAACTTATGAGAATTCTTCAAAAGTGGCAAGGTCATGAAAAACAGAAAAAATGAGGAACTGTCATAGACTGGAACAGACTGATGAGATATGGCGATAAAATGCAGATCCTGAACTGATCCTGATACAGGAAAGGGACATTAGGGGAAAGATGAGTGAAATCTGAGTAAGTTCTGGACTTTAGCTAATAGTATTGTACCAGGATTAATTTCCTAGTTTTGATAAATTTTCCATGATTATAATAAGATGTTAACATGAGGGCAAACTGGGTAAAATTATATGAGAATTCTGCGTGTTATTTTTGCAACTATTCTGAAAGATGAAAACTACCTCAAAATATTTAATGTTAAAAAGCTTCCAATATTATTGGTGATATTTCATGTCTCCAAAAATATATAGAAAATTTGATTCTTAGCAAATGTTCAGGGAATTGACTTTTCATGTTTGAATCAAATTAATCAATAAAAATTGTATGCTGAATTCTCACTCCATACTGAGGACAGAGCAAATTTTCCATGTTAAGGAAATAAAACACCACAACTTAAAATAAGATTCTACTACAGTCTACTCGTTCAAAAGTTATCTAGCACCTACTATTAAAAATAAAGTATGCTAGGTGAAAATATGCATAAAAAGATAATTTAAAATATCAGCAAGTACAATAGGAAATGATGGGTCTCACGGATGTCATTCAAAAATGACCATAAACATTTTTTTCTTAAATTATTTTTCTACTGCTTTAAGAAAACTGACTCTAAAATTTGTATAAAATTATGTTATCAAAAATAAGTGTTTTACTCGAAACAAATGTCTGGCCATATACATGGTAATAATATGCAATCATTATTTTCACCAATCTCTACTATTTGAGAGTTTCCACTTGCTAGGAATTAATTTTTGGAAATACCTTGTCATTATACCTAGCTTTAGTTAGAAAACATCAAGTAAATGACAACAAAAATAAATACAACTGTAGAAAAAAAAGTAGGACAAAGCCTGTATATTACTAGCTTTTCTTTAATCAATAAACTTAAAAGGGCACAGAAACTTAATTGCTTCTTTTAAGTGGGTTTTTGGTTGTTGGTTTCTGTTTTGTTTTGTTTTCTGGGTTTTTGTCTAAGTGTATTTCTTGTATGCAACATATAGGGTTTTTTTGCTTTGTTTTTTTCAACCCAGTCTGTCAGTCTCTGCCTTTCACTAGAGGACTTCAGACCATTTGTATTTAAGAGAACAATTAATCTATTTCCTTCAAATAATAAACATTTTATAGTTTCTTAGTTGTTCCTTCTTTTTCTATCTTCCTTATTTTTGTAACTACTTTTTGAATGTCAAGTTCCTTGCCAATGAAGCATAAAGGAAATGAAGAACGATTTTACATCTCTACATTAGATAGAATGAAATTCTGAACAATAAGAAGGCTCAATTAAACAGCCTGAACTTGACCCCTTGATTTTTCCAAAAACAAAAGCATCCACCCAGCAGTGTGCTATTACATTGCTTATTCTGTCATTTAATTTTTTTTAACATTTATTTATTTTTTTGAGAGACACAAAGACAGAGTATGAGCAGGGGAAGGGCAGAGAGAGAGGGAGATACAGAATATGAAGCAGGCTCCAGGCTCTGAGCCATCAGCACAGAGCCCGATGCAGGGCTCAAACTCACAGACCGTGAGATCATGACCTGAGCCAAAGTTGGCCACTTAACCGACTGAGCCACCCAGGCACCCCTGCTTATTCTATCATTTAAAAAGGAAGTAACAGCCAATGCTGGTTTATATATCCTAGGAAACGCTGAACTGTTTGTAGCTTTGAGCAGAGGTACAAAATGATGCAGCTTGTATTATAATGTCATCCACTTAAATATCTCTGAAGTTTCATCTACAATGTGGAAGCAAAGAATCAAGGAAGTTACCAACACTGCCATTCTCCTGCAGTGGGCACTAACTCGAAACTACAGATTTCTCTCCTTCTAGCCACTTCCTGGTTTAGTTCTTTATGTGCTGCTGATGACATCACAAAAGCCTCTCTATTTTAAGAACTCCTTTTTGAAATTTCAAGGACTGTCAACTTCTTTGAAATTATAATTTTTGTTTGTGTGTTTTAGCCAAATTTAACTGGGAAAAAAAAAAAAACACCCGGTTCTCTGTGAAGATAAAGCCCCTTTGAGAACATCTGGCTTCTCTCCGCTGGTGAAGAAAGAAGATTCATACGTCATTATTTCTCTGTCATGTGCTTTGGTACCAAAGACTGCCAACATTCCTGAAAGAAATGTATCCACTGCTTAGAAAGGATCTGACTTTATCAGAAGCAGGGCCTACACAAAATCCTTTTTTTTAGGTTTTATCTAGAAATCATTATATTAAGTTTTTCCTCACCACAAAAAAAAAAAAGTATCATTAAACTTTGATCAGAAATGTTATGGTAAAAAGAGGAAAGGAGAGTCTACACTCAAAATAACAGATAGGGATTGATGCATAGGTTCCTTTTCTCAGTAGATATTTTATAAATTCTTAATTCCAAGATAAGTCATTGAGTCATGTCTCTCCTGAAACCATCGGAGACACTGAAAAAGCATGAGGTTTTTGGCCACTGTGTTCGATGCTGGAAGTAGATAATTATGCGAACCTCCCAAAGTTCAAAAGAGAGTCTCTGGCTAGCTGGTGTGCAGAATGACAAAGCAGCATCTCTTTCTCCTCAGTGGAAATCTATAGAACTTGTAAAGGCAGAAGAAATGTTATGTCTGTCCGGATAAAAATTAAACCTGAAATAAATTTTTACGGCCACTTACTTATTGCTTCAGATAAGACACATGAGTGAGAGAAGACTTTCCAAACATGATGTCACTGTCTTACAAAGAAAACTGTTCAAGGGAAAGTCATGACTAAGAGTTTAAGTCTAATGTTCTTTAACACATGACTTTCTTCATCTAGTAAAATTAGCAATGTGATATTTGGGAGCTGTTTCCTGTCCTATGTGTGTAAGAGTTTGCATTAGCACGGCCTATGATCAAAATACAAAGCTAAAATTTATATGATTTCAAAAATGTTACATAAAAAATTGGTCGATAATTCTCAGCTCTTTCACCTTTCCCCTTCCCGGGTGCTTCAGGCTTCTCTGGTGCCTTTGAGAAATAGGAGTGCCCTAATCTCATCTAGGAATTAATTTGCAGTGATAATAGAGGCAAAGTATTACAAATCCTGATTTATTTACACTGAAGTGGCAAAGTAGCCAGTGGGAGACACAATAGGACTACAGTAATCTGGAAGTTCTCAAATACACAAACTTGAATTTGCAGATTTCCACGATAAAAACAAACAAACAAACAAAAAAAAACAAAACAAACAAAAAAAAAAAAACAAGACCATGACCATATTTCAATCCTTTCTCATTCTCTTCATTTGTGATTTCCTTAGAATGGTACATCTTCCTGGCCACCTGCCCTCCCCATGTTGCCTCAGGATGCTCTAAAAGTCCGCGCCCAAATGATATTTCTAAGTCTATATCCTTGTCAACACATGGTTAAGGAATGAAGTATGGCTTGCTGTTTTTGTCTTCTCTTTGACACCTGTATAGTCTCTTACAGTCCCTAATAACGGGAACCTTAAAGCTACCTGATTTCCTTCCCTAAAGCTCTTAGATCTTCTTTCAAATGTGTAGCAGCATATTATATTTATTTAAAATATAATATTCAAATTAAAGATGAATAAATATTTAAATAAATAAAAAGTATGCTTTGACACATTTATTTTTATTTTATCTAAAAGACACCTATTAAGGTTTAACCACTACCCATTTCTTCACTGTTTTATACATTTAATTCTGTTATTTTGTGCAAATAGTAATTCTGCTCTCCTTGGACATACTGTATGAAGTTTACATGCAATATATTATGCTACTCGGCTCTGCTCTCCATCATTTTACTGACCCAAAATTTTTTGTGTGTGAAATAAAAGTATCTTTATTATAGTCATTTCCTTTTGGGCAGAATTAAATTTTAGGTTTTGGCTTATTTTCACAGTTTGAATTTCATTTTAAGAAACCCGCAATTGCATTCTGCTTGAAAAATGAAGGCGAAAAAAGTTAATCCTCCATAAAGGTTTTTATATCCTACCTATAAAAAATAATTTTGTATTTTATGAAAACTTTCTATCAAATCCTTTAATTATACATTTACCATGACAGACACGTCACTTTTTTATTTATCTTTTTAAATTTATTTATTTATTTTGAAAGGGAAAGAGAGGCAGAGACAGAGGGGGAGAGAAAAGAACTCCAAGCAGGATTCACAGTGACAGTGTGAAACCTGATGCCAGGCTCGAACCCATGAACTGTGAGATCATGACCTGAGCCAAAACCAAGAGTTGGATGCTTAACCAACTAAGCCGCTCAGGCACCATGATACAACACTTTTTTAAAAAAATGCATCATTTTAATTGAACCAATTTTCTTACTCCTGTTAGATATTGTTAACCTGCTGCTGTGGTATATATTTGAAAAAATAATTTCATGTGCATTATATCATTTGATATTGACAATAAACTTTCAACAGAATTGACCCTTCACCGGCCAACCTTTGAGCTACCTCCCACAATTTATCAATTTTACAGTTGACGACATGAAATCATTGAGAATAAAAGGGTATTTTTGTGTGTGTGTAATTTTTTAAGATTTTTGAGAGACAGAGACAGAGCACAACTGTGGGGGCGGGGGGGGGGGCAGAAAGACAGAGGGAGACAGAATCTGAAACAGGGTCCAGGCTCTGAGCTGTCAGCACAGAGCCCGATGCGGGGCTCGAACTTAGAACTGGTGAGGTCATGACCTGTGCTGAAGTCAGAGGCTTAACCGACTGAGCCACCCAGGTGCCCCAAGAGTTTTGTTTTTAATATATGCAGTGACTAAAAGAGGAGTTAAGACTAATGTTCATCCTTCTAGAACATAATGTTCACTTCCTCACACATCTTTTTTTTAATGCCTATTTATTTATTTTGAGAGAGAGAAAGAGAGAAAGAGAGAAAGAGAAAGAGAGAGAGAGAGAGAGAGAGAGTAAGGGCACAAAGAGGGGAGAGGTGAAGAGAGCGAGAACCACAAGCAGACTCCACACTATCAACACAGAGCCTCATGTCGGGCTCAATTCCATGAACCATGAGATCATGACCTGAGCAGAAAGCAAGAGTCCAGTCACTCAACCGATTGAGCCATCCAGACACCGCTCACACCTCTTTTTATACTGCATGAGAAAAGGGAAGAAATGGGACTCATTATTCATCAGCCGTCCTAGCATATTAAATATCTCTCCGGAGCAAGTGATTTAATTTTTTTGATATTTACTTAAAAATCTACCAATAGTACAAGTTCAGGAACTAGAGGAGTCATCAGATCCATTTTACAATTTTACATAAATCCTAAAGTATGGCATACATGAAACAAAATCAAAACCATCTCCTTTCCCTATCCCTGAAGATAAAAACTATTTTGCATATAAATTATCAAAACTCGTTCCAAATCTTTATTTCCCCAGCCTACGTATGTAAGTCAGTTGAGAGGTTTCAGCCAGAAACATGTTATCATCTAGATAATTTATTTGATTTAAAGCATGTTATTGATTTTTACAAAAGCACTGGAGACCAACGCCGATCATTCCAAAAAGATTTCTGCATTTCTGTTATCAGGCTGTATTCACATTTTGCTTGGTATGATATTTAATAACATTTTGTATCCATTTGCAGCTCATTTGCAGAGGTCACTTTGTTTCTTTAATTATTAGAGAAGAATAATTGTTCTATTGGTTTACTTACTTTTGGAGGTGGGATGGATGCTCAGAAGACCCTTATCCTTCTTTGTTACTCACTCTCAGAAAGGCCCACCAGGGGTCAGCAACCTTCTCCATAAAAGGTGAGTAGTAAGTATATCTTAGGCTTTGAGGCTGGAAAGGGAAAATCAAAAATATGTGTAGGTGCTTATATGACCATTTAAATGTAACCATTTACAAATGTAAACACAATTCTTCGGGTTCAAGTACAGAAGTCCACTGGGAACCCTGTTTTCAGGCTGCCGTTGCAGGATTGTTTCAGCCAGCCTCGGACACACGAATTCAGACTACTAGTACACATGCTAAGGTCTTTCAAGAAATCTCTAGTCCAGCACTGATGGTAATAAGAAGCAGGTCTGAACTGGAGGGGCCGTCTGCACACCCCCGGCCTGGGTCTGGGTACAGAAGTTCCCATACCATTCCCCAGGGCAACCTCTACTCCTAAATACCCCCTTCAAAGAAATCACCTCTGGCGTATGAACTTTTCGTCTTCTCTATTTCAGACTGCACATGGATTAGGGTGATTCAGAACCCACCTTATTATTTTTTTACCAAATCCCATGGGGATCCATGACTTTTTGTGACTTTGGGTCTCATTTTTAGAGAGACACAGTAGGAGTATCTTCATTTGCCATAGGGATAGTTCCATCTTGCTAGGCAGGATCTGAGTGTGATCACTGAAGTTATACTGAAATCCAGCTATCTATAGAAGGATAATTATGGATGTTCAGTAACCAATGTTTGACCATATTATTCATTAACCTCTTGTCTCTCAGCTCTAAATCCACCAGTCTGGACTATGCTTTGTTAGGCTGGGGATAGGACTCTGACACAATCATGTTTTTCTTTAGACTGCTAGCTTTTAGTCTGGTCCAATTGGAGGGTACCAGAGGGAAATGTGAAGGCAACAGCATCACTTGACTTCATCCTCCAGCCTCTTTTGGTCCCAGAGCCAGCCTCATTGCATGCCTTCCAACAGAGCAGTGGCAAAACCCTTCTCAAGGGTCTGAATTCCTGCTTCATTGGGCCCCTGCCCCAAGATTTCAGGTTCTGAGCAATCCAATCTTTTCCCTGGGGTGATAGCTGCTTCCTACTGTTATTACCCGAAGGTTCCCTTTCTGTTCTTTCTGAACCTCCATACCTGTGTTCCTGTAGCTCTTTCCATCAAAGTCATTTGTTACAATCTCCAGTGTGGTTTTTAATTTTCCTGTCAGAATTCTAGCTGATATAGAGGAGAGTCTGGATTTCCAATTTTGGTCAAAATTGATTTTTAAATTGATTTTTTAACTAATTTAACAAATTAATTGTTAAATTGAGGGCTGTAAAGAGATCGCTAATGGAAAAAATCAAGACAGCAGATATTTTGAAAGTAGAGCAGAAGGCAAAGAGTAACAATCATAATTTCAAACACAGGAGTTACAGTGTCGACTGTCTACTGATGGCCAACATTGTGGTGAGAACTCTACGTTTATCAAATCCTCACAAAAGCACTGCGAAGCAGAATCACTATCTCCACTGGTGAGGAGACTGAGAGCATCAGAGAGTTAAATGATTTGCACAAAATCACAAAGCAGGGTCAATACTGAAGTCCCGTTCTATCTGATTCCAAATTATGTCACTCTACCCTCCAAGGAAGACACCATTAGGAAGACAGAATGGCTGAGTGTACCTAGTAAATGATGCCACCTAGCTAAGTAGGGACAAACGAATTAAAAGAAATAGTGATTAAAGGTTTGCTTCATTGGCAGTAAATATGTATAACAAGTTTGGAGAAAGCAAGTAATGTGTCAGTTGGACTGTGAGAATACAAGTCTGAAAACACAAGGAACATGCTTGAAATATCAAAGGGACATGCCCTATCGGGGACACTTATTTGAGTCAATTTGAACAATTTTGATTTTAATACTGACTACCTGGGAAAAATTCACTTTAAGAATAATATACCCATGTTCTGTTACCAAGGACTGTAGAGTAAAAATTTTAAGTTTTAGGGGATTTTCTCCCACTTACTTAGATGCGCAGTCCTCTGTAGTTGGTCAAAAAAAGCTCAGTTAATTAAGGGAGGGTTGTGATTCAAATCTGGGATCAAGGACTTGGAACCGAAGGGCAGAATATGGGCATTAGTTGCGGTGGCAATAGTAGGAGAGCCAGCCTGGACATGGATTGAGAACGATGGCTGTGGAAAAGCTGCTGCAGGACCATCGGAAAGGAAATGGATCAGGGCATTTTCCATAAGAGCATTGAATAGCAGCGTTTGTGACATTTAGCAGTTGGCTATTCGAATAGTTGATGTGGATCCCAAGATACGACATAAGGTAAATTATCCTAGAGTATAGACAAGGTCTGTTTCTTCTGCCACACACCCTACATTCTGGGCATATTTGGATAATTATCCGATGTATCATGGGCTTTAAGCACTCTCTAAAGAGGATGCTGTAACCAAATCCTCCATCTGATAAATGCTTATTCATCTTCCATGTCAAATAAAATTTTATCTATTTGTTAAAACTGTCTTAGGTACTGTTCATTGTTCCTCTGTGGTCCCTTAGTAGTTTGTCAAAATCCCCTTAATTCTATGTACCGTGTTGTACATACTTAATCATTCCTAGGTTTTCCCCCAACACTCTCGCTCTGAATAGGAAATCTGTCTTCTTCATTTTCTAAACCATCTAAAATGGTGTCTTGCAAAAGATAGTTACAAAATGAACTAAAGTGTTCCCTCACCAATAAATATGGTTGAAAAAATTAACAGAAGAGATAATAAATTAATTAAGTACACAAATGCAAGTTGGTTATCTATTACAAAGAACGAACTATTCTCCTGCCAATTAAATATAAAGTCAAATACACAGGGGAATGAATAATCACAAAAACCAGAAACAATTATTCTAAATGCCACAATTTTATCATTTTAAAATATAACCAATTAAAGCAGGGCCATACATTAATGATTTCTAGTAAATTAAGCAACTTGGGTATTCAACCATGCTGTTTAATTACCTGTGTCCTTAAGTGTTACCAATTATGTATCTCCTTTATACAAAAAAATATGGCTGTAAGTCAGTAAAGCATCACTCCTTCTAGACAAGGAAAGGGAGTAGTTAATTAGTGAAGAAGATAAAACGGCTTCTCCTGGAATGAGCAAAGTGGTACTCAGCAATACCTGGAGCATGGACTGAGACAGGAGTCATTTTAGGTCAAAGTTTCTTGAACTAATGATTTCTACAAATTAATACCAACGAATTTAGGCTAACACATATTTTGGCAGGACGTGGACAGTGCAGGAAACTGAAAAGTCCTCAACTAGAGCTAGTTTAGTGGTATGGCTTTTGCTACAACCACATTTCCATTCTCCCAAGTTTTCAACAATAGTAAAATCAGTGACCAAGTAGGAATACTAGTGTTCTGAATACTCCAAGTGACGAATGTATCTGACCTATGACCTTCATTCAGTGATGCTTATTCAGTTAATCCTTCTTCAGTTTTGAGAACTTTTGTCCTCTTCTCATGCCTAGCGATATTTTCCCCCTTCTTAAAGCTCAAACTGTTCAGTTGATCAAAGAGAGAGACTGAAAAAGTAACCTTTTTTTGTTAAAGAGGGTAAGTTTTGTACTATAAAAATCTTTTCTTCATTGTCATCCTCCTGTATCCTATATCTTTTGGTTTCTGACTTGGCAGTTGAGACAAGTGTGTTCTTTTCATGATAATGATATTTGAATGAAGCGATAACTATTCCTGAAAACTAGTTACTCCCTGATGCTAGGCTAGAACTAAAAGATCCTCAGATAGAGTTAAACTCTCTGCCTCTCACCCTTGACTAATGATTCATCCAGATATCAAGATTTTGTTGAACATCTAAAAAGCTTAAGAGCCAGTCCTTTCCAGAAAGGAGTAGCATGGTAGTACAAGAGCAGGCATTATAGCAGAAAGCACCAAATGTGGGCTGAGGATGATAAAGTTGTAGAATTATATAACCTCTCCAATGTTTGTTTCATCATCTAAAAATAAGAATATTAACGTTGACTTTATGAGATGTGTTGTAGTGTTAAACATAATTTTTGTAAAACATTTGGTTTGGCAGAGATTTCAATTTACCATAGCAACCACTTTCTCCTGGGCAAACTATATTTCCCAGGCTTCTATGGAGTAAGTTCTGGCCACATGCCTATATTCTAGCCAACAAAGTTCCCCAGAAATATTATGTATGCTTTCAGGTAAATATCCTTCCGGGGGTACGCTCATCTTTTCCTTCTCAGTCTTGTTGGCTGGAATGTACTATTCACGTTGGGTATAGCTCAAGTAGCCATCTTGAATCATGGGGTAGCTCACAAAGGAGAGTAGAGCAGCAATATAGAATGGATCCAATTCTCTATTCATGATGTTCGTCTACTCTCTACTTTGGGACTCTTTCCATGTGCAAGTAAAAAAAAAACTTCTATCTATACTTTGGGTGCTTATTTGCTTGTTTCTTTGTTCCTATACATTTGGCACAATCTAGAACAAGCTAATAAAATTTACATAGTCAATTTCTTACAACTACTTTAATCTCAGGGTGATTTTAGGAGGACAGAAATGGAAGGAAAGCCTACCAGATAAGAGACTGTTACCTAAGTGAAAAAAATATTGCAGAGGTAGAATAGACAGGTAACACACTAGTCTTTAAAGAGAAGCGATACGTGACTGAGACTTTATGCAGAGTGGCAGGGAATACACAGTAATATCAGCCAGAATAGAGAATTAACAGAAATGAAGCTACTGTGGAAGAAAAGAATAAGTTGGATTTTACACATACTGAGTTGGGTGTGTTAGCATAGTATCTTGATGAGAATGTGAAGCAAATATCACAGTTTTATACTTCTGTATAGTGTAAACTCAGATTGCAATGGATTTACTGTAATTACTAATTTATTCAAAAGTTTTTCTCAAGCACCTATTTTGTGCCAGACACCATTTGGGGCCTTGGGATACAGCAGTATTCTTGTCCTCAAGAAGGCTCACTGTCATAAAAAGTATACTTCATTTTCTTCTAGGACATGAAGATGGTAACTTCATTTTACAGATTCTTCCTTGTTACGGTAGCACAGTACTTGCATTGATACCTTAGTATTATCCAATGTCTTGGCGAAAACTCTACTTTTTTCATGTAATTTCATTACATTTAATTTATCGTGTGATACCATGAAGGAGCTAGTTGCTTAACCTTGAAATTTTCAACGTGAAAGAGTAATAGAAATAAGTTTCGGGACAGAAACTAAAGGAAAACAGCCTTACACATTCCACTGATTTTAAGCAATAATTTCCTGAGTAAAATCTGGAGCAGCACTTGGAAATTGTAGACATTAATAAAGCCTATTTCTTCCCCTTGCTAGCAATTTGGAGAGTGTACCTGTATTATTGCAAGCATAAATTCAGCCACAGAACCATGTAAACAGCTCTGTTAATATTTACTACCTCCTTTCTTTGTTTCATGAGGTTTCAGCAAAGGTCTTTATTTTGGTCATGGGAAAAAATACTTAAATCCATATAATTTTGAGACTTCTGAAAAGTAAATGATTGTTCTCCAGAAAAAGCAGATGTTTATATTGATTTTATTGGCTTATATTGGTTTTATTAATCACCTCAAACCATTTTTGTATTCTTTAACTCTATTTTAGCTACACAGAACTCTTCAAACTGAAAATCAGTAACACTTCGTTGCTGCAATTGTGTAAGAGAAATATTAAACTATACTTTAGGACTAGCTTCTGACTAGATAAATGGTTTTGAACCAAGTCATAAACTTCAGATGACTGAGCAGCTCAATTCACTAAAATATTTATGTCTGGCTTTAAACATTCCATAAAAATACCAACTTTGGTTCCCTGAACTCTTCTAACATTTTAAAGGTTTACATACCAGTTGCTTTGAGAGGATTTCAGTAAACTTTTTTTATCACTACCTAAGTTGCTTATTTTACACACAAACTATAGGTCACAAATTCACACACGCTGACATAACACTGCCAGTGCACTACTAAGGTGCCTGTTGTGGGTTTAATTAGGAGGGAAGCATTCATTTAAGCATGAAGATCAATAGGCCATTATTCACTCATTCAAATTGGCCGCCGTTCTCATCATTTTTTGAAGGACATCACATGCACTTGAGGGTAAGTATTAATTTTAATTGCAATACCTGCCATTTACGCTTTTCAAAGTACCTCATCATTTTCAACCCCACAATATTGTGTGAGGCCACATTTAAAGAAAGCCAACAGTCATGGATATAGTTGAGAACTCTATTTTTTTTATGTTAAAGTCTTGATCACCGTATTTTATATTACTTATGGAAATGAATGTGTAGGACCTGCTATTTTGTACTTAAAATATGTTTTCTTGGATACATTATTTATGTTATAATGTTTCAGCTCTGCCTACCTGATCTGCCTATTCAGCAGTTAGGGGCTGTAAAAAACATGCATAAAATATGCATAGGTAATATTAATTTTTTTAAAACTTCAAGAAACAAGATCACAAGTTACAAATCATTAATTTATGTATATATGTGTTTAAGATTGATTTGTTTTTTTTAATAATTAATTGAATTTGAGGCGGCATGGTTAGGAGAGACTAGATGCTGTACTTTATGAAGTCTGAAAACAGATCAGCAGGTGAGTCAGGCCTAGGTCAATGTGGCATTTACCAGAGAGGGCATGAGATGAAGGGCTGGACGTTGAGGTCCAACTCCCTGCTGTGCCATTTAGTAGCTGAATGACCTTGAACAATCTTTCCATAGTCAAGAGTATCAGTTTACTCCCTTGAAATATATTCCCGCCAATATCGCTGGAATAAATATGGGACTCAAATATGATAATTTATTTCAAAGCTCTTTACATTCCAAGCATGTGAAAAAATGCAAGTTATTAATACTAGTTTCCCCGTTGTTGCCACATTTATGAGTCACTGGAGAGCAATCATATACCATACATTCCAGAAAGGACTGTCAAGCTCATCTCGACTCATTGCCTGGTGAACTTAATTTCTTCATCCATGACATCTGATTCTATTTATCTTCTGTCCACACAGGCTGCTCTGTCCTCATCTTACTTGTCAGGAAGATGATCAGTTAGTTGACTCTGATGGTTCAAATAGTGATTCTAACCCAAAAGTTCAGTTCTGAGAATTTGCGTGGTTCTCCCTGAGCGGATTCCTGGAATCTATTCTCTAGCATCCTATCAGGGAAATCACAAATATACCTGAAAACCGAGATGGAATTACAACCCAGCTGTGATTCACCATCTCCATTCATCTTTTTCTACCTTCATCCCCTATTATTGTTAGAGGGTTCCATTTCTACTGCCGTCATTCTTTAATACAGGCCTGTGTTTGAGTTAATCCTAAAGAAGTTAAGACATTCATAGATTCTGAAGATGTTGCACTCATTATTTGTCTCACTACTTTTGCTTTAAAAAAATAATTGTTTCAAGAGAACTAACCAATGGTGTTAAAAGATATTTGGTTAACTTCATATTTATTAGGAATGCGGCTTTGCCCAACTTTTTTTTTTCCTCATCTTTGTGATTGAGAAATATCAGACTTTGAGGTCCTACTCAAACTTTGATATCTTATATTTTCCAAGATACCCCTCTTCAGGCTTCCTCTGAAGGATGGGTTCATCAGTTAATTAAAAAGAAGTAAACAAACAATGACATAAACCATTTATGAAATGATCTTTTCAGTTACATCTTATTTCCTAACAGTGTATCTTTTCTTACAGGTCATATTTTTTTCCTCAAAATTTTCCCTACTCAACTCTTTTTCCAAATCAAGAATCTTCTTAAATTAATTCCAGTGCCTCTATTATTATCATTTTCCTTAGGTCTCATATTCAAGATGGCAATAACTATTTTTAAAAATTAATAATAATAATGTACAGTATACAAAAGTTTTCCCTATTAGCACTAAAATAATTTGAGAATGCTGACAGATAAAAGGCTGATTTGCAAATTTGCAGACATTTCTATGATCATATTCTTTTATAAGCATACTATGTTTTCTATGTATCTATTTCAAGAGAGGCAAAAAGTACTCATTTAATCTTTTCATAACACAGTTATGGAACACTTGCTAGTTTATAGAGAGAGGTGTAATAGGGACAAAACTGCAACATATGATCTTTGCCATTTGAGAATGTACAATATAAATGAAGAAATTATACACACACATTCACTCTCATTGGCTACAGTAACTGACTTTTTGTTCACTACTTCTTAACAGAGTGCCTGACACACAGTAAATACCCAGTAAAGATTCCGAATGAGAACATTCATAAATTATGTAACCAAAAGAATGGGGTTGATTGTGTATATTCTACAAAGAAAGAAAAAGAAAGCTAGTTATGTGAATTGGAGCCAAAAAATACTACATGGAGACGAGATGCACAGATAGTATTGATAACATCTGTCTAGGTGCAAAATGGCAAAATGCATTTCAAATGGAAATTATTTCAGAATGTTGGAAGATGGCAAAGTATTTCTATAGCTGTTTACATTCACCAGTGAAGTTTTACCCCAGACTCTACTGCAACAAAGTTCTGAAAATCCTCTCGTATACCCCACTTACTGCCACTTCCCATTTCCTGTACTTTCTGCTGCACTCTGGAATTCACAACCAAATCCCTTCTATTCCCTTCACCTTTCTGAATGTTCCCTTCACAGTCTTGCTATAACATGCTTGGGTTTTTCATGAAGATATTGTTACCTAGAAACTTTCTCAGGTGGTTCTTGATTTTCTTCCCTCATCACTCATACCACTGAGCTTAGAGACCAGACAAATATCAACCATGGGGCACCTGGGTGGCTCAATCGGTTAAGTGTCCAACTTCGGCTCAGGTCATGATCTCATGGTTTGTGAGCTTGAACCCCACATCGGGCTCTCTGCTATCAGTCCAGAACCTCCTGTAGATCCTCCCCACTGTCCCTCTCTCTTTCTGCCCCTTCCCCACTCACATGATCCTGCGCTCTCTCCCTCTTTCTCTAAAATGAATAACCATTAGGGGTGCCCTGGGTGGCTCAGTTGGCTAAGTGACCAACTTTGGCTCAGATCATGATCTCACAGTTTGTGGGTTCAAGCCCTGCATTGGGCCCTGTGCTGATAGCTCAGACTCTGGAGCCTGCTTTAGATTCTATGTGTGTCTCGTGTGTCTCTCTCTCTGACCCTCTCCTGCTTGCACTCTGTCTTTCTCCATCTCTCAAAAATAAGTAAATGTTTTAAAAACATTTTTTGAATGAATAACCATTACAAAGAAAAATAAATCAAACTTACTCCTGTTGCTACTTCTCGAGTTTCTTCTAGGATAGAAAAGAAAAAGAGGGGAGGGGAGGGGAGAGGAGGGGAGGGGAGGGGAGGGGACGGGAGGGGAGGGGAGGGAGGGGAGGGGAGGAGAGGAGAGGAGAGGAGAGGAGAGGAGAGGAGAGAGGAGAGAAAAAAGAAAAAGCTTTTAGTCCAATGTCTTTACATCATATTACCTACAACCTCTCCCCATTGCAATCACTGCAGACACACTGGATCACATTTATGAAGATTTTTGGCTCCAATGTCACGGTTGCTTTATTTGGAAAGTTCTCATAACTCTTAGTCATTCTAATATTCACACAGATTATATATTCGTATGCTGGGTTCTGAGCTCACTGATGTCTTCTTTTCTAATAAAATTATTCTTAACTTTTTCTTAGCTTCTCACTCTCATTAATGAGGGAACAAAGTTAATGCCTTCATAGTCTCAATTTCTAGTATTCTGTATTCTCCTCACTCACAATCTAATCCTTCTCAGTGTCTTTTCTGGTTGATCCTCATGTTCTTGACGTCTAGATGCCAAAATGCCCACCCAGAGCATGGTCCTCATATACATTATCTTGTCTCTGTATGCTTACTTTTTATGCAATTTCAAAGCTTTTAATATTACTCCAAACACTACAATCATATAGCCAAAAGTCTTGGCACTTTTACATGAACATCTAATATTTCAGCATCAGCATGTCCAGAATGAGACTCTTGATTTTTTTTTCATTCAGGCCTTCTCCTCCTCCAATGTTTCCTATCTTAATAAAGGTCAAAAAATCTTTCCAGTTGCCTAGCCAAAACCAGTAAAGTTACTCTTGATTCTTCTCTTTCTCTCAAACTCTTCATTCGACTATTAAACTCCACATTCAAACTATACTGTGTAAATATTAATATATTATTGACATATAAAAATTATATCTAAATAATTTTATATTATTTTATACTTGTATTATTTATATGTTCCATAACTACATATATATATTCCAAAAGCTGTTTCTCCATTGCCACTACCCTGATTTAAGATGACGTCTTTTGCCTATACCATAAGCTCCAAAGTGGTGTCTCTGTCTTGTCTTCACTGCTCTGCTCTGTAGACTAGCGTACAGAATGAGCCTTTCAAGCCTTAAGCCAGATCAGTTATTATTCTGCTTTAAGAAATCTAATTTTTTTCCTATTACACTCAGCAAAAAAACAAAAATTCTTACAAAAACCTATAGGACTTTGAATTCTTCTGGTTTTCCTATTGTTAATATGACCTAGTTAACTAACATTCACTAACTGCCCACTCCATTCTAACCAAAGTGGATTTGTGGTTGTTCCTCAACCATCCCAGGCCCCCTTATACATTAGAGCACTTGCATTTGCTATTTTTTTTGTCCTCTACTACTACTTGCCTAGACATCTACATGTCTCACCCCAACAAGTTTCGCCAGGCTTCAGGCGTCTCCTCCAAAGTCCCCTGACAATATCTCTTCTTCTTCTCTATGAGACCTTGCTTACCAAATATCTAAAACTCTACTCTCCCAGCACTTCCTAGTCCCCTACCCTGCTATTTATTTCCTCATAAAATTTACCACCTTTGGCATAATATCTATACTACTTATTATATTTATTGTCTTTTTCTTCCCAGTTGAAATGTAAACATTCTGATGGAAGGAATTTTTACCTATTTTTTCTCCTGCTATATCCCCAGTGCCTAATACAGAATCTGGCATATAGTGGATGTTCTTTGTTGAACAAATGAATGAATGAATGAAAGAGTGAGTGAAAGGAAGGATAATGAATGGTTAAAGACTGGGATTACAGCAAAGTACGATCTTTCTTACCAAATTAAAGAACTACGATTTTATATCTTATAAGGCTATCCACTCCCCTATATCTCTAGCATTTTCATAATTTCTTATTCTTAAAATTATTTCCAAGCTTTTTTTCTTTAAACTACCACAAACTACCAAAGCCATTTTATTTCTAAAATAGAATGTTTCCATCCCACTTACATTCTTAACGCCTTTCATTGGTTTCTATTTCCCAGTGGATTAAACCCAAATTTCTTTTGGCACTTCAGGACAGAAATAAGACTGTTTAAGACAGCATACCAGAAAGGTATTTTATTTTTACTAAGGCTGTCACCAGTACACACTAGAATAGTTATTGTATTCATTAGGAAACTCTACTGGTCTAGTTAATACATAATGCTGCCCTAATCTGTAAACTCAATTGTTTATATTTGTATGCAATAAAATTTTAATTGAGATTAATATTATGGCATTAAAGTTCTATATAACTCTACACAGCTAACTGCATAATTATAAACCACTTGTATTATACAGTACAGTTCTCATATTAATTATAAGAAAGTGACGCAAATGTATAGTTAAATGTGGCTAAGGAAAATTTCTATTCTACTCCCAGTAGATTTTCTTCTTTACCTTCCTTCCTTCCTGCTCTCCTTCCTTTTTGTCATTCTTCTTGAGTGTGTCCCATGCCCTTGCTCTCTTCTGGCCTCATTGTTCTCTGTCTAGAGGTGTATTCTTTATACCAGTATTCTTATATCTATGTTTGGAATAATCTCAATGTTTACTATAAGATATAGCCTTTTACAATTGTTCTGTTGAAGAAGATACTCTTTCTTTCAATGCCAATTATGAAAATTTTGCCACAAATTTTATTGACCACCTAGAATAGCTCTTATAATTGCATGATGCTTTGGCACTAATTTATCTGTTTCATTTGAATTCATATTTCCTCATACATACTTCCTTATCATCCCTGATAGAACCTTTGTTTCAAGGACACTACTCATCTTTTCTAAGGCACTAGACAATACCATATTTATTATCACAGGTTTTTTAATTTTTTAACATTTATTTATCTTTGAAAGACATAGAGACAGTATGAGCAGGGGAAGGGCAGAGAGAGAGAGAGGGAGACACAGAATCCGAAGCAGGCTCCAGGCTCTGAGCTGTCAGCACAGAGCCCGACACGGGGCTCGAACCCACATCGTGAGATCATGACCTGAGCCAAAGTCGTCTGCCCAACCGACTGAGCCACCCAGGCGCTCCCATCACAGATGATTTTTTTAATGTATATTGTACTTGATCCTTTATGCTCGATTCTGTTAGAAAAAAAAAATGCTTAATACCTAGCTGGCACCATTCTTGTATTATTCAATAACTATATGTTCATACTATTAAGGATTATGTATATTAGTCTCTAGTACTTAGCACCATACCAAACACATAATAAGCACCTCAAAAATAGTTGTTGAATTCCTATAGAAAGTAAGAAATGTGGAGTTTCTGTTACCACTAAAGGTTGACTACGTAATTGAGACCAACATTCCCACTAAGGACAATTAGAAAAGATCCACGAAAAAGAAAGCAACATTAAATACACAAGAGGACTAAGTACAAGGGAACTGAGCCAGAGGGTGAGAGACCTGTTTTTCCATGGGGGCATATCTGATTCAGGAGGATGATCTGACAGGTCAAGAAATTAAGCAGTTTCTTACCTAGTCATAGGACTAAGCCAACTAAAAAGGTGTATAAAGCCTGCCAAGGTGGATGGAGATACCGTAGACAACAGACTAACATGGTCATATCACAATAGAAATTATTTATGTTGCCCTTCATCATAAGGACAAGATTATTTTTCCTTTTATTTTTGTCATTCTTTTAAGTGCATCTACATGACAAGTTGGATGCCAGTTGGACCTGTTGTAATCATTTCATAATGTATGTAAATCAGACCATAATGCTGTACAATGAAGTATGTCAATTATTTCTCAATAAAACTGGGGGGTCACAAAAGAACATATTCTATATCATTCCGTTTATTGAATTTTCAAGTAACAGACAAAACTAAATTGTAGTGTTTAGGAATGCCATCAAAGACATAATAACTACAAAAGTCAGTTCCCACCCATGAAGGTAACACTATTTTGACTTTTATAGTTATTATGTCTTTGATGGCATTCCTAAACACTACAATTTAGTTTTGTCTGATACTTGAAAATCATTCTATTTATTGTCAAGGTTGCATGAAAGAGACTTCTGACATGCAGATAAACTTTTAGTTTCTGAAATTATGATGGTTACAGACTGTTGGCCTAGTAATGTTTTTGTTTTGTGAACTCTTTTCTATGTTCTTTATACTTCACCTCAAATAATTACTTATGAACAAGAAAGTGAGGAGCCACTGCAATACGTTATTAAAGGCAATTATATATTGTAGACACAAAGGCTAGCAAACTATTTTAAAAGTCCGCTAACAATGCCCAGGCGATCATGAGAGTACGATCCTTGTTTCCTTGGGCTCCACGCTATTCTTTTCATGAAGAAGGAAGGAAGGAAGCAGGCAAGCAAGGACGGAAAACATGAAATCCTGTGTCTAGTGATCTTAGTCGCAAATGTGGCATGAGAATGGGAAAAGAAGTTATATTCAGAAATGTGTTAGAACTGTCAAAAAAGATATGAGCTACATTGCGAAACAGATGTTATAATTCTGCATTTTGTTATGCTGATGAAATTACAATTCTCCCTTAAAAACAGAATATTTCAAAGAAAATATTTGTGTGCGGGAGTGGTGGACTAATTTGTTGAGAAAACAACACAGCTAAGAACGTATTTTCTGTGTCTGCACCCTCACACTGACCCATACCTACCTTGCAAACTATTTTTTTTAATAAATGCTATGCCTATATTTTATTTCTGTTCTTCTGTTTCTTTTTAGCTTAAATTCTAGTTAGTTACATACAGTGCAGTATTTGTTTCAGGAGTAGAATTCAGTGATTCATTACCTACCACACCCGGTGCTCATCACAACAAGTACCCTCCTTAATGCCTATCATCCACCTGGCCCATCCCCCACCTCTCTCCATCTAGCCTCAGTTTGTTCTCTTTTGTTGAGACTCTTGTGGTTTGTTTCTTTCTCTTCTCTTCTTCCCCCTTCCCATATGTTAATCTGTTTTGTTTCTTAAATTCCACGTATAAGTGAAATTATATGGTATTTTTCTCTGACTTATTTCACTGAGCATAATACATTCTAGCTCCATCCATGTCATTGCAAATGGCAAGATTTCACTCTTTTTGATGGGCGTGCCTATATTTTAAATATAAAATACTTTCCCTGAAATGACCTGCATGATACTTTGGTGTAATCCAAATTGTGTATCCCACAGAAAAGTCAGTCAGAGTCAAGGAGAGTCACATGTTTTGCTAGATACTCCTTTTTAAAGCAGGAAGTGTGACTGACATAATAGGGTATAATCCATTTATTTATTCCTCTGAAGACCACATGTAAACCAACAGCTAGATCATAAAAATTTGAAGAAAAATATGCAGGCATTATTTAATTGGTCCTTTCCTTAACGCAAACTACCAAGTATTACTGCTTAAAAATCATTTTATTTAAAATGTGTACTTAAAGTTGGTATCATCAGAGAGTAAAACACAGAGGCCATAAAAACTCAGTGATTATTCTTATCTCAATTTCCTTCTGTAGTTTTGAAAAATAATATTGCTTCTAGATAACTCATGCCACAATCACAGCAAGATATCTAAGCCCTTAATTTTCACTTCTTCTGTCATAGCAGAACTTTAATAATATGAGATAAATAATAATCTCTAAATATTGTTATGCCTCTAATGCAAGTCATGTACAGATAAAACTCTTCTCATTCACAACAAAAGCACTGTAAATATCCCATGCAGAAAAATTACAAATAATTTATGCAGACACTTTGCCCTTAAAGAAGGAAAACATAAATCCCTATTCTAAATGTGGGCTGTGTATAGTGGTTTTCTTCCAAAAAGTACAGTATAGGAAGGAAAAAAGGCATACTTTGCAATAGAGAAACTGGTGAATGCTATGCCAGCCAGGTGATTATGTTGAATATCAGTGGTTATATAGACATATGCACCCTTGATTTAATGTGATAAAAATGGCAATTCATCTTTGAGGTCTTCCTTCCAAAAGCTTATACCCTAGTCTAACCATGAGAAAACATTTAGAAAATTCCCCCACTGAGGGATAGCCTACAAAATTCCTGACCAGGAATTCTCAAAACCGTCAAAGTCATCAGAAACAAAGAACATCTGCGAAATCATCCTAACCAAGATAAGCCTAAAGAGACATGATCAGCAAATGTCATGTAGTATCCTAAACAGAATCCTCAAATAGGAAAGGAGATCAGGGAAAAACTAATAAGGAAGTCTAAATAAAGTATAGATTAATAATAAAATATTAATAATAATAATGTGTCAATATTTGCCCATTAACTGTGACAAAGATACTATATTAATATAAAATGTCATTAACAGGGGAATCTGGGTTTAGAGTATTCAAGAACTCTTTGTACTATTTTTTCAATAATTCTAAAAGCCAAGAAATGTTCTAAAATTAAAAGTTTATTTTAAGGGACAACTGGGTGTCTCAGTTGGTTAAGCATCCAACTCTTGGTTTTGACTCAGGTCACGATCTTACAGTTCATTAAATCAAGCCACACATTGGGCTCTGCACTGACAGTGTGGAGGCTGTTTGAGATTTTCTCTCTCCCTCTCTCTCTACCCTTCCCTCACTCATGCTCTCTCTCTTTCTCAAAATAAATAAACATTGTTTAAGTTAATTTTAAAAGTCAGATAGTTTATACCAAGCCCAGGCTAATTGTGACAAGTGATCTAGAGACAGGCATATGAAGGACATGTTCTTTGAATATCTGAAGATTAGATTATTTGGAGATATGTTATTTTTGAGGAATCACCAGTATATCCAAATGAGAGTTCTAGGACAAAATTAACAAATTAGGAGTGATATTTAAAATGGAGGTCATTATCTGAGATATAGAATTTGACATATTCAGAATAGAGAAGAATTAGAGTTCAGTGAGAAAACAAAGGAGCTCTATGAGCAAAGAAAAGCAGGTGACTGACAGGGCTTGGAAATTGCTTTCATTGGGCCAATAAAAGAAGGGGAGACCCTGAAAGAGTCTAGAAAAGGAAGGAAAGAAAGGTACAACTAGAATGATACAAAAACACTGAAGGCAAGAAGAGAAGAGAGCTTTAAGAATAAGAGGATGCTGATCTCAGTCATGAGTGAGCACGGAGTTATGATAAGGATTATGAAAAGCTGGTAATACAAAGGTCATTGCACATTCAGTAGATTGGTGGAATGGAAGCTTGAGGCAAGGAACTAACGAAGGAAAAGAAAATGGAAAAACTGGCAGTAATTTGGTAAAGTGCTGTCTTAATTGAGGCTACTATACCAAAATATCGTGGAGTAGGTGGCCTAAACAACAAACATTTATTTCTCACAATTCTGGACACTGAGAGATCAAAGATCAAGAAGTTGGCAGATTCAGTGTCTGGATAAATCTTCTTGCTGTATCCTCACATGAATGAGAGAGAAAGATCTTGTGTCTCCTCCACTTTTCTATAAAAACAATAATCCCATTTTAGAGCCTACTCTCATGACCTAATCGAACCCTAATGACCTCCCAAAGGCCTTATCTCCAAAAACCATCACCTTGAGGATTAGGACTTGAACAAATTTTGGAGAGACAAAAACTTCAGTCCATAGAAAGTGTGCTGTAAAATATAATTATTTGAAGTTTTCCTTTTCAAAGAGTATTGTGGACCAGCTGCATCGTCATTACCTGGGAGCCTGTTGGAAATGCAGGCCCACCCAGCATATTTAATCAGGATACACATTTAAATTTTAGCAAGATGCGCTGGTGATCTCAATGAAGTTTAAAGTTTGAGGAACACTAGGTCATACTATTATTTCAAGAAGTTTAGCAATAGCAGGATAGAAAAAAAATGCCTTAATTGAGAAATGGATTTTAGGAATTTTTTTATTAGAAGAGAGGACACATGAGAATATTTTTTTATTATAAGAGAGGACACGGAAGGAAGAAACAAATGGGTAGGCAAAGGCATAAAAGGAATAAACAAAGAGAATAGAAGACTGCCCATAAGATTACTCATTATAACTGTTTTTCCCCATCTTTATTCAATTATCTCACGACTGGTTCCCTGGGACTTTTTTATTTACAGTAAGTGGAAGGGAGGATTCTAAGAGAAAGGGGGATTCACTGAACCTCTTGGCCTAGGATCATCCAAAGTCTTCTGTAAATTCTCTGAAACTTTGACTTATCTTTCACTCTCCTGAAAATAAGGATCCTGAGCAAGTGACAGTATGAGGAATTAAAAGGTCAGCAAAAAATGTTTTCTAACTTTGAAGACACCTAGGTAGCATTAAGTAGATAGGTATTAAAACGACAGCTATTCCATTTGATCTTCCCTCCTAGAATGTACTTTACAATCTGACTTTCCCAACTAATTGTAATTTTTTTATGAATCCCCATAGAGACGGACAGACCTGTCCTGATCTGCTAATTAGGAGGCCAGCAATGTGCCTCTATGTGTTTTTGGAGTACTTTCTCTAAGGAAATATTTACTACCAAGTGTTTCTCTTTGAATGATCTGAAAATAAATTTTAATGAACAAGATATTATTCATAATGCTCCTATGGAGACCTGAAGAGCACTAAGACAGTTTGAGAAAAAACACATTTTTACTGACATCCATTGACTTGTATTAGAGAAAGGAACAAGGATGTCTGCACGGGGAACTTGGAAATCAAAGTTATCAGCTTAATCCCATGACTTTGGCCTTTTGATTTCTTCTCTTGTATTCAATGATTTTATCATAAAATGGGGAGATTGAACTCAATATGAATTAACAAACTGGGAGTCTGAGGTCAGATGTATCTCACATGAATATTTTAACTTGTAGTAATTCACATGTAAGCAAAGATTTAAAATAGGTAGATTTAACTCAATAATCTGAATTACATGTTTTTTTTTTTGAACATTGGAAAATATGATGTTATCTGCTCCATTTTTGCACATGACAATAATAAGACAAAACTGATTAGCACCACAGGGGATCCTGTGCTCACATCCCCTCTGCAGAGCCAACGTAACCCTCCCTACACCACCATATACATTCAGCCTGCACCCATATTCTACTGGGAAAATCAACTGTTGACAAGCTCATAGTTGTGTTCATTTTTGATAAATTCCCTTGACCAGATGCAAGAAACTATCTAACTCAAGACTGTATCCCCTCTCGGCAAGGGCTCTTAGCCGTTGACCTGGACTGGCTCCTTTTCTTCAATTAAGGACAAATCCTAAGGGCCATCCCAGCATCTGGAGCTCCACATGGGATCAGATGAGATCTTTATTCAAACTTATCTTCTTCACTTTCTTACAAATGCATCTAAGAGCACATCCCAGTACCCCAGTAAGGAGGGTACAAATCATTCTCTTCCTCAAAGTCTGTTTCCGGTGACACAATGTAAGGCACATGTCTCCAATTTGCCCAAATTGTCATCACTAATTTTTCCTAGTTATGGAAGCTAAAGTTCTATCTCTATTTATCAACACTCTGACACTGTTGTTTACCTCAGAGTAAAGAACAATTTACCATACTCATGTCTCTATCACATATGGGAAAACTAAAGACATGAGGGCCACAGGACTAATATTCATCATTCTTTATTCATGACTCCCTAGAAATTAGAATTTATAATCTCAGGACTAGATGTTTTCTTTTTTTAAGTTTTATTTATTTATTTTGAGAAAAAAACATGTGTATGAGCAGGGGAAGGGGCAGAGAGAGAGAGAAGCCCAAGAAGGCTCCATGCTGCCAGGGCAAACCTAATGCGGGGCTCCACGACACAAACACTGAGATCACGACCTGAGCTGAAATCAAGAGTTGGATGCTTAACCAACTGAGCCACCCAGGCGCCCCAGGACTGATGTTTTCTAAGATCCTTTCCATGGCCGATATACTGTGATATAAGAGCCCATGTCATTTCTCTATTGCAAAGAAGAGCAATTTTAGTACAAAGAAATGACTGTAACTATGAAATTCCAACACTCAGAAACAGGCAATTGTCTGCTTCAGCTAAGAACAGAGTCAAGGCTTAGCAGTAACAACTAGGACCATAAAGAATAAACACAGGGGATATTCTATATGACATTGTTTCAGGACTAATTATGTAGTGCAACTGGAACATGTTTTTCCCTTTCTTCTAGATTCTACAATGATCACTGAAAAAGAACAAATGACCTAGTAATATATTCCCAGGATAGAGAGAGACCCTTGCTATTTCCAGTAAGTCTCTAGCCCATTAGCACTTACCAACATCTTTACAAATAACTTTCAAATAGGAACGTTCATTTCAACAACAGCCCTGTCAAGAAGATGTCTTTAGCCTCATTTACAGATGAAAAATCAGAAGTCGGGAGAAATCCTATCTTTTGCTGTTGGTAAATACAGAGTAGGGGCTGTGCATGCAGATTCCAAACTTAGACTATTTGACTTCTTCTCAATCATGGAAGATATAATCCATGAGATGTTAGTGTTCATCAGAATCACTCTGGAGTTGGCGGAATTTTCCAGAGTCAGAGGCAATATCGAGGTGACCAAACAGACATCATGGTCAATCTTGGACTTATCTGCTTTCATTTCTCCTCTACATATCCAGCCGAGTACACAGAAAAGTTTAGTTGGTCATGTAAGATTTGCTTTGCAAACTCGACAGTACTGTTCCAATATAAGGTATTATCATTGCCACTATTTCTAATCTGCTCGAAATAGATAAATAAAAAAGTCAGCTCCAAGAATAATTTATTCTAGGAGTGAACTCATTGCCTGGAAACAGTACTATTTTCCCTGTACCTTCAGCAAGATTTACAGGAAAAACACTGGACCGAAAAAGCAGGCAGGGAGAAACTTTCTGTGCAATAAAACATATATAATTTTTTGAGTATTTCTAATTGAATATCTACATTTTTATTATGCACATGTATGTATGTGGGGGGATGTCTATACTGTGTGTCTGTGTGTATCTGGGTGCACAAATAAGATTACATAGTGCTATCCTCAAAAAGGTTTATCACAGTTTTATTCAGAGCAGTGAAAAACGTAAAATGATCTAAATGTTCGACATAAGAGAATCAGTTTGGTAGATTATGTCACGCCCACAAAATGGATTGTCATGTAGCCCTTAAAATTATAATTATGAATAAAACTTCATGACTTAAGCAAAGAGAAAATAGTATGAGGGGGAAAAAAAGCACGATGCAATTTGTGCAACTATGTGATTTCAACTTGTTTAAAGAACAATTCATATAAAGCTGGAAAGAAATGTACTTATATAATGGACGCTTACAACCTCAGTATCCTTACCTTTAGAGTATTATAATAACCTATTTCATACGGCTGCTGAGAGAACCAAATGAGCCAGAGAAGCAATATAGCACAGTGGATGTATCTTCAGGGTCCTAACAGGAAACAGATGGCACTCTCAAATTGGGTATTTGGACATAATTTGATAAAGGAACTATTTACCAAAATGTGGCAAGGGTGTAAGAAAACACTGAGGAAAGCGGAGTAATGCAGAACTTGTAAAACTCAGGGTACAAGTCTCTCTTGGCTCTCTCTCTCTCTTTGGGCAGTTTCCAAATTCCAGAAGCAGAGACATCTGTTATTAAGAGGATGGGTCCACAGCAGCTTTGACCTTCTGTTGAGGATGGCAGCCAGCTTATGGCAACCCAACAGAAAGGAAGCAAGGACACAAGTACTCCAACAGCCTTCTCTTCCTTTCCTCCATACAGCCATACGGCTCTGCCTTCAGGTACAGAACAGAACAGAGAAGAGTGGAAGGGAGCCCGGGAGGATGACAGGAAGTTATTTCACATCACTTCTATTTGTTGCCCTTTTGCATCCACTTTTGTCCTTCCGTGAAAATGTGTGTCCCCGACACAGGGATCACACAAAGCCCCATCAACTACGTCCTCCATGTGAGATCTGCTTGAGATCCAAGGCGAAGGATAAATTACCCTGTATGCTTATGCTGGAGGAAACCCTACAGACAGAAAGGCATTTTATACCTGAAATGTATATCTACCCCTGAAAGCTTCCAGTAAAATCAATGTGCCACCAGTTGTTCTTTAAAAATGTGGAGGGGCGCCTGGGTGGCTCAGTGGTGAAGTGTCTGACTTCAGCTCACGTCATGATCTCACAGTTCATGGGTTCGAGCTCCACATCGGGCTCTGTGCTGAGAGCTCAAAATCTTGAGCCTGCTTCAGATTCTGTGTCTCCTTCTCTCTCTCAAAAAAAATTTTTTTAATAAAATAAAAATGTGGGGAAAAAAGTGATGAGGGGGTGTGTGGTAAGGAGAGGAGCGAGCTGCTCTGACACTCCCAACAGGATTGGTGTGGGACGGCTCCGTTCCTTACGGAAGGCCTCAAGTCCTGTCGGGCAGCTTTACCTACTCAGCTCTCAGTTTCCAGGTTCCAATAACCACTCTCTCTTCTGATCTCTTCAGCCCTAGCGATGACCTGTACCATCCCTTATGGGTTTCCAAACACCCTGCTCAGATGACAGTAAACAGACGTTTTGTTACATGCTCCTCCTCAAATTACCCAATTTGAGTTTAATATCTGGTATATTTTCCAGTACTGATAGAATCATTGGAACTGAGACATAGCCTCTGGAAAGATATTGTCCAAATAAAGCCCTGGGACTGAGTTACTTATACATTTGAGGAGTAGAGAGGGATGATCCCTTTGGCAGACGGAAATGAGTAATGGGTAATCCATGGCAGGTGGTAGTATTACAATAATTCAAATAATTTAAATTACCACTGCTGGTGATTTGCTATCTTAGCCAGTTTGGCTGCCATAATAAAATACCACAGGCTGGATGTTAAGCTTCTTTTCTCAGTTTTGGGAACTGGAGGTCCATGATTGAAATGACAGTATGGTCTGTTTTCTGGTGACTGCTCTTTTCTTGTAGACAGCCACTTCTCACCGAGTGCTTGCATTATCTTTCCTTGGTGTGTGTATGTGGAGAGACCATGAGTTTTGGTGACTTTTCCTCTTCTAATAAGGGCATCGGTCCTATTAGATTAAGGTTTTTTACCTCATTCAAACATTATCACCTCCTCATAGGCCTTATCTCCAAATACAGTCACATTAGGGGTTAGAGCGCCAACATATGAATTTTGGGAGGATACAAGCTGTGAGATAATAGAAAATATATATATAGGTCTCTGCCCCCAAAGCTAAAACCTTTATAATTTCCCAATTGATCAGTGCATTGGAAGCATATCTTGCTCTAATATTTGTCTTTGATTCTATCCCTGACATAGTGCTCCAAAAACCCTCGTAAATTCCTAAATTATTAAAAACATCAGGAATATCTTTTGTTCTATTGAGGGGACTGTGGGTGGGCTCCTAAATATGAGCTTGTGACTGGAAAAAACAAACCATGATTAGAGTCTTGGGATTTTTGTGTCTCCCCCATCCTCCAGAAAGAGGAGAGGCTCGAAATGGAGCTCATAATTGATCCTCTCTAGGTGAGGGAGCCTACAGAAAATTCCAAAAGTGTAGGGCCTAGAGCGCTTTCAGGCTGGCAAACACACACATCCACGGCAGAAGGGTGATGCACCCCATCCCCGGTGGAATGGGAGCTCCTGAGCTCCGGACACTCCCGGACCTCACCCTATGTATCTCTTCACCTGGCCGTTAATTTGTGTCATGTATCAAATCTTTTAATAAACCAGTGGACATAAATAAGTGTCTCCCAGAGTTCTGGGAGTTACTCTAGTTACTCAAACACAGGGTGGGGGGGGGTCATTAGAACCTCTGACCTATAGCAGTTGGTCAGAAGCACAGGTGATAATCTGGACTTGTAACCAGCATCTTAAGTGTGTTAGGTGGTGGTGTTGGGGGCAATCCTGCAGAACTAACCCCTTAATCTGTGAGATCTGACATCTCCGCATAGACAATGTCAGAATTTTTAGTTAAATTGTAGGACCCCCAGCTGGTGTCACAGAGAATTGTCTGGTGTGGGGGAAAACCTCCACACATTTAATGACCAGAGTGAAATGTTTTATGTGAGTAGGTAGGGAGACCAAGAGGGAAGAAACACACAGGAGGGAAGAACTGGGTTTTCCCCTTACAGAAGGAGGAAAACTGAGGTTTTTTCCTTCTTTACACACATACAGTCCATAACGCAGGATGAAGAACAGAAGGCAAGAAGAGATCATATAGCCGTGGCACTGACAATAATGACCAAATATTGATTACAAAAGATGGTGGCATGATCAAACTTTTGAAGTCCTGGAACATGCAGCAAGAAGGAAAGGGAAAAATTAAAATGTGTGACTATGAAGGTAGACAATAGGAAAGCTTCTCTGGGAGCTTTAAAGATGCATTCATCTCTTAGAGCTGGAAGCAGAACGGGCTGGGAAGCAGGCCCAAGACCTAATCATAATCATTAGAGTTGCAGTGCCAATTAAATGCTCCATCAGCTAACTAAGGGCATTGGTAGGGAGGAGCAGGATGCTGAGACACAGAGAGAAACATGTGAGCAATCATAGACAAGGGAGAAAACTTTGAGATTATAAATCACCTTGAGGCTCCCTTGCCAGCTGAAGTATAACCAACCACTCCCTCTTTGTGAAGGAACCATCATTTTCTGAAACAAAAATATTTCAATGTTTGCGATTGGGACAGTTCACTCATTGCTTCCAGGCCCATAATTGGAATCAAATTCCTGAATAATGCAGACACAGAAGTTCAAAGCTTGACCCAAGAAAAAACAGCCTCTATTAAGAAAGAATCACAGAAATTCATGAATCTATATGGGCAGAAGTAAATAGAGTATGTGGGGAGTGGTATAGATGAAAAAATATGAAATAAAAATCTTGATTGATAACTTAATAAAAGTGCACTCATCCAAAATTCAAAATTCAGTGTGTTTACTCAAGTATCAAAAGTCTACCATGTTAGGGACGCCTGGGTGGCTCAGTTGGTTAAGCATCTGACTCTTGATTTCAGCTCAGGTCATGATCTCATGGTTCATGGGTTTGAGCCCCATGTCGGCCTCTGTGCTCACGACACAGAACCTGCTTAAGATTCCCTTTCTCCCTCTCTCTGGCCTCCCCCTGCTCATGTTCATTCATTCAGTCTCTCTCTCCCTCCCTCTCTCTCTCTCTCTCTCTCTAATGAACATTAAAAAAAAAGTCTACTAGGTTGACTTAATAAAGCCTGGACTCAATAGTGGCCTGTGGTAATGAGAATGAAATTCTAGAACACTGGTTCATAACGTAGTCTTCCTGTCTAAGTGTTGTACAAAAATCAGTAGCCTACACATCACCTGAGAGCTTGTTAAAAGTTTGGAATCTTTGTCCCCAAACTACATCTACTGAATCAAAATCTGCATTCTAACAAGACCTCCATGTGACTTATATGCACCTTAAAATTCAAGAAGCACTTCAGGTAAAGAAAATAATCCAAAGGCTGGGCCTGAGAAAATTCCTCAGCTAACCATACCCCTAGTGAGAGACAATTTTCTATCACTCTCTTGCACTTCTTCATGTATTCTGAGCAGAAACACTGGCTGTCTTTGTTCTGAAATACTTTTCTAAGATATTTGTAGAGTGAACAGTGTTGGAAGATAGAGATAGTGTTCCTTCTGGAGAAAAAATCAGAAATGTTTATTACAGTGTATTAAAGTTAAAATCTCTTGCCGTAGCAAAAGACAGGTAAGATTGGTTCCAGAAATGATTTGTGTTCCATAAGCTCAGAGTTCCTCTCCTATACCTCAAATACCTCCCATACCTCATTTGTGCCTCTTCCCATCACCAGGGGACTAGAACAAGAAAATGCTAATGTTCTGATTATTGCTATTGTTGTAAGTAATAAAGCCTTTTGTGTCTGCTATAAAAGGCTCACGTCTTCTGCCAGCTTCCATGAGCAGGCTAACTTGTAAGCTTGCAAGCAGGGTAAAATATTAGACCCTTCCAAGTTTTAGACAGTTTTATCAACAAGGATGAGATGCTGATAGAGGCATAGTTTTCTAGAAAGGAAAAATGAGGCCCTTTCAAGTCAATAAATGAAATCGAACAAGTCTATGGGATTGGTAGTGCCTATGTTAACTACATCATACAACTGGACAATAAAAGGTCTTCCAATTTATTGCTTGTTAATGAGGAAGAATTGGGAAGGTTATTGTAAAGTCAAGTACACTTGACCCTTGAACAATGCAGGGGCATGTCAAAATTCCACATATAACTTTGAATTCTCCAAAAACTTAACCACAAATAGCCCACCGTTGACTGGAAGCCTTACTGATAACATAGTCAATTAACATGTGTTTTATACATTATATGTCTTATATACTCTATTCTTACAATAAAGTAAGCTGGAAAAAAGAAAATCTTATTAAGAATAAGAGAAAGTATATTTAAAGTACTGTAGTGTATTAATTCCCCCAAAACTGGGATAGAAGTGGACCCCTGCAGTTCAAACCCCTGTGGTTCAAGGGTCAACTACAAGTAAATGGGTTCAGACAGCTGACCTAGCCATTGTAACTCTCCTGCAGGTGGCAGTATTTCCTCACCAATATGGTGATCAGTCTGAGAACTACTCCACTATAATAACTAGTACCAAGTTTTGTCCTGGATGGCAGCCTGGAAAAACAGTTACAGAGAACCCCACCTAAATCAAGAGGGCAAGAAGGGAAATCTATGACCATTCATGGCTGAAACCAGGTGAATCATTCGAATTTCGAGTGGCTTGCTTGGGAGGATGTCGGGGTGGAACAATAAGTGTTTGTTAAGAAAGAAAGCAATGGGTAGACAGTCTTCGGATTCAACCCTTCCTGCAGTCTACGTTGCTAACCTTCAATCCATTTGAAGACCATGAAAATTCTGCAAGACTTTTGCATTGGGTATTGACTGTTTTAGGGAAACTCTGGCCTTCACATTTCCCTGGAACAAACCCCATGGTATACCACAGATGAGGCACTGAATGGTATTGGAGCTCTTACTGCTTCAGCTTGAGCTTAACTGCAGATGAAGATGACCCACTAGGGAATGAGAAACTGACTCAAAGAAATCTAGATAAATGTTTGCTGTCGGTCTCGCCACCCTGGAAAAGTTTCCTGGCCCTTATATTAAAACAAGGGAGTAATTTAAGAGATGTTCTCTTGACGAAGAAAAGAAAATGCCTCAGATTTTAGTACGGACTGCTTTTTAAAGATAACTATTGTGCAAATCAAACACCAGACAGCCCACTAACAAAGCCTCCGAGCCCTGGCCGGAAAGCAATGTGACTTTGAATGTTGAGTCAAAGTGTCCCCAAAGTAACTGACCCTGCTGTCCCATATGGAGCTGTGAGTTGACAGAAAATACAGTTTGATTGAGTTACAAGCAACAGCAACACTGCTGAAAATCAAAGGTAAATGTGCCTTGCTTACCAGTGAAAGCCCCTCTCTCCCTCCCGAGCTCAGTGAATTTTAAAAGAAGGATGATTAATTTAAGAACAAGGATGATTAAGGGGTGAGGCTGAAGTCTCCTGTCCCAAGAGAAGCCAGAGGCTCTAAGCATCCATTTGAATGTACTTGGCAACTCTGATGAAGGGAGGAATTGAAACTTAACTTTCCACCACAAGACAGTTGGGAGAAACTATGATTTTCTTGATATTTAACATAGTATTTAAGCTTGGGCCTTAGAATCAATCAGATCTTTAGCTTTTTGACCATGTGTAAGAAGTTAAACCTCTCTCTCTTTTTTTAACTATATTTATTTTGAGAGAAAGAATGAGGAGCAGGGAAGGGGCAGAGAGAGAGAGAATGAGGAGAAGGGAAGGAGCAGAGAGAGAGAGAGGGAAGCAGAGAATCCCAAGCAGGCTCTGTGTTGTCAGCACAGAGCCCAATGCGGGGCTCGAACTCATGAACCATGAGATCATGACCTAGGCTGAATTTAAGAGCTAGACGCTTAATCTGAACCACCCAGGCGCCCCGGAAGTTAAACCTTTCTATGTCTCATTGTCTTGTTTTTCATTATTTTAAATTGAAAATCCTAATAGTACCTATTTAATAACATTATCAGTTCTCAGTCATTATTAGCCATCATTGTCATGTATATAAAATGTATGGATACAGCATTATAATAACACTGCCATTGATAAGTTATAATAAAGTGCCCTACCATTGCTATAGTAAAGATATAATTTGTACCAAATTATAAAATTAGTATGAATATAAACTTCAAAGATTTGCATCTTGTAAAAAGTAGTGCATACTGTTTACTGAAGTTTACATATGAATATAAATTTAGAACACCTGAGAATTAAAATCTATAACATAGGTCAATATATATTGATATGAAAAGGTAACTAGGAAGTGTTGCATAGGAAGAGAATAGCAAACTGCAAATTTGCAATGATAATACGATCACATTAATATACACAGAAGCATAGAGAGAAGAAATGGCACATGTCTGCATATGTGTGTAGAAAGTAGTCTAGAAAGAGATACCATAGTTTTTTTAATTTTTTTTAATGTTTATTTTTGAGAGTGAGAGAGACAGACAGAGCATGAGCAGGGGAGGGGCACAGACAGAGAGGGAGATATAGAATCTGAAACAGGCTCCAGGCTCTGAGTTGTCAGCACAGAGCCCGACGCGGGGCTCGAACTCGGAAACAGTGAGATCATGACCTGAGCTGAAGTCGGACACTTAACCGACTGAGCCACCCAGGCGCTCCTAGAGATACTATAGATTTTAACTAAGGATGCCTCTGAAGATGAAAGAAATATTTGTATTTTCTTTTTTAATTCTTGTAATTGTTTAAATACTATAAAATAAGCATGGTTTACATGCACACACACACACACACAAAGTCCATGTAATAATTTATTTACCACAAAAGAAGTAAATTTTTATTTAGTGCACATCTCTGAAAATCAAAAGTAACTTGGATATGTGCACAATATATAATCCTTCTATACTTATTAGTTTTTTCACGTTTCTCATACATAACTCCCCAAATCTTTCTGAAAATACAAAATGAACAAAATTCCAATTTAACAGATAAAGAAATGACTCAGAAATATTTATTCCACTATCATTATTTCATGTAGTCCTCAAAAATCATCAAAGCTTATTAGTAACACACAGAAGGTCAGGACAAGCACAAGGATTCCTGTTCCTGAATGCTTGTCCTTTACTTTTCCCATTACTTCACAAGGATCAGCTTATCTGAAATTTATATGAAGGTGCAGTGAGAAGACCTGGAGGAAACTGACATGTCTATATGCGACTCGCTATGTTCAGCTTTTGTTAAATAGAAGATATAGGGAAGAAAGAGTTATAGCAGCTGGGATCCACTCATTTCCTGTACTGGTGGGTTACCCCTGTGGGAAATCCAAGAAGGCAGGACATCTAAGCTAATATCCTTGCCAACAGTTTTCCAAACTGCTAGGCAAATAGAATAATTATATTTATTAAGTAGAGTATCTTTATTCATGGAATGTTCTTTATAGGATTCCCATCGCTGAGGAGTGTGGTGGTTAATGAACCACAGAACTATAGATATATAAAGCTTGGTTCCAAGGACAATATTACATAAGCAATAGTATGAAATGGGGAGAACGAAAATCCTTCTGCTACATGAGAGACTATGTCTACTCTGGGTCAAGGAGCACATGTCCCAAGCAGGAAGGAATAACGGAGGAAGTTGTCCTCCATGTTGGAGACGTCTTCCTCCTTCATCTGAGCCTCTCAATTGCCTTTAAGATCAATAACAGGCAGTATTTTTGATTCACAAGTCAGATTTGAAAATAAAATTCTTTTTTAGCTCAAAAAGAGGGTTAAATAAGAACAAAAAAACCCACACTTAACAATACATTTCTCCAGATAACAGGTGTGATTTAAAAATGCAAGGGGAAATGAATATTTATGTAGAATCTAGCATGAGCCAGGAGCTTTCTCTATCTTACTTCCCTATATTACCTACCCTGTGAGGTAAGAAAAATTATTTCTGTTCATATAAAATTAATAAGACATTAAGTTTTTTTAATGCGCAATCTTACAGAGTGATTACACCAGATATCTGGCATGCCAACCTAGATCTAACTCTCCACTGGTTACCACTGTCTCTTTCAACCTTTTCCATAGGTTGAATTCAGGAACCAATTCTTTATTTCCAAATCCTATGTGAAAACCCAAATGTACTAGAAAGAAATACTTTCTAGGTTTGCAGCCCTGTCCTAATTTCCTTCTAAGCTTCACATGTCCAACAACTAATTCATTGCCTTTGGGGAGATACCCACTACTAGTTTCCACGACTCAGGAAGATGAAATGATTTTTCATCTAATAAAAGTCCCTTTGATGGCACTTAGCACCCACTCGTGAATGTCACTTTTTAATAATATTTTGACATTTATTTTACTTTATACATACATACATACATATGTACATACATACATAAACTTCATGACTTTTAATGAAATAGACACAGGTTTTGCCCTGGTAGTAGGTCAACATTGAAAGAGGTCATGTATAAAGCTTTCAAAAGTGTTTGAATGAAATTACCTCATGTTTCTTCATCTAAAAATAAAGTGATTTTTCTGTGCTCCATAGGTGGAAATTTTTCTTCTATTTTGACATATGATCCAGGGGGACTTATAATGTTTCTGTAGAAAAATGAACTCTAGAGAGGCTAAGATGATGAATAATTATAAGGAACAGAGTTCTCTTCTTTTGATGTTATTCCCAGTTACTTCTAATTCTGAATAAATAAATATTTCTGGGAACAGAAGGGCAGTTGAGGAGTAGGCACAGGTAGGAGGAGGCCACGTTATACAACTCCAGGATTCATCAGCAAGTGAGCATTATACCATGAGGCAGAAACCCACAGGTGAACAGATGGCATCAGTCCAGATGCAAGGTCAACTGGGCCTCATTTTTATAATTACACTTAAAATACCTAATTCATAGGGGAAAAAAAGATAATTATCTTGTCCCATGATTTTCACTATTATCCAGCATTCACAGAACTTATTAGTGTTTAAATTTTTAAAAAAAGAAAAAGAAAAAAGAAAACCACACAGTCAACATACCACAAATGGCAGAAAATCTCAAGAAGAGGTGATCAAAAAATGTAACTTATGGATAATCTGACCTGGGTCCTTTTAGAAGAAATGCTTCTGATACAACAAAATTGATTCCTTTTGCTGCCATTATTGTTTTTGCATAATTAAGAGTGATGTGCTAGTTACCTCACCCAAAAAAAGCTGATGTGATTACTGGTATGATTCTTCCGGTGTGAAAAGTGGTAGGAGAAGTTCCTGTTTCCAGAGACTCCTGTTCTAATAAACAGATGCATTCACGTGCCGGCAATTCTTACAGAAATATCCAAGTAATTGACTCCATTCATTACCATGGTGTGTATGACTTGCTTTTATGAATGAGGAAGAATGTCCATCTGAGATTCACAAGTTGAGAAAAACAGAATACACAAGTCTCTGCTTAATGTAATTCAGCTTTTATGGACTTTTTCCTTTTATAGATAATTAAAATGTGATATTTGCCCCAAAATATTTTTCTTGTAATCAATTCTGAGTGCTTAATATGCCAAGCTACAAAATTATGGAGAATGATGCATTGCCCATTTTTATGTCAAATAGATGTGAAGTGAGGAGAAGTATATATACATCTGTATCTGTATCTATATATGTATGATACAAAAAGAAGACAAGAAGAAAACCTGCATGTTTCTAATATACTAAGTCAAAGTAGACTTGCCTCTCTCATGCAAAGTCACTTCATTTGCTCTAAGCACTTTTTGTTGAAATACAACTAGTCTAAAACTGATTTATCTTTTCTCTAGAGCCTACATCCTCTCCAGTTATCTCAGTTATTCCACTCCAACAAAAGACATAACCATTTACTCAGACAGCCAACAGATTCTGAAAATCTCTACTCTTTCTCTGACTGCTTTCTCTCTCACACACATAACATTCAATCACCAACTAAGTCGAGAGTGGCTCTTTTATATTTCTCTCTTTTTTTAATATAATATATTGTCAAGTTAGCTAACATACAGTGTATACAGTGCGCTCTTGGCTTCAGAAGTAGATTCCCGTGATTCATCACTTATGTATGACACCCAGTGCTCATCCCAACAAGTGCCCTCCTCAATGCCCATCACTCATTTTCCCCACCATTCCTTTGCCCCCATCAACCCTCAGTTTGCTCTCTGTATTTAAGGGTCTCTTATGGTTTGTCTCCCTCTCTGTAACAATTTTTTTCTTCCCTTTCTCCATGGTCTTCAGTTAAGTTTCTCGACTTCCACATAGAGTTTAAACATATGATATCTTTCTCTGACTGATTTATTTCACTTAGCATAATACTCTCCAGTTCCATCCATGTTCTTGGAAATGGCAATATTTCATTTTTCATTACCAGGTAGTAGTTCACTGTGTATATACCACATCTTCTTTATCCATTCACCAGTTGATGGACATTTGGGTTCTTTCCATAATTTGGCTAGTGTTGAAAGCTCTACTATAAACATTGGGATACATGTGCCCCTGTGAATCAGCACTCCTGTTTCCTTTGAATAAATTCCTAGCAGTGCTATTGCTAGGTCATAGGGTAGTCTATTTTCAATTTTTGGAGAAACCTCCACACTGTTTTCCAGAGTGCCTGTACCAGTTTGCATTCCTACCAACAATGCAAGAGGGTTCTCTTTCTCCACATCCTTGCCAACATCTGTTGTTTCCTGAATTGTTAATTTTCGCCACTCTGACCAGTGTGAGGTGGTATCTCAAAGCCATTTTTATTTGTATTTCCCTGATGATGAGCGATGTTGAGCATCTTTCCACGTGTCTGTTAGCGCGATCTCGGTATCTTCTTTGGGAACGTGTCTACTCATCTTGTCTCCCCATTTCTTCATTGGATTACTTGTTTTTCAGGTGTTGAGTTTGGTAAGTTCTTTATAGATTTTGGATACTAACCCTTTATCTGATATGTCATTTGCAAATATCTTCACCCATTCCATTGGTTGCCTTTTAGTTTTGTTGATTGTTTGCTGTGAAGAAGCTTTTTATCTTGATGAGGTCCCAATAGTTCCTTTTTGCTTTTATTTCCTTCAGAGACATGTCAAGTAAGAAGTTGCTGCAGCCAAGGCCAAAGAGATTGCTGCCTGTTTGCTAGGTTTTTGGTGGTTTCCTGTCTCACATTTAGGTCTTTCATCTGTAGTCCAGGTTCATTCTTCTGCATGTTGCTGTCCAGTTCTTCCAACACCATTTGCTAAAGTCACTCTTTTTTCCATTGGATACACATTGCTGCTTTGTCAAAGATTAGTTGGCCATACATTTGTGGGCCCAATTCTGGGTTCTCAATTCTATTCCATTGGTCTATGTGTCTGTTTTTGTGCTCATACAATACTGTCTTGATGATTACAGCTTTGTACTAGAGGCTAAAATCCAGGTTTGTGATACCTCCAGCTTTGGTTTTCTTTTTCAACATTACTTTGGCTATTCAGGTTCTTTTGTGCTTCTACAAAAATTTTAGGATTATTTTTTCTTCCTCAGAGAAGAATATTGGTGGTATTTTGGTTGAGATTGCCTTGAATGTGTAGATTGCTTTGGGTAGTATTGACATTTTAACAATATTTGTTCTTACAACCCATAAGCATGGGATGTTTTTCCATTTCCTTGTGTTTTGTTCAATTTCTTTCATAAGATTTCTATAGTTTGTAGCATATAGATCTTTTACCTCTTTGGTTAGGTGTATTCCTACGTATTTATGGTTCTTAGTGCAATTGTAAATGGGATTGATTCCTTAAAATCTCTTTCTGTTGCTTCATTATTTTCCCCTTTCAACTCCCACAGCATCAACTGTCTTTTAATACTTGTCATTTCTCAACTGGAAAAAAAGCAGCCTCTTGACAGGTACCTCTGTATCTCCCTAATTCCTCCTCCCATTGGTTGCCAGAATTATTTTTCTAAAATCATATTCTGTGACTCCTTGTTTGAAATAAGTTAGAAGTATTGAAGCATTATATGCCAAAAATGCAGGTTTCTTATGTGATATACATTATTTTCTGGGCTCTGCCTACATCCGCAGGCTCCATTCTGGGGGTGTGGGTGGGGATATCAATCTTAATTATCTTTTGAACAAATGAACATTATAAAAAAGTTAACGTATGTGAATATTATCCCTCTATCACAGGTCATATGAAACGTATTTTGGTACTCTTAAGACTTTCATGGAGGAGGTAGCAGGGATGGAGAAACAATACTCGTGAAAGATGAACTGGACAGAAGGAAAGGTTGAACTGTGAAGCTACTGCAACAGAGCCTTAGCCAATCCTGTGACAAACTTTAAAGCAGATAGTGCTTTCAAAGTTTTCCATATTGGGAGTGAGGGGCCAAGTTATTGTGCCCCCCCACCCGCCTGTCCCCCAAATACTAATCATGAATATTGGCTGCCCCTAGAGAGAGGCACGACCTGAGTGAACCAGTTTCCCCCCAGTGAGGACGATTCCTGGAAAAGAATTTAGCTTTGAGTCATCACCTGTCAATACTAACAGCCGCTAGAAGAATGAATACCTAGGTCCCAACAGGCCCTCTGGGTACAGTATCCCACTGGCCACTATCTCTTACCAGAACTGCTTATTTCAATAGTTACAGTGATTTAAAATTGTCCATAGTATGACAGTAATGAGAGCCAAATTCTAAATTTAAAATGAGGATAAAAGCTAATGATGATTATCCTGAAGCCCTAAATACCTTGACCATGATTTCCAACACAAACGGTAAGAAAACAAAAGTGAAGATTTTTTTTTAAGTTTATTTTTATGTATTTATTTTAAAAGAAAGAGCACATGAGTAGAGGAGGGGCAGAGAGAGAGACAGAGAGAGATAATCCCAAGCAGGCTCCATGCTGTCAGCACAGAGCCCAATGCGGGACTTGATCCCACAAACCATGGGATCATAACCTGAGCCAAACTCCAGAGCCAGATGCTTAACTTACTGAACCGCCCAGGTGCCCCAGAAGTGAAAATTGAAGAAACAATTCAGTCATGTCCAGCTATACTGACTTACAGAGATAAATTGTTAATAAGGTAGATTTTCAGATTTCCTTTCCCCCCCACCCCCGAACTTCTATAAATGAAGAGTAAGGCCTGGGTGGCTCAGTTGGTTGAGTGTCTGACTTCAGCTCAGGTCATGATCTCACAGTTCGTGAGTTTGAGCCCCGTGTCAGGCTCAGAGCCTGGAGCCTGCTTTGGATTCTGTATCTCCACCTCTCTCTGCCCTTCTCCTGCTTGTGCTCTGTCTCTCTGCCTCTCATAAATGAATAAATGTTAAAAAAAAAACTTTAATAAAAATAAATAAATAATAAAAAATAAATAAATGAAGAGAAAGAACGCTGGCTTTCAGAGAGAACTCGAGAAACTGAAACATCTTTGTCCTCTGGTCAATCCCATCAATACCACATCCCTGCATTATGGCTCTCTACAAGAGATTTTCTGACACAGTTACCTCTTAATTACAGACTCAACCAAAAGGTTCAACTTTATTTTAAATTTGCATTCCGTGCTGCAATACTGGCTGAAAGTATACAAATAAATATGATAAACTATTTTAATTAAACTAATTTTAATTAAATATTTTAATTAAGTTAATTTTAATTAAATATTAACTATTAGAATAACTATTATCATATCCCATTTAATAAAATGCAATTAGGATTTAGGCAGAATTAACTTACATATCTTAAGCCAAGCATACCTACAAACGAAGAAGGCAGAGAACTGTCTCTAAATGACTGTGAGAATGTGAATGAGGGACGTCTCCCTCCCAACATGCACACACATTCGTCCACAAAGAGGAAATAGTTCCCCTGTACTCTCCTTGCGTGGGAGAAGAAGAACCTCGTACAGTCCACATACGAATATACCCGCTAAGGAAACGGAGTGCAATAAAACTGCGGAAAGGGGTTTTGGGAAAGCAGAATGAGTATGCAAATGTTTTAAGTACTGAAATCGGAGTTGACATGATATTCTCAAATTTTTATATAATGACAAGAAAATACTTTTTATTCTTTGACCTCTAAGAATAACACAATAAAAGCTACATTTTCTTAGCAATGTACTATCTCTTGGTCTCTCTCACGCTTGTTCAAAGCTCACCAAGGCTGCTCAAAGATCACCAGTGATTACCAATAAACTTTTCTCCATCCTCGTCTGACTTCACCTCTAAACTGAATTCAGTGCTGTGAATATATACATGTAAACACACATGCTTGCATACATATATGTCATATATGTATTTTTGGTCTGAGAGTTTTTGTTCGTTTTTTACTTGAAGCAGTTGTTTAATCATACATGGTAAACATGACTAAAAGTAACATAATTAAAATCAATTGTATTACAGCATTTATGCATTTTTGGCAGAACATAATCCAAGGGGACTTTTAAATTCAATTTAATTGTGAACTTTGAACATGTTTTACTTCTGTAATTTAAAAAATTAAAAAGGAACCAAACAGATTTCAAACCCTAAAAAGATGTGATAAACTCATGGTCCCGGCTGAGGGCTGAGCTGGTTTATCACTCTATTTAGTTTGAGCTGACTGCTCTCTATCCCACCCCCCGCCTCATCTTTCATGATTTGATCAAACTTTCAAAGAAGCTTACATCACAGTCGGCAAGGAAAAAAGAGAAGCCACTAGATTTGATGTTCTATACCCAGAAGTTCATATTCACTCTATGGATCACTGACCAAAGGCCACGAAATTTCCAAATTGAAACCATGAATGAGAGGAAATGTTAGCCGCTGACTGCAGCACCTCTGTCCTGATTCGCAGCAGCCCATGCCTCTCCGGTTTGATGTGCCTCAGCGATGTTATTTTGGGTGAGTTACTAGGCAACTCTGTCTAGGAGTCATGGGGGAGCACTCGGCAGCACCGTCATCTGTGTCGTCTTTCAACAGACTTAACACAATAGCTACACACCAGTCACCTTTTTTCCACAAAGGCCCATGTCAGAAATCAGGAAGCTGGGTTGTATAGGATGGTTTTATATTGTAGGATTCATAATTGGCTTTCATGTAACTTCAGAAATAAATATCATTTAGGCTATTGTGGAAATAAATGGCTTATTAAAATGGAGTCAGTAAGGAATATGAAGTAAAAATAAATAGAAATCCCTAAGGCGGGATGGTCAATAAATTAGACCCCTAGGGAAAATTATTCTTACAAGTCTCCAGGATATAGCTTGGGAAATATGTGCTGTCTTCCGTGCACTGAAACGGACGACCTGATTCTTCCCCCCTTCCTGGTGGTTAGGACGACATACTCTGAAATCTCAGTACAGACAAAAGCCTTCTGTTACTTTTAAACAGGTCCAGTTATACCTTTTGCTTAAAATTCTGTCCCGTCCTAAGATATAAAAGTTACGAGGGATTGCGGGTTTAGGGCCTGAGAGGGAGCACGTGGGTAAAATGCAGATTCTTCGACGGAGGCCCAGTGGACACCGCCTGATCAACGTGCCACAAGTGACTTCCTACATTCACTCTGCTCCTCTCTACCAATGTCCTCCCTGTGGGGCCCTAGCACCATCTACCCCACTGGTGCTGAAAAATAATCCTCGTCTCCTCCCCTTCCCTTCCTCAGAGCCAGCTTCCTGTGCACATGAGCTGTGCAGGTTCACAGAAGAGCTCCACACTTGGTCAAATACTCTGATGTCACCACTAGAAATTATTTGTTGTTGTTGTTGTTGTTTGTTTGTTTGAGAGAGCATTGGGGGGGGGCAGAGAGAAAGGGAAAGAGAGAGAATCCCAAGCAGGCTCCACAGTTTCAACACAGAGCCTGATGCGGGGCTCGAACTCACAAACCATGAGATCATGACCTAAGATGAAGTCAAGAGTTGGATATTTAACCAACTGAGCCACCCGGGTGCCCCACCAATTGAAATTCCTAATAATTTGAAAATGATGTGCCCTGTATTTTCATTTTTCACTGCACCCCACAAATTATTTAGCCCTTCATTCCTCACTTGAAATTAGCTGTCAATCCTATCCATTCTAGCTCCTAATCTAACCTAAAAAGAACCTATCAGTTCTTTATCTCACCTTTATGGTTCAGGCCTTTGGCATCCTAACAAAGGAACCTGACTGTGACAAGATTTTAGGGGGAAGGTCTCATTGGAAGTGAACAGTTATGAGTAGCAGGTAGCAAAGAAGAGTAGAGAAAGAACATTCCAGGCAGCTAAAACAGCAATAGAGAGTTCTGAGGTAGGAAAAGACATGACAACTAGATGGAAAGAGGCTCATCCACCCTGGATACTTTCCCTTTATTCCTCTTCCTCTTCTCTCAGTCTCTGCCCGCATGTTATCCAGATCTGGACTTCTGGTTAGAATCCCACCCTCCTGGCCCCATTTACATCTGAATCTAAAAAGAGATTTTACTGTTACTGTTTTTGATCTGTGGCACTTGCGGCTTACATTTAGTACTTACCCCTGGAATCTCTACCCATCAAATTGCTCCACTGTAAGGCCTGTCCTCCTCCCTACAGCAGGGGACAAAGGTCAGAGCTTCATCTTATGCATTACCCAAATATGAAACACATTAGTACTATCCAACCAGGAAAAAAACTATGATTCTCTATGGAGCACAGGCTTCTCTCCAGACCTGCAACTCCCTACCTACACAACCCCCCAAGGGGTTTATTTCTATATTACCACTATCATTGTGGAAAGGCTGGATGTTGGATAGAGTCACCAACTTCCTTCTCGGTGTTCATGTAACCAGCTTGCATATTTCTACTTCAGGACCAGCCACATTCACTGGATGGTTAGAGGGAAAAAGGAAGGGAAAGAGGAAGAAACCAGCATTCTGGACTCCTTAGGAGAAGGTCTGCAAATTAGCAAGTGAAGATATTTGAAACAAAACCACCACCAGAGTCACCAAAGACAGCTCACCTACTTCTCTGCAGTTCCCCCATATCTTTTCCCCACCGGAGACTGCCAGCACTTCCCTAAATGAATTGGTGCCAGTCTGAATCGGGCCAACATTTCTCCAGAGAAAAGCCTTACTGCTCTCCTTCCAGCCGTATGCAAAAGAATTAACCACAAGTCAGCAAGATCAGCCACCCCAGCCTTCTGTGTGCCTATCTGCTCCCTGCATGGATAAAGGAAGATCTCCGTTATTCCTTCCTTTCCACTGGAATTGACATATTGGCATTTAGGCTGGTTCACTGATTCTAAAAGGTCAGGACAAGGGAACCACAACTCTCTCCATTACCCAGAATAGCTGAACTCAGCAGACACTGGAAGAGGCCCTCCAAGGACTCTTTTATAAGCAGCCAGTGTAATCCAGTCAGCTATATATGTACAAGAGACTAAAAGACTAAGACATTCTCAAAAATAAAAAGTAGATCACAAATGAAAGATCTCCTGGCTACCTCCTACCCTCCAAGAAAAGTAATTCCAACTGGATAAGGTGTTCTAGAATCAGGAATTCGAATGTTTAATTACCACCTCAAAATAAAATGTTATAAATTTACTCAGGAAAAGACAATACGTTCATATTTTTAACTGTACTCAAATTAGAATATGAAATAAAAATAATTTTGCATTATTTTTTCATTTTAATTCCTAGCTTAATATATTGAGAATGTTCATAATACCCCTAGGAACAACGTGGGGAAGAAAAGAAGGGAATCACCCCTCTCCATTCCCCATATAACTTTTACTCTGAATTCAGAAATATATAATGTTAATAAATTTGGCAAATGAACATTTAATGTCAGTAATAACATTAACTGATTTCTGCTATTTGCATTTACTTTTTTGTTTTTATTACATTTTCAAGGTTTTTTTTTTTCCTTTTTTCTCTTTTGAGATAAAATTTTTGATTCTCATTTCCTATTTTTAATTTCTTACCTTTGTAAGTTTATTTTAAATTTATAAACCATAGCATTCTGTATAGAATAGGAATATACAACAAGAAGTCAATTTTATCTTTCAGACATGAAGTGACATGCTTATCACCGCGTGCACGCGCGCGCACACACGCACACACACATACACACACACAACCCTGATCACATTACCCTTTGTTTTTATGGTCACACTACCTTTGACAATGCAAAGTACATTAAAATTCATTTGAATTACACTGAACCATTAATGACTTAATATTAGAAATGTATTCCAAAGAAGTAGAAATACCTTACTCAAGGGCAACTGCTTTTGAAACTCCCTTGGCATTGAACATGTACCAGTGATATTTGTAGAGAGTATCTGAACACTATATATGATAGCATCACCTACACTGGACGACTGAAATAAACTCCCCGATGTCATTCCATGCTCGGCGCCTAATGGTGTGTGCCTTGTACTACCTCCCAACTTCTCCATATAGACGAGCGTAGTATCTGTATTTTCTAAATTCTCCTAAAATGAATAATGTATTTAATTACAGCTTAACATTTTTTATAGAAAGCTAGCACTCATAGGGTGGATAAAGTTAGATTTCCAGAACTGAGATGTAAATTTTATATTCTTATTTGCTACTTTACCATGCAGAAAAATGACTTCAGTATCACTTCACTACACTAATGTCCTTATTACTAGTAGTTACTCAAGTTCATCCACAGTGCCCTGGGCCCCAAAGCCTATTAATTTTGCCTTTATTTTACTTAGAATGCTAAACCTAATGCCAAAGTATATAGAAATAAGATGATGGTGTTACTGGATTATAAGAATAACAGTAAAAATAACATTTGAACAATCAACACTGAAAGAGCATTTGCTATTTGTCAGTCATTTACATAAATAAGCCTTTCATAGGGGCCGCTGGGTGGCTCCGTTGATTAAGCTTCTGACTTCGGCTCAGGTCATGATCTCTCCGTTCTCAGTTCTCGAGTCACGCATCGGACTCTGCTGACAGCTTAGAGCCTGGAGCCTGCTTCGGATTCTCTGCCTCCTTCTCTCTCTCTGCCCCTCCCCCACTTGCGCTCCGCCTCTCAGAAATAAACACGGAAAAAAAAATTCTTTTAAAAAATAAGCCTTTTATACACATTAGCTCATTTACGTCTATAACGTTGGTACTACAGATCTTTACAGAATCTTCTGTTCAAATTTTGTTCTTTGTGAAACAGTAGAAAGCTTTACAACAACATAGGCTCCGCTATTTCTTCCATGATCTCCCTGCTTAAAGCAATGCCCATAAAAGAGGCTTCAAAGGGCTCTGCAGTTCTAAGAACTTATCACTCTATCTGTGGCCTCAACACTGCTATTTCCTACCAGCTAAGGGCTAATTGCACTGGGACTGCTCTCACACCCTAGTAGCACTCCCCAGGCAAATAATACTTCAAATGCATACAGTTACTTCCACTAAGACTACCGTCCCTGCCACGGACCAGTGCCCCTGGCTCCATTCGAACATTAGCAGGGGTATATTACATGTGGCTACATGAACTGCTGCAGTTCATACCTTGAATGTGTTTAATTATATCTGCATATATATTTTTTCAGACATAGAGTTTATTACTTTTACCAAAGGTTAAGGATAATCACAGAGTTACATGGCTAAGTGGGTAGAATTTTCTTCTCCTGTTCTGCATTACATTCCCTTAGAGCAGGAATCCAAAGCACTGTAGCTTGTCCCCTAATATTTTGTAGGATGTTGATATAAAAGGGCTTTTATTGATTTCTCTTTATATTTCTCACTCCTTCCTACAAATCATGAGTTCAGGCAAAACTGAGATGACACATCTGAGGAGCAATGCCCCATTCTTCTAGAAGCTCATCTTTTGGAATCAATGATTTTTTCTTTTTTGTTTTTTGTGGGTTTTTTTGGGGAGAGGGGGAAAATTTGTAGACCTATTTATTCCCTTTTCCTTGAGAGTAAGTTCTTTCTCACAAAGCTCTCCGGTCCTTTAGAAAATGTCATCTTATTAGTTCAGAGTAAATGATGAGTCATCTTTACCCAAGAAGTAACTATAATATCACTGCATCATGATCATCACTGTTGATTGTTGGCAAAATGGTTTTCTCAAAAGCAATACAATCTAAAATTAAGAATTAAGGGTTAATTTAACATTCAACAACCATTAATGTCATAAACTATGGTGCTCACGAAACATGCCTCCTGCTCATCATTTCCTTGTTCTCTTGCATTTAAGCTCAGACATTTAATGAATTTTGGACAAGGGTAGGAGTGGAAGCCAGTGCATAAAAACATACCACACAACCTCCCAGCTGCTCTTTCTCTGCCATGACTGAGGTACCACCGTGCATGTATAAGATGGTAGAATTTCCATCAGCCTAGAATCGTGATTTGTACCATTTGCTGATTTCTACAGTGTGAATATTCCCAACATGGCCAGTTTCAAACTATTAACATGAACCTACTTAACGAGAACTTGGGAAGATAGGAGCATAATTGGCTCTCAATCAGTTTAACTATGCCTCACAGACTACCACAAGCTCCGAAAGAAGAAGATATACCTATAACTTAGGGAGAGAGGCAGAAAACATAGCACTATAAAACACAGAGTAGTAAATAATATTCAATATACCTGGTTGAGCTTAGATATCTACATAGGTAACACTGTCTGAGGAACTGAAAATGTATGAAAGTATGTAGTATTTGAGACAGTCTATCATGGAGAGAAGATTTCATTAATACATTAAAGATAATAGAATGTTTCCCATATCCACCCTTAAAGGAGGTGTCAGAGTGCACACAGACTCAATCAACATTTTACTAAATGCACATTATTTTTCAGGAGTGATGCTAGTGGATTTTACATATCTTACTCCACTACCCAACAAACCCCTTTATTCTACCTCTATTTTGCAGATTAGAAAATGAGGCATAGACAATTAGCAAGATATACGAAGAGATTGGAATCCAAGTTCTCTGCCTCCAACCTGGATATGCTACACCTGGGATCACACTGTCTCTATGGTCTCAAACCAAAACAAAAACAGCAGCAACAGCAAAGAGTAACTAGAACGTAACTGAAGACATAAAGTGTTATTCTGCCAAAATATATCGTAACATTCTTCAACAACTGGGTAAGACACCAAAAAAAGTACAGAAAAGATTTTGGAGTTTTTCATTTCTCTCCCTAACTTCAGTGCAATCAATGAACATTTAAGAAACTCCTAAATGTTACTTTTTCCATGTAAGCAAGGGAGTTGAGTCAAAAAAAATTGTTATTAATTAAAAATGTCTCTACCATAAAGAATGATTTTTTTTCTACTTAACACAGATGAATAGTAGTTTCAGGTACAGAATTCAGTGATTCTTCACTTATATACCACACCCAGTGCTCATCACAAGTGCCCTCCTTAATATCCATCACCTACTTAAATCCATTCCCCTGCCTGCTTCTCCTCCAGCAACCCTCAGTTTGTAGTTTGAAAGAAACATCCCTTTAATAAAATCTCCATTTGCTCTTTGTCCATTCTAAACTCATGGGTTCAGATGACAGAAGGGAGATATCCTTAGCAAGTGTCAAATATTAGTAATCTTGTAAAATATACCTCCCATTACAGTCTTTTTATACCTCATTTATTATTTTTAATTTTAGTTGGTTAACATACAATGCAATATTGATTTCAGGAGTAGAATTCAGCGATTCATCACTTACATACAACACCCAATGCTCATCACAAGTTCCCTCCTTAATACCCATCACCCATCTAACCCATCCCCACCCACCTGCCTCCATCAACCCATAGTTTGTTCTCTCTAATTAAGAGTCTCTTGTGGTTTGTTTCTCTCTTCTCTTTCCCCGCCCCTTCCCATATGTTCATCTGTTTTGCTTCCTAAACTCCACATATGAGTGAAGTCATATGGTATTTGTCTTTCTCTGGTTGACTTATTTCACTTGGCATTTTAGCTCTATTACAATATAATAATTAGGCACTATAATTCAGTCTCTATAGGATATTCTTACTCTGTAAGTCCTTCAGAAATTGATACTATCTAGAATACTTAAATAAAATACACTCTCTGTTGCTGCAAATTGGGGAACCAGTTTCTGGAACACAGTGGCCCACCAAAGGTCTCTTTTTCAATACGTCTTATTATAGTTTACCTATATTTAACCATAAAGATGCTAAAAGTTCATTTAAATTTATTTTTTTTAATTCTTAGGTTAAACATAACTAAAGATATTAACTGACAACTCAAGTCTTCTGAAAGAATAGCTGATTTTATTCCCTCATGGTATTAGAGATATCTTTTACAATGTCTACCAAGAGCATCATTTTACAATTTGCAGAAGTGGCCTGAATTAGTTTCATTTTCGATGCAAACAGAGTAAGTTTTCTTATTCCCAAAACTCTTTTCAACTTCAGCATACCAAACAGCAAATTAGTCTCACCTACGGGTAAGAAGACAGGATAAGCAGTGGAAAGTTCATTAAACTGTTCTTTTTGAAGTTCTTCAGGGCGAAGTTTACATAAGGTTACTGAAGTTGGTATGACTGGGCTTAAGGTTGAAAATGCAACCTAACAAATGAGTTACAGAAATCCCTCTTCTGTCTCTTCAGAATGTTTATCAGATGTTGTTGCTTCTCCGAGTTCTCTTTCTGAAATCTTTTTTCAGGTTTTAAGCATGCCAATCTGCAAAGCCTTTCATAAAGTTATTGTCCTAAGTAAATATTTAAGTTTGGGATAGTTACTTACCCTCTTTCTATACACTGTCTTCTGGTACTTCTCAGACAGATAAACAACTGGTCTAGAACAAGACTGACATTCAGCCTCCTACATTCCTAGCCAAATACATCTTAATATCTCATCTTGAAGAGAAGATAAACAGCTTTAATAGCTTTTAAATAGCTTAAAAGGCTTTTAAATAGATTTTAATAATACTCAGTGCCATCAGAGCAACAATTCTGCTACAGTCGAGCCGCCCTAGAAGGTAATTCATAAATGAGAATATATTTTCCAAATGGAGTTAAAATCTTGAGACTACTGAAAATACCGGTATTTACAAGCAGCAGTTATTTATTTAGACTCAGCTTTGTACCATTTATTCCTTGAGTTTATGTAATTCAATCATCTAAGACTCAGTTTCCTGAGATGAAAAATAAGAAGGCTGAACCGAAGTTCCTTTCGTAATTGAAATGCTAGCAGTTAGAAATGATAAGGAACAGATGATATGTCTAGGAGTAAATGAGACCAAAGAATTGGAAACTGAGAAGGATCACCCGCACTAAACTGCTCCTCCCTCCTCAGAAAATCTGCCTATTGATGCACTCCAGTCACTCACACCAAGCTCATAGTCACATTCAGTGAAAAGGTCCTAAGGAGAGGCAAACCACCACGCCGCACAGGGAAGCTCACACTAATTGACCTACTTCATCATAATCTTAAATACAAAAAAAAAAAAATCACTGGATATTTGAAGAAAATCATGTAGTAAAGACTGAGATGAACAAACACAATTCATGACACTGAAGGAAACAATGCTAATTTAGGGAGATTTTCAAATTCTAATTTAATGACCTTAAAGAAATTAAAGACAATATTCTATTTACGAAGGCATAAAATTTTTTAAAGGGCATCATATCAAAAAAAAACCAATTCATTTAAAAAAAGAATTATTTTCTCCCTCTCTTCCACCTCCTCTGCCTCCCCCAAAATAATTTTTTCCACCTAGTTTTGAATATTGGATAAATACATCTTAAAGCCCTACTGGACATCAATCTCTAGGGATGTTTTCCTAGACATCATTTTTTAACTCATCTTCAATCCCCCACAAACAGCAAAAATTTACTCTATAGTGGAAAGCATTCAATTAATGATAATTAAATCATGTTTTAAACATGTTTAGAGCCAAAAAAGATATTCGGATGGATTAAGACCACCTAATACCAGACAGAATAAATGAGGAGGAAAAAAACAAAACCAAAGGGGCACCTGGGTGGCTCAGTCAGTTAAGCATCTGACTCTTGATTTCAGCTGGCTCCTGAGTTCCAGCCCAGCATGGGGCTCTGCTCCATGCTCCACAGGACGCAAGGAACGTGCTTGGGATTTTTCTCACTCCCTCTCACTGCCCCTCCCCTGCTCGCACTCCTCCCCCTTCAAAATAAATAAATAAACATTAAAAAAAAAAAAAAAAGCAAAAAGCAAAATTGTTTGGGCACCTGTGTGGCTCAGTCAGTTAAGCGTCTGACTTCGGCTCCAGTCATGATCCAGATCTCGCGGTTTCACGAGTCAAGCCCGCATAGGGCTCACTGCTGTCAGCCTGTCAGTGCAGAGCCTGCTTAGGATCCTCTGTCCCCCTCTCTCACCCCTCCCCGACCTGTACTCTCCCGAAAATAAATACATATATATAAAATGCAAAACTACTGCAGGAAATATTCTGGTAAAATTTTATAATTAAAAGTATTAAACTTTTTAAAATAATTAACTGACCTTATCAGATATCCCATTATCATTCAAAATGATAAGTAAAATCAATTTTGTCACTAGAATTCTATACCTTGGAAACCATGAAGTATACATGAGAGGGCATTTTCAGACAAGCAAAATAATCCTAAAACTCCCTATAATGATAGATTGCTCAAAGAGATGCTTCAGAATAAAGAACAAGAATTCAAGCCTGGGCATGACATGAGACACAAGAGTCAGTGGCAATATGACACTGGATAAATGTAGAAAGTTTCTTTCTTCGGAATTCTTTTTCTTACCTACAGATTCTGTTAGAACAATACTTAAAATATTATTTTGAAGAAAAAATTAAGAGCACAGGAATTCATTTTCTTCCATGTGTATCTAACTGTTCTTATAGAGTGAATAATATTTATATAATCATAACACTGTAAGTGACGTATTGGAGTTTTCTGTGTTTGCAATCCACCTATTGACAAAGGACAGGATGATTAAGTTGCAGGGCAGAATGCAATGTCTTCAACCCTGACCATGTGGAAACAAGGTAACAAAAACCAGTAAGGGAAGCAGAAAAAGTAGAAAGTGAAATATGCTAATTTCCTTATGTTTCAGAACAGAAGTCAATAAAGATTGTCTAAATTTGATAAGTCGAGAAACAGGTTGATGAAAGGTCAGGTAAACAACCACAAAAACACTAAAACTAAAATAGTAATTATCAAAAATCATGCAATGAGGAGGAACACAAGATATAACATGAAGATAGCAGAAATCTCATACATGAGGAGGAGTCAACAGATATGATCAAGTTAATCAATGTAGGTACAGGTATAATATCAAATTAGTGGTAATTCACTAGAAGAACCAAATTTAGAAATTCTTTTTCTTTCTTTTTTTAATGTTTTCATTTTTATTTTTGAAACAGAGAGAAAGAACACACACGTGCGTGGGGGAGGGGCAGAGAGAGAGGCGTATAGAGGATCAGAAGCAGACTCTGAGTGTCTGACAGCAGAGCTGCAGAGAGCCCAAAGTGGGGATCAAACTCAGGAACCATGAGATTAAGACCTGAGCAGATGTCTCATCTTTAACCAACGGAGTCACCCAGGCACCCCTTCAAATTCAGAAATTCTTAATTGTTGCCTCTGAGCACCAGGAAAGAGGAATTATGAATGGAAGAGTTAGGAGTGAGATCGTTTTTATTTATACACTTTTATGCCATTTGATATTTCTTTAACGACCTTATTCCATAGTGTTTTTAAATGAATACCTGTGATAGAAGAATAAATTTAAAATGGTAACAAGTAATATTAATAGCTAATATTGGTGAATTACTCAGTTTATGAAAATGTATTCACACAAATTGTCTTTTTTATGCCTAGCAAGTCTTAAGAAAGTAAGATTGCCAATTCCAGTGGGGGAGCTTAGTACCCCACACCACCAAACAACAGTCTAACATCAGCTGGATGTGCTACAATTCAATTCAATTCTGACACTATCTATGCAGAGGTAACATCAGATCCCTGACGCTGAGGGCTCTGTCCTACAAGACTTCCTCCCCCCAACCCAACTTTAACAGCCAATGCCAAATCCAAGTTATTACTTCTGCTTCTGTCCAACCAGCTATAGACTAGAGGTTCCAATCCTTCTTGGGTTTGGTTATTTAGCTAGAGTGGCTCACAGAAATCAGGAAACCAGTTTCTTCAACAGATTACCACTCTACTATAAGAATACCAAAGGACAGAGGTGCCTAGGTGGCTCAGTCGGTTGAGCATCTAACTTTGGCTCAGGTCATGATCTCATGGATCATGAGTTCAAGCCCCACTGCAGGCTCTGTGCTGACAGCTCAGAGCCTGGAGCCTGCTTCACATTCTGTATCTCCTCTCTCTGCCCCTCCCCCACTCGTGCTCTGTCTCCATCTCTCTCAAAAAAAAGACTAAATGTTAAAAAAAAAAAAAAAAAGAATACCAATGTATATGAATCAACAGTCAGGTGAAGAGATATATAGGGTGAGGTCCAAAACAAGGGAGCTTCTGTCCTCATCGAGTTTGGGGACCAATATGTTGGCACCTGTGTTCTGGTTTACAACCTGGAAGCTCTCTGAACTCTCCCCTTTTGGGTTTTTATAAAGGCATCATTACATAAACATGATTAGATCACTGACCTTTGGTGGATGGTTCAACCTCCAGTCCCTCTTCCCTTCCCTGAAATCAGGAAATGGGACAGAAAGTTCCAACCTCCTTTCCCTTGGTTCCCTTAGCAACCAGCTCCCACTCCAAGGTGCTTTCCTAGTCACTAATTAACATAAGAAAAGACATCTTTATTGCTCTCCTCCTGGGAAATTCCAGGGTTTTTGAAGCTCTGTGCCAGAAACTGGGACAAAGAAACACAGGGACAAATAGAAAGATTCTATTACTCTTGTGTACAACGGAAGAAGAAAAAAACAGGTAAGAAATGTTAGTGAAAACAGGGAGAAATTAGAACACTTGTGCACTGCTGACGGGAACATGAAATGATGCAGCTGCTATAAAAAGAGAATTGCCCTGAGAGCCAGCAACCCCACTTCTGGGTCTGTGTCCAAAGGAGCAGAAATCAGGATCTCAAAGAGATAAATGCATTCTCCTATTCACTGCAGCTTCATTCACCATAGGCAAGGCATGGAAACATCCCAAGCATCCATCAGCAGATGAATGGATACGGGAAATGTAATATTTATGTACAATGGAATCTGATTCACCCTTAAGAGAGAAGGGAAACCTGCTGTACACAACGTGGATGGATCTGCTCAAGGGAATCTGTAAGGACATTACGCTAAGTGAAATAAGTCAGATACAGAAGAACAAATACTACAGGAGTCCACTTATATGAGGCACCTAAAATAGTCAAGTTCCTAGAAACTGAGTAGGATGGTGGTTACCAAGAGCTGAGGGGAGGGGCAAACAGGGAGTGTGTTGTTGTTCAAAGGATATAAAGTCTCAGTTATATAAAATGAATTCTGGAGATCTGCTGTACAGCACTGTGCCTCCTGTTAAAATTACTGTATCTTACGCTTAAATATTTGTTAAGAGGGTAAATCTCATCTTGTGTTCTTAACAACGGTTTAAAGAAAAAAAAAGAATTAAAGACGTATGGAAACAAACAAAAAAGATTAGAGGGGGAAAAAATAAACAGCTAATTGACAATGCAGAGGCACAAACTCAGGTCCTGGTTGTCAATTTTTGTTGTTGTTTCCAATTTAAAAAAGAAAGCACCCTTTAAGTTGTATTGTGTTTGGTGTTTTGTTTTATTTCAAGTTCATAACATAATTTGTAATAACTCTGTCTTAAGCGATTCTCTGAGAATCAGATTTGGAGACAAGATTCATGTAGAAGTAGTTTCTTAGGAAGAAGATTACTGAAAATACCAGTACTGAATAGCAATGCTGAGAAAGGGAAAAGAAGCAAGGAACTAAAAGGTGTGTATTAAGCAAGTTACGATTGCAGAAACCTGGAGTGGACTCTCTGGGGCACCCAGGAAAGAGCATGAAATACACACCCCGGAGTGACTCCACCAACTGGTAGAGAATCTTGACTATTTCTCTACTAAAGGCTCTTGATGATGGGACATTAGATTGGGGACATTTATTACTTGGCACTTCCTGCCAGCCCTGCAAATAAGACAGGCTTCAGTGGCTTCGAATGGAAGTTGTGCCTGAAGTACAGATGTGGTATTGCAAAGGACATATGGGCAGATATCTGCTACGAACTCCCAACTACGCTGTAACATTCCGTGTCAGCAGAATCCAGATCTTGCTCTTTATCTCCACCATCCAGCATGGGACCAGTACTGAATCAACATGGTATAATTCACTGGATTAAGAAAACCCAAGCATTCTGAACTCATCACTGGCTTGACAGTCTTGTTTTACCAAAAGTTAAAAGAGTTCTGTATATATTCTGTCACCAAATGCAAAGATGTTCCTTATGGCATGGATTCCTAGATGCCATTTTATAATGAGCACCGGTCTAGAAATAAGTTTTTACCAATCTGTGGTAAAATAAGGAAAACATTAATAATTTCATAATGTGAAAATTACAAAAGTCAGATTAAAAAATGTGATTAGAATTTAACTCATCTTGTATTTTTGGTATTAATATATTACTTTTCTTATAAAATTACAGTCCAAGTAAATAATACTCTCTTTTTTCCCTTTCAATGCCTGTATGTTCCTCTTATTCTCCCTTAATTCCCTGGGCAAAATTTTTTTCTAAGTGTGATCATACATTGTGTAAATCAATTTTTAATTAAAATCACACTACTTTATAATATAAAAAAATCTAGAAACCACTGATATATAGACTATTCCTTAATAAGATTTTGTGAACTCATATTACCTTATGAGTTATTTTCCAAAACTCAAATAGCTTTAAAATCATTGATGTGATTTCGTAAGGTAAATATGGTTATCAGCCCCTTTAAAAATAATAAATATAAAATGTGTTTACTCATAAAGGAACAAAAAAGTGAACATCTACTTAGTTACTTTAAGATTACATGGGTAAAACTTTTTTTTAAGTTTTATTTCTTTGGAAAGAGAGGGGGAGAGAGAGACTGGATGCACACAAGGGGGAGAGGCAGAGAGAGGGAGACAGAGAATCTCAAGCAGGCTCCACACTGTCAGCACAAGCCCAAAGTGGGACTTGGACTCAGAACTGTGAGATCATGACCTGAGCAGAAATGAGAGCTGGATGCTTAACCGACTGGGCCACCTAGGCACCCCATGTGTAAAATTTAATGTTGAGTTTATTTTGTGATTATCTTTACTTCTATAGTATATAAATAGTTTTGTTTTAAATATGATACATAGGAATTTACTGAAATGATTTACAGAGTAAGATATACATTTCTTTGAAGAAAAATAATCATAGTCACACAATCTTATTTAAAATCCTGGTGTATACAAGATTAAGATGGTCATATTCTCTAAGTATAAGATATTCAATGACCATGAATATGTTTCTGTGATCATATCCGCCTTAACTGTTTGAAAGAGTAACTCTTTTTAGGCAAAAATGTGTAAAATTGTGTTCAATTTTATTGATCTTCCTATATATAAAGTTGAATTCCTATCCAGTTCCTTTTTATGTATGAAATGTTGAGTATGATGTAAATAATATAGTTGAAAGGCTTGGAAAAATGGTTAGCAACAATCTACAATATTTGGGAATCTGGCAGGGCTCCCCCGAAGTAAGTGATGCATCCAGAGCCACCTGGAGACATAGGTAGATCACACTGTGAGGCTTCAGTCAAACACATGCAGGCAGAAACAAGTTAAAGTGAACACACATACACAAATTTTGAGGAATAAGAAAGTTGGGGTGCCTGGGTGCTCAGTTGGTTGAGCATCTGACTTTGGCTCAAGTCATGATCCTGTGGTTCGTGGGTTCAAGCCTCATGTCAGGTTCTGTGCTGACAGTTCAGAGCCTGGAGCCTGCTTCAGATTCTGTGTCTCCTTCTCTGTCTCTCTGCCCCTTCCCTGCTTGTGCACTCTCTCTGTGTGTCTCTCTCTATCTCTCTCTCTCTCATATAAATGAATAGATAAACGTTTTAAAAAATCACTGCAAAGCAATCTATAGCCTGGGAGTAGGTCATAAAAGACTGCTCCAACTTTGTGTTTTTAAAGGGACATACTCAAAATCTCCTTTCCATTCATAGGTAATATTCTTGATTCACTACTTAGCACATTCCAGGTTTTCTGTTTTTCAGCTGCTCTGTTTTGGAACTTTCTGGGTATATATATATACCTTTATTCAATTTCTTCTATGTCTCTATAGGTTAACTCCTCCATGAAGCAGTGAGCCAAGACTCTTTCTCAGGAAGAATATTAAGAGTATATCATCATTGGCATCACCTCTGTTTATGTTTCTCAGATATGCGGCACTCCTTTTACTCATAACCAGCGGAATATGTCAGAGGCTGAGAAAAATGTCACTAAACCTTGTTTCTCAGCCACTTCCACATAATACTGTAAGCACTGTAAATCCATGTATGGCCCTGTTTTTGTGGAGGGAGGGGGTAGAGAGATCACTATTAGTATTAATCCCATACTAACTGCAAAGTCACCTAAAAGGTTTCATTATATTCCTAATATATAACTTAGCACCAAAGATTAAGAATTTAGAGCCCATTTAGTTTTGAAATAATGGATTTTAAACCCACAAAAGGTACCTGAATAAATAGATATTTCTTATGAATATTCTAACAAGAAATTATGCTAATAGCAATTGCTAAAGCTAAAAATGGTTGAGAAGGAGACTAATTACTTATAATATGCCATGAGCAATGTGGGACAAAAATAGATGATTCTTCAATCTTTAATGTTCAGATATTTTATTGATATATTCTTGATGAGAAAGGAAACAAAGATTAACCTACAGAGTTTAGAAAAATATTTCAAGAAGTAACAAAAAATGTTTCAGTATGTGCATAAATGCTATGGTTTTCCTTAACAAGTTTTATACAACTATGAGATGCTTTTATGAAAAATAATAACTTGGTTTTAAGCCACTAACATTAAGAAACAGAGGATATTAAGACTTATTATAAAGCTAAAGTAATATGTATGACACTGTTGCAAAGATAAAGCAATAGAAAAAAAAAAGAGAGCCCCAAAATACACTCATGCACGTACGGATTCTTGATGACAAAGGTAATATTTTTAATTGAAAAAGCAATGGTGAAAAATTACCTTTTCAAAACACAGTATTTGGTCAATCGTATATCCACATGTAAAAGAAAAAATAAAACTGATCCTTCTTTCAGACATGCTAAAAAGTTAATTCTAGATGGACTGTCAATCTAAATGTAATATATAAACATTAAATGAGGCACCTGGGCGGCTCAGTCAGTTAAGTGTACAACTTCAGCTCAGGTCATGATCTCGCATTTTGTGGGTTCGACCCCCCATCGGTCTCTGTGCTGACAGCTCAGAGCCTGGAGTATGGTTTGGATTCTGTGTCTCCCTCTATCTGCCCCACTCCCACTTGCACTCTGTCTCTCTCTCTCAGTATCTATCTATAGATATGTAGATACAGATATATAAACATTAAATCTTCCAAAAGGGTAGCATAAAAGAATATTCTCATGAACTTGGAGTAGGTAATAACCTTTCTTCATTATCACTACCCACATTAGAAAAGACTGACAAAGGGCACGTGGGCAACACAGTCAATTAAGCGTCTGACTTCGGCTCAGGTCAAGATCTCATGGTCTGTGAGCTGGAGCCCCACATCGGGAGGCCTGGAGCCTGCTTCAGATTCTGTGTCTCCCTCTTTCTTTCTTTCTCTGCTTCCTCTCTGTTTCTCTCTCTCTCTCAAAAACAAACATTAAAACAATTTTTTTTAAAAAAGAAAAGATTGGCAATGGGATAACACTGTCCAAATTTCTGTTTATCCAAAAACACCATTAAGAAAGAGAAAATGCAAAACACAGAGTAGCAGAAAACATTAAGAACACATATAAACAGCAAAGTGCTTGTATAGAATATATATATTAGAAAAAATGTATAAGTCAAGAAGGCAAATAATCCAATGAGTAAAAGACTTGAACAGGCATTTCACAAGAGAAGATATTCCAATGGCCAATAATATAAAAATGAGACTAACATCACTGTCTATCAAGGATATGCAAATTAAAATCACAGCTCTGAACCACTACATGTATACCAAAATGATTAAAATTTAAAACTGCAAAAATACCCAAGTTTTGGAACAGCTGAAACTGGCATTGTGATACCACACTTGTGAGTGGAGGAGGAGGAGGAAGAATTCCTGAAACCACTACATAGAATTTTTTGGTAATATTGATTCAAATTTAACAAACACATATCTTAGGGATGAAAGATTCTAATACAAATTAATAACCCAAATCGTATGCATGTGTGTGCACACGCACATGCATGGGTCACCAGTCACACACACAAAAAAATGTTCATAGCATCATTATTTGTAATAGTCAAAAACTAGAAACAACCCACATATACTTCATTTGAAAAACAAATGAATAAATGAATAAATTATAGCATTTCCATATAATAAAAATACAATAGCAGGAAAAATATGACATGGATGCGTATAACGATAAAGTTAATTTTTTTTAATTCAAGCCTTTGACTTCTGTCTCCAGCAAAAATATAGCAACAGGAATGGTATTTACCCTTCCACCTGAAGCAAAACAAACAAATATGATTAAATATGTGAAACGATTTTCAAAGCACTGCACCAAAGAACAGTAATCTCTGAAAGGCAGGAGACAAATGAAGTGGGCCCTGCAATTGTCCCAGCTTTCTGATGAAAACAGGCTTCCAAGAAAAGGAAAACAACACAGATGCCCTGAGTTGAAGAGACAAAGCTGAGAGTATGAGGGGACGCAAGATGGCTAGAATCTGCATCCAGAATACTAGAGAGAGAAGGTAGAAAAACAAAACCACAGAGATCTGCAGCACAGCGCCCACTAGAGTATGCCACAGAGTGTGGACTGATGCAACTTTGTCAGGAAACTACCCAAGGTCAGAACCACCTCTGACTAGAGTTCACAGTGCCCGCAGGTCACAAAGAGCCAGGAATAGTGCCTGATCTAAGCAGTCAGAATGGAAAGTCTCATAATTCATTAAGTATTGTATTCAAAAAAGGTCTTGCCTAAGTAGTGAAGAATAATCATGCCTACAGCAAATACTATTTTGATCCCGCCTAACAAGTCTTAAAAGTAAAATCCAAGAGGATCAAACTGTTTCCAAGTCACTTTAACTATATCCCACAACAACTCTCAAGAAAATTTATAAAACTATGATAGCAGCAGTAAGCCAGGTAAAAAATGTAAAAAATCTGCCATTTGATCAAAGATTATCAGCCATGCAAAGAATCAGTAATGCAATGCATTATGGGGGAAAAATAACCAACTGAAACCATTCAGAACTGATCCAGATGTTAGAATCAGCAGACAAGGACAGGAGAATAGTCATCGTATTCTATGTGTTCTAACAGGCAAGTACAGACATGGAAGATACAGAACAGACACAAATTGAACTTCAGTATATGAAAGTTACGATGTCTGACATGAAAAATACAATGGCAGGGTTAGGATAAGAATAGATTAGATCGGAGAAGAAAGTATTAGTGAACTTGAGAACACAGCAACATAAACTATCCAAAATGAAAGGTGAAAGGCGAAAGGAAATGAGAGAGCCATGAGAGAGATGTAGTCTGATGACCAAGCAGGCAGCCCTGGCAATTCTGGCATCTCCGCCCTGCTGGTCTCAGTGTCTTTATTTAAAGGCAGTGAGTGACATTACATCAGTGACAAGGCATTCTTAACAGCATACATTGTTGCCTCAAGACCTATGTTAATCATCTATAGGTAGATTAGGAGTCATTCTATCATAATCTTTAACCATAATGGAGGAGGTATTATTCGCTTGGTAGAGACATGATCTCTAAAGCTTGTCTAAGTTTTTTTCCTTTGTGAGTGAGTGAGCCTATGTGTAAGGGCTCATATCTACCTATTCTTTATGGTAGTTTCTGTAAAAGTATTTTGTTATTGCCTTTTTATTATAAGGGAGCGTAGGGATGAGAATTACAAAAGGATTCGTGAAATGTTAACCTCAGGGAGGTACTCAATATTTGTTGTTGATCAGTGAAGATACGTGTAGTTACTTTTGTTTGGCTACTATTTGTACCTTATCTGTAAACAGTGCTTCTAACTTTTGGGCTAGGCTAACCTCCAGGGAAGGTCCTAAGTCTCTTTACAATCTCTCCTGTCAGTCTGTTAATCAAATACTGAGAGAAGCTTCACAGAGATGTGCCTTGAGGTTTTATGGTGGGGCTGAGGGGATGACTAACACAATGCGATACCTGCAGGGAAAATCTAGTTTGGTTCAAGGAGTCTTGGGGCCTAATGTCTACTAATTTCTAGCCAACTCATAACTGCTATTCTGTATGATCAATTTGTGTAACCTATCCCCAAGAGGCAACTTTGAAGTTACCTCTGGCCAGATTACTCTCATTCAGATTTTATCCATCAAGACATCGCACTCCAGGTCTCCTTTTCTGTATGCCATAAAACCAAAGAGCATTATATCCCTTGGGCCAATGAGAGCAGTTCAAGAAATCCAGGCCTGAAAGATTATTTAGAAGGAGGAAGACAAGGCGCCATCTTCGCTGGCAGGAATTTTGCTTCAACTGCCTTTTCCACACAGGGAGGTGTCTCAACCTGTGAACCCACACAGGGAGGGGTCTCAACCTGTGGGCCCAAAATGGCTCCCAACACAGGTGGATGAACAAAATGGGTGAAGGAAAGTGGGAGATACAGGCTTCCAGTTAAGCAATGAGTAAGTCACAAGGATAAAAGGTACAGCATAGGGAAGACAGACCATAGTGTTGTAAAAGCATTGTATGGTAGGTAACAGATGGTAGCTACAGCCATGGTGTGGGGAGCATAATGTATGGACTTATCAGATCACTATGTTGTACACCTGAAACTAATGTAACATTTTGTGTCAACCAGGCTTCAAGTAAAAAAAAGAAAGAAAAAATTAACCAGTGGCCTGTGGGACAACTTCAAAACTTATAAAAAAATGTGTAATTGGGAGTAGCCAAGAGGCAGATACAGAAAGATATACATATCAAAGTAAACACCAATGTATTTCCAAATTTGATAAAAATTATAAATACACAGATGCCAGAAGCTCAACAGTCTTCTAGCATAAGAAATATGGAGAAACTACAATAAGGCGTATCACACTGAAGTTGTTCAAAACCAATGATAAAGAGAATAACCTAAAAACAGTCATAAAAATAAGACATGTATATACAGAGGAACAAAGATAAGGACGACTACATATTTGTCATAAAAAAATGCAAACAAAAAGATAGCGGAGTCCTAATACCTAAAGAAAAAAATGTTCTGCTTAGAATTATATAACTGACAAAAACACCTTTCAGGAAAGAGGGCAAAATAAAGACATTTAGACCAACAAAATCTGGAAGAATTAATCACGAGCAGATATACACCACAAGAAATGTCAAAGACCTTCCAACAGAAGGAAAGTAGTATAAGAGGGAAACACGGACCTACCCAAAGGAATTAAAAAAAAGGAAATGGTAAGTAATGACATGGGTAAACGTATGGTCTTCTTATTAAAACATAAAATACAAAAATTTGAGCTTTTTCTTACTATTTAAAGCTCTTTAAAAGACCACTGATACTCAAGAGAACCGAAAGCATACATCTGCACAAAACTCACATAGATGCTCCTCTAATAACTAAAAAGGGAAACCTAGATTTCCATCAACTGATGAATAAACAAAATGGAGTATTTCCATACAATGGACTGTTTTCCAGCCATAAAAAAGGAATAAAAAACTGATTCATACTACAACATGGATGAATCTTAAGAATATTATGCTAAATAAAGAAGACAAATACAAAAAGCCACATATCATAGGAACATAACGTATGACATATCCAGAAAAGGCAAATCCATAGAGACAGCAAATAGTGCTTGGCAGGGGCCGGGATTTGGAGGAATAATAAAGGACTGCTGATGGTTTCTTTTTAAGGTTCTGAATCAGACACTGTTTGCACAACTTTGTGACTATTCTAAAAATCACTGAATTGTACACTTTAGAAGGGTGAATTATATGGTATGTAAACTACAGTGGGTTAATAGTGGCCCCCCAACACTTTAAGTCCCAACCCCTAGTACCTGTGAATGCAACTTTATCTGGAAGTAGGCTCTTTGCAGATGTAATTCAGTTAAGAATCTCAAGATAAGATTACCCTGGATCTACAGTGGGCCCTATATCCAATGACTAGGGTCTTTACATGAGAAAGGAGAGGAAGATTTGAGACCCTTAGACACAGAGAAGTTCATCTAAAAATGCAGGGAGAGACTTATGCCACCACAAGCCAAGGAATGCCAACGATTGTCAGCAGTCACCAGAAGCTACAAGAGAAGCATGAAACAGGTTCTTCTGAAGAGTCTACAAAGGGAAACAACACTGTTTTCTGACAGTTTATAAGTTTCAGACTTCCAGAACTAGGAGAGAATACATTTCTATTCTTTTAAGCAAATTATAAGTTTATAATTATTAAGTTACGTTTCTGACTTTTGTAACTATGAGAGAATACATTTCTATTGTTTTAAGCAACCCAGTTTGTGATAAAATGTTATAGCACTCCTAGAAAACTAAAGCATAAACTCTGTATCAATTTAAAATACTGTGTTTGGATAAAAAACAATTGTTTATATAAAAATGACAACATAGGACTGCTAGATAATGTATATGAAAGTAAATGTATGAAAATAATAGCACAAAGTTTTATAGGATATAAAAGTTAGTTTTTTTAAGTTTATTTTTATTTATTTTGAGAGCGAGAATGAGAACAAGTTGGGGAAGGGCAGAGAGAGAAGACAGAATCCCAAGCAGGTTCCATGCCATCAGTACAGAGTCCAACATGGGGCTCAAACTCACAAACATGAAATCATAACCTGGACCAACAGTCAAGAGTGAACGCTAAGGGGTGCCTGGATGGCTTAGTCAGTTAGATGTGTCTGACTTCAGCTCAGGTCATGATCTCATGGTCTGTGAGTTCAAGCCCCGCGTCAGGCTCTGTGCTGACAGGTCAGAGCCTGGAGCTTGCTTCAGATTCTGTGTCTCCCTCTCTCTCTGCCCCTCCCCTGCTCATGCTTTGTCTCTCCTGCTCTCAAATTACAAAAAAAAAAAAAAAGCGGACGCTTAACCAACTGAGCCACCTAAACGCCTCAAAAAAAAAATATCGTATGGCAAGGTTTTTGTATTGGCTTAGATAGTGCTCCCAAAATTCCATGTCCTTCTTGGAACCTCAGAACACGAACTTATGTGGAAATAAGTCTATTACAGGTTTAATCAGTCAATATAAAATGAGGTTATACTGGAGTAGCATAGGCCCTTAACCCAGGACCGCTGTGCTTGTAAGAAGAGAAGAGACCCGGAGACAGACACACAGGAAAAATGCCATGTGACAACAGAGCCAGACACTGTAATGTTGCAATGAGCAACATCGAGGGCTGCCTGCCACCAGCAGAAAGAAGCAAGAGGCAGGGAAGGTTTCTGACCAGACCATTAGGGGGAGCATGGCCCTACCGACACCTTGGCTTGGACTCCTGGCTTCCAGAAGTGTGAGAAAAGACACTTCTATTGTTTTAAGTCACACGGTTTGTGGTATTGTATTACAACAGCCCTAAGAAACTAAATACAGTTCTCACACTAAATGTGAAATCCTATATCATGAGGAGACTGTGTTAAGTTAAAGATGCACATTATAAATCCTTAAGACATCATTAAAAAACCATCCGACAAAATCCAATACCCATTTTTATTAAAAACCCTCATAAAACTAGGAATGGAATGAAACTGCCTCAACCTAATAAAGGGCATCCACGATAAACCTACTACTAACAACACATTCAATGGTGAAAGACAGAAAACTGTCCCCCTATGTGTGGAGTAGGAACAAGATAAAGATATCTGCTCTCAGGGCGCCTGGTGGCTCAGTTGGTTACGCATTCGACTCTTGATTCTGGCTTAGGTCATGGTCTCATGGTTCATGAGTTCAAACCCCGCATCAGGCTCTGTGTGGACAATGTATGGCCTGCTTAAGATTCTCTCTCCCTCTCTTCCTCTCCCCCGGTCACACTCCTCCTGTCTCTCTCTCAAAATAAATAAATAAACTTAAAAAAAAAAAAAAGATTAAAAAAAGATAGCTGCTATCACCACTTCTCATCAACAGCATACTAGGGGAGCCAGCCAGAGAAATAGGGCACAAAACAGAAATAAGAGACCCTACCTATATAATAAAGAATTAAAAATGTCTTTATTCACAGACAACATGATCATGTATATGTGGAAAAATGATAAAAGCTACCCAAAAAAAGATACTTCAGCTAATAGGTAAGTTAGCGGTATTTGTTGAGCAAGGTTCACTGAGCTTCCTGCTTCCTGATATGGGACCAACATACAACGATTATCTGCATTTCTATAAAATAATGATGAACAATTGAAATTGAAGTTAAGATAAAATAATACCATTTAAAATAGCACCAAAAGCACGAAATACTTGGATGGGGATACACTGAAAATATGTTAAAGATCTGTATACTGAAAACTACAAAGTATTGCTGAAAGAAGATAAAAATGTAAGTGAAGAGAGAATATACCTGTTATGGGGTATATGTTACTATTAATCTCCACTAATATATTTATATTAGTACTAGTAATACTAATTAATACTACTATTAATTCCACTAATAAACTCAAATAAAATCAGTTCTTCCCAAACTGACTATAGATTATAATTATAAAGTCGGGATGTGCTATATTGGCATCAAGATAGGTGTGTTGATGAACAATGAACAAATCTTTTAGAATCTCTAAAAGTTAGAGAATTTTATTTGAGCCCCTGTTGGGACAGCTGCTGGGGAAACATGCTCTTGACAGGGATGAAAGTACCCCGGAGAATGAATAGTTTTTACAGGGCTATATACTTTTTACATCCTGTAAAAGCTCCCGAGTTTATAGATTAGCATATAGGGAGGAATCACAAGTTTTATCATAGAGGAATTCAGGGAGGAACACTGATCGATTTCTCAAGGACAAGATGGTTTTCCTTTAGGCTACTCATTCACGAAGCAGATATACAACATCTGTATGGTGGGCCATCAATCAGGCTTTCTGTTTGAACAAAGTTTATATACAATCATGTTGACTTAGACAGAAATCTAAAATGATTTTCCTTGGGTATCGGCCTTTAAAAAGTTTTTCTCTCATCAGGTGTCTGGCGTCCAACAAATCAAAGAAACAAAATACAGATATGGACAGCTGATTTCTAACAAAAAGGAAGGCAGTCCAGTGGAAAAAGAACATTTTTTTTTCAACAAAAAGGTGCTGGAATAATTGACATGCATGGGCAAAAAAATTACCTTTGAGCCATACTTTACACAATAAAAAATATTAATTCAAAAGGGACCATAGTTTTAAATAAAAAATAAAACATAAAGCTTCTAAAAGAAAACAGAAGAGAAAAATTCTTGTGAATTGGAGTTGGAAACTATAAGCACAATCCATAAAAGAAAAGAGTTGATAAACAGTACTGCCCCACTTTTAGGAGACTGAAATGACAAACCACAGAGAGGAAACAAAAATTTTAAAAGCAAATATCTTAAAAAATGACTGAAACCTAGAGCATACAAAGAACTTTAGAGCATATAAAAAACTTTCAAGACATCAATCCTAAAACCAGACAACCCATTTTTTTAGACGATAAAAAAATTTGGACACTTCACCAAAGAAGATATATTGATGACCAATAAGCACATGAAAAGATGCTTAAAAATCATTAGTGATGAGAGAAATGAAAATTGGAACCCTAATGAGATGTCATCACCTACTTATACATAATCGGTAGGGAATGAAATATATACAAATATGAATATAAATACACACACACTCACACACAATGTTAGAATGACTAACATTGAAGCCCTGGCAGGCACATGGAACAATGGAAACTACTTATGGGAACATAACTGGACATAACTGCTTTGGAAAATAATTTAGCAGTTTCTTATAAGTTAAACATATGGGTGCCTGGGTGGCTCACACGGTTAAGCATCCAACTCCTGTTTTCAGCTCAAGTCATTATCCGCAGTTCATAGGATTGAACCCTGCATCAGGCTCTGCGCTGAGCGCGGAGACTGCTTAAGATTCATTTTCTCTCTCTCTCTCTCTGTCTTTCTCTCTCTCTGACCCTCTTCTCCATTTGCATGCTCTCTCTCTCAAAAAAAAAAAAAAAAGTTAAATATATACCTACTTCATGACCCATCCTTTCCCAAGTATTCCTTTACTCAAGAGAAATTAAATCAGATGTCTATATGAAGACGTATACATGAATGTCCATAGAAGCTTTATTGGTTTAAAAAAAAAAAAAGAGGAAACAACCCGAAGTCCACGAACAGGGGAATGAATACACTGTGGGTGTACCCATACAGTGGAATGTCGCTCAGTAACAAAAAGTGATCAATACCATACTACAACACAGATGACTCTCAAATAATTATGGTTTTTAAAAAGGCAAAAAAGAGGACAGAGTCTCTTATTCAATGTATGTGATCTTCCAGAAATGCAAACTACTTTTGAATGACAGAAAGTAGATCAGCGGTAACCTAGCTGGGGAGGGAAGAAGAGGAAGGAATTACACAGAAGCACGAAGAAACTTTCGGTGGTGATCAGTGTGTCCACCATCCTTACTAAGGTGACGCTTTCATGGGTGCATGCGGAAGTCAAAACATATTACTGATTTAAACAGGGAGAGTTTGGTGTATGTGAAGTGTACCTCAGTTTTAAAAAGCCTTCGTAGGTTTCTAAGTTATGTGCCTATGTGACAGCTGCACGTGTACTCTCCAGGGCTGGCTTGCTGGCCAAGGCCACATCTCCTGACGCTATTCAGTTGGAGACGATGACCTTATTTGTAGTTACATTCTACTTCAATCAGGAATGAGGAGCTTTCTCTACAATCAGAACTACTCGGGAAAAACCAACCTAACACCCAGATCTTGGACTTCCAGCCTCCAGAACTGTGAGAAAATAAATTTCTGTTAAGCCCTCCATTCTGTGATATTTTGTTATGCAGCTCTCACAAAATACCTAAGAATTGTCCTGAGTGCTGAACTACGTGGAAAAAGCTTAATGGATTTTTTTAATGTTTATTTATTTTTGAGATAGAGAGAGCATGAGTGGGGGAGGGGCAGAGAGAGAGGGAGACACACAGAGTGTGAAGCAGGCTCCAGGCCCTGAGCTGTCAGCACAGAGCCCGACGCGGAGCTCAAACTCACAGACTGTGAGATCATGACCTGAGCCGAAGTCAGACGCTCAACCGACTGAGCCACCCAGGCACCCCAAAAGCTTAATGGATTTTACCATGTGATGTTTCAAAACGTTTTTATGTAAAAAAAATAAATAAAAGGAGAACTTAAAAAAAGAAAAAAAGAACTAATGATCGATCAAATTAGGCTCCATATCAATGTACGTACCTTAAATATCTGGATTGGGAATGTCATTATCGGGCCACTTGCTCTCTATTCTCCACATTTATGCACACTATCTACTCTTGTCTCTTAGTGGGAATAAATTACTCAATCCGAGAGACAGGCCAGGTAATAGAACGGACATCACATCCGGCAGCCAAGACTCCCCATTTCCTCACCTTCATTTATTAAGTGACTATGGACAGTCCTTTAACCTCTCTGAGCCTTGGTCACATACTAAAATACAAGGACACCAATTCCTGTCAGAACCATTGCTAAGGCAAATGATTTGTTGGGAATACTTCCAGTCTGAACAGCCATACCACTGTGAATGTTACCAAAATTTAAAATCAGACTTTTTAATAACTCAAGATCATATAAACAATGATTTTTATAATGACTTATAATAAACATCCTATTATGTAAAGATCCATAGGAAATACTTTCTATTTGTTAAATATCTTTCTTTGAAAGACTACAGTTTCTATTCATGTTTGCTTCTATGTGTCTTTCAATAAAGTTATATGGGGAATACATGCATTTTTAAAATAGTATTTTAGAAACTCTCCTTGGTAATATTTCTAAAAATCACCATTCTCCATTCTAACCACACACACACACACACACACACACACATACACAGTTAGCAAACACTGTCAGTGGATATTCACAGATTTTATAGCATTTGGGGCAGTAAAGCACTTTAGGGATCATGCTGGTTTAACCTTACTTTAAAGCAGAAAAAAAAAAACCTAAATTCCGGGGGTGTTAAATGACCCATCAGAGACATAGAGAAGAATTTGATGTTCTAATCTACAGAGAATTCACAGAGCAGTGGAAAAACCGCATTTGTCATGCGGAAATGTTCAGATAAAGATGTTCAATTCTGCCTCTAAAATAAAGAATTGTCTTACAGAAATTATCAAAATAGACTTTTTCCTTTGGCCATATTTTTTCCTTTCAAAAGAGATTCACATGTGAAACGTATGATTTGGTGTCGTACCTGACCAAACATAGGTGTTTTTCTAAAGGCATCATTTTCACTTTTGTCACTGTGAACAGTTTAAGTCCCATCCATTGTCATCTCTGAGAACAGAAAGATAGCACCTGTATCGATCCTGTACAGGCAGATAAACTTTTAAACTAATAATCTCTGTTTTTATCCAATACTATCTCATGTGTTTCCTGGAAGCTGTTAGTAATTACAGTATTTTATTCTGTCACATGGGAAAAGCATTTAGTACAAACACTAAAAGTATTAATGTGCAGTAAAATACTAGGATTGATAGCTAGTTCAATTTTTCCAAGAATATACTTATATTTCTGATTAATGACCCTAACCTGACTAGTACTTAATGCCTTGGTGGGATGAACAGAGATGAAGTAGTCATGAATAACCATTCATTGCTCAGTTACTTCCAAGAATAAGAAAAGTTAAGTTCCTTGAATCACTGCTTCTCATAAATTTAAGTGGGGGGGGGGAACCTTTAGCTCAAATTCAGCATATAATGAAGGTCAGTTTTTTTTTTCATATAAATGTTACTTATTTCCTAACCCCTTAGAAATATTCGTGGCCATTAAATGTTGGATAATCCGGGAAGCACCACCTTTTCATTGCTCTGTGCAAATGTAACTATGACCTCAAAGATCATGGTATTTGACTTTCTGGAGCCTTGTCTGTTTCCTTCTGTGCTAGCTCAACGAGAGGAAAACCCCTGATATTAGGAGGAGGGGAAGTGATCTCCTCTTGAGTACCTTGAAAATCATCTGCTCTGTCAGCCTGCTGTAATTTGATTTGCCAATGATTCACTATAAAATCTACTGCAATGAAACAACGTTCACCAACAACTGTGTTGTATTAGTAGGCAAACAATCCACACGACAACCATAATCTAAGTCTACAGAAAGCCGAGATTTGAAAATCAAATTGAACTTAAAGATAATGAATAATGTGCACTGACATTTTAAGAATAAATATATTTTATATTAACATAGTTTTATCAATGTACAAAAGGAATTCCTGAGGCCCGATGGGCAGTTTTTCTTAGTCTATTATTCTTTTCTGATAATATTCGATCCTACTGTGAAGTAATATATAAGGCCAAACTGTCTAAAATTTTTCTCTTCCCTTAGTTTATTTTTCAGAATTTATATACCATGTTAAAACAAACAGATTTCTCTAATATAAGTTTTTCTATTCTTCTATCTGTTCAAAGACAGATGCACAAATTCACAGGTTTTAAAATGCATATGCTCTTTTTTTAAGAACTATGACTTCCCTTCAGGCTGGGTTTCCTCAGGCTTTATTACAACTTTGCTTCTGTTGTTTTATACTTATAAGATCTTTGGTAAATACATTACTCTCTTTCCTGCTCCCATATACTTTGCAAACAAACCACTACAAGTTTCTGTGGATTCTGTAAATGACTAGGTCCCTATGGAGGGATAAGAAAGAGGTGGTTTAGCAGGAGGAAGAAGTGACCCCACCCAGATACAGTGATTTGGAAAGAAAAAAAACACCTGACATTCAGGGGAAGCTAGGAACCTCTCAGGTAAAAAACAAATCCACTTCATGTCTCAATTATTGGGATTGGGAATTAGTGGTAGCCCCCAACAGTTCCCAGTAAAAGACCTCTATCCACTTATATATTCTTGCCCTGAGCGGAAATAACTTCCCTTAGAAATTCATAGATTTTATGGAGGAAATCATATAGGAATGCCAGAGAAAAGGGATAGAGGTGAAATTAAAAACAATTTATATATTAGTAATATCACTCATCTCTTAGCCACGACTAGAGTATGCCACGTTTATTTAAGTGAAATAGAACCTCGCTACGTGCCACTTTTAAGATGTTTTATCTAACTTTTTAAGGTATATGTACTTGCCTTTGATAAAATGCATATCATGTGACTACAGGGTTCAGTCATGCTCAAATAATTCTTTTGTTTTGTGTTTTCTCCAAATCTTTGACATATTGCCATTGGTGGATATCAGGGTTGAATGCGTATCACCTAGAAATGTTAGATTCTGGCATTCAGAGTAGGTAAAGACAGGTAAAGGAAACCCTAAACTAAAAAACGAAGGAAAATGATATTTAAAGGTGTTTTATGTTTCATGAATTATACAAATTGGAAACTTAACAATTATTTATGCAAGGGTTCTAATCAGCTCTGCTATATCCTGCCTCAGTGACTAAGAAGGCCACTGCTATGTAGGAAGAACAAAAAGTCACCAGCAATAACAAACTATGACAATTTCAAGCAAGTGTTTTTTCAAACTACGGTCTATGAACCACTTGTATAAGAATCTGGAACTGCCTTATTTTTTTATTTTTGTTTGTTTGTCTTTAAATGAAGAGTCCTAGGCTTCATTCCCAGAGACCTGAAGTTTACCTAGGAAGACGCTTAGGAATCTGCTATTTTAACCATCTTATCAGATGATTGTTAGGTACTTTAAAACTTAAGGCTCTGTGCCCACCTAGTTCAAAGACCTCCCTATGAAAATGCTGACAGCATTTTCTGATTAAAACTATACAACTTCAGTGACACTTATTTTAAAAAACTATCTAAATCAACCTTCCAACTCTAGGCCCACCCTTTTGTTTTTTCTTCAATAGCAATTACTCTTACCAAGTCTTTTCTAACTAAGAGCTAAAGTTCACGAGGGCAGAGTCATGGCTGGCTTAGTTAACTATATCCCCAGTGCCCAGCAGTGCAGGTACTCAAAAGTCAGTTGTTGACTGAAGAAATGAACACATCAACAAAAAATACAACAGGATCCACCACAAGCATAACTGAGTCTCATTAACACACATTTTATTATGGAGTTAAACTAGATGTGTGTGTGTGTGCACGCATGTGCGCACCCACATCCAAGTGTAAATGACATCTTCATTTGGTGGATGCGAAAACTGAAATACGAAAACCTTGTGTAGTTAATTCTGCTTCATTCTGTGAAGACGGCAGCCTTCCAGCTGCCATTTCCATTGAGGATTTAGTCTGCAGGCAACTCCTTCATGACTCAAACCTCAGGAATAAGGATGGCCTTGGTGCCTCTTTCCCTTTCTGTTCAGAAACAGAAATAAAGGGGTGCCTGGGTGGCTCAGTCGGTTGAGCGTCCGACTTCGGCTCAGGTCATGATCTCACAGTCTGTGAGTTCGAGCCCCGCGTCAGGCTCTGTGCTGACAGCTCAGGGCCTGGAGCCTGCTTCAAATTCTGTGTCTCCCTCTCTCTCTGCCCCTCCCCCACTCATGCTCTGTCTCTGTCTCAAAAATAAATAAACATTAAAAAAAAAAAAGAAACAGAAATAAGCAAGTTTGGTAATTTAGAAGAGAAACATAATCAGTAAACAATAGAGAAAGAAAGAACACACATTTCACATGGGGATCAAATGGAATTCATCCCCAACCACTTGAACTTTTCACTAACTCACGGAACCATCCCACAGAGTTCCAGCGCTGCTGTGAAATCCCATTACATTCCCTTTCTGTAGCACCAACAGGATAATCATATACTTTCTGCCACATACTGTTCTTTACAGATGGTGTTCTCCATAAATAAACTATAAGCTGCTACACGAGTGAAGCAGTGTAATCTGCTCATCAGAATATCACTTTTCCTACCCACCAGAGTTTAAACCATGCTAGGTTAGTCATTAGCTTTCAAGAAATATTTATTGAACAAAAGAATTAAAAACTGGACTATGCCGGGCTGACATAGGCAAAAAGAAACCCCAAGCAGATTATCTAGAAAAAGAGTCATTAAAAATGTGAAAGAACTATGGGGCACCTGGGTGGCTCAATCCCTTAAGCATCTGACTTCGGCTCAGACCATGATCTCATGGTGCTAGGGTTTGAGCCCTACGTCGGACTCTGTGCTGACAGCTCAGTCTGGAGCCTCTTTAGATTCTGTGTCTCCCTTTTTCTCTGCCCCTCCCCACTTATGTTCTGTTTCTCTCTCAAAAAAAAAAAAAATAATAGAAATAAAATAATTAAAAAATTAAAAAATAAAAAATTTAATTTAATTTAAAAATTAAATTAAATTAAAAATAATAAACCAAAATATAAATAATAAGATCTATATTTCCTCTGTTAAATTTTTCAACTGAATCAGGCTAATTATAGACAGAAAAGGCCATATCTACTCAAAACTATGTTTTACTTACTATTTTTTCTATCTTAATGCTTGTAAATAAAGCTCTGCTTCTTGAATGCAACAAATTTACAAGGACAACATGTAAAATGTCATAGTTTATCATAATGTCATAAACCTTGGTAAAAATAATAACAACTCATCCTCTCCACATTTCCTTATTCACACTTGCATGATTTCCCTAGAATTTCTTTACACCTCCCCGCCTCCCCCAGGAGCTAATGCATTTTTACTGTAAGGCATTGGGCCTTAATTTTTTATAGGCATGAGCATTCTTAAGGATCCACTGAAAATTAGATTTCTTCATGATAAACTACACCTCTATAGATGATTGTTTATACAATCTAAGGATATTTTCTGATCTCTTTGATCCTCAAGTTAAGACTTCCACTCTGCCTTAGGACAACTATTCATTTATAATTGCCAAATAAGCGTGGCTCACCATGTTCTATTGGAGGCCAAGTGGGCCCTCTTTTGAAGTTTCTCTTTTCTCTGGTTCCTCCTCCCTACCTGGACAACTTGCTTTAACATTGTTGCCAGGCTACCAGCTCAACTTTGACCAGAACCTCACTCATAGTATTTAGCTGTATGTCTTGGTTTCTACTCACCCAAATTCTCTTTTTCATCCACCATTGGCCATGATCCCACATGACCCAGATGCAGGACTTTTTTATTCACTATGGCAAATTATCTGCCCTGGAAATTTCAATCTCTTAATAACACTCACTTTTAAAACGAAGATTATGTGTCAGTAACTGGTGAATGGGCATACGCCAACTACCAAGCTCTCCTGGGTGTAAAAGTCTAATATATCCGTGTAGCATAGCTGGACTGGGAATTCCTACTTCATCTAAAAACAACTGTCCCATTGACCAACCAGAACATTCTGAAGAGGATACATGTTGAATAGCATGGGTGTCAGGTGACAGCTGCCTAGCCACAGCAGAAAATATTAAAGATGGAAGAATGTATCAATAGCAGTTTCTCTTTGGTCCAGAAATTTTATTTTCAAAATGACAGGTTTTCCTTGAAGTGACACGAAGAACAACATTCATGCCTTTAAATTACTGTTTTTTCCCCTGCCAGCAAAATGAATCATCAAAGAAAATTAACTGCTGAACCACCAATGTCTTATCCCATCTGTTTTATTGAACTTATGTAACTATTGGAAAGCTCGTATTTAAAAGAAAGCACATATTAAAACTTAGCAATAAATTCCTGGTGTTAAAATATCCCTGCCTTTGCTATCAAGTCGTTTGTGATTGCTGAATACAAATTTGCTTATTTTCCCCAAACTTCTGTCTCTCATATTAAAGGAAAAATCACAACTTTGAGCTTCAAAAATAATATATTTTAATTTTCTTCTGTGTCAAATTTAACAATGAATAAACATGGGAACATTAATAAAGAGGAAAAAATTTTAAAACACTTACAGAATGAAAAATAAATGTAACTGGTTCCAAGTATAAGAAAGTTGGCCTCCATCCATCTCTTCATCCAATCTGTACAGAAAAATTCTTATCTTTTCTTGCTTTGGAATATTTAAGTTCTAGGTTGATTTAGTAATCAACTGGGAAAAAGCATTTGGAGGCACCTGAGTGGACCAGTTGGTTAAGCATCCAACTGTTGATTTCGACTCTGGTCATGACCTGACAGTTCATGAGATCAAGCCCCGCATCAGACTCTGTGCTAACAACATGAAGCCTGCTTGGGATTCTCTCTTTCTCTTTGCGCCCCCCCAAAAATAAATAAATAAACATTTTCTTTTAAAAAGCATTTGGTGGCTCTATCAGCATTCTAGACTTCAGCTTCTTCACCCGCACGGTAGATATGTCCTAGGCCCTTGCTACACAATGTGTGGCCTGAAAATCAGCACCATGGGTATTACTCGAGAGCTTGTTAGAAAGCAGAATTTTCAGGCCCCAGACCTTCCTGAGAACTTCTCAATCAGAATATAACTTGTAACAAGATCCCTGGGGGACTGGTGTATATATATATATTCAAGTTTGACAAGCATCGATCAAGATGGTTTCGCCATTACTGAACGGAAAACATACTGGAAAAAGATAAAAAAAAAAAAAAAGAAACTCTTCTGTATTTTCAAATCTTCTACCTATTTCACACAAGTAATTATAGATCCAGGTTGTCTATTTATGGGAATAGCACATGTGGCCACTTGTAAGTTCAATTAAGAAATCTAAGCCAAGGTTTTACAAACAAAATTTTTTTATATAAAAATGGTAAACGAAAACAAAAAAGGACTAGGCTCAATAAGGTTCTTGGAAAATTTGTCCATTTGTTTTCTGTGACAGGAGAAGACGAGAATAGATGGACTTCTCCAGAAAGATAATAGGGAGAATTTGCCTAAGAGCACGCTACTGAAAATAAGATACAGAAGCAATGAAGGAGAGCATCGACGGGTAACAAGAAAACAAGCGCAGCAGAGGAAGGGCGTTTATTGTAATGCCTGGGTATACGCAGCACTGTCATGAATCTCAAAATTGATTTTCCTTTCTTCCAAGGCAATGGTGACTTGAATAAAACAAAGTAAAAAGGAAGACAATGCCCATAGTCTAAAGTTGGACTAAGATGCAGAAGCTGCGCGACTTGGCAACCGTGTTGCAAGCATAATAATATTAGGACAATGTCATTGGAAGGGAGAAATATTCTCCTTCCACTTGCTGACTCTCTGAATTGTCTATAAGAGTATAAAAGATGTTAGTAATAATGGAGCAGATGCATCTGAATTGGTCAGAGAAAATGTCCCACCGCATATAGCCCAGAAAATCATAGCCATATATTTGTCAAATGTTTCCAATAGGAATATCCAGTTGAATGCTGTGGTTTGCTTACGAATTTGTCAGTATAAGTGCTTTTTCTTAATTCTTTGCCTATGAACAGCCTATAGGTTTTTGAAAGAAATAATGTTTCCAGAAGAAACCAAAGTGAGAGAGAAAAAAAGCGTCCTTGGCAAAGCAAAGAGAAAGCAGATACTTTCTATAGGCAGCAATGATTTTCACTATAAACAAGCAGGTCGTTTTGGTAGACAGATAGAAGGTGCCTTGTGCCGAGACCGCAAGGCAGGGTTTTTGCTTCTCTTGCCTAAGCTGAGGAGTTTAGCATATGGGTTTTTGTTTGTTTGTTTTCATACCATCAGCATTTTCAGCAAATCAAAAGTCTTGGAGAAAGTTCTCACAAAAGAAAACAGGGCAGGGTGGCGGTCGGATACTAGCTGTCTTACATTCGAGTCAGGCTTTTCCCAAATAGAGACATAAGCAACACAAAAATAGCAATGAAAATGTTTAAGCCACACAAAGATGTTGGGGGAATATGAACTGTGAATGTCTAACAAGTTTCTAACATCCCCAAGGCAATTGTGTATATATATAAAAAAATCCATTCTTCATTCTTTAACATGTTCAGTAACTTTGGAAATCTCCTTAAGAACTGGCACAGGTCATTTGTATGAGTAGAAAATTCGAAGGATAGGTATGAATTCTGTCTAACAGGATAAGCACCAGGGTTCTAGAGGGCCATTCTGTAGAGTGTTTAAAGGGCACAGAGTGAGGGCTACATACGTCGGCCTCTTTGAAGAGTAAATTTGGAACAACTTTACACAAATTTTGGTATAGACCCCGGAAACCAATTACTGAAAATATATAAACATGAAACAACAATGGTTCCTTGTAAGCAGCAAATCTTCACTAAGTCTTTTGGCATTGATTACATTCACATGATTCATTTTGAACTCTTCTTAGTAATGTGAATTTAATGCATAATTTCTGTGTAATGACTTTTTTTTAATTACCACATAATCACAGTGAAAAAAAGGTATCTTCCATTTGGTCCATTTTATGAGGCTAAGCAAATAAATCTATAAAATAATTTATTCTGCTAGTTGCTTGGAAACCTTATTGTTGATATGACAACCCTGGCATAATAAATCAAATCACCACTTTTTTTTTCATTTGCATATAGAAGTCCTAGATTTTCAGAAGTCCTTCGTTTTGCTATGTTACAGTGACATCTACAGAAAGGAATGAAGAAAAATGGAACAGAAAGGGCTTTCTGGCTTGCTTTAAAAAAAAATACTTTAATATAAAGTACACTTAAACTCCCAGCTTTAAGAAAGAAGTTTAATGTTTCCAACACGGAATCTTTTATAAGTACCCTAAAAATCTCAGAGGACCTAATTTATAGAAGCTTATAACTTGTGCCTCCTGAAAATTTAGCTAATAGCAATTTTTCAAGCAAAGTTAGTCATGATAATTCCAAAAAGAAGTAATTATTTCCTTCGTGAAGATCAGTAATACTTGAGTTTTTAGAAGATCAGCATTTGTAGTCAAGAATAATCACTTATCTTTGCAGCTTTTTAAAATGCTTCATCATATATTTTGTAATAAAGAAATACAAATTACAGTTTTTAAATTTTTCTTATCCATTTTAAAATAATGTGAACAAGTATGCCTCTGTGTTTCAGAGATAGAGGGAAGGAGAAACAATCTGAGTACCAATCTCTGTATCAAATAAATTATGAGACTTTTTCTTTTATTTCTAATTCACCAAATACCTAGCTCTTCTGACTGCAATGATTGATCTGAAAAGAAAATGATCTTAATTCCTATGTTCCAGTGTCCATAAGTTATTCCAACCGCACCTCATTAGAAGGAATGAGACTAGAAATAATCCTCTTTTTTTGTCAGGATCACTACCACAAAAGAGATGTTCAAGAGGAAAATGTCACTTTGAGGAGAGCCCTTGAAACATCTCCCTTCCTTGCACGGCTTGGCTATATCCCGCCATGACAGGTCTCAATGTGACTTCTAAAAGGTAGTTATGCAAAGCAGCACAGCAAAGACTTTGGTATTCGTGGAAAGGAATTTTTCAAAGAGTCCTTGTCATCAATACCTTCTCATTGACTGGGTTTCCTTTGCAAGTCACAGAAAGGGGAAACGGATGATGACATTGTCCTGGTTGTCTTTGTCATCATGTTGTTATCTATGGGAAAACACGTGAGTGCCTGAGAGGGTAGTGACTTATAGGGCAGTGAGAGGAGGCTGGCAAGGGGGGGGAATTGGCAGAGAAAGGAAAGAATTTCAGTTCAAGGAAACAAACTAATTCAACTGGCACTTAACGAAACACCTGCTCTGTACCAGGCTCTGTGTTCACCAGCAGAGGTACAAAGGAAAGTGGAAATGAGATGTTTAAAAACATGGAAATTGTTCCCTGGAATGGTGATCCTAGAGAATTCAGTACAGATTTGTGCATGTAGTATATAAATATATATACATATATATATATATATATATATATATATATGTGGATAGACAAAATAAATAGCTACCTAGACACATTTTTCCTCCACCAAAGAAACATTATTTTTGTGTTTTGTATTTGGTGTTTAGCTTAGCAGAAACAGATTTAATTCTTAGAAACTGGTAGGATTCATTTTTTTATTATTATTTTAAGCCCGCAGAATTGGTATTTATTAGAGACACTATTGTCTCACTGAAAGCAACGCTTTTGTTTTTCTGCCCCTGGCATCCCACATTCAAAAGCACATGATTCAATATGTCAGAGGCTCTTTCTTTTAAAGAAAATCCCTTAATCGTACCTTCATCTAAGAGGCAACGGGCTCATTCCAGTAAGCCCTCTGGAGTATTCTGCACAGTGTAGAAAGAAGTTCCCGTGTCACGTGGCATCTCCACTCCCTTCAGCACTGGTCACAATAAAGATCCCAAAATACAACCCTAAAGAAAAGGCTTATGAAAATATTAGATGAAGTCAGAATCATGGAACACTGATGAGTGTGGAAATCAGGGATGGATACAGGAGGAGTCCGTTACAGTATACACAAAAATATATTAAAAATTTTTAAAGGAACATTCACATCACAAAAGTGACTAAGATTCTGACTTCATGATATTTGATCTATTTCACTTTCACTACAAAATTTAATGAATTTATACCGTTCTTTTATTTATTTCGAAAGAGAGAGTGTGTGCACGTGCACACGCATGGGGGAGGGGCAGAGAGACAGGGAGAGAGAGAATCCCAAGCAGGCTCTGCAATGTCAGCGCGGAGCCCGATGCATGGCTCAAACTCACAAACCATGAGACCATGACCTCAGCCAAAATCAAGATTCAGATGCTCAACTGACTGAGCCACCCAGGTGCCCCTATACCATTTCTTTTTCAAAGATGGTTATATAACAAATCCAATCTGATACTCTATATTGAGTTTATACCTATAAGAAAGGAGCTGGAAAATCATGAAATTAGAAATTAGGAAATTAGGAATCATCTGCATTGAATTTCTCTCTTTTTGAATGGCTATCTGAGACAACCTAGAAAATGGGCTCTAGCACATGGTTGAGAGATCCTTGAAGCCTGACCTTGGCAGTATGTAGTAGGTCAAGATCTAGAAGAACCCAAGAAATAAACAAAACCAAACTTTTAAATTTAAAAGCTTTCCAAAACCCAACCATGCCTGCCTTTTCCCATTGACTATACTAAGACCTCTATTTCCTCATTTCTTCACCTTTATCTCTTCTGGAACCCCAGTTGGTCAGTTATTCTGACTCTTGAACCTCTTATTTTATTTCTCACTTATGAATTGACCCTACATCCTTGCCTCATGCTTGGATTTTTGCTAGCTCAGGGATTCCCGGGGGCTCCCTCTCTGAATGGCCTTCTCTTGCATTTCTCTGGAGTGAGAAGTGCTTTCTGGGCTCTGCTCCAACCCTGGCTCAGGCCACAGTGGTAGGGCTCTAACAAGCAGTATTCTCTCTGCTGGGGGTCACATAAATCAACAATGAGAACCCTGGGAGATCTGAGTTGTCCTCTCATCTCTGCCCCTGTACGTTGTTGGTTTATCTGGCAAAGTCGACAAACCCCTCTAAACATCAGACCTACAGCTGTGATCCAAAAAAAAAAAAAAAAAATCCATTTTACTGATACTTTGTAGATATCCAAGGCATAAGAGAGCAGTCTGGAAAATCACAAAAGCAATTCCAAGTTACCACAGTAGGCACTGTGTAGAAAGCCACTGTTGATCTCCTAAAGAATTCCCATTTAGTTTGTGGGATGGTTATGGCCTCTGACTTCACTTAGTTATTCCTCAGTTTGAGAATTAAGAAACCTAAGTACTATATGATGGTGTGCAATTATACAAAACACTAGCATATTATAGTATTCACAAAAATTAACTTAGATTCTGGAATTCATTCATATGGTTATTCAACCAATACTTACTCTGTGCCAATTATGTTGGGCCCTGTATACTAGGCATCTTTGGATAACAAAATGAGCAAGACAGACAGAGTCCCTCCCTTAGTGAGGCTTACTGTCTTATACAGGAGAGTGGAAAATAGACTATGATAAAATGATCACCTGGTATATACTTTAAAAAAAAGATAATTACCACGAGGGATAATTAGAGGGAGTCATAAGGCTAGGGTAAAGAGATCCAAACTTGTCTAAGGTCATTTAAAAAGGCTTTCCAGGGAAAGTGACATATTTGCTTAGATCTGAAAGGCGAGCAGGATTTAATTCAGTAAGGATAACAATGATACGCAGGACGGACATTTTCCTAGCAGGGGAGATTAGCATGTGTAAAAGCACTAAAGGGGCAATACACTTTTGAGAAACTTAAAGACCAGGCTGACTAGAACACCAAAGATGAAGAGGAGGTTTCAAGAAGGATACAAATCCCAGCAGAAGGGCTACAAAAATGGCACAATGATCAAAGAAGCACTGGTTGGACGGTACTGGTGACTATGCCTGTGTATGTGACTCATTTTTTTTAAATATCTCTCCTATTCTAACATCTCCCTGTATACCGGGTTAAATTAGGTCAGCTCATTTGTCTATGAGCAAAATAATTTTCTTGTTGACTTTGTTATTGATTTCCAAATATCACCTTGAACTGACTGAAGAACATCCCACCCTACGTACGACTTGATCATAATCTACGAGTTCTCTAGTTATCAATGATCAACACCATTTACTCGGCCCCCACAGGTTCATCGATTTATTGGCAAGACTTAACAGCATTTTAGTCACTGAAGTAAAATTGGTTACTGTGCAGGCGAGTATGACGACACTGATATTAGCTAATAATAATTCATTTTTTACTTTTTGTCAGAAACTGTAATTAGTACTTTATCTGAGTGAACTTCCCACAGCTAAAAACAGACCTGAGGTATTCTGACGGTCAATTCAGTGGTCTTCCATGCTCCTCTCTCAACCATTAAGTGTGGTGAGACCCATACAGTATTATCTAGTAGGATAGGAACACGTCCCAAACCTGCAGATTGGTTTAGAACCCTCTTGGGTGAATGTCATGTAAAAATCAGATGTCCATGGGTACACACCTATTGGTGAGGAAGACTTCTTGGGGCAGTGCACTTGGCTACTGCGTTCTATGGTTAAGACCACCAGAAAGAGAAATTTTAGAAAAAGAAAAGAAACGCAACCCTGAAAAATTAACTGAATTTCATCATGGCCGTCAGGATCCCAGGAGATTTGCCCAAACATATATGCCTTCTTAAAAGGCAGGAAAAAATCATTATTCAGGATTAATTATTTAGTAAGTTTAATCATCTATGCATGCTTCAGACTAGGTGATCAAAAGCACTTACATGCATATAAGGTAAATGATTCTTCCAAATAACTTTTCTCTCTCCAAAGAGATCTAGCCACTGGTTGCCAGTAGTGACATTTTTGCTTTGTGATATAAAGCAAGGGACAGAAAGGAAATCAACGCCATTTGGTCTCTGTTACAAAGGGACACCACATTCCATTTGACTTAAGAAAGTTGCTTGCTTATTCAAGCAACAAACCTGATCTTCTATTGAGGGAAGGTATTTTATATTTATTGCACCATTGGTATCTGAATTGTCATGCGTGTTTCAGATACAATCAGCAATACAATTCCCATAAAACACCAAATATGAAGCATTTTCTGTTTGCACCTCATGATGGTCTGGCAAGAATATGAAAAGGGGCTATAATTGTGTCACTACACCTACATCAAGTATTTGAAGAGAGAGGGTTTTTCTAAAGCAGTTACCCTAACACTGCCTATGGATTTTAGCTGCAAAGCAAACAATTTAGCTTCCTCTTCTGGGCTAGCTACATCAACTGAAAAACAGAATTATTTTTAAAGAGATTCTTTCCAAATCATGTGTGTTTTGAATCACTTGTATAATTACTGTGCTATGATTCCATTTGCGTTTTATTTAAGCATACCATATTACATATGGTTCTATTCACTTATTCATTCATTTTTCAACCAATATTTTCAAGTAACATTGAGTAGGCAGTAGAGATACAGTTATAGAGCTTAGAATCTAGTGAAGGATTAAAGATATTAACTAAATTAAATGATCATGCAAATAAGTTTCAATTCACAATTGTATCAAGTATTTCCAACTGTTAGAATGAGCAATTCTGAGATAAGAGATTGGACTTTCTCAAGGAGGCCAGAAGACAACTTCATCTTGTGATATGCCGGAGCAGAAAAGGAAATGTTTCCAGTGGAAGAAGGAAGGTGAAAGGCAATTATGAAAGATCAAGAGATCTGGGTATTTGTAAAGGGAAGAGGAAGAGGCAGAGATAGTCTAGTTAGAGATGAGATGGAGAAGAAAGTAGGAAGAGATCATTTGGGGCTTTGTAAACCATGATAATGGGGCTCCTTTTACCCCATGGGAAGCAGGAGAGTAACATAATCAGATCTCCATTTTCAAAACTCAACTTCTCTGCATGTGAAAAAAATATAAATTGGATGTAGGCCAGAGTAGCTACAAGGAGAATAACGGTCGCTTGAACCAGAATGGTTCTTCCCATGACAAGAGAACGAAAATCAACAAAAATTGTGTTTTGGTGATTTAGGATTTTCTGTACCACGCCGCGTAAACTAGTATATTGTGATCTCTAGGAAATGCTTGAGATACTCTTGAGCCACGGCCCATTCTCACACCAGCTTACCCTGGAACTCTCACCCAAAGAGGTGGCTACCCTGAGGACAAAAATGCTCTCCCACTTTTTTCCTCAGAGAATTTCCGATTGGAATTATGTAATTCAAACTGTAGGTGCTATACCTACTTTGCCCAATTGAGTGTCAGCACTCCCCTGGGGCTAGAGCGCACGTGATTTGAATTTCCAAAGCCATAAGTGACTTTTCTCTAATTCCATTACTACACTCTACAGCATCCCCAGTGCAGGTACAAGAAAGATGAGAGCAGCTGGATGTTAACACCACCTGTTGATGACTTTTTCTACACTGGAATCTGGTTTGTCCTGGTCTTCCATATGATATGTAAGTACAAAATTCTCTTAAAGTTATATTGTTGAAAATAATAGATTTCCTTCTTTCTCTGATTTTTTTTTGCTTTTTTTTTCCTTGTTAGGAAATACATTTCTTAATGATTAATAGCACATGATTCATTTTAAGTGCCTTGTTATTTTTTTCCACATACGTTAACATGTGCTAAATACCTCCATGAAGACAATTTCAAACAGTACCAACTTACCCCTTCCCAAAAAAGTGAATGTTAAGGGGCACCTGAATGGTTCAGTCGGTTAAACATCCGACTTTAGCTCAGGTCATGATCTCACAGTTTGTGAGCTCGAGCCCTGGATCAGGCTCTGTGCTGACAGCTCAGAGCCTGGAGCCTGCTTCGGATTGTGTCTCCCTCTCTCTCTCTGCCCCTCCCCCAGCTCATGCTCTGTCTCTCTCTGACTCTCAAAAATCATAAACAAGTGTTAAAAAAAGGATTTATATTTAAAAAAGTGAACATTAAACAACTCTTGAGTTCACTAAGGAACTCAAAAAGTCACTTCATTTCTATTAGTTACAATTGACACTATGTTCAAATTATTGCCATGTGGCATTCATAATCATGCTTACATATGTATTTTTTTAATTGTAATTATTTAACATAGGACAAGACAAGTCTTGCCAGGATATTTCAAAAGCATCCTCTCCTTAACAATGTTTTGTAATTCATTTACTTAGGAAATCATAGCTCAGATGCAGCATCTGGTTTTCAGTGAATTTTGGCTTTTTTCCCCATTTTTCCATCTGGATTGACTGAGGTACAAGTCAATCAAGTTTGGAGCCAAAGGTCTCACAGCAAGAGAGAGTCTGGTCTAGCAATAAAGTCCAAGATTTTTCCTTATAAGCAGTGTACCACTAGCTAATGAACCTTATATAATCTCTCTCTTTATATAGAGGTATTGTTTTACCAATTCTATTTTTAAAGTGTGGATTACTGCAGCCCTGCCACTGTTAACACTGCACATTTGACTAAAGATTGCAGTCATAATAGCCTTCATTTTAGAGCATCTGTCACATCGCACGTCCAAGTTCGCAGTTTTAATATTCTGCAGCATGGCTTTCTTTGGGAAACATACAACCTGTCTAGAAGACCTCATTGTTGAATCTACCACTAAAACAATGACCAGCAAATGTATCCTTCATAAAGACTTATGGTATTTTGAGGAAGAGGGCATAAGTTTCAGGTCCAGTTCTGGCTCTGTGATCTGAGCAGAATCTTTAACCCCTTCTGGTTTCTTCTACAAAACAGGTGAAAATAATACTGTTAAGTGTTATGAGAGAATAAAATTTAAATGATGATTTTAATAGAGATAAAAATACTTTAAATATCATATGCAGACAAGGGCAATTTGTTACAACGGACTAGCTTTATGATTTTGCTGAAAAAGGAAGAGATAAAAGATCACTGGCCAGTGATTATACCCAGTTCTTACTTAAGTGATTACATATGGAGTTTAGATTGGTACCAGAAGATACCATTAAAAATATGATGTGTGGGGCTTTCCTGTTTTCTGTGATGGAGAAAGCATTTTATACCAAATGTTCTATGGGCTTTCTCAACATTTACTAGCTTTCTTTTTTATTATTATTATTTTAATCTTTATGTTTGACAGGGGAGGGGAGGGAGGGGGAGAAGGACAGAGAGAGAGGGAGACACAGAATCTGAAGCAGGTTCCAGGCACAGAGCCCAAAGCAGGCTTGAACTCACCAACTGCAAGTTCATGACCTGAGCCAAAGTCAGATGCTTAACCAACTGAGTGCCACCCAGGCGCCCTTGTTTTTTTCCATTTTTTTTATCTTTATTTATTTTTGACAGAGAGAGAGTGCGCTAACTTTCTTGCAGTTAGATAGGTCTTTGTGACTGGTTCTGTAAAAGGACTTTCAGTAGACAGGACTTTTGTCATTTCCAAGTGGCAACATTTAGGTCCTAGGACACAATGTTCCCGTAATCTCTTTCCTTATTGTATTAGTTATCTAGGGCTTCATAAGAAATCACTAACTTAGTGACCTTAACAATGCACATTTCTGTATTTCCCAGTCTCTGTAAGTCAGGAATTCCCCTGAAGCTGCAGCAAAGAAGTCAAATGGAACTAGGATCTCAACTGGTGATGGATCTACGGCTAATCCCATGGTTAATCCCATTTACACGGTTGTTAGCAAGTGTCAGCTCCCTGAGGGTTATTGGAACAAGGCCTCAGCTCTTTGCTGGGCCACTGGGTGCAGGCCACCCTTGCCATGTCGATCTCTCTCTTTGCTTCATTGAAGACAGTAAGAGAGGAAGTCTGCTGGTAAGACAGAAGCGACAACATTTTATATCCCAACAATAGAAGTGGCATGTCTTCTGCATTGTTATAGTCTACTGATCAGAGACAAATTAATCAAGGGGAGCCATGAATATCAGAAAACAAGGTGTCCTAGTAGGCCATTATAGAAGCCGCCTGCCACACCCGCCAAAAGATCAAATAGCCCCTCTCCGCTTGATCCTGCAAGGACTGTGGACAGAATCTCCACTCACCTGTGCTCAGTATGTTCATCTTGGTTGGAAAACATAGTATTTGAAATTACACCTATTCATCTCAGACATTATCAGCATGGCAGGGATCCAAAACTGTCCTATGTTTATGCCATGTCAACGCACACAAAACTATTTTCTGTCCAAGCATGTGTTTTTACTCACGCGTCCCATTGTGGCCAGGCGCGCAGAGTGCTAAATGGGTGAAATTAACATTCTGTGGCATCTGAGTGAGGTTACAATCCACTCTCTCAGGGAGAAGGTAAAATGGATTTGTAGGGCGAATCTGGTATGTTAGTCTGTTCTCAAGCAGAATCAGATCTTTAAGAATGGGAAATGGCTGCCAATTTACAGATAAGAATCTATCCTGCTCCTGAAACTTCCAGTCAAGGAGATTCCTTTGTGCACCTCAATACCCTTTAAGACAAAAGTACGCTACTTACATAACTGACTGAAACTGAGGCCCATTTTCTTCCTCTTCAATAATTAGCAAGGATGTAATATGATGCTCATAATCCCCGTGTAATATTCTTTCATAAATGGTAATATGAAAATGCAATAAGTAACTAGCAATAATATTTAATGTGTGTGTATTATTTGCAGAAGCCATGCAAAGAATTTTACATGTGTTATCTCATTCAATTTCCAAAACGTATTCATAAAAGAAAACGTTATTGGAGGAACCCAGACTGAGAGAAGTTAGACAACCTATCAAAGTCAAAAACACAGCTTTTATATGGAATTAGGACTCAATCACAAATTTCTAATTCCAAGTCCTTAGTTGTTCTAATACTTTCTTTTGAATAAAATACCCATTCAAATTTCATGGTATTTCCAAAAATAGTAGAGTCAAATGAATTTTGTGAACTCGGAGCGGGTCACCTGCTAGAGCTCTCCCTGCCTTACCCTTGCAAAGTTGTAGCTATCATCAATTCAGCATTGCAGATGGTCCTGTTAAGCATAACCCAGATCACGTCCCTTCTCAGCTCCTAGGTTTCCAATATCTTCTCCTGCAGCCAGCAAAAGTCCCTACGATGTCCTACAAAGCTCTCCCCAGACTGCTCTCCTCCTACCACTCTCTCCGATCTCATCATCTGCCCCTTCCTTCCTTCATGGCACAGACCCATGCTCGCCTCCCTCTTCTTCTCTTGAACATACTCTCCCTCTGCAGGGCCTTTGAATTTGCTGCTCCCTTGGACTGAAATGCTCTTAGGTTGTGATCACGTGGCCTGTTCCAACTCCTGGAGGTTTTTGCTGAAATATCTTTCCCACTAAGACATTCTCTGACCCCGTTTAAAATGATAACCCCTGTCTGACTTTTACTGGCACTCACTGCACCCCTCCTACAGCACTTAACCACCATCTGACATCTATTTTACTTATTCTGTGTCTCTCTCCATAAAAAACTAAGATTCCCAAGAGACGGGACTAATTTTTAGCCTATTTTTGTTTGGTATTGAACCCCTAGTGCCTGGTATACAGAAGGTGCCAAATGAATACTTGTTGATATAGAAGAGAACATAAGAGTAAATGGTATTCATAAGGCCATAATGCACATCGTAATACAAGTCTTGGCTATATTCTATCAGCAAACTCAGGAAAAACGTGTATTTGAACTGTAAATTGGAACTATGATCAACAAACCTAAGTAAAAATGAACAAATTACTTCAAGGTCATTTTAAATAAAAAAGGAAAGAGCTCTCAAAGCCACATTTTTAATGTTTAAATGGACAAATTGAGAGTTTACAGAAGAACAAAGATGTAAGATGAATCACCCAGATACCTCAAATATGAAGTGCTCCACATAGAGCAACTAATAAAGTTACCACCACAAAATGTCATGTTCAGAAAAATCAAGATTTCAGTGTCATGACTTCACTGTTCCTGTCAGTTGAGAAGTGTAGGAAATGAAGGAAAATTTAACCAGTGACACCAGGGAACGAAGTGACAAGAAGACAAGGGAATAATAGCTCCGCAGCAATGACTCACGCGCACTTCAACTCATGCTTAATCTTTACCAATTTCACATTAAAACCTGATAAAGAGAAGAGTGAAATACAGCCGCACAAGACCCTTTAGGAGCTTTTAATATGAGCATCAGAGAGATCAGAAGTCAGACACAGGAGTGATCCTTAAGTACTTTGTGAACAGTCATTAATTCCTCACTGCCAGAATTAGAAAAGAAGGCAAACCAAAAGAGGGAGCTGGAACTAGAAAAACATTTTTGAAGGAGCATCATATTCCTAAACACTCGTCGACCTGCTTTTTAACTACCTTTCCCTGGCACTAGTGCCAGCCACGCTTTGTGAATTTGGCTATCTCACCAGATGGAGTATTCTCAAGTTCCTCTCTGCTACTATCTTCTCCAAGTATAGTTGAAAAGGCAAAAAAAAAAAAAAGAAAGAAAGAAAAAAAAAAAACAAATTCCAAAAGCTCGGCAGAGGGAACCATTCTTTTTATTTTGGCAGTGATGTGCAGCTCCTTGGCAGGCAGCACTGTTAGTTAACGTAGTTAGCACTCTGGAATTGTCTATGACTTTTGTCATGTGTTTAAGCTGATTAGCCCCCTGGGTGACTTTGGCTTTCCAGGCAGCATTTCTTTTGACAGCTTGCTGAGGGTACAGATGTCTGGACAGCAGATAAAGTTCTTAACCCTTATTTCTCATTTGGTTTCTGCTCAACTGTTTTAATAGCGCCTGTAGACTTATAAACAGAAGGCAATGGTTTAAAATGTTGTAAGATGTTCACTTACAGGCTAACAACTATCAGCTACGGCAAAAGAGGCACAGTAAAATGTGACTCTTCCTTCACACTTGAACTTCTTTCACACACCAAACTCCAGAGGTTCTACTTCTGCAATCTCAAATTGACTCCAGCCTTTTTCAATCCCCATTGCCATTACCCTTTCTCCAGCCCTATTACTTATGCCTGATAACGGAGCTAGGCAACCTCTCTGTTCACGATATGAGCGCTTCTTCAGGTCTGTATTCTATTGTTTCCCTGGAAATGATCAATGCTCCTCCCAAACTACCGTATTTTCCTGGTTATGCCCACTGCATTCCACGCTCTGTGCTTCTGTTCATGATTAATCCGCCTCATATTTTATGTTTTGTTCAAAATCAATGTCTTACCATAGCTACTCACTGTAATATATCTATATCCTCATAATCTTACCAACTTTAACATACCAAGCCCTAGTTCTGTTTTCCAAGTGCCTTAAAATTTTCATATAAAATATATATTTTTTATGTATAATATAGATTTTATATTTTTTTTCACCATCAAATTAGCTATACACACTGCTAATGAAATTCATCTTCCGGAAGGACAAATCTTGACTGGCTATAAAATCAAATTCTAACCCACATTCACTTAGGCTGTAATCACTGTAATTAATCCCTTATTTCCATAATACTTGTGGTGGCTCTGTTTTCCTACTTGAACTATGACTCATGTAAATCCAAAGTTCGATAGCACAGATTCTTTGACACAACTATTTCTCTTTTATTTACCTATTAGAAAAAAACAATCTATTTGTGCACACAAAGAAAATGGATCGTATTGCTCAGTGTTTCGGTGTTAAGAGCAAAAGTTAGAAAACATTGGAAGACCTACCAATTAATGAAGTGGTTAAAGGCGTTTTGAAACATTCTTCTATCACGGTATATAATGCAGCCATTAAAAAAATCTAGATCTGCCAGCTGTAGTCACTATATATATATATATATATATATATATATATATATATATATATATATGTGTGTGTCAATATATACTAGAAGTGAAAAATAACAAGCTGCAAAAAAAAAATGCATACTATGTTATATAACACTTCATGGAAATAAATGCACTGAAAAAAGTCTAGGAGATTTTGCCATAAACTTACTTCTTGAGAAGGATGTATGTTTGAATAATGGGAATAAAAGGGACTTTTTCTTTTTTACTCAGCTTACCTTTGTATTGTTTGAATTACTGAAGAGAGAATGGATCTAAAAATTATGTACTTATTTAAAACAATATATATAACGAAAAAAATCTGGCCTCATAGTGGATTGCTTAATGGAGACCCGATGTGTTATTATTTATGTTTGTTTATTTTTTACTTCACAGCCACACCAGAGAAAACAGGCTATAGAGCTGGCTAGAATGCTAATATAATTTTACAGAACCCTGGCAAAAATCGAAAGATCCTCTCAAGCAGCACTGGTCAAATTCTGTCTAGGGTATAATCTTCAATTTGGGGTACCACAGTTCAGGAAGGAAATTCACAACAGCGTAACTCTGGAGTAATCGTATGCGATGATTAATCTTACACGTCAACTCGACAAAGCTAAGGGATACCCAGGTAGCTGGTAAGACATTTCTGAGTGTGTCTGCAGGAGTATTTCTGGAAGAGATTAGGACTTGAATTAGTAGACAAAGTAAAGATGACATCCCCTCACCAATGCAGCTGGGCTTTATCCTATCTGTTGAGGGTCTGAAGAGAACGAAAACAATCGGAGGAAGGGGAACTGGGCTCTCTGCTTGAGCCAGGACATCTGTCTTCTCTTACTTGTGGACATCAGCACTCCTGCTTCTCAGACCTTTGGACTCAGACAAGCACTTACAACTCTCAGGACTGAATCTGGACTGTAACTCCAATGCCAGCTTTTCTGAACCTCTATCTTGCAGACAGCATAACAGCTGTCTTCTCAGCCTCCGTAACTGCATGAGCCGATCCCTCATCATATACATCTTCCTGTACGCCTCTTTCTATATATCTTACTATTTCTAATAGTCACTGCAATAGACTGTAACTAATATACTCAGGAGCTAGAATCCATGGGATATTAAAATTTCTAAGTGTGAGGAATATTCATACTGAACAAGAGAAGGTTCAGTCTTAGGAACCTTAGGAAGAGGCTAGCTGAAAAGCTGGAAAGCACCGTAAACAAACTTCTCACATGACAATGAGTGCACGGTCAGCACTTTCAGGAGGAGTTACTTCATCTGGGATAGCATCGCATTTTTCTTTCATTGTTGTAAAATGACTCCAAGAATCATGTGCTCTCATGAAAATATTAAAGGCCAGGAAGAAAGGGAGGGGTTATTTTTCCTGCATCATTGACTAAGCGTCATCAGTTGGAAACTCTACAGTCAGCCACATGGAAAAAAGGACACATGGTGATACTATATGAACTAAAAAATCTCTAAAACCTATTCAACTCTCCAAATAGCTCCACAAATTTACTAGTCCACAAAAGAGAAGCAACCATCCAGCACTGTGGGAGAAATCGAATAACCCCATTTTGAAAAAACCAAAATCCCAAACTGGAAGTCACGTTATCCAGCTAGTTTTTTAAAAAATAGCAGGTATATGCAGTTATGCAATCAAAATATTATATCTATATGTTAAACCACTTGTAATAACAGTCATGCCATTCTCAAGGTAAAAGAAATAATTTTGTACACTTTACAAATGTCATTTGGAAATCAGAGAGTTAGTAAGTCATTACTTCCCACGTAAGTGTTTTGAAAAAACAATCTAAATGTACTATTATTATAGCCTAAGGATATTCGATCCTAAGGATATTATTATACCCTAAGATACAAATTTTCCCTCATGGGAACATGTTTTAATTACTATTTTAGATTCTCATCTTTACAATTCAGGACCATATTCCCAGGTTCTATTATTTTTCCATGTACCCAGCCAATTCCTCTCTGTCACCATTATCTACTAGGCTTCCTCACTATGTGGAACTCATCATTATTTCCAATTCACATCCCCTGAGAAGATGGATTTAGGAGTTAGATAGTCATTATACCATAGTAATTTATAAAGGTCTCTTTAGAATTGGTCCATTTTACATGTGCTAATGACCAGCCCACTGAGTTTTACATTATCCACTATTACTAAACCTGCAGAGATACTTCACAGGGTTTCAGCCTTAATAACAACAAAAAGGCAGATGGAAGGACCTATTTATAAAACCTCAACATCCAGTTTATTTACTAAGCAATAAGTACCGGCCGTTACAATGATTCACTCCCCTTCACTTTACCAAACTCCCAAGGCTATTTAATAGGTTGTTCGGTATTTGCTTTTTAATTTTAAATGCAAGTATTAGATTTATGCTGCACTATCACCCCTTCTTAAATCTGAAAGGCTTGGTTATATCTTTTTATCTTCCCTATTGACATATGCCTCGCCCATCAGCTATAAATTGTCATTCAATTCCAAATACATTCTCTATGAAGTCTGACCAGCTTTCATCTAAAAAAAGACACCTTTTTCCCTCAGACATTGACAATAATCAACAGCTAGCCAATGACAATACGCTTGACTTCAATGGAGTTTCTAGATGATCTATGGAAGAGAATATGTTGAGATGAAAACCATTCCTTTGAGATCTATTTTGAGGCCCTACTAACAAAATGTGATTCATATAATTCTAATTATATTTTTAAAAATTAAATGATTAAAATTCATTTAATTTATTCAGAAGACTCGTTCAAAAGTTTGTATCATTGAATGCATCTTTGGTCTTGATTTTTAATTATTAAATCGAGATTGGGTTCAGGGCATGCAATGAATTCTGGCACCAGCTACCCAGTATTAGTTCAAATTTCACAGATTAGGGGCACAATCCTCCATAAGACTGCCCTTATTTTAGACACCAGCTGCAGGTTTGGGAGTCTCCAGGCCATCTTCACTTCTGACCAGCTGGCTAAAAATCCAAGGCTTTCATTATCCCGTCAGATTTGATAATTCACTAGAAAGACTCACGGAACTCAGCAAAGCACTATACTTCCTATTATAGTTTTATTATTGCAAAAAGACAGAAATCAGAACAAGCCAAAGGGAAAAACACATAGTGTGAGGTGTGAGAGGGCTCTCAAAATGAAGCTTTCATGGTCCCCAGAGATGCATTAGCTGCCTAGCACACAGACGTGTGATAATATGCAGAGTACTCCAAGCAGGAAAGCTCACCTGAGCCTCAGTGTTCATGGTTTTTACTGGGTTTCATTATGTAGACATGATTGATTGAATCAATGGCCACTTGACAGAACTCAATCTCCAGCAGGCTGATAGTACATAACTCACAGCCTCAACTCTCTAATCATGTGTTTGGTGTTTCCTGCATGGCCAGCACTCATCCTGAGTCATCTTGTTACCACAAACTAGGGGTTCACCTTGAGTCATCTCAGTAGCATAAACTATCAGCTGTAGTCCCAGAACTACACCTTGGTACAGTCCAAGAACCACACCATGAGTAACACAGACACCCCTATCACTTACGAAATTCCAAGAATTTAGAAGCCACTCCTCAAGAACTGGGAACATAGTCCAACAAAAGTCCTTATTCCTAGAGTTTAGAGGTTATTTTCCAGGAACCAGGGACCAAGGCTAACCAAATTCTTTATCACAAAGAACAGGAAGAAAAAAAAAAGTGAGATTTTGTTATGTCATAATTCTCTATTTCATATGAAATTCAAAATTTCTTAGGTCTACAGAGAAAACTTAGCATAGGACACTGAGAATAATAGAATAGACTTAGTGTTCAACACTGAACACTTCTGTTCTCTTCTATCACTTCTCTTTCAACAGCCAATGTCTCAGTGGGGAAAAGGAATGTTAAAGGGAGGCTGTGTCCAACATGCATCTATTAGCTGAAAAACTAGCAAGGCACAATACTAGCTCAACACATATCAACCTACAAAAAAATTTCCTTCTACTGACTTAGTCAAAAATAGCACTTTTCAGGACTTATGCTTTGGTATACATGAAGGTTTTTCTTATTGTGACAATAGACCATGTTTTTCTCTCATTGTAGAACAGATTTCTTTTTCCCTTAGGTTTGGTTTTCATTTCATGTATTTTCTTTTTAATTTATGTAAACCTTTGAAGCATGCCTATTCCAAACAGAACAGCCCCCTTCTCCTGGAAGAATAGTCCCAAAAAAACACCATCAAAAGTAGTGGGGGAAAAAAAAATAATCCAAATAAAGCACATACTTCCTAAAAATATACCTACCACTATTTTTTTTTCAAGAATATTATGGAGATGTGATTTTGCATACAGCTTTGTTCTCTAAAAGTACACCCTATATTTTGGAGAATGCTTTCAATAAAGCTAAGACCAGATACTGAAAACCCTGGAGATTAGTTTATTTAGCCAGAAGCTCTTGATAGCTGAACTGGGTGAATTAGCAAGTGTTTCTACAATTTCAGGGATAAAGCCAAAGCCAACAAATAACTTATGTGCTTTTTCAGTGGAATACCCATATTTTGAAACCAAAGAACTTGGAGGTTAATATAACTCCAATATTAAACCATCTATAAAAAAGGATTAAGAGTAAAATTAAGTATGCTAAACGAGCTTTTCCATTGAAATGTAATCGCTTAATTAACGGAGGTATTTCTAAAAACTCCATGCTTTTTTCCTCTTGAAAACTAAAACCCAGATCTTGAAAGAGTCAGCAAGACAATGACTCTTATATGAGTGACTGAGACACACACCACCACCACTCCCTCCTCACACACACATACCTTTACCAGGCAAATGCATTAATACGCCTCCTCAATTGCCATCGTATAGTCATCACGAAGGACTCATCGGTTATTAGAATTTAAAGTGTTACTTTAAAGATGTATAAGGTAATGTTTTTACTGAATTCTTTGAAAAAGTCAATTCTAAATAAAGTCATATATGTTTAAGTAAAATCTCAAATTGGAATAATCCTCCAAATTTTCCTTTCAGGGTGATTACTCTCGTTACCTACCACCAATAGATCTATAACCTATTTTTGATTCAGAATGTTTTTGCTTCACAGACACTATTTCACTTCTTTTGTTTTTTCATCCTAAAAGTCCAAGAGTATAATGAATACTATGGAGCTTTGTAAATGAAAATAGAATATTATAGCTGTTTAATAAATCACAAAAATCAACTAAGTATGGTCAACATCATTAAAATTATAGAACCAAGTATCTTCCAGGCGTAGAAAACTAATCATTCACAATGCACAGTGGGTAAGGTGATTTTGCCTTCCAAAACAGACACATTCCATTCACCGTATGAAATTTAACTTAGCAATTCTTATCTGAGTTAGGAGAACTTTAATTTGTATTCAAAACTGAACTGCACTTGCAAACAAGGTGGTATATTGAAGTCGTGTACATCATAACTGTCTTTTAAATTGTCAGGAATGCACTTCTTGAGAATTACCCAGAGTAATGTGCAACAATTACTTTTATATTAGGTTTTGATCAATTGTACAGCATACTTTCTCAAAATTATCAGTCATAAAGAAAAGCCTTCAGCAAAGATAAAGCCTAAAAATAGTTTACTGCAGTCACATTTACTCAATTCATTTATGTTTTTCATTCCTCTATATTCAGATGGTTTTTTTGACCTCGTTTTCTATATTGTCTCTAAAGCAATATACCTGCACATTTCTTGATGTTTTACTTAATTTTTGGTAACACAAAGCTTTCGATACTGAACACAGATAGGTAATTATCTAAAAGATATCCTTGCATTTATTTGCCAAAAGTCATTTTTCAGAAGTGCTTTGTTGTTGCAAATGATAGCTTGTTAGAATACTATTTCCTCTTAATTAAAGAGTAGTCTGATTCCCGTGAGACTCTTTGATAAGCAGAAATAAAATAAGACTATATCTCAAATCTTTCTCAACCTGGTAGAAAAATATTAAAAATATGAAAGATGAAAAATTGTGATACAGCACCTGGGTGGCTCAGTCAGTTAAGCATCTGATTTCGGCTCAGGTCATGAACTTGCGGTTGGTAAGTTCAAGCCTGCTTTGGGCTCTGTGCTGACAGCTCAGAGCCTGGAGCCTGCTTCGGATTCTGTGTCTCCCTCTCCGCTGCTCACACTCGGTCTCTCCCTCCTTCAAAAATAAACAAACATTAAAAAAATGTTTTTTAAATAGTGCCAGGGATGTAGGTGTCAGTTTGTGGAGCTAAAAATGATATAATGGTGTGGGCGGGGGGGCATGAGGCAGGGGAGGCTCTATAAAAATACATTACGAATACAAAATTAGGCCAAGGAGGAACTCAGTGAGGGACCCTAGAGCTTAATGTTCATTAGCTTCATGACAAATTCACTCTATTCACTAAAAACATATCTCTACTTATTTTTAAACTGGTAAAATAGCTAAATCTACATTAAATCTTCTATCACATTTCAACAGACTGAAAATGAAGAATTAAAATCAATTCCAATATGGAAAATAGGCCAAGTTGCCGCCAGAGGTAAATGTTATGCTGATAAACAAAGCTTTATTATGAAAAAAAATTGCCAAGCACAGAGATAAAACCTGATCATTATAAAACTCTAACCATCACCTCCCCCTCTGCAATCCTTATGTTAGTGAAGACCAAATGGCAATTTTTCTTCATTTTGTTGGCTGTTGTCTTTGCTTTGTTTTAAATCTAGCCAAAAAAATTAAAATCCACCGGCTCTTCCAAGTGTCAATAAATCTATGATTATATAGTGAAACCTGAGGTTACGCAAACTTTGAAGTTGCAAGAAAATAAAGGACTTTTTTTTTTGGAGCTAAACTTAAAGCCAAATTATGATTCTACCTCTTATTACCTCCATTACCTGAGGATATAATTTAATTTTCCTTAGATTGAGTTTGCTCACCTGTAGAAGGTAGGCCATAACCCCTACCGGACAGTAATGTTGTAACAATTAGAGTTGCTATATGTGAAATTTTTAACATGTGGGAGATTACAGAAATAGTGGTTTCTAACACTAATCGGTTGGCAGTAGTATCTTCTAACATTGTCTGTAGGGACAATGTTATAGGGAGTTTTGCTTCAAAAATATATTTATTAGAAATTGGGAACATGAAGCAGATAGCAGAGAAAAGTAGAAGGGGAAGGGAAGGGAAAGGAAAGAGAAAGATACAAAGGGACCTAAGGAGAAGATAAAGAGAGAGAGAAGAAAACATGGCACGAAACTTGGAAATACAGGGGTTCAGTATAGAATTTCTCCCGGTGGAATCTAATGACCCATGTCTAATGATTTATGTCAAATTATGTTTTGTCTCTGTTGCATACCTCCTATCCCCCCTCTGGGTTCAGGAATGACCAGTGTGGTTTTTACTGCGGTCATATTGAAGGAAATGAAAGAAAGGAGTATCAAAAAGAGGTGTGGCACAAATTTCCATTTACGTTAAGTCTTCTTTTGGTTTCTTTCTTCTTTTTAATGTTTTGTACATAAATATTAAACATTCTTGTTGGATGTATACCAAATTATTTTTTAAGGCTTTTAAAAATTGCAAATTCCAGTTGTTCACTGCAATTAACTTTTGTGTATCGACAGTGTATCTTGTGACCTTGCTAAACTCCCCTATTAGTTCCAGAGGGATTTTGTAGATTCTTCCGGATTGTCAGCATACACAATCACATTATCTGTTAATAAAGGCGGTTTCATTTTTTCCTTTCCAAAGAAATAAAAATATATATATAGGTCATAAGCATAAAATATATATTAAAATATATTTATTGAAATCCATATGTATATAATGTATATAATATATATGTATGCAGTATATATGTAATATATATGTAATACATATATAATATACATATAATACATATATAATATGTAGATGTAATATATATGCATATATTTAATATGTATATGCATATATAAATATGCATTTAAATATAAATATTTAAAATATGTATTTTAAATGTATATATTTATATATGATATATTTTAATATATATACTTATGCACTATATATATTTTTGTTGGTTTATAACAATTTATTACATATTAATATATAAATTAATATTTATGACTATAATTTATAAAATTCATGAAATATAACTTATAAAATTTATGGAATTTTTAAGATTTATTATTTTATAGCAATTTATTAAATATTAATAAATACATAAATATATTATATATTTACATTTATGCACAACTGACCAAAGGAACTGAAACGACTAGATAGAACTCGCTCTTACCCTTCGTGTTACAGTGCTATGCATAAAGTGTTTGGGGCTATGATTTTGTGCATGATTCAAACCTGTCAGTTTGGCTAGACAGGTTAAACCAAAAATCACATTCAAGTGCAAGTTGGAATCCTGCTCATTTTGCCACATCCTAGAAGAAAGCAGAGAAATTTGTGATTTCTGTTTAAAATGCGGAAAGCTGGAAAGATCATGTTTCCACTGTTACAACAAAAACAACCACAAATGCCAGGCAATCAACAAGCTCAAAACTTTCTTGAACCGTCAGAGACATACGGTCCCAGAGGAAATGACTGACAGAAATGTGAGGGGAAAAGCAGTGTCCAAGTAGGAAAAGGATATGAGAACTTGCATACCCAGGGGAGAATCTGCCTGTTGCCACAGGGCAATAGGCCAACCTGAGGTAAAATTTTTAATTCATTTTTTTATTTTTTTTAAAGTTTATTTATTTTTAAGAGAGAGAGAGAACAAGCAGGGGAGGGGCAAAGACGGAGGGAGACACAGAATCTGAAGCAGACTCCAGGCTCTGAGCTGTCAGCCCAGAGGCCAATGCTGGACTCGAACTCACAAATCAGGAGATCATAACCTGAGCTGAAGTCAGATGTGCCACTGACTAAGCCACCCAGGTGCCCTTAATCCATTTCTAAAAGCCAAGTGTGGGCAGGAATGAGAATACAGAATCCCTGGGAGCCACAGACACAAGGTGCATTCACACCTCCTCATGGATTATTCAAAAACCTCACCTGAGCTCCACAAAAAAGACTGCGTGGGGCCATGAAGCCTGAGAGCACCTCCACTCCCTGCAAGCTTCAGAATGGTAATCAGTTGTGGCAAGGCAGAAAGTCCTGGCCACCCTCTTCTCACCTACTCCTCCACAGAAAAAACGGCTTAAGCACCTGGGGTCAGGGCAGCAAAAGCCTGTTGCCTTTAAAGTACTTTAAATAATAGCAGCTGGGGGGAGGGAACAGAAAAATAATCCTCTACTTCTGGAGCTGCCTGCTTCGAACTGTACCATTAGCTCTCTCAGCAGGGTTGTGGTTACTTTGTTATATTTTTTGTTTGTTGTTTTTTTTTTATAAATTGACAAAGTAATCTTAAGTTTTTTTTATGAGAAAATAAGTGAATCGAATTAGCCAAAAGAATTTTAAAAAAGCAGAACCAAGTTGGAGGTTCACAGTAACTTATTTCTACACATAAAGCAGTAGCCAAGAGAGTCCCTGCTGCAGAAAGGACAGACCTGGGGGCCAATGGAACTGGATGAAGAGCTCAGAAACTGAAACACACCTACACATATCCAGCTGGTTCTTGCACAATGTGGAGGAGAGGGTGTGGGTGAGGGTGTTAGAGAAAGTGAGTGTGAGCAGGGTAGAAGGGCAGAGGGAGTGACAGAATCTTAATCAAGTCCCACGCTCACCAACGAGCCCATGAGAGACTAGGTCCCAGGACACTGGAATCATGACCTGAGCCAAAGTCAGGAATCAGATGCTCAACCAACTGAGCCACCCAGCCATCCCTCACCCATAATTTCTGACTCCCCCAAACTTAACTACAAAGAGCCTAATGTTCATGGGGAAGCCTTACCGACAACATGAACAGTTTAGTAGCACACATTTTTTATGTTTTATGTATTAAATGCTGTATTCTTACAATAAAGCTAGAGAAAAGAAAATACTAAGAAAATCAGAAGAGAAAATACATTTACAGTACTGTGCTGTAAAAAATACTCATACCGGCAGGGTGCCTGGGGATCCCCAAGATCGGTCTCTGGCTTCAACAGTGTTTAGACGGAGGAATGCCCCTTCTTCCCATTTCTTTTCCAACCGCAACCTTAGAAGCCATTGTCTCAGCCACCCTCTACTTTCAGGACAGGCCAACACCGTTTTGTTTTGGTTTGTTTTGCTTAGTTCCTACTGCCAATCAACCATAAGCTCCCAGATTCCTCAGAATTATTCCTGTCAGGTGGAAGCTGCCTTCAACCACTTGATCAACATGCATCTGCGGGCCTCCACACTTACCTTTCTCTGGACCTCTTCTATTTCCACGAGGAGGAGGATGTGGCTCTGGAAGGCATGGGACACTTCAGCAAGTGGTCAAGCGCAAGGACTCTCAGCGTCTCTGCAAGACGCAAATCCAGCGCAGCAGCAGCGCCCTCTTCCAGGACGGGCAGAAGCCATCCCAGGATAGGTGGCGTAAAACTGGGCACCACGGAAGCTACTACGGCGCTGCTGGAAAACCTGAAGCGGACCCTTTTGTATCCGCGTGCCCTAGGCTCCGCCTGCGCAGCTTCCGCGAGTTCCTAGAGAACCACTTCCTGACTGAGGAGGTGAAACTCATCAACAAGATGGCGACCACGTGATGAATTCTGCAGGCTGGCCCCCAGGCTGCGCAGGGCAAGTTGGGCTCACTCTCAAGCCGGACTCGGAGCCTCCAGACCCACTGTCTTTTGAGAATATCCTCTGGCATCCCCCTGATGTCAGGACTTCTCCCTGAACCTCTCTCCCTGCAGCTACTAGACCGCTTTTTAACCACCTTTGAGTCCTTCTTAAAAGCTGTGGACCAACTGAAAACAATAAAGCTTTTTGCAGGGCTGGGCGGGGGATCGGACTATACCTGGACTCAGGCAAGTTCCAACCCATATTGTTCAAAGGTCAACTGCATGTTCAATTGATTTTCAATAAACATGCAAGGAAATCAATTGATAAAGAATAGTCAAATGGTGCTAGAATAATTGGATATCCATAAGCAAAACAATAAAGAACCTTCGTTCATGCATCTTGCCTTATATAAAAATTAAATAAAATTGATCATAAAAATGATCCATTAAAGAACAGATTGATAGATTGGACTTAAGCAAAACTTAAAACATCAGCTTTTCAAAAAGGCAAACCATACAGTACAGAAAGTATTTGCAAGCCATTGAAAGAGAGCTTATATCCAAATTATATTAAGAATTCTCAAAAGCATATAAGAATTATAAGAAATGGGTGAAATACTTAAAAAGAAATTTGACCAAAGAATATATAAGGATGTGAAACAAGCACATATAAATGATACTTAATATCATTAGAAAATAGGGAAGTACAAATCAAAAACAAAATGAGATACCACTACACTTGTAATAGCTAGACTAAAATAAATACAAACTGCTGTTGAGGGCACAGACCCACTAGAACTCTCACAGATTTCTGGTAGGAAAATAGTACACCACGTTGGAAAGCATTTTGGTAGTTTCTTATAAAATCAAACATATACTTGCCATATGACCCGGCAATCTTACTCCTTGGTATTTATTTACCCAAGTGAAATGAATACCTGTTTTCACACAAAAACCTATAAATAAGGGGGTAGGGAGGCAAAATAGTCAAAAGGACACCAGTTACATTCAAACAGACAGATCCAGGAGACGTCTTAACTCCCAGGGCCCTAAGATCTCTCTGTCCATCCTAAGATACCCAGTGACCTGGCCTGGGCAAAACTCTTCCACCTCCACGAGCAGCACCAGCAGGAACTGGCAGGAGTCTCAGTGGCAACAGGTAAATCGAGAAACCAAAACAACATAGCAAAGGCTCTACGGATGACGCTGTCTTTGGAAACAAAGCCCAACCTAAGAGTAAGTGCTTGCTAAAATAAAAGATTCAAAAAGGACCCAGAAATCATTGCGAATATACTGGCTGTCCTACTATACAATAGTTTTACAAAACATTGCCATTAGGGGAAACACAAGATCTCTCTGTATTATTTCATTCACGTTCATGCAAACTTAATATTATCTCAATTAAAACACACATAACAAAAGGGGCATTTGGGTGGCTCAGTCAATTAAGTGTCTGACTTTTGATTTTGGCTCAGGTCATGATCTCACGGTTCATGAGTTTGAGCCCAGCATCAGTCTTTGTGCTGAAAGTGTGGAGCCTGCTTGGGATTGACTTTCTCCCTCTCTCTCTGCCCATCCCCTGCTCATGCTCTCTCTCTCTTTGTCTCAAAATAAATAAACATGTAAAAAATACACACACACAAAAGAAAACTTAAACATAAATGCTTATACAGCAACTTTATTTGTGATTGTCCCAAACTGGAACCAACCCATATATCCCTCCCCTGGGGAATGGATAAAATAATGGTGGTACATTTACATAACAGTAAACCAATCAGCAATAAGAAAGAACTACTGATACATACAACAGCCTTTTTATATTTTTTTCAATAATTTATTGTCAAATTGGTTTCCATATAACACCCAGTGCTCATCCCAACAAGTGCCCTCCTCTGTGCCGTCACCCACTCTCCCCCCTCCACCCCCCTCTCCCCTCAGTTTGTTCTTACTCTTTGAGAGTCTCTTATGTTATGTCTTCCTCCCTCTCCCTGGCTTTTTTTTTTCCTTCCCCTCTTCCCCTCTCCCCTGGTTTTCTGTTAGGTCTCATAAAACCTACCTATGCGTGGAAACATATGGCATTTGTCTTTCTCAGCCTGACTTATTTGACTCAGCATAATGCCCTCCAGTTCCATCCATGTTGCCACACATGGCCAGATTTCATTCTTTCTCATTGCTGCATAGTATTCCATTGTATATATATATACACATCTTCTTTATCCATTATCAGTTGATGGACACTTAGTCTCTTCCCATGATTTGACTATTGTTGAAAGTGCTGCTACATCGGGGTACATGTGCCCCTATGCATCAGCACTCCTGTATCTCTTGGGTAGATTCCCAATAGTGCTATTGCTGGGTCATAGGGTAGTTCTACTTTCATTTTCTTGATGAACCTCCACACAGTTCTCCAGAGTGGCTGCACCAGTTTGCATTCCCACCAACGGTGCAAGAGGGTGCCACAACAGCCTTTTTAAATCTCAAATGCATTGTGCTGGGTGACATAAGCCAGAGTCAAAAAGGTACATATTCTGTAATCCCACTTATATTGCATCCTCTCAGAGGCGAAACTATGGGGGAGTAAAAACCAAGGCTGGGGAGAGGGGAGTTAGTAGTTGACTATCAGTGGTATAGTTGAATTTTGGAGGCTGGAACTTTTTCTATATTTTGTTCTATATCTGGGTTGTGGTTGTGGTTTCATGACTCTATGATTTTTACAAAAAGCTCAGAACTGTACAGTAAAAGGGTAAAATAAAAAAACGTTAAATAAAAGGATAAATTTTACTTAAATTTTACCTTACAGAAAATGAAGCAAAGAAAAGACACATTAGTTTGAACCCTGCATATTCAAAACTGATTATGATTATAAATAGTGAGGGGCGCCTGGGTGACTCAACCTGTTAAGCATCCAACTCTTGATTTCAGGTCGGGTCATGATCACATGGTTCATGAGTTCGAGACCTACTTTGGGCTCTACCCTGGGAGTGTGGAGCCTACTTGGGACTCTCTCTCTTCCTCTCTCTCTGTTCCTCCCCGCTTTTGCTCTCTCTCTCTCAAAATAAGTAAATTAAAAAAAATGTTTTTAATTTAAAAAAGTGAGCCTATTATGTAACCCATAAAAGCATTAAAACTGCAATTAAAGCATTTTTTAAAATCATCCCATAGTCTTACCATCCCAGGACGACACATTCTTTTATTTTTTGTACTGTCTATGTATACATTTTAAATAGAAACATATTCATAATCATGTTCCATTTGTACATTATTCCACTTAATTAAAGTATAACTGACTTAACCTTTCTTCATTAATGGACATTTGGACCACATTATAATGTTTTAGTATGATAAGCAAAACTCCACTCAACATGTTGATAAACATACTCATTTTTCCTTTTGATTTTTTCCCCTTGGGCTAAATTTCAATGCATGGAATTAGAGCAATGAGAACTTAATTTTTCTTCACCACCTTGATCATTTTTCCAAAAAGATTTTTGCTTATTTTCCACCCCCAAAACAGAAATTAGTGCAATTTTATAATCTCTCATATCCACTAGTATATATACCATATATGTAAGATTTTCAACTTAATATATGTAAAATGGGGTATTTTGCTTTAATTTCCATCATTCTTTCATATCACCGATTACATTATTTCGAAGGTTTGTTTATATTTCAAATCCATGTGAGACATAGTCTATCTGTATCCTTTGTGCATATATATTTTTAATATATATGAACTTAGCAATTTTGGATGCATAAGTGATATTTTCCTAAATGTTCCCTTCCAGATTCATGACAAATTATATTAAGAATCTCCACTAAGTGAAAGAAAGCTAGGGACCATCGGTTGCATGATGGCTACCATATGCTAGATGCTCAAAACTATTTGTTGGAAGGAGAGGAAGGAAGGAAGGGAGAGGAACTTACTCCCTATGTGAAGAGCAATTATAAACAAGGAATAATAATCATCTGAACAGGGAGGTCCACGAGAAGTCTCTTTTTCTTACAGGAATTAGGACCTTTGCCATACTTTTTTCCTTTTAAAACTTTTACTTATTCAACTTTAACATATACATTTATTTCTAAAGTGAGGATGACGTATCATCTGTGACTGGAATACTAGATTCCTCTTCAGGAAGACGTGACAACTCTCAGTGCACTTGGTTTTGAAAGTTTTGATTGTTCATTTTGCAGAAAGGAAATAGTGCTTAAAATAGGGGAGGTTTTGCTGCTATAAATTCAAACAGCTCAGTTTTGTTTTGATTTGTTTTTTAACATCCCCTCTCCTGTTATTTTACCGTATGTGACACCAATCTTATTCAAATGGGGTATTTTTGTTTGTCAAGTGAGATGGCAAATGTAACAGGTACATTTCTGGCAGAATAGTAGAAATAGTGATAAATCTATCTTTGCCAAGGAGTAGCGACATCACAGCCTGTGGTTCCATATGAGAATGGTACTACACAAAATCGTCCTCCCCCACCCCACCCCCAGAATAGCTCATGAGATACTGGTGGTCCATCTGGAGCCCTCAGAGCTAATTCTACCAATGTGGGAGGATGGTGTGTACATCAGAGCATGGCTGGGATAATCCTGGCTGGTATGCTCCTGGGTCACGATAGTTGGTGCTGAACACGGAAGGTTTTCAGAGAGGCCAGAATCAAAAAACATCTCTCTTTCCATGATGACACAAAGCTCTGTATTCCATTGTCACACTAAATCCCCACATACTATATGTGTGGTAACTTAATAAAATGAAAGCAAACATTATTTGGAACATTAGCTATAAGTCAGACAAAATTTGGCAGCTCCAATTTGCATTTGAACAATAAACTGTAATAAGCCCAACAAATATCAAGTTTGCAGCAAGACAAATAGTGGAAAATATATACTTAAGGATATTGCTATCCAGGTGACAAAGGATACAAATGAATGTTGGAGTTGGGCGTAAAACTGTCCAGTGTTTTATTTGTCGATATTTATGAAAAATGTATAACTGGTTTATGATTTCCATTTCCTGCACTGAATTACACAGCAGGAACTTATCAGAGAAACCAATTAATATTGACAATATATTCCACTGTCACAATAACTGGAAGAATGGCTCAAAATAGCAAATAGCACTCTTGAATCTCAGGGATCTCCAGAATGACATACTTTTCAAACTTAATCTCAAAGATAAAGGAGAAAACAATTTGGAAGATGGGAAAGCAATCACAATAGGGAAAAAAATCTGAGATTAAAGGCAGTATGGTTAAACTCTGTGGGATCAATGGCACTACCTTAAAAGCAGTTATTTGGAGGGAAAGCATGGGGAAGAGACCAAGGGATTTTTTGACATAAGAAAGTAGTGGATATTAGGAAAGATTTTAGTTTATTCATTCACGCACAGATTCATTTATCGAAACATGCATTGAATAGCTACTGCTTCTGAGCCCTCTGGTAAGATCTTGAGATAAAAAGACAAATATTACAAAAGATACCTTTTTAAAAGATCTTACAAGTCAGTGGGAAAGACGATGTGTAGAGAGATGGTGTAACATAGGAAAGCCCTATAACAGAATTATGTACAAGGAAAATGTGTATAAGACCTTAAGAAGGGCACTACACTCTTCCGGTTGACTGTGCTACCTAAACCTTAAGGATGACTAAATTTTATAAATGTGATCATTTTGTTACCAGCATAAGGGAAAAATCCACAGTGCATTTATAAATGTTCCTTATTTTAACACTGAGAGTCAGTCACACATTCAATATTTGTGATAAAAATTATTGAGGACACAAACATTTCCTCTTCCGTTTGCCGACTCTGAAGACCTAAACTGTGATTGACCTTTCATTGATAGAATCGTGTTCCTTTGTTCATTTACTGCCCTGCTGTTTGAATTAGAATATCTGAGTAAACAAGTCTGATTCCTGACCCTGGACCAGGTTAGCACCTCCAGGTAAACACGGCCCTAGTGGGAAAGGCAAAGCATGTGTGCTCCGTGTTCTCAGGAGTATAATAAGGTCAGGGCTGCTGATTTTTGGCAAAAGCTCCTGCCCCCCAAAAAAGAATGGTAGAGAACCCCTCAAAATTATAAAGGACAAAATAAGAATTTTTTTGACAAAGGCTACAGGTGATTTTCACATTTTATTCTCTCAACCTTATAAAAATGATTGATACTTTTTTGGTTGAGAGATGTATTACAGAAATGGTAGTGAACTTGGAAAATTACTACAATTGGAGAAATCGTAATATATTCGAGAATGCTTCCTTTTCAATTATTTTTGGTATAGGGTATCATGTGGTACCAATTGTGAATCCAGTTAAATTGCCAAAAATTCAGGCAAGGTAAAGGCCCTGTCCCCTATATTCTCAGATTACATAGTTCCAGAAGACTGAAAGTCATAGAAAACCTCAGGTTTTAGAAGAGAAAACAGATTCCTGTTCTCTGAACACAGGACCTCCACTGGAGAAAATTTCTCTCTCCATGTTGGCTTCTAGACACTCTTCCTTATACTCACCCTAGTTAATATGATAATATATGCCTTCCACACTAAAGAATGTCAATAAGGAATGTATCCTACTCTTCGGAGGTTTCAAAAATAAAACATTTTTAAAAATAAAAATCACCAGGGGCACTTGGGTTGTTCAATCGTTTAAGCGTTTAAGTGTCTGACTCTTGGTTTCAGCTCAGGTCATAATCTCACGGTTTGTGGATTCGAGCCCTGTGGTTAGTGCGGAGCCTGCTTGGGATTCTCTCTCTCCCTCTTTCTCTGCTCTTCCCCACTAAAGCTCTCTCTATAAAAAAAATAAACTTAAAAAAATAAATATCACCCATTACTTTACCACAAATTCGAAGTATACTAATAAGGGAATTCCAAACACACACACACACACACACACACACACACGGACTGAATCCCCTGAATTCTAAATCTCACAGTAACAACTATAAATAAGTGAACTATTTCCATACTATTGTCCATTTTATAAAGGCATGTACTTTTAAAAAATAGACTTTATAAAGCATAGGTCTAAATAAGTCCATCTAGATCTATCTTACTTTCTGGTTATTTAATTTATTTTGAAATCCTTAATTGATAAACATTTGCTTTTTTAGTCTATTTTTTTTATCACAAACAAGGGTCTAACATATATTGCCGTTTCATGTCCAAACTTCTAGAGATCACATGCATCATGTCTAGGGAATATAGAGAAAGGATCACAGTCTTTGGAGCCATAAAACATTTTCTTTCAATTACCGCTGTATCATTTGCAATTCAAACAATTTTGGCCAAGTAGAACCATCATTTCATCATCAATAGATAGGTGGCCATAATAATTCCTTTATAAGATGGGATGAGATGGGATGAGATAAAATATATAAAATCTGTTTTTAAAACTGAAAGTATATACATGCATTTATTGTCAGAGGTTACATGCATCTGTGAGATTATCAACTTGGTCAGTTGTTATCACTCTCTGAAGCAGGACTGTTAATTGAAATTCACACCAATAAGGGTCAGGATGGGTCCACAGAACAAGGGAAATAGTGTGGGAAGGAGGATGCCAGGAAGTTGGATAGCCTTTGAGATGTACTAAGCAGTTAATAAATATTTCAATTTCCTGGACTTGACAGTTGTGATATCGCCAGCATTTCAAAATTTGTAGTGTGATTTGATTTCTCTTTTCATTCTTATAATTTTTCATTTCCGAACCAAATTCTCCATTCACAAATTTCCATTGTTGAGGGCTCTAAAGTTGCATAAACTTTTGACATTCACAAAATCTACATCTACCTGCGCCAGCATGTACTCTGAAGTTACCTCTTATACCAGAGGATTCACGGCTTGTTAATTCACTCTTATTATTTATTTCCCCACATTGTCATTAAAAACTGATGATTTTCTTTGGATATGTGATACTTGGAGCAGACAGAACTTTCTCTGGATAGCACGTCGGATAAACATAAATGCAAATGCCAACTATTTGAGGCACTTATAACTTTATGTTAACCATTCTTACATTGTTATAGCATGTGTTTCGGTGCAAGGCCCTGGCCAGTCTACTAGATTTGCTTTTAGCTCTTGCTGAGTTTGTCACCTGGTACTCATATTAGTAATAAATATAATTTCAGGTCCCATTTTCTGCACTTAGTCCAGACACAAATATCGGGGCTTTCTTTTCAGACATGAAAATGTTTTGAGGTGTAGAAACGCACCTCAAGGATTAGTGGTTTAAAATAACAACAACTTTAACATTTCTGTGGGTTTACTGTGCTCGGCTGGGTGATTGTTTCTGTGCCACGAAACATGGGCAAAAACAAGTAGCCCACCTGTCCTAACAACCAGAGCTCCTTCATCTGGGGCCTACATGTGTTCTCAGAGTGTGCTGTCCAGCGTCTAAGAAATGTTTCAAGAATGTCATTTCAAGGTAAAGAAAGCAGAAACTTCCAGTCTTCACAGAGTCCAGGCCTGTAACTGGCAGAGCATCAATTCTGCCATATTCTATTAATTAAGGAATTCACTGGCCAGCTCAGAATGGGCAACCAAGTCCATCTTTCTTTGGAAAGAGTGACAAAGAATTTGTAGCCATTTTTAATCCACCAAGCAAAGATATATAGTAATCAGATCACAGAAATACATCATTATAGTCCCAGATAGAGGTTGTTATGTAAAGTCGGTGGCTTTTAGGCAGATATTTTTCCTCTTTGGTACATTTGTCTTTGAATTCTGCATGAAATTGTGTAACTGTAGGATGGATTAAATCAGAGTAGACTTCCCTGTGCTACAGGACACACTGATGACTCTTTATCTTCTTAGGTCTATTTCTCCTGTCTAACACAGCATTATTTTCCTAATGAGAAAAGAAAACTGTTAGGAATAAAGTTGATCAATATCATTGAATGAATTTTCATTATTAACTCTTAGATTAATCATTCAAATTGACTCGGACCCTTTCAATAAGAGATTGATGTTGGCCACTCTGCTTCTGAATAACTATGGAACCAAGGCTTCCTTCCTATCTTGAATAAAATAATATGAAGAACCCTAAAAAAAACTCTGAATGTTATTCATAACTTGGAAACATATGCCAAACTAATTCTTTACCAAATAATATTTTACATAGAAATTTAAGATCCATTGGTTTTGTCAAAAGTATACATGTAATCTGCATCAGGTCTAATCAAACCGAAATTTGATAAAACAAATATTTTTCCTGGTAGATGTAGTAATTCTTATATTGCAGAGTCACACCATCTGTTGTAACAACATCATTTTGGGGATTTCTTAGAGAACATATTTACAAAATCACTATATGCTATTAAAATGGAAGCCACAATGGTAGGGTTTAAATGCATCCAATTTGATGTTTATCATTGCCTGAAGAAAGCCTCAAGGCATCTCTCTCTGCCAGAGTCTAAAGCAGTGGTTTCTAATATAAATTAATCAAGAGCTGTCACAGAAGTCTATGCCATCTGTCATCACATAACCCTAAGTCTTCACTTAGCACCGAAGTTCAGGAGTTTCACTCTCTCTAGATTAACTCATTTTGGGATTCTACAGTGTATGCAATCAGTAAAAACTGATACCTGCACACCACAACTCTCATGGTATGTCTGATATCAGCAAAGCCATTCCCAAATATTATCTTGCCCTAGTAATTGTTAAAGTTACTATGGCTGCTAAACATTCTTCCACTCGATACCAATCACATAGTGATATCACTAAAACTGTCATGTTGAGCACTGCCTTCCTACAGGTTGTTTCTTCAGCCATTGCAAACACCCCTTTTGTCCATGGTATGACCAAGAGAACAGCTCATAAGAGCCACCTGGGAACATGTTCACTACAGTTCCAAGCAAGAATCTGAAAACTAACACAGAGACTCAATTCTTTTTCATCAAGATTCAGACATTACACTGATTGTGAAAGTAAAAAATGTATTTTCCAGAGCAGAAGAAAATTTAAAACAAGTCTAATCGTTTGTAAAATGTCCTTTTACTGCATAAGCAGTTCAACATACCACATCAGACACTACTTAGATAGGATTTCATCCTGCCTATATTTAAAATCACTTGCAAAGTTTTTAACAAAATAGGTGCTTAGGATTTATATTCCCTGTGTTTCTGATTTAAGCATAAGATTTGAAAGTAAACAGATAACTTAAGTGGACCTTTAGCCACAGTCCAAGTGTATCAACAATTAATAATTACCAGGGTGGCAATATCAAGGATAGTAAAGTGACTTTCATTCATTCAGTAATAATTCATTTTAGTATCACCCATTTGCTAACGATGTTGATAGTAGAAGCTCCTAGGGTATCAAGATTTAATTTATGCTGGAATATTTTAATCACCAGTTTACCAGAAGGCAAACTTACTTAAAACTCATTTAAAACTTTCTTTAAGTTTATTTATTTTTATTTTGAGAGGACAGAGACAGCACAAGTCTCTGAGAAGGGGCAGAGAGAATCCCAAGCATGCTCTCTGCTGCCAGCATAGAGCCCAAATGATGTGGGGCTCAAACTCATGAAACCATGAGACCATGATCTGAGCAGAAACCAAGAGTTGGATGCTTAACGGACCGGGCCATCCAGGCACCCCAAAACTTAAGGAAGTTATGCTCGGGTACCTAAATTTTATTTTTTCTATGGTAAATTATCACTTTTCAAGGCTAACAAATCAATACTATTAGATTAGCCACGGCAAAAAGAGCCTTTGTCAAAATAGCTCCGAAATAAGAATAGCCAACCCAAATCTTTCTAAGTTTACACAATTTTTATCACAATTTTCTTCCTTGGAAGACAATCACAGCAAAGCTGTTTCATTGACTATTAACATTATAAGAAAAGGCCAAAATATCAAGCAGGTATTGACATACCAGTATACATACAAGCAAAAGCTGCTGGCATATTGAAATAAATGCAATGTGTTATTTATTTTTATTTTTATTTTTATTTTTATTATTTCTTTTTACCAGTGATGCTTTCCTTGTGGTGCAAGACAAGCAATTAGCCAAAGATTGCCTTATGGCACTAGATGTACACTATTCAAGAAAAATGATATCTACAGAGTTGAATTATACAAAAATGGGCAGGTGCACTCCTTAAAGAGGAATTAGGGATCTCCACAGTCAGAGTCACAATTCAGCCTTTCAAATCACTATAGAATGTAAGCCTTTTTGTGATTTACTTTCCAATATTTTTTACAATTATTGAAGCATAATCGATCAATAGTAACCTATTAATTTCAGGTGTACATCATACTGATCCAGTATTTTTATATTTCACAAAATGATTCCCATAAGCTACCATTATTATGTCACCACCTCTACACAGCTAGAATTTACTGCCCTGTATTTATGACCACATGGTCTTCCTCATACATGGAAGAACAGTCTCTAAGATTCTAATGTTGAATCTTGATGCTTCTATCCTCTGGTCGTTTCTAGGTTATGCTGTGGCAACTTTCGTGGAAGAGCTGACTCATCACTTTCAGCCTGTCAAATTACATAGTTAGCTTCATGGAACCTTAGACTGATAGTTAACAACGAGAGTATATGCAGCAGGGAAAATTCCGAAGAATTATGTGCTATTGACAAGCTGTCAAAACGAATCATATCCCCCCCAAAAAGATTATATTTTAAAACTTAAGTTGTTATTAAATATAATAATCATCAAATCTTGCTGTACTATGAGCATTACATTCTAATATTGTTTGCATGAAAATTATAGGAAATAATACTGATATGTAAGGACTACAGTAAGTGTCCAGATATGTGATATAACAAGTTACATAGTCCCTGTCTCTGTATAGAAAATAGATAAAACACCTTGGTTATTTATCCATATTGATTTTCAAGGAACTTATAAAAGAAAAACTTTTTTTATGCCATTATTGCTTTGACAGTCACATGTTAAAGTAATATCAGTAGAGTTTTCATACTTTTTAATATAAATTGCTATTTTCAGATTTCTCTCAGACTTATCTATGAAGTCATTAATTTTTTTAATGTATGTGGGGGCAAAAATATTACATCATGATTAATTTCATTCCTTGGTCTTGGGCTATCATTCTAGCTAACTTAACTCTGTTTTCCATCTTTTTAAAAACGTATTTTTCACTATGTTTTTACTAATTTTTTTCTTTCAGTTTTATTAACATAATCGACATACAGTACTGTATAAGATTAGTGACAGCGTGACTCGACTTACATATATTATAAAATGATTATGGTAAGTTTAGTTAATACCCATCATCTCCTATATATTTAGAAAGTAAAGAAATGTGTTTTTTTTCCCTTAAGATCTACTTAGCAATTTTCAAATGTACCATTCAGCCATGCTAACTATCATCATCTGTTGTATATTACATCCACAGTATGTATTTATCTTATAACTAAAAGAATAAAACACATAATTTCTATCTTTTGATCGCCTTCATCCAATGCCTCCAAACCCCACCCCCATCTCTGGTAACCACAAATCTGATTTCTGTAAGGAAAAGTTCTTGAGTCTTATAAATATTTTATGGTTTTCTACACATCATTATTTCTTTTTTTTTAATTTTTAAATTGTCTTTATTTATTTTCAAAAGAGAGAGAACCAGAGCACAAGTAGGGGAGGGGTGGAGAGAGAGGGAGACACAGAATCAGAAGCAGGCTCCAGGCTCGGAGCTGTCAGCACAGAGCCCAATGCGGGGCTCAAACTCATGAACTGAGAAATCACAACCTGAGCTTAAGTCAGATGCTTAACCGACTCAACCACCCAGGCACCCCCACATCATTATTTCTAATAACACTGCCTTTGCCCTACTTAAAATAAGGATTTTTTTACATGAGAAATCCTACCTAGGCTATCACCATCAATACTCATTTATCTAAGATAAGGCACATTGTTGGATGAGATAAGTCATAAAAATGATCATTTCCCATCCCTTAACATGCCATTCTTTGACCAATTGTCCTAATCAATACTACTGAATTACTAATCAAGTGATACCTCAATATTTTCCTCAATTATCTTTACCCAGACTGGCCTTAAGAGATATGCATCAGTCTCTAGGACTGATGGAGCTGGACCATGATAAATGGCTATATCCGTGGCACAAGTATTACAGCACAATATGTAAGTACCATATAAGTATCAGTGTATTTATGAGCTATTTAAGAAAAACCTTGGTAATCAACCTTGAAGGTAGTATTCCCAAGATTCATTGCTTGATAAAAACAAGGCCATTTGCAGGATCTGTTCTAGAAGATTGACACTGATTTTTCTGTTGTATTATTAGAGAATTAACCAAGACCCAAAAGAGAAGGAAAACATAATAACCCTTTTCTAGACATTGTAGTTACTTGAAGAGGACATGTATCTAGCATGACAAAAATAAATTTTCAGAATCACTTTCCGTTTGGTTTGCTTTATATTTTTACATGATTTAATGAATGTGAGTAGAATTGGTATAAAGGCTTTATTAATCCTAAAGAGACCTCCTTTTTCTTGTCTGTTTTTTTACAGACACATGAATATCCTAATATGATCGTGTAAAACTTTTATTTATAATTTTCTTGAAACACTTAATGGGGGCAGAGACAAGAAAATCAACAGTAATTTTACTTATTAGATTCAAAGGTGAAGAAAAAACAGATTTGAAGGTGGAATATCTCTTTTACAGGTCAATTAAAAATTTGTTTGTATAGATCCTGTGACTCTGGTTTTCAAAAAATGAAAACCATAAAATAGCAGAGGTTATATTTTAGGAATTGGAAGCTTAAATGAAAAGAATCTTGTCTAAATGGCCCCATTTAAAATTACGTCAAGTTTCCAGCCAAATAGTAGAAACAAAAATACTTATCAGATCTGAATGGAAACACAAAGCTTTAAAACTCACTGGGCAAAAACATGACTGGTTTTTGAGTTAGGTTTTTTGAGAAATTCATTAGAACTTCAGCCGCTGGAATTATTAATGACAAAATGTACCTTCAGAAGTGCTCTACCTCTATCAGGCTGCCAGGGGTTATCTCTGTCACACAGGATTCAGAAGTTTGGGCAAGTCTTTCATTTGGTTAAAAAAAAAAGAAAGTAAAGATCATTTAGTAGGAGCGCATTCAGATTCAATCTTTCTGGGAAGCAATTTAATGGTATTTATTTTAAAACATAAAGCTTTTTAAATGTGTCTTCACTTTGATTTTGTTTGGGTTTTCTCAAATGAAGAGAGAGAAAGAAAAAAAAAAGTACTGAGACAAAGTTTCAGACATTGCTTCGTATATGATTTCAGGAAGCACATAAGAGAATGGGGGAGCGAGACAGGGAGGCAAGGGAAGCCAGGGTGTGTTGATGAGTAGGTTACCTCTGTGGGCAACTGGAACTCAATTTCATTGGGGACCATCTGAGAGACTGGAATGTACCTCATGATTTACCACAGAGAACTCATGAAGTTGGCAGATTTACCCACCATCTCTCATTCATTGTGGATTGAGGGTCACTCCAAGGGCATAAACTCTCTGGTTCATCAGCAAGCCTACTCTTAGGCCATCAAGACTCAGGATATCCTCACACTGCATGGGAATTATATGCAGATGATCACTTGGGTAGACAAACAAGACATGAGTAGGACTGTCTGCTATGCCCTTTGACCCAGGAAATCACATGTAGAAATTTGTTCCTCCATCAGGCCTCTCACAGTGAGATGAATCCTAGTAAAATTTCGAATAGGCTTTGTCATATGCACATGATTATGTAAGAAGCCAGTGGATTTTTGTTTCATGTGAGAGTCTATCAAGAAGCCATTTATTCCTATAATTGATTCAAATTTCTATTGAAATTATGGACTATTAACTAATCGGTTTTATGAACATATAATCACAACATATCCTGCTATCATGTGATGCCTGATAATATGACCAAATGAATATTCTTAGGAAACTGAAGATAATCTCCACAGAGTTGCCAGATTTAGCAAAGAAAAACCGTAGGACCCTCTATTAGTTTCCTGGGCTACTATATCAAAGTGTCACAAAGTGAGCTCCTTAAAACAAAAATTTATTTTCTCACAGTTCTGAAGACTGAAAGTTTGAAATCAAAATGTCTCTCTCTCTCTGCAGCCTTCAGAGAAGGATCCTTCCTTGATTCTTCCAGCTTCTAGTGGTTTCTGGCAACCCTTGGTGTTCCTTAGCTTGTAGATGCATCATTCCAATCTCTGTCTCCTCCTTACGTGACATTCTCCTCTCTATATCTCTGTGTCTGTGGTTCTTCTTAAAACGTCATCAGCGATTGGATTTAAGGCCCACCATCATTCAAGATGACCTCATCTTAACTTGATTACATATGCAAAAGCTTATTTCCAAATAAGGTCACATTCACAGCCACGGATTTTGAGGAAACCTAATTCAACCCTGTACACCCAATTAAATTAGAATTTCAGATAAACGATGAATATTGCCCCAAAATATTGCATGGTGCATACTTATAAATAGTTGTTTTACTTACATTTTAAATTTAATTTGATTTTTTTGGGGGTGGTGGGAAGAGAGAGCACACACAAGTGTGCATGTGCACATAAACAGGGGAGGGGCAGGGAGAGGCAGAAGAGAGAATTTTAAGCAAGCTAAGCAGACTCCATGATTCAGCAAAGAGTCCAACACAGGGCTTGATCCCATGACCCAGCATGACCTGAGCCAAAATCAAGAATCATATCCTCAACCGACTGAGCCACCCAGGCGTCCCTAATTTGATGTTTTGTGTTTTTATCTGGAAAAGTGACTCCTAAAGAGTATTCCGACTCTTCAGCATTACCTCATTTCTACAAGGCTTTTGAACAAATTGTTTCTGAAACTAGAACTCTAAATTAAGGGAAAGCATCAAAGATTCTCAGGTTATCCTGAGGCTTGAAGTCTAATCCACTTTCTCTAATTACTTAAGTATATGGATTAGTCTTATTTGTTTTTTGCCCCATTTTTCCTTGGAGTTTGAAGTCTTGATTAATTCCACTTAATATATATTGAGCTATTCACAATATATAAGCTATGTGTGAATTTGAGGACGGGCACTCGGTCAGATGATAGAAAAAAGGAAGATGCACCTTCTAACCTCAGAGACCTTTAAGTTAGTTCTTAAAATTTGCTTTTTTTTTTTTTTTTTTTTTTAAGTAGGATGCATGTCTAGCACAAAGACCAATGTAGGGCTTGAGCTCACAATCCTGAGATCAAGACACCCTAGGATCAAGACCTGAGCTGAGATCAAGAGTCAGACACGTAACCAACTGAGCCACACAGGTGCCCCACAAGATAGTGCTAGAGGTAAGGAAGTCATCTATCGAACTGCTGCCAAGACAGAGTATGCACTGCCAAAGGAGTATAAGCGAGGTAGAAGGAACTTCAACTAATTGCTTCCTCCCTGGAAGGTCCAGGTCAGATTGCTTGGAGAGATAACTTTGGAATTGGACTTTAGAAGATCAATAGGACAGAAATGTGAAGTTGGATGGAAGATAATATCCTCAGTACAGAGAATAACTTGACCAAACAGGAATCTGTTTAAGGATAAACGAGTTATCTAATTCAGTGGTTCTTAAAGTTTATTGTCTATCAGAGTTCCCAGTATCCTGAATTCCTAGGGTTCCATCTCAAAGAGTGATGACTCAGTAGGTCCAGGATTGCTCATTTTCTTAAAAAAAAAAGAAAAAACAATTCCCTGGTATTACAAAGTGTAATATAGACCCAAATGGGCAATATCTCAAACACAAACTAAGCTTATACTTGATTCATTTTACAGTCCAAGGTCAATTTGGTAGAGTAGGGTCAGATATGGTAAGAGTGTATTGAGAGAGGAAATCTATTTTGTATTTCCATAACACGAGCTATTTTTAGATCCACTCAATGATCTGAAAATTTTGTAGCCAAGAAGATTTTTCATTAATACAAATCCCTTCCTTCCTTCTTTTTACAAATATTAAAAAGAAAAAAAAATCCTGTTACTCATTCCCCATTAAACAGTTAAAAAGTCAAGGAATAATTCCATTCCAAACTAATTTGTAAATGGCCCATTACTGATGGTTTCCAATTAGTAACATAAAATGAAGAAGACTGAATGCCCTCAGTTCTAAAACATGAACAAAACTGTGCTAATTGGTTATTCATTTTAGCTTACTGATAGAAAGGAGTCAGGAGCACATGAGGTAAATTGCACTAAAATAGAGAAACTGGCTAACTTTTCTTGTAAACCACTTTAAAAAGTATCTAAAAATAAGTGTAAATCGCTAAAAATAACCGTCTGAGTCAAACTCCAGGAAATGCAGACTGTTGCTTGTTGTGTCTCTGCATTTCAAATAATGTTTAGGAAGGAAAAAAAAATTACTTCTCAAAAAAGACAAAATATGCAGCTCTACACATAGGAATGTGAACTTTTAGAGAGACGTTTCCTGACAGCATGGAAAATGATGAAAGTGTCTAACTAGAAAATTTCTTGTTCTCTTGATTTTAGGAAGGCCTTGCTACATTTGCATGTCATGCATTATCCTCTCATGAGCACAACACCAAGAATGTATTATCTGTCTGAAAAGGTCAATGAATTACTTCTCATCTACATACTAGGTAATGATAACTAACAGTGCTTGCCCTGTTGCCTTTGGTCCCTAATAGTTGTGATGGATGGAGAGGGATGAGGCCTATTGTTAGCAGTACCTCTACCTTATAGGTAATCAGTCTGTTACTTAAGAATGTCGCTGGAGATATCCAAGGTCACAAGGCTTCCTAGTGAGAGAAGCATGGCTTGAACCTAATTTGCAATCCTGATTAACCCTCTCTTGGTCTTCCTATCACTCTATGAAGTTCCAAATTATTTCAGGAAAGTTTATCCTCATGAAATAATGTACCAAGCAGAGAATAGGCAATTGTTCTATTTGCTTCAGATTTGTGATAAGTATTATTGGGTTGTCTTATTTGTGAGAAGTAGTATTAGATGAGGGTTAAATTGCTGAGAAGCAGTTATTGAAGATAGGCAACCATTGTTAGGATTTAATATCTCTGTGGTTTTGTTTTAAAATACTTAGTAAGCTGAACTAATCAATATGATCAAGTAATGGTCTATGAAATTCTATTTTAAAGCAAAGCTGTTAAATTAAAGAATCCTAAGATAAAATCTGAAACTAGGAAGCCCCTGCTAGTAATCCCCTTTATCGTGTTAATGAAATTCAAACCAAATCACGACGAACATTCAGAAATGAAGGGTTTAAAAAGGAAAATGCGAAAATTGATTCTGCAGAGTTTCATTTCAAATCAAGTCTTAATAGCTATGTTTTAAGATCGTGAAAATGGAGGGTTATAGGACAGGCTTTTAACCATCATGGCAATAACAAGGTATCACTGTCATCAAGTAACATTGTTTGCAGTGAAAAATGTGATGCATATTTTACCATTCTTAGTTGAAATAAACTGTCAGTATTATTATGCCCCATATAATCGACCCAACAGCTTCCTATTCTGACCATCTTAAGGGACCCGTGGCTTCATTAATTCTCAACTTTGAAAGTTCTTCAGCAAACAGGCACAAAAGCTGAGTTTCTAACAATAGGGAATAGTTTATTGGATTATGATGTTTCCTTTTACTGGCATATTATTTCATGAAGAGTTTTTATTGACAAGACAAAATGCTTATGATCTAATATTAACTGTGGAAAACACATGATACCTATTGAATTAGTTTGTGAGGGCTGCCATAGCAAAATCCCGCATACTGGCTTAAACAACAGAAATCAATGACTAGTACTGGAGGTTAGAAGTCAAGATCGAGGAGTCAGCGGGTTTGGCTTCTTTAAGGTTTGGGCCTGCAAATGACTAGCTTCTTTCTGTGTCCTCGCATGGTTTTTCCTCTGTGCATGCTCTCACCTGCTGTCTCTTCCTCTGCTTATAAGGAAACCAATCCTATTGGATTAGGGGCCCATTTTAACTTATTCACATCTTTAAAGACTTTCTCTCTAAATAAGTTCACGTTCTGGGGTACTAGGGGTTGGGACTTTGCCACATCTATTTTTGAGGGGAAAAATTTAGTCCATAACACCAGTTATATATAGAAAGATTTTTCTCTGGTTATATAGGTATATATCTTATGACAAATAAAAAAGAAAATATGGCAAAAAGCTAACAGAATTAAATGAGTAGGGAGAGGTTTTTGTTTTTGTTTTTCAATTTACTCTGAGTTAGTTAACATAGAGTATAATAATGGTTTAAGGAATAGAATTCAGTGATTCATCCCCTACATGTAACACCCAGTGCTCATTCCAAGTGTCCTCCTTAATGCCTCTTGTTCGTTTACCCATCCCCTTACCCAACACCCTGCCAGCAACCCTCAGTTTATTCTCTGTATTTAAGAGTCTCTTATGATTTGTCTCTTGTTCTGTTGTTTTACTATTTTTGCTTCCCTTCCCTTATGTTCATCTGTTTTGTATCTTAAATTCCACATATGAGTGAAGTCATATGATATTTGTCTTTCTCTGATTGACTTATTTAACTTAGCATAATACCCTCTTGTACCATCCATGTTGTTGTAAATGGCAAGACTTCATTCTTTTTGAAGGGTAAGGTTAATATTATTTTCATCTTTACATTCTTCTGAATTTTAAAACAATGCATACTTAGTTAAAGAGGAATGAATCAAATTACTATCTGAATCAATTACAAATGAATCATTAAAAACTAACAGGATTTTCTGATTAAAGAAGTATTGTAATGGTAAACCAAAGGACTTCCATACTAACTTATCTATATCGATGATTATCTTTCTTTTTTTCTTTCATTTTTTTTTTAAACTATGAACTATTTCTTCAACAAAAGTCTTGGGCAATAGCTCAAGATGTAATATTGGCAAAAGCAGAACTACTCTAGTTGATGCAAGGTCATTTTCTTTGTAAACTATAAAGATTTCTGTTGCCCACAGTAAATTTTTAAGTACTTTGAGAGCATAGACTAAATCTTACTCATCTTTGAAAATTTTAGTCCCTAGCATAGTGCCTTCAACTGAATGCGTACTCAATAAACATGTCAAAAGATAAGACATTCAAGTATCTCATAGCTATTCTTTAAATAAGAAGACAACAGAAAATATACTAGATTTGAGTCAAAGTAATTTTGTTCAAGCACTTGTTCTGTTAAAAAACACATGGGTAACTTTCAGCAATCCACATAAGTTCTCTGTGCTTTGGTTTCCTCGTGTATTGGTAATGAAGAAGAAAAATCAATTCTCTTAGCTTGTTTAGGTTCAGGGATAGAATTGCCTTTGTTTAGCAAAGGTCTGTGATAAGACACTAAGACACTTGGGATAAAAGATAAGATCCTGAGACTAGGAGCCAAGACAGGGAAAAAAAAAAAAAAGAAAAGAAAAAAAGAAGGCTTAGTTTCTTTGCACAAGAAAGTGAGAAAATAGATAAATTTGGTTGTTTGGTTCTTACTATTGACGGGACACTGCAAAGAGGAAAAAAATGTCAAAGAAGAAATAGAAGGGGAGAGAAAGAGAGATGACAGCAAGATGCTGAGAGTGTGGGGGAAGTATGAGATATTCTAGGCATTAGAAATCTCTGTGGCAAGCAGGAGACAGGTTTAATGTACAATTTTAAGTTGTTTGCTATGTCAGGTGCAATTCTATTACACTGTAGACCTCTCTATTGTTGATGGTAAACATTGGGAGGTATGGAAGAAGAAGGGATGACTCATGAGGAAGGCCAAGTCCATCTCCAGAGTAGAGACAAAGAACTATGGCAACCACAAGAAGGCAAGGCAGGAAGAATTTACAAAAAACACTTTAAGAAGGACTTTGGACTTCCACAACCTTGGATTAATCTTATAAAACCTTAAGTGGTTTTGAAATCTCAAGTGATATGTGGGTCATATGTTAAATGGAATCATTAAGTACTACTTCTGACTCTATAAATTTACTTTATCAATCAAATGAGATAATAACAGCTAGTATTTAGACACGACTTACCATATGCTAAGCGCTTTTGGAAGTACTCTAGATATTTTTATTCTTTTGCCTTTTGCAATGTCATGAGGTTCCTATTGCATGTTTTTTCTGCACTTTATAGGCCAGAGAAGTAACCTGCCCTAGTTCACATAGCTAATAAGTAATTGGTGGAGCCAGGATTCAAAATCTGGACTAACTACACTATTATAGCTCAGAGTAATACAATAATGTGTGTAAAGTGAACTATACTGTAAGCAATGTAAAGTGTCTGTCTGGCATTTAGACAGATTGGGCAATCCCAGTTAGGAAGAGAAAGAGTGGGAGAAGTATAAAGGAATTGTTCCACCTCCCTTAGTAATCACCTCACAGGTGTGAGGTTGTATAGGTTTTCCTAGGATGGCTTGAAACATCCTTCTGCTTACATTATGGAGATTGTGCCTGACATCAGAATTCAGCCACAGGGAGTGATTAGAGTTGAAATCCCCTATCCAAGCCACACGCCCATTGGGCTAAGCTACCCAAAGGGGACGTTTTTGTAAATATCACAGAAGGTGTTTGTTGTTCAACAGTGGGTCTGCTTCCTCTGCTCCTGACCTAACCAGCATCTACTCATCAATAGAGATGCCCATTTTACCCCCAGGGTCTCTCTACTTCCCCCTTAGGCTCCTTACCCCATGCTCATACCTGACATTCTGCTTGAGATCACTCTATCATATACCACCCTTCTCCCCGTCCCTGCCTTGTGTGTAAGTCCCTTAAAGCCAAGAGCTTTTTGTTTCCCAAGTCCAATATGCCCAGCAACCTGCGAGGAACACAGTAGGTCCTCAAGAAAAAGTGTTGTAAACAAAGAAATAAAGAACCAAATAGATTTTCCTTGTGAGCAATGTGCTTGGAAACTGTAAGTCGCACAGCCTGGAAGTGATTTTGTGTGAAAATCCTGAACTGAAATTTAGTTTTAGCCCTGACTCTAACTAGCTTGATAACTTTGGGCAAGTTACTTAACCTTTCTGGCCCTCAAGTTTCCCTTATAAAATCATTGGTTTGGGTTAAACTGATCTTTCAGGTCAATTCTAGCTCTTAACCTTCTATTAGCACTGTTTCTCCTCTGTCATAAGTTTGATTAATGAACACACAACCCTTATAACTCATTGGTAGACTAGGAAACTCAGGCAAAATGTCTGCCTTAAAAATCATTATTTTCTGTTTTTCTTGGTCCAAGCTCAAATATTTACAGTCATTGGGCATTAGTAACTTCTTTTCTATTATACTCTTGTTAAATGTGTCCTTAGCCCCATGATCCAGCTTATATGTCCTTATTTTACTAATGGCTCTACATATAAACTGTGTGACATTAAAAGAGAATGATTTGTCTATGATAGCTAATTGTTCCAACATTTCTTTTTTGAGATACTAAAAAAAAAAAAAAATAGCAGTAGATGAGAGTGAAATGGCTGGAGATTTTAATGCCTTAAGCACTTTAACCTTATCCAACAGCTCAGGTCGATCTGCTTGGCAGACATGCCAACAGGAGGGAACATAGCGGGTGGGAAACAAGATATTAACAGGCTCAAATGCATGGCAATTAGCAGTCCATTATCTCCACATCAGGGCTAGATTGGTTTCCCAATAAGCCTCTGAATTAACCAGCCATCACATTCCAATGTGAATCAATTAAAGACATTTTACTGTATTATTTTCAGATTTCTTTTAAGCAAATTTATTTATATTTGCTTAATTCCATGTATTTTTGATAAATTGGCATATTTAAAGTTCTTGTACAGATATGATATACATCATTTCTGGATGATACCAAACCACAGAAGAAAAACAGTATGAATTTCTGCTTAACCTAATTTCATAGTTAATAATAATAAAAATGAAAAATAACTGTTGATAGTGGTAGTATATAGTTTTAATCCTGGCAAAAATATACTTGGGAAATGTTACAGCATAAATTAAATATATAATCATATAAAATGTTCCTTTTGAAGTTTGTCACTTGTTATAACATTCCTGTAAATGACAGTACCATCTTCCCATTTGACTTAAAACTTGAGAGCCATCTTCCACTGTTCTCTCTTGCCCATGACATCCAAGCTATTGCCAATCCAGACTAATATTCCCTTCTTTCCACCACTAGAGACATGATATCCTCTACTACGCTTACATCTTCCTTTCCACCCCCAAAACGTCTTCAGCAAAAGGGTAACTTTCAAGATTTGTCTGGATTCTTCCCTTGTGGGAAACTGTATGATTCTTCTGCAGGTACAACTGAGCAAGTATGACTGAAAACAGCATGTGCTGCCATGGAAGAAGCACAAAGAGAAGGATGAGGCAAGGCAATACACTCCAGGAAACTGGAGATACAATGGATTCTCATACAGAGGGTGGATTGGGATTTAGACCAAGCTAAAGCACATATCAGAGGACCAGAAGGCCCCAGCTGAAAACTGAGATTCATGAGGTGATTACAGCTGCTTCTTTCCTCTGCAGCTATTACCAGTAATGCTTAATTTTTTTTATGTCTGCTACACATTGAACACTTGCAAACAAAACACTATGCAAACAAGACCTCTTAGCTGCACAACCCCAACAAATGATAGGAATAACTGTTCCTATATTCCATATGGGATAAAAAAGGTTAAGAGAGAATAAGATGGCTCCAACATATTCCCTGCCTCCAGCCCTGATACAGAGGCTGAAGCCCTTTGCTAATGGGCTCTCATTTGTTTTATAACTGCTGAATAACACAGAAACTAAGCCCTGACAACGTGATAAATAAATGGAAGATTAATCTAGCTGGGGCCATAACACACTACTGGTCATCAAGACTAATTCGACTAGCTGGGTGGCTCAAACTGTCTTTCATCTCTGTCTGCACTAGGCATCTTCCTTCTCAAACTACAGCCTCAGTCAAGACTACTTTCATCAAGGCATCCGGTATTCTATTCAGTTTTGTAACTCACATGAATAGAGAGTCACACTCTGCATCACCATGGTACCTCATCGGCTGGAAACCTCTTCCACGAATTGAGGATCCAGAAAACACATTAGGGATTTGGACAGCAGAGGTCGTTGGGTGCTTTATTACAAATACCAGGCGTCATTGTTACCTGAGTTTAGGGGAACAGAGTCCCAATTACCTACAAGATAAAAAGATTTAAATTCCAATTTAAAAAGATATCTGGATGGATGTAGATACTTCATAAGGGGATACTGCTTGTCAAGCAGAGTGGAAGCTGGATTTTATCTCACATTCATCCCCTTGATCTGGCACAAACTGCACAACCATACATAGTAACCCTGACGGTGAACTTGGTGAAAATCCCACTGGAGGGGCTAAACATTGCTAACTAATAGTAATAAATAATAATAATAATAATAATAATAATAATAAATTTGAGCCAGATTTTCAAAGGCTTCCTGAGTTTGCAATGTGAGATGCCTTTCTGCAATACAATATGACCGAGCCCGGATCTGGAGATAGGTAGGTAGGTAGGGAGATAGATAGATAGATAGATAGATAGATAGATAGATAAATAGATAAATAGATGATAGATAGAATTAGAGATTTGTAATCTCCACATACATATGTTTTATTCTTAAGGTTAGTAAAATGCCATCAGAGCATTCTTCTGGATTCTTGTGAATAATCAAGTGATGACATGATGTGTCTCCCAGGATTAGTAGGCAAAGAGTAGTTAATCTGTAAATGTTGTGACAAAGCTCATTTCCTTAGACTCATGTGACCCAAAAAAAGCTGGAAGCATTGTTACCCCTTACTGGTGAAGACCATTGGGCAGACCTAGCATTTACTACCCATAATCTCTTGTCAAATATTAGAAAACATGTTGAGAACAATGGATATAATCTTACACTATATGTCATCTCTCTCTCTTTCTCTTTCTCTTAGGTGCGCGCTCGCGCGCGCGCACACACACACACACACACACACACACACACACACACACACACACACCTAGGCTACAAGATCCCTGAGGAAAACAAAGTGTTTCTCTGTATCTTTGATTATCTGTGTCCAGCAAAATGCCTCAGTTATCTTAGGCATTCAGAAAACAGGGGTAAATGAGTGAATGGATGATATAATAAATTAACAAGGCCATGGTGTAATTTAAAGTAAAAAAAAGGGGGGGGCGTTTATAGGATTATCTTAGCCCACCCACCCCACATTCCATAGAAAGAACCTGCTTATTTCTAATACTTCTTGTTTATTGGCAATTAACTCACAGAAACAAGAGTTAATCTCAGGAACAACTCCTCTGGAGCTACTCAGTGCCTGAGAAAGTAGGATTAGAGATAGGTTGTGTGTGAGAATTGTGAAGACAGGCCTGCCAGGGTTTAGAAATGGTTATCAAGAGAGAGTATTGCAACCATTCTTGGATTTAACTGAAGGCATAAAGTTTTAAATAAGCAAAGTAGACCAAATCTATTTTAGTGGAGACCCGGTGAAGCCCTACTGCCTTTTCCCTGGGCTAGCACAGACATATAGACTCGAAACCATTCTTCTCACCAACAGCCTTGCTTCACAGTATACTACATTCTCCACCGAGAAGCAGGGGTGAAATTTTCAACCTTAAATTCAATCCTGTCACTAGACTCCTTAAAACCTCGCAATAACCAACTATTGCACTTAAAATGCAAATACCAGCCTAACTTTTTGTTCTCATTTTCAACTACTCTCCTTCACTTGCCAATATTTTCAGATGACACCCATCTTCTCTATGTTCTAGAAAATTCCAAGCTCACTCTTGTCCATGTATGCTCTGATTAGAAGCTTCTTCCCCTCTTCATATCATTCTCTTATTCACATGGCCTGCTTTTTTTTTTCTATCCTTTAGATCTCAACTCAAATATCACCTCTTCCTGAAGGACTTTCTTGACTACCTATTGGTAACTGCTCAATCATTCTTTATCTTTTTTTACCAAAGAAATACGAGTGGAAGTGGCATGTGTCACATCTGGTCAGAAGTTTAAAGAGAGGCTATATGATTACCTCATTCTTTTTTCTTATGTCTCAGTAACTGATAATGTTTCAGATGGGAGAGATTTCATCAGACTACATCTCTGAATTACGATGATGTGGAACAAAGCCTCAGCGAACTGGCTGCGGATAGATGGCATGAGTTGTATTAACCCACTAGTTTTAGTAGGATGTTTGCTACTGCAGCATAACACAGTCTATCCTAACTAATGCAATCTCAGAACATTGCTTATTTCTTTTATAGGTCTAACCACAATTTATAGCTACTTATAATCTTCTTTATAGTTGAACTACCCTACTACAATGTAAGTTTCATGAGAGCTAGAATCCATGACATGCCTACACAATATCAATACATTGTAGGAGCTAAATAAGCATTTGATGAATCCAGATCCTGTACACGTTACATGCTGCTCACTGTAAGGGAAGCTTACAGATCTTCATTAATGAATTTGCAAGTAGCACTTTTTGTTCATTGCCCAAACTCTCTCTCTAGGGAGAAGACTTCAAGAAAGACAAAGTGGAATTACCTTTAACTGTCCCCAAAGCAGGGGCCAGCTAATCCTCTGGTTCTTTCCTATCCTTCTTTGGGAAGTAGTTTGTTTTTCAGATATCTCAGCACCAAGTCGCCTTGGCATTAGTCCGATATAACTTTGGATCCCACACAACAATCCTGAAACTTTTTCATATGTGGACTTCTTTAAAACTCTGAAGCAAGCCATGGACTTTTTCTGTAGCACAAAATCATGCAAGTTTATAATTTCATAGTATTCAAAAGTTCCCTGGAGTTTTTTCGGGGACCCATTCACCTAATTCTATTATTCTAGAGACATTGACCTAAGAAATTAACTTCAACCTAATTCTCTCACCATTGTTTTTGGGCGCTGTTTCGATGCACTGTTCAATATTTTTGATCTTCTACTGGAGTCCTGCCTTGATCTTACTCCCACCTTCTGTTTTAAATACCAGGCATGGGTTCAGCTAACTGCTACTCCATTTTTTTTCCCAGTATGTCTGTAAAGCTTGCCTGTAGCTGGGTGATGGCCCTTCTCTCAGCTCCAGCGCTTATGCCACCAAGGAAATACATCTTCTATCTAGGTCCTGGCCTTTCCTGATTTCTACACTTCCACCCCAAATACAGCCTCAAACACTCTAAACGTAGAAAAAAGCCTCTGATATGGAGTATTTCTTAAATTAAAAAAATCTATTCAATTTCTTACAACTATGAATGAATGAAAATAGGTTATAGAGTCACTTCATGCATTAAGAGGTTTCCATAAACCCTTTTCAGCAGAACTAGAGGCTACAGACTTTAAGTGCTTCTCAAATTGATGAAATAAAGTGCATCATCAGAACAATGACTCAGCTTCTGAGTCAAGCTGGGTTTTTCGAAAACAAGGCACTCGGCAGTCTATCTTATGGATTTGAGCATTTGCTGCACTAAGCATGTACAAGGTACTATTCCACTCAATGAAAAGAGTCATGAGAAGGATTCGTTTCTCATTATAGAGCACTTAGAATTAGAACAGTTGCTATTTAAACATTTTAGATGAGAAATCTTTGGTGGTGAAAAATCTTACACAAAAGAGTGACAGAATTAGAGTGTCTGTTGCTGAAACTAGGGTAGGGGTCACAGCCTTGGCCCCTGATGCCCTCCATGATCAAGGGTCTTCTTGAAACCACAGATGCTCCATGTAGCAGAGTTTGAACCACTTTGACATGAAAATGTTTCTTTCTGTGTTGAATCCAAGCTGCACATGACAATGCGGGAGATAAATATCTCACCAAACTGTGCACTTAATTGCTTTCCATCTTCCACTAAATCAAAAGGAAGACAGCCCATGACTCCATCACTCATTGTGCTAGAGGTCCCTGGTGAGGACAGTTTTTCCAGGAATTCGAGAAGACAAATAGTGCATTGCCGTTGTGCTGAATGACATACTCCTGCCATGTGTGGCTGGCTTCAGCTTGTCCCCATGTATCATGGGAATCCCCCTTGCTCTTTTTCCATCCTGTCATCATTACTTAATATATAACTTGAAAAATACTCTATTGCTTCCTGTCCCTTTAGGACAGAATAACAAGTCTCTAGAGCTTATAAGAATACACTGTTTCCTAATGTCAAATCTTAAGAAAACTTTAGCATGTGGTAATTCGGAATCTTCCGTCTACGGGCTATAAATTGCCTGGATACAGAACTGAATGATAATTGATGAACTTACTAATGAGAAAACCCAAAAGACAATTGTTTCGCTCTATATGTGGGCTATTTCTGCCACATGAGTTTTGCCAGGAATGCGTTTCATCCCCCTCCCAACTACCCTGGTGGAGATGACAAATTCTAACTCATTCTCAAGATTCAAATTAAAGATCATTTCTGTGAAGCCTTTCTTAATGCAAATCCCACAGATGTGAGGTCAATCTACATTCATTAGTGCAATTATGTATGTGTCTATCCTCCCTATCAGACCATAAATTCCTTGAGGCAGAACTCATACTTTATTCATTTATGCCCCAAAGGCTACTTCAGGGCCTAGCACATAATGGATTGTCAAAAATGTTTATTAGGCAGATAATACTGACTATTGATACAAATGAGAAGCCTCACAGAATTGTTTTGTGAGCAAGTATACTTAGAAAATCTGATGATCCAAGTGGTACCTGATCCAACGGGCAAGGACAGAAAGGACACTCACTAACTTTAGCCTCCTGACTACCACTTCCCGTTCACTGACAAGCTACACTTTTGGAAGAAAAATAAACCCTGTAATTCTAAGTGTATAAATTTATCACATGTTTAGACTTTGCTTTTGATATTTTGTTCATCAAAGACTTCTCAAATGTCTATTGGGTTCAATGTAGAAGTTAAGAAAAAATTTTTCAGGGAAATACATTTTTAAGAATTAAATTATGACTTACCTATAATAAAGCTATATTCAGATACTTTACTAAGGAAACCTTAGGTTTAATCCTAACACCTAAAGTTACAATTAGTTCCACAAATCAATAGTAAACTATCTTTTAAAAGTTCACTGAAGGAGAAAGAAGTAGAAAGGAAGTATTGTATAGGTGGGTAAATTTAGACTCTGGAATTAGAAGGCCTATATTTTCAATCCAGCATTCCCACTTACTAGCCCGTAACCTTGGACATATTATTAAAGCATCTTTGTGTTTTTGTTTGTTCGTATGTAAAATGGAGACTAATAATAGTACTTACCACGTGGGGTTGCTGTGAGGTGATGAAAAATGCCTACAATACATGACAGATACTTGATATATGTTAGGAAGTTAGTATAGAAATTTCTTCTTTCAGCTGCCTACCTTAAACCTTGGAAAAAACAAAACAGAACAAAAGTTTTTCATGCAATCAATACTCAGGAATGAATGATGACATTCACTAATGGATATTCCTTGTGCCAGACACACACTGGTGACATAGTTAGGAATGGGACAGCCATTCAGCTGTTTTATATTAAAATTAAAGCTTATATTAGAAAATTAAAGCTTTCAGGAACCTTATATTCTAATGGAGGATGGTACTTATACTGGAAGACGCTAGTAGAAAAGGTAAATAAAGACCCTCTGTAATAACAGTCAGGAAAAAATTTATGTGCAAGGGGAAGAATGAAGAGGTATATATATGACTCCTTCAGATACAATGGCCAGTGAAACTTCTCTGAGAGATATTTGAGCTGAGACCTGAACCTGAAGAAATGGAACCACGCAAGGATCTAGGGGAGGAGTATTACAGAAAGGAGAGTCCTAAAGCTAGAACCTTCTTGAGTTCAAACAGCAGCAAGCAGGCCAGTGTGTACAGCGCAGGGTGAGTTCAAGAAAAAGCAGTAGGTTATGAAGCCCTAGAGCCAAGTAGGGGTCTAATCACAAAGGCCTTAATGGCCACTGGGAAACTCTGGCTTTGGTTTTGTAACTGTGATACAAGACCAGTGGGGGAGTTGGCACTGTGGAGGGATATGATCTGATTTGCACTTTTAAAAGATAATTCTGGCTGTTTTGCAAAGTAGAGATGTTGGGGGAGAGGGGTGAACTGGGGTAGGTGAGAGTGGTGGAGGCGATTAGGAGAGGCAACGTTCAAGGCATATTTTAATTTGGAGTTAACAGAACTTACTGCAGAATGGATGTGAGCCTGTGAGAAAAGGGAAGAATCAAAGGTGACTCTCACTGTCCTTCGCTGGAGCAGTTAGATGAACAGTGCTATCATCTACAAAATGGGGAAGACCGAAGAAGTCAAGATGCAAAGAAAAATCCACAACTCTGTTTTGGGCATGTCCGTATCCCATTCTGGAGCTCAGGGTGATTGTTAAGGTGATATTATGTATTGTATTTCAGGTTGGAAAAAATCACTTAGAGAGAGTAGAGATATGTAAGAGGGTATAAGATTGTGCCTTGAACACACTGACATCTCAGAAGCTGGGAAAAGAAGGAATTCCAGACAACACTGTGAAGTAGCAGTGAGACAAAAAGAAAACCACGAGAGTGTGGTGTCCTCAAGGACACACAAAGAACAGTTTCAAAGGCGGTGGAGTAGTCAATCACATCAAATGAAGCTGAGAGGCTTTGGTGAGCTCTGAGAAATATAGAGGTTGCCATTGACAAGAGCATATTATGATCAAATGATGAGAACAAGAGTCTAACTTCGTGGTCAAAAAGGACACAGGAGATGAAAGGGGTGTATAGACATCTCTTTTGAGGAATTTTACCACAGAGGGAGCAAAAATTATTGTGAGGGGACTGACTAACAATGATATAGGTTCAGAGAAATCTACTTTTCACTGGGAGATATAATAGCACGTTGTCTCCTCTTTAAGGAACTTTTTGGATTGAGCCAAGAATGGGAAATCTATCTCCTTTATGAACAAATCTCCCACCAAATGTGTAGTGGGTAGTTCAAAGATTACTCATTCCAAGAAATTGGATGCTTCACCAGGATTTGAACTCTGTACAGTTGGGATTCCATACGGAAAATCCAAAAACACTTTTCTTCTTCTGAGGTAGCATTCATGCTGACTGATGCTGTTACAACAGCAGTCAGAACAAATTTCTCTAAACATAATTTTAAAAACTGAAGCATTTCTATTTCTACATCCTAAAACAGGAACTACAATAAAATGAAACGTTGACCATTTGGTACGATTGTAGTCTATCATTCTTGTTTATAGAAGAAGACAATAAAATTCCATCTATTTCAAAGAAGTGTCAGGTAAATCAGATGCTTTAATTCATGAGAAGATAAGGAAAATTTTCTAGAAATATGGCAAATGAGATTGAGACTGCTTTTGACTATCTTGGTGTCAAAACTGTCTTTTACATAACAGTGCTGTGAACTGTGTTTCTCTAATACCAACTAAATGTGTTTTTAATGATGTTATAATAAACTAAAATCTTGAGAGGAGAGTGATGCTGTCAAAGTATAATTGTTTCAAACTTGGAAAATAAACCATTTACCCCCAGGGCAAGGTTTATTTGCAGATAAATGGCTTGTTTTCACCTTGGCATTTATCCGATAGCAGGAGGAGACATAGCCTTGGTAAAAGTTCTATTATCATTATCTCTTATTTTAATCACAAGCATCTGGCTGAGGTTTAGTTCCTCCTCTATAAAGAAGAAAATGGGGCCATTTCAAGAATCAATAAAGGGGAATCTGTGAGACAGGCTTGAACTCCCGTCAGAATCATCTGGCCCTGGATGCCAGACAAGCCAAGGGAAGGCACCTGCCACAAATGTAATATTGCTTTTGAAAGTCTGCTTAGACCTCCGGAGAACACTCTGCCCCGAGGGGAATTCGGTGTGAAATTTCACTGCATGGTTGTCAAGTAGATCAGTCCTGGAAATGAAAAAGTGTCTATGATGAGGATATTAGAGAACAAAATTAGAATGGAGCTCCAGGTTACTCATTTCTGGCACTGGCCCTTTGAGAGTAGAGTACTATTGCCACGTGAGTCACAAGTGAGAGGATGGCCTTGAGGAGGCCTAGTAAGAGTGTCTGCACTTTGGGTTGACGCTGTTTGAAGCTGACGGTACCACGAGCACGGTTCCCGCAACATCAGGGTGATCCTGAGGTACCATCAGCCCTTATCCCCTTTCTTTTCTGTCCCTTTCCTCACACCCACCCCAACATCACAACTCTGCCCTACAAACTTTCTCTGACACTCAGGTTCTTCCCTGATAGACTTTTTTAGAGAATTGCATTGCATACCAGACCCATCTCACTTTTAAAATCATAGCGTCTGGCCTGCCGAGAGGCAGAGATCATTTTTAAAACAACTTGTCCTTTCTTCTCTCCACTGTCTCTCACCATGGCCTGGGGACAAGTATTTGACTCTGACTCAGCTCTGAGACCTCCTTAGGCAAGCTTGTTGTCTGGCTTGAAAATATAAACCCGACCAATCCAACATCTCTCTCTGGATTTGGAATTGGAAAACCAATTCAAGACTGAAATAGCTGTCTAAATGAAACTGAGAGGGAGGCCATGAGACAGAGGACTGAATGAACCATAATAAGTTAAATCCTTGAGCATAAGCAGAAAGAATGAGTCAGTAGAAGAAGCCAGTCAGTAGGGAGACATGGAGCTAATGTGCCCCCCAAAAAGTAGGAACCCATGAGTGACCAAGACCATCTGGAGAAGAACTTTCTCAGGTCCAGGAATTCTATAAATTCCCGTGAGGCCAACTCTACCACAGCTCCTGTTCTTGGATTTCCATATAATTCAATTTCTCGCTAAAATAAACCCACTTTACTCTCAGTTATCTCGATTAGGTTTCTGTACTTGGAGAAACAAACATGTAACTAGAAGTCAGTTAGCAATGTAGCTGGCTGTTTAAAGTTGGATAATTTCATAATAGCTCTCGGTGACTGGAGAAGGAGAAACTTACCTTCCTTCATTGTTCTCTGGAGTCTGGTCTTATAGCAAAGAGATGTAAATCCAGTCAAACATCTTAACAACATGTAACATTCTGTGACAATATAAATCCCAGCAGACCAGCCTGAGAAGGGCCCAGAGATCTAGGACTCTAGGCCAACTTTTGTAGCAAAATTCTTTCTTCTATCTCATAGAGACTCCCTTTACATAAAAAATATCCCAGCAGAGATGCTTTTGTTGAAGAACTCAGTCCTCCTTTCATACTCCTCCCCCCACACCAAGAAACCTTATGAGTCCCCGGAATTCGGCTTGCAAGCCTTTAATCTCTCATTTGATATGTCAACTACAAAGGATTTAAACACTGCTATATGAGAACATCTGTAATCTCTGGTTCTCCTATGCTAGTATTCAATGTGCCTATAAGAAGAAACTATTTTATATTTGTTTTCTGTGTATTCTCATAAAAATTTCCATCATACGTTTCAAAATATCCTAATATTGGAACATTCATTTGAGACAAATATTTCGTATCACGGTATTTTTTAACAGAGTGCAGTGAAAGTCCTTGCAAAAGCAGATTGGATTTGGGCATCAGCCCAAAGACTGAACTTTAAAAAACTGTGGAATGTGTTTCGAGAAGTCCTAAGGTGAATACCTGAAGTTGAATAATGATGAGGTCTCTGTTTGTGTAACTAAGGCATGTCTCTCAGACTAAAAGAGAGGTATGGTTTATATATGAACTTGAGTGATTTAAGTATAGGAGTGTCTCTTCAATTTGATTTGTTTAAATCTCAAAAGGTTGGTTTCTGCCACATATTTCAAACCACATTAACTACAAAATGCATATATTCTGAAAGCGAGCTGCGTTGGACCAGTAATGAAGGTAACATTAGAGGCTGTGACAGATATGCCAGGTGCCTTCAATATCCACCCTCCCCATCCTCCCCTGTAACACAACCCCAATTTTCTTCTGAGTAGCAATGTGCCCGCTTAAGCCACTACATTTTCAAATTCCCTAGCATCTGATGTGGCTATGTCTGGCCAGTAATAGGGAAGTGGAAGTGTTTGTGAGTTTTCCAGGAAGTTAAAGGAAGTTACCTCAGTTAGGAGGTGTCTACTTCGCTCTCCCCACTTCCCTATTTCTTGACGACTCGAACTCAGATTCTGACGGCTAGAGATCTACCCCCATCTTGAATGACAAGGCGACCTTGAGGATAGAAACAACACAGTAAGATGTAGCTGGCACACCAGTGCTACACTGCCTGCTCTCCAACATAGGAGAGCATCTCCTTTGTTAATCTACTGTTATTTGGAGTTTCCTGTGATATAAATTAAACCAAATCCTGATTGATTCAATGGTCTAACTTTCAAGGTTTTCTTCCAGGGCTGTGGTGTCATTCAGAGGAGAAAGTAAATGGGGTAATCACTTTTGAAAAATCGAATGTGCATCTGCTCATCTCCTGCCTGCACTTGTCATTTTCACTTTTTAAGTGCAGAAATTGTGTACGAATTCTACCATCATTTGAATAAACAACAGAATGTTATATTATAAAACGATGACAATTAACTAAAAATATGAAATTATATCAAAATTTACCCAAAACATCTCTTTCATACTTAACTTATGAATATATAAGGTCTTAATTGTAAAATAGGGATGAAGTGTATTTCCCCTCTTGGAAATTTTCCTAACCATTTGTGTCTAGAATAATGTAGATTTGTTTTCTGGATAGAAAGCAATACACATAGTGCTTCCTTCTGGTAGAAACAAGAGCAAAGAGATGCTTAGAACTGTTTCCATAACTGTTATTGCATATTACATTTAGTCGAAAAAAGAAATACAAGCTAAGCCCATCAATCAATTAATTCTTTTCATTTTAAACATAACTGTCACCTCATGGAGAACATTAAAAATATCCTCTCCTCTTCCTTAACTATGGAAGACATTTGCATTAAAAAGGGAGGCTTTTATTTCCTTAGAGTTCATCTATGCCTGCTGGTTATTCCCCAGCTAAAGTCATAATCCTGTTTGCAACATCATAATCATTTACCCAGCAAACAATCAGGGTGTCACTAACAAAGAATTATGACTTTAGGTGGGGGATAAACTACAGGCACAGATGAACTCTGAGGAAATAAAGATTGTTTTCATGAAAATGTGGCTAGTAATAAATAACCAGGGATGAAAATTATGATGAAACAGAATATCCTATAAACACAGATTTGGGGAGGTATAAATGGGATGTTTTTAAAATTTATCCCCTCTCAAAGTATGATGATCAGAGTGTTTATAATAAAAGTACCAGTGTAATTTCAATATTTAAAAATTCTGGACTTACACATGACAGAAGAAATCTAAACATAGGAGATAATGTTTCAAAAATAATTTTAATAAAGTAAATTTAGATATTTAGCTTCCAACATAAACAACTTTATATCAGTCAAATTGCCCAACTCACTGAAAGCTTTCTCTACTTTAGATATTGAGTGACTCTTGTGTATCATTTATTAACTTGATTCTAAATTCACTAACTGATCCATCCATTAATTTGCCTGTATATTCAATGAGTGCAGCATGAACTCACGAAAAGTGATGATAATAAGTATGACAGAGCACTTTCTAATTCCCAAAGTGTTTCCACATTTGATTCTCACGATATTTCTCTGAGCTAAGTCAGTATCTTTTTTTTTGCATTTCGTGATATAGAAACACATTCAAATAAATGATCTGCCGTCTAGTAAATATATAACCTGATTTCTCTCACTATATGTATGTGTGAGTGTATATATATGTATATATGTCACACTGTCTCCCCTTGGGAAAAATTAGGGATTGAGATGGCTTATCATTGGATCCCGAACATTCATTTATTCATTACTGATGACCAGCAGTGAGAGTTAGGCATAAACTAAGTGCTAAGTGCACAGTGGTGAACAAAATGGATATGATCCATGTTCAGTTGAAATGCATGGTCTACATTTAAATTATTGTGCTATGAGGTGCTATGAAAAGTAGGATGCTATGAGAAAGAATAAAGAAAAAGGAACACAGGGACTTAATTTAGACAGAAATTAGAAAAAGTCTCATTCAGAAGTACATTTTGAGGGGCGTTTGGGTGGCTCAGTCGGTTAAAAGTCCGACTTCGGGAGCACCTGGTTGGCTCAGTTGGTTAGGCGGCCGACTTCAGCTCAGGTCATGATCTCACAGTCTGTGAGTTCGAGCCCCGTGTCGCGCTCTGTGCTGATGGCTCAGAGCCTGGAGCCTGCTTCGGATTCTGTGTCTGCCTCTCTCTCTTCCCTTCCCCTGCTCACGCTCTGTCTCTCAAAAATAAACATTTTAAAAAATTAAAAAAAATAAAAAGTCCGACTTGGGCTCAGGGTCATGCTCTCATGAACATGAGTTCAAGCATCACGTTAGCTCAGAGCCTAGGGCCTACTTCAGATTCTGTGTTTCCCTCTTTCTCTGCCCTCCCTTGCCCACACTCTTTCTGTCTGTCTCTCTCTCTTTCTGTCCCTCAAAAATAAACAAAATATTTTAAAAAAAGAAGTACATTTTGAGAACTTAGAGATGAGAAATACCATGTGGCCAAAACCAAGATGAGATAAGTCTTGCTGGGGCGCCTGGGTGGCTCAGTCAGTTACGCTTCTGACTCTTGATTTCGGCTCAGGTCATGATCCCACAGTTCATGAGTTTGAGCCCCACTTCGGGCTCTGCACTGACAATGTGGAGCCTGCTTAGGATTCTCCTTCTCTCCCTCTCTCTCTGCCCCTCCCCTGCTCACTCTCTCTCTCTCTGTCTCTCAAAATAAATAAAATTAACGAACAAAACAGGATGAGATAAGCATTGCTCAAGATCTTTCCAAACACTGAATCATAGGGACATAAAGACCTGTTTTTTTTCTGAATCTAGGAATTATTTAAAATATCTGAGTGCCCCATTACAGAGATGGAGCCATTTTGTAACATTCACTTGTTCAAGAAAGGTTTTATTTGCACTTTTCTTTGCACTTTTCTTTGCACTTTAAGGCACAGCATCAAGAGGTCTTAAGGGTAGTGCACGCCATTGGCTTGTCTAGTGTGAGTGTACTAGATGTGAATGACAATAAATATCAAACAACACATTCAAGCTATAGCAAATATAATTTAATGTCCATTTGTTTCCATTATGTGTGTGTCCAGAGTTATAAATTATAGAATTTCATATGACAATAGTCATATTACACCACTAAGCACGTCTGAGTATGAACTACTAAATCCCAGCATGCACATAAAATTATGTGACCACTTGTCCAGTGGTCGCTAGGGGCACACAGTGGTGACTCTAGTAGTGGGAGTATGGTTGTGATTCTTCTGGGATGCCTGTAATTCTCTGAATTCCACAGTCAGAACTGGGTGTCTGCCTTTAACAGTGATTTTAAGCTTGAGCTTCAAAATGAGAGAACACATTGAAACTGCTTCAGGCAAAGGCTCTAATCTTATTTAGTTTTTATTTCCTCATTAGACTAATGGCAAAGGAATTAAGGAACTTTGCTAAATGTGTGGATATGGGAAGCAAATAAAGGCAGAAGGGGGCCTGCTCTGCCACAGAGGACCCTCATGTTTAACTTCAATGTCATATTGGAAGTCAAATGACAAAGTCAATGGTATTTGCCTTATCTCAAGTTCTGGCCAGACATGCATTTATGATGACTAACTCTCAGGTCTATTTTTATTCTAAAATTCTTATATTGTAAAAGGTAACAGTATCCTATAAAATCTCTTTCTGAGCTAGTTCATAAAAGGCCCAAGCTATGTCTGGGTACACAGAAGGAGTAACAGTAGTCCTTCTTCCTTAATGAGAATAAGACAACACCCCCTTCCACGTTGAGAAAAACACTGGACTTTTATAAATTGCATCTAGGGGGCAATTCTCTTCTTCATCAGAAGAAAAAGGAAGATGTCCTACAGCAAAGGAGGGTAGGGAGAGTCAAGAAACTTTAAACCTGAGCAGACATGCTAAAAACAAAAATAATGTATTTTCCTTTCTATTTTAACTGATTAACAGGCAACTTCCACTTCACCTATAAATACTAAAAGTTAGAAAGCTATCAGCCTTAGACAAGATTCCAGAAGGGCCTTTAATATAAATGATGTGATTCGAAGGTGACTCCCTGGGATGGTGACAGAGGAAATGCAAAGAGGAGAGTGAACACTTTGGAGGAGTCGCACTCTTCATTTTAAGACGTTAGTTTCTTTTGAGAAAATTTATTTTGATAGAATGATTGGATTTCCTTATTGCTTATTGTTCATTTATGTGAACCACTTTTAAAGAAGGGCATTTTTATATGGAAAGACATAGAAATAGGGTCTTCGTCATTTTCTATCCTGCCAGTAGATGACCAGTACGATGCATCGATCCCGTGGAAAAAGTATCAGAGACAAATTACACTAAAAAATCATCAGTCTGACATAAGGGGCTATTACCCAGAATCGTAGGGAAGAAAAAACAGTCTAAACCTTGAGATACAGCTATGTTGTGATGATGGCATAGCCAACCTGCAGGTATGTTTTTCTGATGTCAACAAACTCTTTAAGGGGAAACTGTCTTAAAGTGTCACAAAGTGACAACCATGAAACTATCCCTCCCCACGTCTTCTGCTCTTTTTTTAAACCTGTGAAGTATAAAATCAAGTGAAGCACTGAACACCCCCCAACCCCAAGATCTACTACTACCCAAGACTAGCAAAACACCTCTAGATGTGTTATTTTCTTTGGGTGTCACAACAGTTCTACAACTATATTTGTATTAGTCAGAGTTGTCTAGGGAAATAGAACCAATTGTGACAGCTAGCAAATTCAACATCTATAGAGCAGGTCAGACGGCTGGAAACCCAGGAGAGAGCTGATGTTGCAGTTTGAGCCCAAAGGCAATCTGAAGGCAGCGTTCCCTCTTCCTTGGAGGACCTGGGTCTTTTTTCTCTTAAGACTTTCAAGCTGATTAGATGAGCTCCATACACACACCACTGTGGCTAATCAGCTTTACTCAAACAAAGTCTACTGATATAAATGTTAATCTCACCTAAAAAATACTTTCACAGAAACATCTAAAATAAAGTTTCAACAAATATCTGGGTACCACAGCCTAGCCAAATTGACAAAAAATTAACTATCACAGTGACCCTCCCAAAGTAAGATGCCTGCTTTATTTTGGGTCTTCTTTTTTCTGTTCTGGCAGCAACTTTTGAAGCTACCAGAACTTGTGTAAATGTCAAAAACCCTAACAGAAACAAGACAAAACAAAACAAAACAGTAATCTACCAAAGTAAAACATGGATTCTAGGCTCAATTAATGGTACTGTCAAGTATGACTTAGCCATCAAATGTACACTCTTATGGATGACATATTTAAAATATAATTCAACAATTAAATATCACTTTAAATGCAATCATGTTCTAATCTATAATAGGTTCTAGAGACACAATTATAACTGTTACTTTTTAAAATCACCAAATTTTACTAATATTATGTGCAATATAGATTAGTGTTTGACATACAATAAATCATTTGGAAGAAAAAGCCCTTAAACTTACAATTTCACTAACTTTTATTAGTCTGTAAACCTTGAAATATCAGAAACATTAATAACCAAAATCTCCAGCACCTGGACAGGTAATCACTTGGTCACTTTTTTTAGCTGTTTGCTTTTTACAGCTGTTTGGGTACAAAATGGAAAACGTAATGAATAAATGATCATTATCATTAGGCACTCTTTGATTATGGTAGTGTGATGACATGTTGCTTGTCAAGAAAATCCTCTTCCTCCTCATCTGAGCTGCTTTCAGAAAGTGTCAGCAAAGACTGAATTTCAGTATCTCTCTCAGAAGAGCTGGAAATACATTAAAAGATCAATACACAATATACAGAACCAGGTTTCAACTCTTCATTCATCTTCTGATCAATACTACATGCATTGAAGTCATTGGAGGCAGGCATCTTTGAGGGGGCTGTCTCAGACTGGGGCCATAATTTTCAATGTGCCCAATATACCAAGACTCCTTTTAATGAGAAATTCTCATCATTCTCCCTCTCCCAAGAAATAAAGCCACGGAGGAACCAAGGGTAGAAGATTTTATGGTCTCTGGTTGTGTCTTGCATTGATGATTCAGAAGACACTTCAGAAACCTGCAGAGCCTCAGGGTCATCATTAAGAACATTCATCATTACACTGGCTGTTTAACAGAATCCCAATGAATAGATTGCCAGGTAAATCACCTCTTTTGTGTACTGTAAATTAGGACTATGTGGATAGCCAGTCAAGATATGCCAAAACTGAACTTAGTTCAGCGATCACTTAGCGATTTTATTTTGTTACATGTTATTGTGGAGAGGAACTGTTAGAAACACTAGTGTACAGGTGTCAGATTTAGGAAAGGAGGTAGTGTGGGGGAACAGAAAGGAGTTTGTATAATTCAGATTTTTTTTTGGTCCAAGTTATCTAGAATTTCAGCCCATCTGATGCCATTAAATAATATAAAATACTTCATCCTGTGATGGGTATCTTTTTGGATTCCTTTTTATGACGCACAGAGGCCAAATCAGTAGTTCCTAAACTCTGATCTGTGGACCAGGGCAGATCTGACTGAGATAAAAATTTTCACTGGTCTAAGAAGAGAAAATAAGGACAAGGTAAGGACTTTTTCATCACATTTTTAATTCTAAAGAACTGCTTTATTCTGTTTGTTCCCCTTATATTTTTAGTATTAAGTGTTCTTTCTTTTATGAAATGATGCCCAGAGTATGTGGTAGGTTTAGTTACTTTGTTTTAAAAGAGCATTTTAGGGAAAAAATAGCCACTTCATATTGATCCCTCTTTTTAAAATTGTAAGTGATGTTAGAAATGCAAAAATCCAAGAACCAAAGCGAAATGATTCTCTCCTTTAGAAAGACAGAGTAATAATGGACAAGCCAATCAAAGGAATTTACAATTCAAGGGACTTTCTATTTTACATTTATCTTAATCCTTCTAGAAGGATCCTTCCTCCTTTTACAAGAAATTCCAGCATGTCAATAATAGACTGACATGATAAACTACTTTTTTGAAGCATTTATTAGTATAACCTGTGTTCTGTATAAATTGATCAACCCTAAATGTTTTTCATGTGAGGAAAGAATGAAATGACTTAATTTAAAATATGCTATCGTTAACAACCTTGATTTAATTTCAAGAAAGGACCTTCTCAATATTCTATTCTAAAAGTTTTATTCACATAGAGTAAGAATCTATTAGTGCAAAGTATTTGAATTTATTAAGTTAATTAACGCAAGTAAAGCAACTGTTTTTCACTACAAGAAGAAATGCTGAAGGATTATAAAATTCCAAATATCTTATCATTTTTCTGACGTACATTGTGCAGCAGAGAATTCTCTCTTCACATTAAAGCAACAACTTCATAAACCTTCTACTGAATCCTGATAACAGGTCAACAAAGGATCCAAACATTTTACAAAGAATGGCCAAATAAAGTACACACATGAGTACAGTATTTTTTTATATAGCAAAGATAACTATTTGGGGCTTGTCAAAAATTTCACCGTGTGCTATCTTTACATATGGGCTGTCGGCTCAACCTACCTCTGTGCCTCAACTCCACAGAGGCCTCGGGCTCTTGAGCTCTTATGGAAATCTAGGGTAGTCTGACTTATGTCCAGCAAATGGTTGTTGAAGACTGGTAATTCTTCGGAGGTCAGGCTGTAAAGTTTTTCTGAAGGATCTGAAACATTTTATTTCATGCACTGTCAACACATAAATTCAAGACACAAACACACAGCATATGGTGTGGAAAGTTTACCCCGCATAAACTATAAAGCAGTACCAAGAAAGTCAGTACAGATTTTTAATCATCTCAATTTTCTAGTATTTGTGGGGTGAGCAGAATATGAAGGAAGTTTGATCTGCGCTTCTAAATTAGGGCATGGGTATCAAGTCACTTTAATCAGATAGATTTTGTTTTTGTTTTTGTTTTGTTTTGGGGAATTCCCCCAATTTAATTTTTTTCAGATTTATTGAGATATAACTGACATGTAACATTGTGTAATTTTAAGGTCTACAGTATGTTTATTGGAATACTTATATATTGCAAAGTGATGACCACCATAGTGTTAGCTAACACATTTAAGATCTACTCTTTTAGCACTCTTCAGGTATATAATATTATTAGCTATAATCGCCATGCTGCACAATACATCACAGAATTTATTCATCTTTTAACTGGAAGTTTACACTTTTTGACCAATATTTCCCCATTTCTTCCACCCCCTTGCCCCTGGTAACCACTATTCTAGTCTCTGTGTCTGTGAGTTTGGGTTTTTGAGATTCCACATGTACATGACATTATACAGTATTTGTCTTTCTCAGAGTTATTTAAACTAACCTAATTGGTTTTTAAATATCTATTACACTTAAGAACGTGTCAAACGTCCTGAGAATTTACAAAATTGCAAAGAAAATAACGGGATCCTCTTTAAAGCTATAATATCGAATATCGTGCAACTCCTCAATTTGCCAGAATGTGAAACACCTTATTGTTTATTTTTGTCTTCTAAGAAATAACCCCCACACAGTCTGAGGTGAAGGTTACTTTTGGCAAAGCTACCCTTTCGTTTTCTGCTTCCTTTCTTTTCTTCTATCCTTTCTACTTTCTGCTTGGATTGGATTGATTATAACCATTTGCATGTGAAAGGGGAGAAGCCTTAAGTCTTCTTTTACATGCAGCCGGCCTATGATTTAGCTCAGGTAAGGGCAAATAGTGCAAGTTAAATAAGCAAATGCATAAGCAAACATATTTTATATAAGCTACCAAAAAGTCAAATACAAAAATAAATATGATTACTATATTAGAAAGGCCATAATGCCTTCTTCTCATCATTGATTAAGTTGTAAGAGCCATCGAATTTTTACCTAAGGTTATGCGAGATGCCTTTTAAAGCTGTTAAAATTACTAGGTGGTACTTTTTCCTTTAGTCTTATGAAAGTGCCAAGCAAATATCCTCCTGATCACAAGGACCACACTCCAAACTGTGTGTAATGTATACCTGGACTGAGAGAATTATTCTATGATTATGATTATGACTATGATTATTTCTTGGATAGTTATCTACTTGAAGTTTTTGAGCAAGCAGACATTCCCCTGCTGGATGAAACTCAGATTATTCCTAGGAGCTGCAAGACAGTCCTCAATACCTTTACAACTGGAAATATCCTTAAAATTATTTAGCCCAGTGACTTTCAAATTATGATACCTGGAGACATCCAGTAGACTTGGGGATGAGGCTCCTGTTCCACCACCCCCAAAGCAATTAAATGGCTTTACTCGGTTTCATTTAAATTTGGAGCTCCGTATAAGACTAATTTTGAGAACAACAAAAGATTCCTCTGCTAGAATTTTTATTCCCTCCCCAGTTGTTGGAGATTAGAAAATTGAAGGTCTCCGAGGGACCGGTAGCTTGTTGGACATCACACAACCAGAGAAGAAATACGACTAACCCTAAGCTCTTCTAGCTCACCAATATCAGAAATCTCTGTATTTCAGAATCTAATTCTTTAGCGTAGGCTTTTATTTTCTCTCCTTTTTTTCCACAAGGTGAAAAAGACAGGTATGCAAGCCTCCTTTAATTGCCCCAGTAATAGGGAGTGTTACCCATGAGAAAGCAATCAATTTGGGATTTGGAATCGGTGCAACTGCAGAACTGAAACCCAATGGTGACTCTTAGATCTAAAAAATACCACCAGGACAAGTACTGAACCTCCGTGAGGCAGTTCCATCCTAACTGACTGAGCACAGAGCTAATTCAGATGGTGTAAACAGAATGGGCCTGCTTTTGTATAATTGTGCATTCTCAAAATGACATTTCCAAATACCTGTGAAGCTAATAGGGGCAAAGGTGACATCACCTGATTTTCAAGGCAGAGAAAAATAAACTTCTTACGAAAACTCTATTGTGGGTTAGTGTTAAACCTAAAAGATCAATTACAAAACCTAAGATTTTCTAATGTAAGACTAGGGAAGACTGGATTGACATTTATATTGGAAATTCAGCTGTTATAAGTATACTTTATACTTTATAACCATCTAGAATGTGGGCTGTTGAGGAATGGATTGAAGTTAAACCTTTTTCTATCCCTGGAGTAATAGTGTATGTTCTCTGATCATTGAAGAATCTCTTAAATTCAATAATAAAGAATGGCAAAGGGGAAAAAATGAATAAATATAAAGTTTTAAGGTGTATTTCTAAAACTCAAGTCATTTAAAACATATACATGAAACTTTATTCTACAGGGAAATGAACATTTAGATGAGTAAAAGAAATGAAAGAAAGAAAAGTAGGACCAAAGACACAGGGTAAAAACTTCAAAGAATGGACACAAAGCAGACAGGCTACTTTCCTATAAGAAACCCAAACCCACCACCACCATTGCCATCTAAAGGACTATCTGGATCTGTAGAGCTACCAACGGCATCTCAATGTTTAGGAGGACAAGACAACCAGGACACTTACCCTGTAATCTGTGAGACCCATCCCCCACCGTTCAGACTTTTGTTTTTCTCTCCATCTTTTCCCTTCTGACATTATGTCTCGCCTCGTCTAACCCTTCTTACCTTTTCCCCTTTACCTTCTCTCTGCCCACACTCTCTGCGTCTTACACGGTCACAAGACTCATTAGAAGTAAGGATTTCACATTAGTTAAGTAGCACTGTGGTATGGTGGTAAGACAAATGAATGTGGGGCCCAGAGTGTGCCTGGGCTTTTCTGAGCACCCAGGGGAGACTCTGGGTAGTTACTACGTCACCTAGAGCCTCAGTTACTGTATCCACAAAGGGGAGATTAAAAATCATACCTGCTTCATTTACCTCACAGAGTAGTTATAAAGATCAAGTGAAGCAACATTACATATAAAAAGTAGTGATTACTATTACCAAATTGAATGGCTTCATATTCCTTATATCAGAATTTTAAAAAATATGTTGACTTTAACTTCTATGTGGCACTCATTTTTTTTTCTTGAAATCGAAAGGTGACCCAAAGCAAAAAGATTGCCATTCCAGTCCTTCTTAATGTGTCTTTACAAGGCTTACTTATTTAATTTGCTAACTGTAAATCCTGATTAGCCCCCATATAGTGTAATATCTTACTTGATAGTCAACCTACAAACAGAGGCTCCAATTCCTCAATGTCTCACTATTTTATTTCACCAACAGTATAGTTATATCTGCTAGGATCAGGTAGATTTTTATTCTTTCTTCTTTAAGAAAAAGTACTTTCCTCTCTCTAATTACTTGGCTCAGTTAACTACTGTGGACTTGCACAAACATAGGCTTGCCATGGGAATTTAAGTCTTAAACCACAAGTCAGAATAAGATTGAACAAATGAATTGTTTTTAGCTATTGAAAATGTGAATGCTTTAATGTGCAGTATTACTGACACTTATCTTCTGATGTTTCCCAAATTTCATCAGGCTATGACAATATTCAAAAGTTGACAAAGTGACTTGGCAAGTAAGTTATGAGATCATGTTGAACCCACTAAGGAAGTGACTATAGCGTTATTTACGAAGATATTTGTGGAGTAAATGATTATATGGAGTGAGCTAAGGCTAACTATATCCCTTCACAGTGGCCCAGAAGAAAACATCATTGCAGAATGGAAATAGATTTTAGATGTTTCTAACTAAAAATTAGACTTACCAACAAAACCTTACCTATGTTTTATGTGGAGAGCACCAACCACTGGTTCCTTAAATAATTTAACAGATTTTTTTCAGGATTTACTATGTACTAAGCAATTAACTCTTAAGACAGAATGTGTGCATGTGTATGTGTATGTGGAGAGAGATTTTCATAAATATGATATTTAATATATCATTAAATTCAGTCATTGAACAATGTTATGATAGGGCCTATTATAGCCATCTTTCATACATAGAAATTAATGCAAAGTGAGATTAAGAAAATAATTTGCCCAATGTCATGAAGCTAGGACGTAGTAGTTTCAAATTTCAAAATGAAGCTTCTGGCCCCAGAGCCCAGCTCAAAACTGCCCTGCTTTACTGCCCCTATCTCCTGATTCGGCAGGAAGTTGGTCTGCAACCTGCACACAGGTCCTCTACCCCCGCCCCCCATCGGCCTGCCCTGCCTGCTTCTGAAGAGGCTCTCACATCAGCCCCGGCAACCTGAATGAGAGGGGAAATGTTTCATTTAATATAGTTATTTGCTGTCTTTTCTGCTCCCAGCTCCCCGGCACAGTTGTTTTCCATAGAACTTAGAGAAAATGGATGTATCCTAGAGCTAAAAGAAAACAAGTCACGTTTGTTGCTCACAAAATTTCAGCTTTCACAGGGAGGTGAACACATTTACATTTGTATAAGAGTCAAATTGTGTAGCTGTGCTTCTGTGCAACCGAACCTCTTGCAGAGTTTTTCCAGGCTGCACCATAGGTAGTGAAATGTGGGTGGAATTTTTCTGCCCATTGATGCTAAACAGAATACAAAAGCCTTATACAGAAACAGTGAGTTTTCTGGAATAGTAGCTGATTACACCACAGCATCTGTCACCTCAATGACTGTTTCCTGGGTTGATTCAGCTGAAGTGCCACCCTCTTCCTTCCTCAGCGCCAGGTGAATGTCTCCAAAGCTGTGCGCTCATCCAAAGCCAATCTTTCCAAATAGAAAGAGTGCTGTTCATGGGTCAAGTGTGTGTAAGTGATTTCGTTCTGCTCCTGGTTCACAGGCTACGCGGTGTGTGCTTGCCTTCATATACGAAAAGTTACGTACTCTAATGAAAATACTGGCATCAGTGTATGAAAAAATGAGTGGCAGAGGGCAAAAGTGAACTTTGTAAGAACGAAAGTGATAAAGAAAATGGGAAAGCTGGTGGTTAGAAACCAATGCAAGAGACTACTGCTTGTTAAGTCCTTGTGTTTCATTTGTTAATAGTGGAACTTACCAATTTATCGAAATAAGAAACCCTTCATTTTCTGATTAAAAGCTGTATGGTTATCCTTTTAGATCCAGTTCAGGCCTGTCATGCTTCATTTTAGAATTGGCCTTTAATGTGGGAATTACTTCCAAGGAGATTTACATTTGACTTTTAGTATTTTAGAGGAAGACAAATGGATGATGGGTACAGATGGATCAGAGACTCTCATCTCCCAACCCATAATGAAATAAATAGAAAAGGCAGAAAAACTAAACTGAAATAAAATGGTAAAAGGAATCAGACAAAAAGAGGAATGTAAATTCCACATAATAAACTTCGACAAGGGGCGACCAAATAAATAAAGATTCCCTGATGTGTAGCTGGGTGCTACTGTCATCCACCCACTTTCTTCCCCAGCCGATACGAACACCAAACTGGTAACAGGAAAAGGGGGGCCATCTAAAGCACTGACAGGTCTCACCAATACCACACCAATTTGTAGAAAAGTAGGTGAAGGGGAAGTAAGAAGAAATTATTTGAAATATTTGCAAAACCCCTAAGTACCCACTTAAAGATCTTAGCAGAGGCAAGAAAATTACAGACTTGCAGGTGTCCCCGTAGGGACAGACACAGCTGAAACCAGATTAAACCTGATTTAACGTAATCAAGAAGAAGACTAGCGAGCTCAGGCCTTCCAATAAAGGAGGATGAGCTCCCTAGTCCTTCATCGATCCTCCCATCCCTTTGAGCTGGCAAAACATAGAAAACAATGCAATAACCAACCTACAAATAGTAGCTTCGAAGAGAAGACTGACATATCTTGGTACAGGTGGACAGCATTTTAGGGAAAATGTAATCTCACTATATCGGAAAAGACAGAGCATAGGAGCAAAGCTGCCCACAAAAAGTATGAACATGTAAGATACAAAGAAATGACAGCAACTAGCTATGCAGACTAAGGAACTAGAATCCAAGAATCCGTAGCATACAAAGAATGATTAAATAAAAGCTCAATCTAGTGGAAAACAGATCAAGACCATAAGAAGATTCCCCATGAGTCCTTTATCTACAAAAGAAATAATGAAAATGATATTTTTTAAAATAATGTAAAACTAGGGCACCTGAGTGGCTCAGCTGGTTAGGCATCCAACTCCTGATTTCAGCTCAGGTCATGATTTTGCAGTTCATGAGATTGAGCCCCGCATTGGGCTTGTGCTATCAGCACGGGCCTGCTTGGGATTTTCATTCTCCCTCTCTCTCTCTGCCCTTCCCCAGATCATGCTCTCTCTTTCTCTCAAAAAATAAATAAACTTAAAAACAGGGTTAAACTGTAAGGAGCCAGTCCAACATGGTGGTGTAAGAAGATCCTGAACTCACCTCCTCCCATGGACTCACTGAATCTACACCTACACGATTCCTCCCAAAGAGCTGAGGGCTGAATGAACAGCTTCTGCACAATAAACAAGAGAGAGAAGAGACCACACAGAGAAAGGGAAGAGACAGGGACACAGGGAACTCCATCCCCAGTGTGGCAAACTACAGCGGGAAGGAATATCTCCAATAGGTCCATGTACAGATGCTGTCACCTTGGGACACAAAGAAAAAACAGTGGTTTTGGTTTAAAAGGCAATCTGACTGCAAGTGAAAATAATCTATTTACTAACCTTAGTGCATTTGCCAAATGGTGAGAAACTTCTAGAAATCACTCTGAGGTTGAAAGGACCAGCAAGTGCCATTTTTTTAAGTTATTTATTTATTTTGAGAGACAGGGCATGCACATATGGGGGAGGAGTGGAGAGAGGGAGAGACAGACTCCCAAGCAGGCTCCATGTTGTCAGCGCAGAGCCCAATGTGGGGCTTGAACCCACGAACCGTGAGATCATGATCTGAGCCAAGATCAAGAATCAGACAACCAACTGAGCTACCCAGATGCCCTGAAAGTGCCATTTATTATGTTTCCCCTCCACCTTGGTATCACAGACAAAAACAAGGTCCAGGTACCATAGTTGGCCTGCTAGAACTGACCCAACAAGCCCCTGCCCCTGGCTTAGAACAGCTCCAGACATTAGCCCAAGACAACCCCAGCGTGGCACACCCTGGGCCAACCCCACTCACGGATGCAGAAGGAATGCACCTCAACATGAGAAAGACCATCTATGACAAACCCAATGTTAACATTATACTCAATCATGAAAAGCTTAAGAACAAAACAAGATAAGGGATGATGCTGTATATAGAGAAACCAGGATTCAACCAAAAAACTCTGAAGAACTAATAAATGAATTCAATAAAGTCACAGGATACAAAATTAACATACAGAAATCAATTGCATTTCTATACACAGTAAAAAGATACCAAAAAGAGAAATAAAAGATAATCCCATTTACAATTGCATCAAAAAGAATAAAGTACCTAGAAATAAATTTAAGGAGGTGAAAGACTGTACTCTGAAAACTGTAAGATACTTATGGAAGAAGACAACGTAAATAAATGAAAAGATATAACATGTTCATGAATTAGAAGAATAAATATTACTAAAATGTCTACCCAAAGCAATCCAAAGATTTAATGCAATCTCCATCAAGATACCAATGGCATATTTATAAAACTAGAACAAAGAATCCTAAAATTTGTATGGAACCACAAAAGATCCCAGATAGCCAAAGCAGTCTTGAGAAAAAAGAACAATGTTTCAGGTATCACACTTTTTGATTTCAAACTATACTACAAAGCATGAAAACACATAGATCAATAGAATAGAGCAGAAAGCTTAGATACAAACCCACACATATATGATTAATTGAACTATGACAAAAAAGACAAGAATACACAATGAGGAAAAGAGAGTCTCTACAATAAATGGTACTGGGAAAACTGGAGAGCTACATACAGAAGAATGAAACTGCACCACTATCTTATACCACATATTAAAAATAGATTAAAATGGATTAAAGACTTGAATGTAACACCTAAAATCTTAAAATTCATACAAGAAACCATAGGCAGTAAACTCTTTTACATTGGTCTAAGCAATATATTTTTGGACCAGCATCCTCAGGCAAGGGCAATGAAAGCTAAAATAAACAAATAGGATTACATCAAACTAAACAGCTTTTGTACAGCAAAGGAAATCATCAACAAAATGGAAAGGCAACTTACTGAGTGGGAGGAGAATATTTGCAAATCATACAACCAATAATGGATTAATATTTAAAATACAAAAAGAACTTACACAACTTAATATCAAAAAAACAAACAACATGGGACTCCTGGGTGGCTCAGTCAGTTAAGCATCCAGCTCTTGGTTTTGGCTCAGATTGTGATCTCACAGTTCGTGGGATCAGGCTCCACGTCAGGTTCTGCACTGTTAGTGCAGAGCATGCTTCGGATTCTCTGTTTGCCTCTCTCACTGCCCCTTCCCTGCTCTCTTTCTCATAAATAAATAAAGATTTTTTAAATTAAAAAAAAACCAATGCATTTAAAAAATGAGCAAAAGACAGGAACAGACATTTCTCCAAGAAGACAAACACACGAAATGAAATGCTCCGTATGACTAATAGTCAGGGAAATGCAAACCAAAACCACAATGAGATCACCTGTCAGACTGACAATTATCGAAAGACAGAAAAATAACAAGGGTTGGTGAGGATGTAGAGAAAAGGAAACCCTTGTACACTGTTGTTGGGAAGGTAAATTGGTGCAGCTACTACAGGAAACAATATGGAAGTTCTTCAAAAAACGTAAGAAATATAACTATTATACAATCCAGCAATTCCATCTCTGGATATTTACCTGAATCAAATGAAAACATCAGCTCAAAGAGTTATCAAGAGTTATCTGTACCACTACATTCATTGCAGCATTATTTACAATAGCCAGGATATAGAAGCAACCTGAGTGTCCATGAATATATGAATGCATAAAATGTGAGACACACACACACACACACACACACACACCAGAATATTACTCGGCCATAAAAAAGGAATGAGACCTTGACATTTGTGACAACATGGGTGGTAAATACCATATGATTTCACTTCTACGAAAGGGAATCTAACAAAACAAAACAAACACATAAAACAAAACAGAAACAGTTTCATAGATGTAGGAAACAAACTGTTGGTTACCAGAGAGGAGAGAAGGGGAGGCTGGGGAGGGTGAGCTAAACAGGTGAGGGGGATTAAGAGGTACAAACTTCCAGTTATAAAATAGAGATGTAATGTACCGCATAGGGGATATAGTCGATAATATTGTAATAACTCTGTGTGGTGACAGATGGTAAACTTACTATGGGGATTATTTCATAATGTATAAACACACTGAACCACTATTACGTACCCCTGAAACTAAAAGGTTATTGTAAGTCAATCATGCCTCAATAAAAAATTAATTAATTAAAAATAGCTAAACTAATCTCAAAGATCAAACACCAGCAGGTCAGATGTTAACAAGAAAAAAAGTTTTGAGTGGTCACCTATGTCTGGATTGGATCCAGTACCAGAAAAAAACAAGCTATAATGAATATCACTCACTAAGACAAATTTTTAAAATTAGATAGGCACTGTGGACTAGAGAATCATATCACATCATTATATTATAATCATTGATTTTGATCATTGTATTATAATCCTTGAGAGAATGTCCCTGTTCATGGGCAACACACACTGACGTATGTTTTTTTACACTCAAGTATTTTTCTGATCAAGGCTCATAATGTTTATAACTTCCTCTCAAATGGTTCATAAAAAGGAACAGTGTGTGTGTGTGTGTGTGTGTGTGTGTGTGTGTGTGTGTATACACATATATCCAAATACGGCAAAAGACAAACAGGTAGTGAACTCGGTAAAGAGTATACAGTAGTTCCTTGTAGTATTCTCTCTTTTTTTAATTTTTTAAATGTTTATTTACTTTTGAGAGAGAAAGAGACAGAGCATCAGTGGGGGAGGGGAAGAAAGAGAGGAAGACACAGAATGTGAAGCAGCCTCCAGGCTCTGAGCTGTCAGCACAGAGCCTGACACAGGGCTTGAACTCACGAACCATGATATCATGACCTGAGCTTAAGTTGGACACTCAATTGACTGAGCCACCCAGGCACCATTCCTTGTACTATTCTTGCATTCTTTCAAATTTTCCATAAGTTTATAATACATCAAAGTAAAAATTTACCAAAAAAATCAGTGCAATACCTTTAGAAAACTAATGTATTAAACCAATCAATAAAGAATGGATTATAACTATAGCTGAAAAATAAAATCCCAGCATAAAAGACAAGCTGAAGATAAAGTAGTAAGTGCAAAGAAAAATAAAAATCGGTTAAAAGAGTTGAATAAAATTTAAGTAAATACATTGTACAAAGAAGATCCAACATAGACAAAATAGGTTAGTCAGCAGGATAATCCCAAATGGAACAGAAAAGCAATTCAAATATACAACAGCAGAAAATTTCTCTCAAAATAAGGAGCAATTTTTTCTACCGACAGAAAGAGAGCTCTCTGCTTTAAGAAATGCTGAATTATTAATATTGAAACACATTCCTGGTCCAGTTATTGAATTTCAAAGATTAAGAAAAATTTCTTCAAACATCCACAGGATGTTTTTCTTTTCCTGTTTTCCAACAGGAAAGGAGCCTGTTGCATGCAAAAAGGAGAGTGAAGAAAAAGATCAAGGTGACCTCAGACTACTTCATAACAGAATTTAGACCCAGATAACAATGAATCAGTATGTACAAGGTTTACATGAAAGATGACCCGAGTATATTACCCTCAGCCAATATGCCATTGGAATAAAAGGAAGCATACATTCTCAAACATGAAAGAACTTCAGTAATAGAGCTACCATGAGCCCTACCTGGGGTGAAAAAACTATTTGACAATTAAATTCAACCAAACAAAAGGTAAATGGAAAAACTTAACTTGCATCAAAATGAGGCACAGAAGACAATGAAGAAATGTCTACTAAATGCAGAGGGAAAAAAATGTGATGCATTAGATTAATCTGGTTGACTTGCCAATCAGCCATAAAGATGAAACAGAAATTCTCAAGAGTGTCACAACTGAATCTTCTAGGAATGAATCAAAAAAATGGCTCAAGGGGCGCCTAGGTGGCTTAGTCGGCTAAGTGTCCAACTTTGGCTCAGGTCACGATCTCACAATTCATGGACCTGGCTCTGTGCTAACAGCTCAGAGCCTGGAGCCTGCCTTCAGATTCTGTCTCCCTCTCTCTCTGCCCCATTCCTGCTCATGCTCTGTCTCTCTCTGTTTCTCTCTCAAAAATAAAATAACACATTAAAAATTATATTTAAAATAAAAAGCTCAAAACTGGAAAGCCAAAATAAAAAGCTGGTACTGATCATTTAAACTTTATGAATTTTCACTAAGAAAAAGGAAATAAAAGGAAACCTTAAAAAATAAAAAATTAGGGGCGCCTGGGTGGCTCAGTTGGTTAGGCGGCCGACTTCAGCTCAGGTCATGATCTCGCTGTCTGTGAGTTCGAGCCTCACATCAGGCTCTGTGCTGACGGCTCAGAGCCTGGAGCCTCCTTCCGATACTGTGTCTCCCTCTCTATCTGCCCTTCCTCTGCTCATGCTCTGTATCTATGTCTCTCGAAAATAAATAAATGTTAAAAAAAATTTAAAAAAAAATAAAAAATTGAAACTATAATAGCAATGTAGTCAATATTACTTATAATCATATGTGGTTAAGAAAAAACAACAAATAAGTCCTCATCTTTATTATAGGGATTTCATCATTACTGTCTAAAACTAAATCATATATAATTATAAATGGCTTACTATTTCTTTTTTACCTTTTTCTTAATTTTTAAAGGGATATTTATACAAAAGTCCAAGACAGATTATATAAAATTGCCAATATCTCACTGTTTCTTGTCTACATAAAGCAATTTCATATAGTTCAACTTAACATTTTTGTGGTAAAAAAATACTTATTTGAAATATACAATCTCCATTAGTTTCATTTAAGTTTATCTTTTGTTAAATTGAGTAAATATGTAATTTTTTAAAAATATGTGGAGCCTAAACCTATTTTTTATAAAATTACTGCTGTCTTTCCTTCAACCTATTTATCCTTCAAATTATGTATTTGTATATGTAAGCTCATGATATAAACAGATGTTGAAAATAATAATATTTGCTCATCAAAGAATATGGTTGTTTTCAGAGGATTAAGATTTTGTGAGGATTTTGGCTTCTGTTTTACTATTTTTTTGGTATTTTTTGAATATTTCAAAATGAAGATATGTTCTTTTTATGCATATAACAAAGTTTTTATTCTGAGGTGAAGAGAGGAGTGTATCACTAAAAATCAACCAACCAACCAAATAAACAACCAAACACAAAACCAAAAAGCAACCACATGTGGAAGCTTCTGGCCTGCCTCTTGGATGTGCAGCATGAGCAACTACGTGAACAACTTCCTGATGAAAATTAAGAGGACTGACTCCGCTGAGGCCTGTTACTGAACCAGACCCTTGTATGTTCAAGAATATGGCTATGACTTGCCAGACTGCAATCTACAATAGGAAAGGGAATGCATAAGTATAATTTCTCCTCAAGCTGGTTTGCCAACCAGCAGCGCTGGCATCAAGTGAGTACTGGTTGGATGTGCAGAATCCTGGGCCCCACCCCAGAATTTGCATTTTAAAAAACTCCCCACACTGAAGCCTGCCAAATACTGCTTTAAAAGATCTAACAGCTCAATTCTCCCACAAGGGTGTTGGGCAGTAGCTTTAATAAAACTACAGAGATTACTCACTCAGCAGATTTGTAGAAAGGAGAAAAAAATTATATTTTGTCCACATGGAGTTACTTATGCCACATTTTTTTAAAAATATTTTTGTAAACAGAGACAGAGCACAAGCAGGGGAGGGGCAGAGACAGAGGGAGACACAGGACAAGAAGCAGGCTCCAGGCTCTGAGCTGTCGGGACAGAGCTCGACACAGGGCTTGAACTAGTGAACCACAAAATCGACCGAAGCCAAAGTTGGACACTTAACCTACTGAGCCACTCGGATGCCCCTCCTTGTGCCACATTTTAACTGTGTATTATGTAGGCTATGGAGGCCATCTCTGGTGTGGTCATCCACCCGTTTGATAATAGTCTCAGGGAGATGTCAGGGGATATCCAAGGAAACAAATACCAAGGCTAACGGTTATAGAAGGGAAAAGGAAAGCTTTGTTTTCTTGGAGGATGATATAAAGAATCAAGTAGAAGGCAGACTAAACATTGTCTACAGTGGAAAAAAAAATAGCATTACCTGCAAGATTTCTCAGTACATTTAATTCTTTTTCCAAACTGTCTAATGTTTGCTGATCAGCAATGCCATCTAAGAAAGGATCAGTGTGGTCAGTAATATCAATATATTCAATTTCTGAAATTTCCGAAGCAGCTCTAGATGACGATCGACCAGCTGCACTTCTTGATCGAGGATGGGAGGAGAAAGGGCAGCTGGAGCTTTTGTTCACAGAGCTGGAAAGGGGTAGATTTGCTGTTGAAGGTCTCTGTGGTATCTGGCCTATAATGAAAAAAATATATTTTTTAAATCGACTATTTTAAAATTTCTGAATGAATGCTTAAAGATACAAAATACCAGCCCCTTGAACCTAGAGCAGTTAATCCCACGTTACTTCCTCTAGGTCATAAAGAACACTTCAGGGTTATTGTTCTTTCTTTTTTTTATTCTACATTCAGAAAAAGACGAGCTAATTTTAATATTAACTAAAGCAAAACTTCTAAAAACCAAGTCAATTCCAGAACAATTCAATGTCCAATCTTATAATCTATCCCGTAGCCATCCCAACTCCACCCTGTTTCTTAAATTCTGGGATGATACCACGCTCTGCCTTTTAAGAGAAAAAAACCCATAATAGACATGGTACTGCTTCCTAGTGAACCCAGTGAATTTTATTTGATGGTGCTTAACATTTCTCTATTAAAACAAATATGGAGACAAAATATTAGTATGCAAAATCTCTTAGAAAAATACAGGCTTTAAAGAAATTGAAATCATATATCTTATTTTCCTAAATAGGAGTTCAGCCTCTGTTGCTTTATAGGGCACTTTAGTGGAAAGTTCCAGAAACATAGATCTAACTCAGGTTGTTACTTTGTTCCACTAAGGCAGTCACAACTTTGTTTTGACCTATTTCAAAGATTGATTTAGTTGGTTTCTTCAACATATGTGTTTCTTTCATAGTAGGAAAAAAAATCCTTTCAAATCTTACACTAACATAAATTGGCTATAGATAGATAGATAATATAGATTTAGATATAGGTATATAGCTGTAGATATATATAAATATAGATATATCGATATAGATACAGATAGATATATAGAGAGACATATATAGATTGTAGATATAGATAAAGATATATAGATATAGACATATATATAGATATACATATCTTTTGGTACTGCTTACAAGATTCTTTAATGAAGGTCAAGGGAATACTCCAAGTACAAATTTAGAAATTCATAGTGCAGGTATATTTTTATATGTATTGAATCACTATTCAATTGTAACTAAATATATTTATATTAAAGATAAATAATTTATAAGATAACCCTAATATTTCTTTATACAAATTGGTTGTATATAAAATATTGGATTCTTTAAAGAAGTGGCATTATCACTATCATGAAAATCATTATTTGACTGAACATGCCATTATAACATTATGCCCACTCGGCTCAAAGGAAAATGTAAGATTCAGAAGAATAACTACAGGTAGTTGTCATGTACTTAACATTTAATGACTACTGAGTTGGTCTTTTTTTTTAAACTTAAAAATCTACTTGGAATATAGCTAGTACCCTAAGAAGCATCCTAATGCAATATGTAATTATTTAAGCAATTAAAACTGACTAAGGTAAGTCCCAAAGGGCACTAATTTTAATGAACATTTCAGAAATCAATTTTGAAAACATTTTTGTTGGAATGAAATTATGAATAAATTAAAATAAGATTCTGACCTTTTTGTGTCTGTGCACACAGAGAAAATTCTGAAGAAAAGTTACCGACAAAAATGTGTCCATGTTTTAAGACAAATAAATGTAAATATCCCTGTGGATTACTTTAATGACTAGAATTTGGAAATAATTTCTGCTTTTTTCTGTAATCCATAAAGTACGTAATACATCAAGTACACAAATACGTAACAACACATAATATACACACACACAAAAAGCAAACTTGCCGTTCCTATGTAAGAAAGCAGTAGTAAGTACAGCAATCACAGAAGCACAGGTCTGTGAGTTAACAGTGAATTCAACTGCAATGCACTGAAACTTCTACATCTATGGAGAAAACTCCACCTTTCTGTCTGTATTGTGCTGTGTCCCAGTCAAGTAAAGTTGAGAGGAATGAAGAACTCTGATTAAAATAAAACAAATAGCGACGCCTGGGTGGCTCAGTTGGTTAACTGTCCAACTTCAGCTCAGGTCACGATCTCACGGGTTTGTGAGTTCGAGCCCCGTGTTGGGCTCTGTGCTGACAGCTCGGAGCCTGGAGCCTCCTTCAGATTCTGTGTCTCCCTCTCTCTGCCCCTCCCTCATCCATACTCTGTCTCTCTTTCTCTCTCTCAAAAGTAAATAAACCTTAAAAAATTAAATAATACAAAACAAATGGAAGATGTTATGAGGAAGAACTGGACTTTGGCCAACACAGGTAAATACAAGTTGAGAGAAATTTTACATAATGTAGGTGTCCTTCAGAAAATTCAGAAGAACACAAACACTTGCCAAACTCTTGTAACAACATCTGGTTGCCACAGTATTTAGAGGTTAATTGATCCCAACTGAGAAAAAAGAAAGTACACGGGGAGTGGGCAGACTTATGCTTATATGCTTAGCACACAGCAGACAGGCCATTTTTTTAATGGAAAATATGTATAAAGTATAATTTAAAGTACTTGAAACATAGAAAGAGACAAGAGGAAGCGTCAATCTGGTCCTTATTTTTATTCCTTTTTTCTTGTTTATTTAGGCGAGTACATCATCCCCTCTATAAGCTTATTAACGTACAAGCTTATTAATGTTCTTGCCAGGGTTAAGATCCGAAACACCATTAACACTGGCACTAATAATGGGGTGCCTGGGTGACTCAGTCGGGTAAGCGTCTAACTCTTGGTTTTGGCTCAGGTGATACCTCACACTTCATGAGTTCAAGCCCCGCATCAGGCTCCACAGACAGCACAGAGCTTGCTTGGGATTGTCCCTCTCCCTCTCTCTTTGCCCCTCCTTCACTAGCTCTCTCTCTGTCTCTCTTTCTCTCAAAATAAACAAATAAACTTAAAAAGAAAAAGACCGGCACTAATGAAAAATGCCATGACTGAAGGGATGATTCCATGATATTTTTAAAAGTCCAGTTTGTAGATTATAAACATAAGAAATTCCTTTTGGAGAAACTTGTGCCATTACTGGGAGTGTAATCTTAGGAAACTAGAAATTACCACTGCTCACAGTTATACCCTAAAAACAACTGAAGAAATTGGCCTTGGTATTAGCTACAGAATATATGCTCTCCGACCACTAATGAGACCATGCCAAATATCGGAAAGAAAAGAGAAGGGTACTCTGTGCTCTATCAAAGGGCATAAGAATGCAGACCCGGATATGAAAGCATGAATCACTCACTGAGAAGAATTTAACCGATAATTGTCATTGCTATTCTCAGTAAGAACATTAGAACTGGATGAAACATAAGTAGAGCAACATGATTTTTGCATAGTGTTTCAATTACAAATGACATCTGACCAAAGAGCCGCTATTTTATTTCTGAAGAAAAGGTTACAAACCATCAATGCCTTTTGATATTCTTGCTCCACTGTGTAAATAACTAAGAATTTATATACAAAAAATAAAAATGTATTTTCTACGAGTTCTCACATGTATATGGACATTTTATTTAGCAGCGTGGGTTAGTAGAAATAAGGCTAAAAAGTGGGAAACACTTGTCCAGTCTTGCTCAATTAGAAATTACTTTGTGGCCTGAGATAGGCAAATTCATATTTCACTTGAAAATTTAAGTGTTGGACAGAATGATGTTCTAAATCCCCTCTAACTCTGAGAACCTGTGAATTAATACCTAATCTAATTAAACTACAAAACCATCTGTCAAATTCTAAAACTGCCGGGCACTGTGACAGTATCAGTTACTCAAAACTGAAGAAGACATCGCTCCTACTCCCCAGTTGTGCTCCAAACTAACACGCAATCCTGCTACGCTGCTGCATGCATGCAGAAGCTCTTGCTGAACACCGACAAGATCCCAGACTGTGTTCTATTACCGAGGTTACCCCAATGAAAAGGACAGGCTGGGTCCTTGCTTTCTTTCCAAGCAAATGTAGGATGAGCAGAAAATAAGTAAAATAATTTCATCTAGTAATTGGTTCTATGAGAAGGACAAAAGAAGGCAAATGTGATTGGGGGTCTTGAGAGACTAGATTACGTGGGGGGGGGTGGTTTCAGAAGGCCTCTCTAAGGAGGCAGTATCTGGGCTGAGATGGGAAAACGAGAAAGAATCAATCATATGAAAAAGGGGATAAAGATGGAGAAAGAGGCTGCAGACCATCCCAGGTTAGATGGAAGAGCACATTCGGAAGCTAACAAGCAAGAGAAAGCTGGCCTGTGTGAGAACAAGAAGGAAACCAGCGTAGCTACAATGTGGGAGAAGATGCGGTCAGGGGAGAAGGGCAGGGCCAGCTCAGTGCTGCTATGTGGTGTCTGGTAAGAAACAATTTTCTTCTGCCTTCTAAGAAACTATAAGACGCTTTTAAGCAGGAGATCAACAAGATGCAACTTATGATGTAAGTTTATAGAAAATATGATCAGCTCCCCACAAGCTATAAACAATGTTATGACTATAAACAATTCACTCACTGACTATAAACAGTAGAATTTGATGGAAATTAATTACGGAAACTTGTTTTCAGGAGAGGTAAAAAGTGAAATGGAAAGACAAATGAGAGATGATGGAAAACGGACTTGGGCTCATCCTGGGCAGTAATGGTAGACGCGGCTAGATTCGAGATCAATATCAGAACTGAAATCAGCAGGCTCTAGGGAGGAAGAGGCTGTGGTGGGTAAGAGAGGCAAGATGGCTCCTGACGTGGAGACTTCCAGATGCTTCTATGGTTGTGCAGAGACAGGAAGATGGGGTGGGGGAGGTGGAGGTTTTGTTAAGGGCTGGGGAGGATCAGTGGGCTTGCTGCTAAACACAGCTGTATTTCACAGCTATCATATCTTTACATTCACAAACTTAAAAATCTTACAGAAGAATTCCTTTATACGCTGGCACCAGTTCAGAAAATAAGCTTTCGGTAACTCACGCCATAGCCAAGAAGTTTTTAGTTTTATTTCAGGCCACTGCTTCTATTCAGAAAGTCATTTCCCTCTGCCCCCGAATGGTAAATCTTATTCATTTTTTAAGATTCAGCTGAAATGTCACCTAGTCCCTAACACTTTGATGATCTACACTTTTCAATGGCAAAGCAATTACTTTACCATCTCCATTTCTAAAGTGGAATGGCACTACCTCTATTATACCTGATCACATGTACTATTATTGATCGCCTGTCAGTCTCCAAAAGTATGTCCTTTTATAAGACACTTTATATGGGGTCATTTATGTGCTTAAGTCTCTACATAACAGTTTTCCCTAAGTATGGTTTTTGGTGTTATGTATAGCAGCATAACACAGAATTGTTGATAAAATAAACGCCAATTCCTAGACCCTATCTAAGTTTTAATAAGTCACAATCTTAAGAATGAGGTTGAGCGGTGCCTAGGTGGCTCAGTCGGTTGGGCGTCCAACTTCGGCTCAGGTCACAATCTCACAGTTTCTGGGTGTGAGCCCCGCGTTGGGCTCTGTGCTGACGGCTGAGTGCCTGGAGCCTGCTTTGGATTCTTTGTCTCCCTCTCTCTCTCTGCACCTCCCCTGCTTGCTCTCTGTCTCTCAAAACTAAATAAACATTAAAAAAATAAAAAAATAATAATGAGGTCTCGAAATTCATATTACAAGAGGTTTCCCAGGTGATCGTGGTCACACTAACGTTTGAGAACCTCTACAGTAGACTCTAAGCTCTAGGACTACAGGAACGAGGGTTTATTTTATGTCTCCAGTATCTGGCAGTACCTGGCCTAAAGTAAGTGCTCCTGCAAATGTTTTTGATAGTAAATTATTGATTTCAACGTATCACTCCAAATTGATACTTAAAGGCATTTGGCTACTTATTTATAAAGATCTGTCTTAGTAACAAATTCCTCATAGCATGAGAATTTGTTAAACCAGTTCCTTTGACTGCCTCAGAAGGAAGCGACTAGAATTTTTGAAGCTGCTCGAGACTTTAATGTGAGAACAGGTACCTAATTACAGAGCCAAAAAACATTTATCACAAATGGACAGTTTTTCCACTAAAAAAAAAAAACAAAAACAAAAAAAACCAAAACCTTTTAAATCTGACAGATTCTCAACATAAATGGGTATGGAAAGGATCTAAGCTAGCCAAGGAGTTTTAGAAGGCCCTCAAACAAAGGTAAACAACCCTTATTGTCAAGTGTTCCTCCCAAAACTGTGAACCCCCAAAGATCAGGGAACATGATTCATGCAATCCCTTTCCCTCGGGCCTGGCCTCGTGCACTCAACACACGTCTGTAGACACCGCCTGAATTCATCGGTCATGGACAGCGACTTCACGTGACATCCGGCATAAAGCAAACTTATTGCAGCAGGTGTTATTGGATACCAACAATGACCTAATAAAAGTCCTGATTTTAATGATGTCAAAATTCTCTGCATACACTCTCTAGGAAAATATTACCATGAGACTCAACACGTCTAAAGAGTTATCCTATAGACAATCTTGCAATTATTTACGTTAGAGAATGGAGTTGAACTGAAATAGAGATTCCAGGGTTAACACATTCAGCACTAGGTTTAGAACAGAGGTATCTTTTTTTTTTTAATTTTTTAATGTTTATTTATTTTTGAGAGACATAGAGATAGAGCGTGAGCAGGGGAAGGGCAGAGAGAGAGGGAGACACAGAATCTGAAGCAGGCTCCAGGCTCTGATGAGCCATCAGCACAGAGCCCGATGTAGGGCTCGAACCCACAGACTGTGAGATCATGACCCGAGCTGAAGTCGGCCGCTTAACCAACTGAGCCACCCAGGCGCCCCAAGAACGGAGGTATCTTAACATAGCTACAAGCAGCAATCTTAACCTAAACCATTCCTTTCCCAGATGGCTATGTCCGATCAGACTATGAACCAAGTGGGGCACCTGGGTGGCTCAGTCAGTTAAGCATCCGACTCTTGGTTTTGGCTCAGGTCATGATCTCGTGACTTACAAGTTGGAGTCCCACACCAGGCTCTGCACTAGCTGAGGATTCTGTCTCCCTCTCTCTCTGTACCTCCCCTGCTTGCGCTCTCTGTGTCTTTGTCTCAAAAATAAATAAATAAACATTAAAAAAATAATAGTAATATGAATCAAGAAGATGATATGCAAAATTTAGTACAAATACAGTTTCCCGAGAGTGTAATGAAACCGGGTATGTATTTTATAAGAATTGTTCAAAATATACAACATACCCTGGGCTACATTTAAAAATTATTATTCACTAATACATTGTTACAAAAATAACTAAGACTTAGCTCATGTTTTTGAGAAGAATCATGACTACTCTTGGTTTTTTTGTTTTGGAGGCAACACGTAAGATGGTCACTTAAAATGAATAAGTTTACATTATGAAACTGCAAAGACTAATTTTCAGGGACTTAGTAAAGTGCTAAGAGACAAACTAAAAAACAGTGAGTCATCAATATGGCGCTGTGGCCTTCTAGCTGATCTTACCCCTCTTTCGTTGTGTGCTGCTTGTGGATGGGTTCCGGGCACTCTGCACCACACCCAAGGCAACTGCGCCATCAGCAGATGCACTTATGCTGTGGCCTGGCACCCACTCTCTGCCTCCTGAAATGGAAAAATGGTAAACTAATTTCTATCTTGAAAAGGAGAGAAATCCATGTTATTGCTTTATTTTATTTATTGCCTTACTGGATAATATTTAGCTAAGTAAGGACCATTCGTAACAGCGAGATATATATTATAAGAGACAGAATCTCATAATTATAAAATAAACAACATTAGATTTGCATAGCTTAACAAAAGGAAGTAAGCTCTAAATTGCAAAGATATTGCACACACACATTTGAATAGAAACAAATATTTTTTTCATGTAACAATATAACATAAAATATAATAGTTTGTACATGAAGAAACACATTTAAATTCTTAAGAAACCTAAGAATATTGGTAACTTTTGGAAGGAAGCTACAGTTATTTCTCAGAAATCTCACAGATCCTGAGACTTTGAGATTTGCTTTTAAGATGGTATTTAAGAATCATCATACAACACTTAACAGTTAATGAGGTGATGCAAAGAATTTCTCTTTTACTATTTAGTAAGGGCTACATTCTAAATTCTAAAAATAATCTCTCCTCATCTCATTATAGTTATGTTCTCTCACATTCAGCTAGTAGCCTCAAATACAAATATGTGGCAACTCATACAACACAGGGTTAATGATTTCAGTTGGAGAAGAAGAAATTAACTTTATTCATTGAACAGAATTACCCAGCATTCCCTAAAATGAGCATGAACTGCTTAAAAAAAAAGTGTCATAAAACTGTTAGGTTGGCCCACAGGCCATCTGATTTCATGTTTGAATTTACCTGCAATTGTAATCCTAGTACTGGAATAGTTGGATGCTAAGCTATGAGAAGGAAGGTAGTTGAGCCTTTCATTTTTATCAAAAACAAAGAATCTTTCAAGTCCTTGATATTGTTCAGTTATAGGCTTACTTCTGAGGGCTATTTCTTGTAACAACTAGGAAACAAAATATTCAACAAAATTAAGTTTATTTTATCAACACAAAGCAGCACATTTATTCATTGAGCACCTACTTCGCTCTTGGCAAGGATTCAGCCCCCATCATATTTAGGGTCTAGTAGTGATGACATAGGCCATAACACAACATTTATATATAGTAAAAGTTCTGAAAAATATATAAGCCACAACATAGTAATAAACTGAAAGTTGTATTGATCCAAGGAAGACAGAAGTTCACACAAAAAAGTAAAGTTTTCTTTTCTCCTTTCTTTTCTTTTCTTCCCTTAGTGTCTTCTTTGTGTGTAAGTAACTTTGGAAAACAGAATATCCCCTATATGTGATGCTTTTGCATTAGTATCTTTGCCTGTACAGAAACGAGTTTCAAAGGTGAAAGCAGAATACCAGGGAAATAAATCTGGTCATACACAAAAATCCAAGTTAACAAAATACTTACTGTGAAGTAAATATGTGTGTAGGAAACTGAGGCAAGAGCGAGCTAAGTAATTTGAGAAATTTATACGACTAGAAATTGGCAGAACTAAGTTCCAGCTGGTTGGAGCCTAGGCTTATTCCCCCACCCTATGAATTCATTTCATGATATCCTTTCAACCTAGGAAAGAATATTAATGGGACTAAAACATACATGAGTCTAGTAAGAAGCAGATTAGAGATTCAGAAGTGAGACTCTAGATGGGCTTAAAATACGATCGGAGTGCTCTCAGCACTTAACAGCTCCCTAAAGGATCCTAATTAATGCCCAAGCGCAATCTATTTGAAGGAAGCAAACACACAAACTCTACTCAAATTTCTAAATCATACAAATGGTAAAATATTACAAAACAAAGATAGTGACCAATAAAGCATCTGCTTCAAAGACATGTCCAAGTTGGCTCTACTCGTGACATCTTCCCTGGCCCTCCCAGGCACTGATCACCAATTTACAGCACCCTGCAGCTTTCGCGCACTCTTCCTTGGATCAGACAACTGCCACTCGCCACTCGGGAACATTTTTTTTTTAAAGCACCAGTTGACAGATAAGAACAAAGAAAGGGGGGTTGCTTGCTTGTCTCTCAAATTCACCAAGTTAACTACTGGTGGTTTCAGAACCAGAACCAAGAGCTCCTAACTAGACCTTGTTCTTTCTGGCATCCTATCCTACCCCGCTGTGGCTGCTCCAGGACACGGTCCTTCATTCCATAGATTCCATCTTTACGAAGGACTCAGTGTCTGAAAGCTGAAGTGCAAGGTGAACTAGCTTGCACCCAAGTGGAAATCAAAAAATTCTACTGCTAAAAACTGCCCATCCTGCTCACTCTTAAGTTTTCTACTGCAGTAAAAAATTTTTTTAGTAGTCTCTGCTCAAGGAATGCCTTCTACTAGAACAGGAAGAAAAGTAAAAACAGTTCGTGTCTAGTCATCAGGGATGAAAATATATACCACTGTGTATAAGGCACTGTTCTCTATGACATGATCACTTACCAGTTTTTTTTTAAAAACAAGTGTAGTATAAGGGATAAAAATATGATTAGTAGCTTTTTTAAAATTTCAATTTTAATTATGAAATACTTTAAATATGTAGATATGTATTATATAGAATATAACTTGATCACACAGTTTAATGTCAGTAATTTAAAATCTTTTTCTTCAGATATCCATACCAAAAAAATTAGTCTTTAGAGCTAATTGTATTATTGCATTGAAGTGGACATACTCTATTCTGATGCATGGTTTTGACTATTGGATCTCAATGTATCCATAAAAAGTTATATTTGTCTTAAATTTTTCAAAAAATACTGACTTCTCCCTAGGTGTCCTTTTACATTTAAATTTTAATGTCATATTTTTGAGATGTACCCATGTAAATAAAAACAGTTCTATTTCATTCATTTTAACTGCTAGATTGCCTTCCATTATACAAAGTACCACAGATTACATATCTGTGAGTTTGGGCCAAATGCCTTTTATGAGGTTACAGAAGACAATGTCTCCCCCTAGGGCAAAGATCAGGCAGGTTTGTACCCTATGAAAGAACTGTGGTCCATATGCTCAGGATTCTTCTGCCATGGCATAGGACACGGCACGAACATGTTGTCACATAGCACTCTTCACGACGCCATGTGGACATCAGAAAGGTAGAGTTCTGTTGCGGACATTCGTTCTATGATTGTTTTCTTCATTGGGGGAAGAGGAACAAACGCTATCTCTGATGAGGCTTTACTTTCGAGACTCTCCTATCGGTTAAATTGTGGGAATGTCTTCTAGAAGGGAATGGATTTCCTTTGGCAGACATATTAGGGTATCAATAGACATGAATTAAAATTGATGTTAACTTGTTGGCTTGGGGCTTCTGAGTAAGAAATGTATACTTAAACTGGAAACCTACGCTCAGTGAAAGCCCAAGATTGCCATTTTTCAGGGAAGATATTTTATGGACTTGGCCCAGATCCTCTGCAGATATCAGTTGTCCATCTTGCTGAATTTGTGAGTATGTCTCCGGGCGTAGTCCTTCAGTGACTGAGAAGACTTTGAGGGGCACAAATTTCTGCAAAGATCTCAGCCCAGGTTTGCACTTCAAAAGAGAAGAAGGCCCATCACAAAGTGGGGACAAAAATCCAATTCCCCTGGCAGAAGTGGCAGCAGATCCACATTCATTCTTCTATGTTTTTGCCCCCCGCTTAGGTTTAGGCATCATGGAGATTCATTTCAAATGACTTTGAAGGGTTGTTCAAATATCTGACTTGCCTAATTTTCAAAAAATGTATTAGGTAATCACGATTACCTAAGATTTTTAATATATAGAACAGAAATTCAAATATAGTTTCAAAACTTGGCAAAGTGCAACAATGAGCTACTTTACTTTTCCTCTAGGATGAAATGAAAACTAAACCCTTGTATCTTTATTAGCCATGTTTTTGAAGGAATTACCTTTAAAACCTTATACTTACATTAAGCCACAAAAATTGGTTCTATCTACAAATCTGCATTTATTTCATTTAAACCAGGGACTATACAGTAAAAAGCTAGAAAGGATTTATTATGCTAAATTATTCATAATAATAAATTTCATTTAGAAAAGTAACAGCTCTCTTACTATGGTGCACGAGGTGGGCTTTAAAGTGTTATTTGTCATAGAAAACCATTTGTTATAATGGCATTTACCATATTAGATTTTGTCCTGTAAGTAATTAACATTCTTTCCCATATGCGTCATTCTTCAACTATCTCATGATAATATAAGGTAGCACATTTTAACTTCAATAGGCAGTAATGTTTGAGAATATATTGTGTCTTATGACATTTCTTATAGCATTTTTAATACAATAAGCATAAGAGAGATTTACCAGTGGTGACTCTGTAGTTTTAGAATCTTCGGGGTTTGGCCTCTCATGCAGATTGCTAAATTCCAAGGATTCTTTGATGTCTTGAGATAATTGCTCCTTAATGGAAGGTTTTTCTAAATCTAGACTTGGCAAAGGATCCTTGTTCTCAAGCGACATGCAGGAATCATCAGACTTTTGATTGCTTTCCATATTTATAGTTTTCTCCTTGAAATTTCTTTCAAAAAAGTTGCTTCCCCCTAATTTTTCAATGGCAGGAGAATAAACATCAGGGTCCACAATGGTGTCGAATTTTGTATCTGAAGCTCCTGCTGTTGAAAACAATTATTTACAAAGTTAAATTAGTTGATTAAACTGTCAATAAATGAAAACTTTTCTGGTGTAAAGTTTTATCAATAAGCACTGTTTTGTCAACATTTCTGTACTGACATCTCAGTGTTACAATACTTTTACTCTGCTTATGTTCGCGAATGATAATCATAACTTACTGTTACATTCAAACCTTAATGAACTGGACTAATGGAAGGAGGCAAGATTTTATTTTGTGATGAAATTTTGAAATTGATGCCCATTTTTATTTCAGCCTGTGGTTCAATTCCCACTTTCCTGCATCCTCTCTCACCCTAGTTTTACAACAGCAATTTATGAAAAATAATACAGAGAGAACCTTATTTCCACATTTTGCTTCTCTTCCTTAGAACGCTTAGTGATGAGGTGAGGGCAAAGGGAGATCGCGGGATGAAAGGGCAGTACCAGTTAAGGGACAAAACTGTTTAAGCTGGGACACCTGCCTCTGGGAAATGAGCAAGATTATATTAGTCACCACCTCATTATGTCTGCTTTAAATAAATGAGTTGGTTTAGATCACTAGTTTTCAACCTGGGTGCACAATGGAATCATCGGAAGGTACTCTTTAAAATTGTCAGTGTACGGGCCTGACCCCAAACCAATTAAGTCAGACACTGAGAGTGGCATTTAAGCACTGTTTCAGCCCCACCCCACCTCCGCCCTGCCATGTTCTTCAGGCGATTATAATGTGCAGCCAGGATTGTGAAACACTGGTCTAAATTTTATGGAGAATAAAATTTTTTGACAATTTTTAGACCACACTGCATTCATTTTAAATAAAAATATGTATATCGTTATCCAGATTGAATATAGCTTCATCTGATTGTCCCCATACTCTTTCCAAAATAAATATCTTGTCCCTATAAATAGATGGTATAAAATAGTAAAGGCTATGACTAAAATACTCTCCAGTGATGTAAAATCTGCCTTGCTGCCCAAAGGACTCACTCGTTGCAATCAAATGTTTGTATAGCTGGGCAATCACACATAGTATTTAGAACTTCCATTTCCAACAACTGTCAACTCTTAAGTCACAGAGCACTGTAAGAAAGACCATAACTTTCATGTCACAGAAATACTTTTACAAGAAAAACTTTATAAAGGCAATTCAATTTAATGAAACTTGCACAATAATGCTGTACTTTCCTCCTAAGCTTGAATAGAAATTAGTTGTTTTCTTGGTACAAAGAGATGCCATTTTCTATATGTAAATGTCTACAACTAACCTCTGTAATATTTTTGCAAGATTACACAATTCCACTACTGCTGAAGAGGTGACAAAGCAGCCTTTATTAGTCTTTAAAATCTGATGCAGGGGCGCCTGGGTGGCTCAGTTGGTTAAGTGGCCAACTTCAGCTCAGGTCTGATCTCGCGGTCTGTGAGTTCGAGCCCCGCGTCGGGCTCTGTGCTGACAGCTCGGAGCCTGGAGCCTGCTTCTGATTCTGTGTCTCCCTCTCTCTCTGCCCTTCTGCTCACGCTCTGTCTCTATGTCTCAAAAATAAATAAATGTTAAAAAAAAAAAAATAAAAAAAAAAAAAAATAAAATCTGATGCAGAAAATTGGGGTATGGTTTAATTTGGTCTATTCATTGGAAGTCCCATTAAGTCATAAAAATTAGAGATCTTGGTTCAACATTTGAAAATTAATCTAATCAGTCACATCCACAGGCTAAAGAAGAAAAATCACAAGATCATATCAATAGATGCAAAACAGAAATAAAAGGGAACGTCCTCAACTTGATAAAGACTATCTGTAAAATAGCCCTACAGTTAACACCATACTTAATAATGATAAACTAGATGCTTTAACCCTAGGATCAGGAACAAGTCAAGGCTGTCTCCTCGTACAACTCCTTTCCAAAATCATTTTAGTAGTTCCAGCTAATGCAATAAAACAAGAAAAGGAAATAAGTATATGGATTGGGAAGCAAGAAAAAAATCTATTTTTGTTCACAGATGACATGATTGTTTATGTACAGAGTCTGAAATAGTCAACAAAAAAACTTCTGGAACTAATAAGTGATTATTTCAAGGTTGCAGGATACAAGGTCAAGATACAAAAGTCAATCACTTTCTTATACACCAATATGAATAAGTGGAATTGGAAATTAATAACACAATATCATTAGCACACAAAAATAAAATACTTCAAAGAATCTATATGATTCCATATTAAGATCTATATAATCAGAAATCTCTGATGAAAGAAATCAAAGAAGTAAATGGAGAGATAGTCCATGTTCACGGGTAGGAAGACTCAATATTGTAAAAATGTCAGTTCTTCCCAACTTGATCTATAGATTCAATGCAATCCCAATTAAAATCCCAGAAAGTTATTTTGTGGATATTGATAAACTGATTCTAAAGTTTATATGAAGAGGCAAAAGACCCAGAAAAGCCAACGCATTGGTTTTTGAAGGAGAAGAATGAAAGGAGAAGGACAAAGTCAACGGACCAACACTAAACAACTTCAAGAAATACCATGCAATTATAGTAACCAAGACAATTTGGTAAAAGTATAGAAAGACATATCAATGGGACAGAACAGAGAACCCATAGATAGCCCCACATAAATACAGTCAACTGATCTTTGCCAAATAGCAAAGGCAAAACAATGGAGAACAGACAGTGTTTACAACAAATGGTGCGAACATTTGCATGCCCTCAAATTAATCTGGAACAAACTTTACACCCTTCACAAAAATTAGCTCAAAAGAATGATAGACCTAAATGTGAAATGCATAACTATAAAACTCTTAAAACATAAAAATCTAGATGATCTTGGGTATGGTGATGACTTTTTAAGACACAACAAGGGCAGGATCCATGAAAGAAATAACTGATAAACTGAATTTCATTAAAATTAAAAATCTGTTGTGTAAAAGACGCTGTCACAGAAGACAAGCCACGGCCTTAGGGAAAATATTTGCTAAACACCTATTTGATAAAGCACCACTATCCAAAATATTAAAAAATCTAAAATCTGAAGAATAAGAAAATGGGCCAATGACCTTCACAGACACTTCATCAAAGAAGATATATAGATAGCAAATAAGCATATGAAAAGATGTTCAACGTCATATGCCATTAGGGAATTGCAAGTTGGTAAAACAACAATGAAATCCACTCCACTATTGCTGGAATGACAAAAATCCAAAACACTGACAATACCAAATGCTGGCAAGGATATGGAGAACAGGAAGTCTCATTCATTGCTGATGGGAATGCAAAATGGTACAGCCACTTTGGCAAATGGGTACAGCCACTTTGGAAGACAGTTTGGTGATTTCTTCCAAAACTAAACACATTCTTACCATATGATGTAACAATTGCAGTCCTTGGTATTTACCCAAATGAGTTGAAAGTTATGTTCAAACAAAAACTCACACATGGATGTTTACATTTATAGCAGCTTTATTCATAATTGCCAAAACTTAGAATTAACCAAGTTGTTCTTCAATAAGTGAATGTATAAATAAATTGTGGTATTTCCAGACAATAAAATATTACTTTGCACACACACAAAAAAAGAAAACAAAACAAACAAACAAACAAACAAACAAAAGGATCCAGGCACCTGGGTGGCTCAATAGGTTAAGCCTCTGACTTCGGCTCAGGTCATGGTCTCATGGTTCGTGGGTTGAAGCCCCGCACTGGGCTCTGCACTGACAGCTCAGAGCCTGGAGCCTGGTTCAGATTCTGTGTCTCCCTCTCTGCCCCTCCCTCAACTTGCTCTCTCTCTCTCTCTCTCTCTCTCTCTCAAAAATAAATATTTTAGGGGCTCCTGGGTGGCTCAGTGGGTTAAGCGGCCGATTTCAGCTCAGGTCATGATCACACGGTCTGTGGGTTCGTGCCCCACCTTGGGCTCTGTGCTGATGGCTTAGAGCCTGGAGCCTGCTTCAGATTCTGTGTCTCTCTCTCTCTCTCTGCCCCTCCCCTGCTCATGCTCTGTCTCTATGTCTCTCAAATATAAATAAACATTAAGAAAAATTTTAAATAAATAAATAAATAAATATTTTTTAAAAAGGATTTATCAAGCCATAAAAAGACATAGTGTCACTTTTAAGTGTATATTACTAAGTGAAAAATGCCAATCTGAAAACATCACATGCTGTATCATTCTAGCTATATGACATTCTGGAAAAGGTTTAATTTTAAAGATAGTGAAAATATCAGTGGTTTCCAGGAATTAGGAGGGAGGGGGGATAATAAAAAAAGGCACGGAACAGACTATTTTAAAGTTACTAAAACTACTTCTTTACCAATGATGAATACATGTTACTATAAATTTGTCCAAACCCACAGAATGTACAACACCAAGAGTGAACCCTTGTGAAGTATGGGCTTCTGGAGATAATGGTGTGTCAGTGCATGTCTGTTGATTGTTCTGGTTGGGATGCTGATTGTGGGAGAAGCTATGAGTTTGAGAAGGCAGTGTGTATATATATGGGAATGATCTGTATTTCCTGCTCGATTTTGCTGTGAACCTAAAATTGCTCTAAAAAATAAAGTCTAAAATAAATCAAGCATCTTTAAAGTAATACCTTTTTTTAATGTTTATTTATTTTTGAGAGAGAGAGAGACAGAGAGACAGAGCATGAGTGAGGAAGGGCAGAGAGAGAGGGAGACACAGAATCTGAAGCAGGCTCCAGGCTCTGAGCTGTCAGCACAGAGCCTGACGTGGGGCTCGAACCCACGGACCATGAGATCATGACTCGAACTGAAGTTGGACACTTAACTGACTGGGCCACCCAGGCACCCCTAAAGTAACACTTAATGGGTGTTTATATTCAGCATTTCCCCAAAGGTAACTGGAACACCACATTCCGGGTAGGCCAAAAAATATCTTCTGGACTAGGTCTGGAGCCCTATAAAGTCCTAAATTCCCATGTGGATATGGTTCATAGTCGGTCGTAATAATGTATAGGCTTATTGGTTGAAAATGTCAAGTCCAGCAGGATTACCGCAGATCACGGTTCTCTGCCATCTACATCCCAATCAGAAGGTAATCATCAGTTTTATAACTAGTTTTTTCAAATAATGTTCTCAAGTATCTCTCAAGTCCTTCATATGAGACATATTCATTAGTTTTCCTGAAAATTCTAAATAGAGTAAAAATAATATTTGAAAAGTAGAATAGCAGTAATCTGACTCCTATGTTTTAGCTTAGAAAAATGTGATCTAAGAAAGCAAGTGACATGTTCAAGGTCACACAGTGATTTAAGGCAGAAATGGAAATGAAATCTGACTCCCAAACCAAGATAATTTCCTGTGACTATCTTTAAGTGGTGCTCTCACCATCTGGAAATTGAAACCAGACATTTGCACACAGCATTCTAATCTATAAATTCTAAGGCAGCTACTAGTAATAATGTAGATATATCAACAGGATGATTTGTTTTGGTTTGGTTTTATCACTTATGAAAAACTTTACATCACATCTGAATATTTGGGGAGCAGATTTAATGCAAAGGAGGGCAATAGGATGCCAATTAGATTTTGTCACTAAAAGCATATCCGTGTAATCTTTCAAATGCTGCTAGCTCAGTTCATAATAACTCTTAGAGGTAGCAACCAACACAGGCCGCTTTTTCTTCTGAATACTAGTACTGTTGTCCACTGACTGCAAAGAGTATTTGCTAGAAAACTACTATCAACCAAGTGTTTCTAAGTACCAAATTTTTTGGGTTTTAAATGAACAACATAATAGGTCAACCTTTACATGCTGCAATACATACTGGTTTTATTAAGTTACTAACAGTCATTGTTAATAATATTAATCCATAAGAAAAAAAGTTACCTTTTGAGTTGTTTTTACAGTATGAAGAGCTATTGTTCAGATGAAGATGTAAGAGCTCCGCTCTTCCCTTGGTGAATACGTGATGTCGACGAGTGTCGTCTTCATACAGAAAAGTGTTCTGATAATCGGGAAATGCGCAACTTTCATTTTTGGGACAAGCAAAAGAAAAGAGTTGAAAGAAAGGAAAAAAAAAGGAAAGTAAAAAGTCCCAGCTTATTAAAACAAATACAACAAAACTTTTAGGGATAGGGTTATTTACATTAATTTAATAATTTTTTTACCTTACTGTGGACACACTCTAACCCACAAGTAACTAAATAGTATTTGGGTTTAAAGATACAGGTAACTGAACCAAATTGGACTTAACTGAACGATGTCCATAATGTTAATTAAAAGCTTATTTAAAACAATATTCTAGGGTGCCTGGCCAGCTCAGTCAGTTGAGTGTCTAATGCTTGATTTTGGCTCATGTCATGATCCCGGGGTCAGAGGATCGTGCCCCCAACCTCAGGCTCTGTGCTGAGGTGCGGAGCCTGCTTAAGATTCTCTCTTTCTCCCCGTCTCCCCCTCTCCCTCCTCCAGCTTGCACTGGCTTGCATGCACGCTCTCTTTCTCTCTTTAAAAAACATTCTGAAATAAGTTTGGTTCCTCATATTCTTTCTCCTAAAAATGGAGACTTACCTTTCAAGCTCATTGAAATCTGATGAAATTAAGGTTTTATTACTTAAACTTTTTATTTGCTCATCAATGAACTATCAGAGTCAAAAAGTCATATGTGATATTTATTTTCAGTTTTTAATGATGATTACTATATACTAACATATGTACGATTTAAACATTTTCTATAAGTTGAATAATATATTTAATAATACCCCAAGTGTACGTAAACTTTACAAAGTACCACCATAAAAGCTCCTGGATTATGCTCCCGTGTCATTTATGATCCTTTATTAGTCTTCTTAGAAAAGATGAAACTCTATGTACACCTCCAAACTCAAAATGCAAAACTATTGCCAAACCACGATCAGTAACTTTCTCTGGCCTCTATAACATGGAGGTCAAAGCAGGACTTGTGATAAGATACAGAAAGGAATCAGAAATGAGAGCAGAAATGTCATTTCATCTCCTTAGGGATACAGTTGTCCATACAAATCTCTTATCTACTGACCAGAAGGTGGACTCCTGCCAAAAGCACATTTGCTACTAGATATGTGAGCCTATGTGTCCAAACACGGGGCTTTTCAGGTCCAAGGGCATCACTTAGGCCCACTGCTACTCCAAAATGCTGACAGGGTCTAGCATACCAACATATCAACAAAATTTGGTGTTGGGGCTACTTAGAAGGAACTTTACTCTGCTGTTTACCCAATTTAATACTCTGTAATCAAAATACGGGAAACCCTAGCTAAATATGAACAGCAAAGGAGACTTGGAGTACTTTTTAACATTGCTAACCTATACAGCTAGATATTATTTTTCACTTGGAAATGACAAAATTCTAAAAATAGTTATAAAGTGAACCATTGTGCTTCATTTATTTAATTCATTACATAGTAAACTCTACCTACAAAGTAATCTATAGTCTGGGACATCTTTTTGTCTCAAATGAGTCATTAATACATCTGTTTTTATTTAGGGTTCATAGCAAACTGAAATAAGAAAAGAAGAAAGATCATATGAAATATAGTATCCTTGGTAAGCTATTTCAAATAATAATGCTAAATTTAGAAGTATCTATTAAGTACTCCAGATATTAGGTAAGAGTATAAACATAATATTGTCACTTTTCTGATTATTGAGTATTGGAATATTAGCAATATTGTGCACAAATTTAAACATGGCCTTAGTAAAATATATTCTAACATTGAAGTCACATGTTTTTTACATCATGAATTTCTCATTTAAGGAGATAGGTGATTTTGGGGGATAGGTTTTTAATAAACATCAAAAGCAATTTAGAAAGATCTTACCTTTGTTGACTGTCTACATCTGCTAACTCAACTTTGTAGGGCACTACGTTTCCTGGTTCTTCAAATTCCTCTTCATAAGTCTTATTAAATGCATTAGTATAATATTAGTATGTTCAATAAATGTATTATACATTAACCATCTAACCTGTACAGAATATTGAGAGAATTTTCTTCCTACAAATAACATCATGTGCTTTCTGACTATGCACCATAGAACAATTCCAGGAGGACTAATTCAATAAATATTTGTTGAGGGCATTTGCTGTGTCAGTCATTTCATCGGTACTATCACACCTAGAAACAACAGTAACAGCTGCTTTACTATGTAACTACTGAGTGCCAAGTAGGATAGTGACTGAGATGTTTTTAGTTCTCTGGCCACCATGTTACAAGATTACCCTGTGCCTCAGCTAATGAATGCCAAGCACAGACACATATACGTAAGAATGTGGGCTTATTTGTTCAGTACCTTAAATTTACCCAGAGGGGAAATAAAAATGTGGCTAGGAGCACAAACGCACAGAGCAGAAGCTACTAACCTAAAGAAGAAAGTAGTATTTAAAGAGGTACTTCCTCCATTCTAGTCTCTTTCTGTGACAATCATAGAAAGAGAAATATCGAGGGCAAGCATTACATTCAGCTACTAGATGACTAGAAAATTAGAAATGTGCTGAGTTTGTCCCAACCTAAACCTTCATCCTAAAGCTCCAGCTCTGACCGACTTGAGTTCCGGTTGATTCTATTTTGTGTCTTCTAGAGGTTTATGTTCAAGTTATTACACTAAATCCCTTAAATCCTAGTACTATTTTTTCTTTAAATAGAAAATAATATTAGATGACATTCAAGAAACTACATGGATACAAATTATATTAAATAGATACCATATAAGAAGACTAATTTTTGTTTGAAAACCCGATAACATAAACGACTAAATAAAACAAACACTAAACTATATTTCTTTAAGTTAAAAGAATAAAATGTCTTCTCATCTTCTATACTACATGTTTCCAAAAAAGCACAATACCAATTCAGCTCACAAATTTACTGCCTGCATTAAAAATAATATTTTTATTCTTATCAGCACGTTTAAATTCAAACTCTTCTAAATTTTCTTCCCAACAATGCTTAATTAAAAAAAGTTTTATTGAAAATACTATGTAGTTGTAACTATATGTTATGAATTTTTTGTTGGCTAAGTAATAGAGTAGCCATTATGCACTTACATCATCCAGTTCAACTATTTTTAGAGATGGCTCGGGTCTCTCTATGTTTAATTCTTCTACTGGCAGAAAAAGTGTTGGGTGTTGTTTGGTTTCCTCAACTAGAAAATAAGATTAGGAAGTAATAATTAAAGAATATACTTCACCTGATAATTCCCTATCTTCAAATAACATAGTCAACAGTAAGAGAATAATGTTCCTTTGTGTACTCACACTGATACACTGATGGTGTCAATCTCCCCAGCTCAAGTAAAACACACATTTTCTTAACATTCAATTTTTAAGTAAAACTATTTAGGGGTGCCTGGATGGCTCAATCAATTAAGCATCTGACTCTTGATTTCAGCTCAGGTCATGATCTCACAGTTGGGGATCAAGCCCTGCATTGGGTTCGGTGCCCCACTAGGCACGGAGCCTGCTAGGGATTCTCTCTCTCCCTCTTTCTCTGCCTCTCCCCTATTTACACGCTCTCTCTCAAAAATAAATAAATAAATAAATAAATAAATAAATAAATAAATAAATAAACAAACAAACAAACGTAAAAAGAACAACTAATTTAAGGCAAAGTAAATCTATTGAATGAGAAGGAGAGTATGCTTGATTTTGGTCTACAGATAAAGGGCGCATAGTCCAGTTGAGGATAATATAGTAAAAAAACAAAACAAAACAAAACACAAAAGCAGATGCTGACTAATGCTTAATGTTTAAAATTTGAAATAATAAATTAGAAAATATCTAATCAAGACTGAACTAACCATCACTGTCTTCATCACTTTCATTCTGGGAACACTGTGTGTCACTAGCATTTTTACACTGAGGCATGAATGTATCTGGCAGCATGTCTCGGAGTTGCTCCTGTGGAGTTCTATGGAACAAGAAGCAATTAAAAGACTAAAATAGATAATCTGAAACTTTCCCAGACAAGATCTTGATTTATATCACAAATAAGTGAGTATACAAAATTAACGATGAAACCAAAGCTATACCTCTGATTCATGGAAGAAAAGTATGATTATGTAATGGAAACTTAATCTACTAAAATAATTTTGTAAATCAAACTAAGATCACCCAAGAGTTTTCAATTGCATGGCCTACTGTTTTTCGTTTAGGATAAAAATCAAAGTTAAGACAAAAGTCAGTCCCACAGAAGCCACATGGAGTCCATGACATACCACACTATTTAAAGAGATAATTTATGAATGTATGTTGTACATCACAGCCTAGGTATTATGTCGCTAGATTGTAAGGGAGCCTAAAGACATTTTTATAAACTTTCACCCAGCCAGTAGGCTGATAAAATATGCTCCCACAATATGAATATGGTGTGTTCTGGCTGTGGCATCGACTGCCCAGTTAATGAGGTTTGATACGGCCCATCTCATATAGAAGGCAACCAAACAGGAATTCTCAGAGGTCAATATTATGCATTGGTTCCAGAGGATATTCCCAAATTCCTGGTGTGGTGGCACCTTTTAATCAAGAATAAAAATAACTACAACCCTTCCAGACCATGCCAGTTCATGGAGTCCCCATATAAAAGTCAGGGCCTTGTTAACGATATTAGCAGGTAACGGTGATACAAAGTTTAAGATGTACCAGGCTCTGTTCCAACTAATCTCAAGTATTAAATATTATTAGGTATATTAAAATAGATATTAGTATTATCTTAATTTTACAAGTGAGAAAATTGAGGCACAAAGAAGTAAAGCAACCTGTACCGTCATTCAGGTAGTAAATACAGAAGGGGATTTGAACCCAAGGAGTCTGCCTCCCCAAGTCAATGTTGTTAACCATTATCTATATGGCATCTCTCACTATTTGCAAAGGCAGTAAAATTTGATAATCTGGCAATCTATGGTTATGTTAATTTTCCCAGTACATGTAATGCATATATCAGAACACTCCAACAAATTTATATATTATTCAGCTTGGTGTCCTGACAAATTTCATGAGCGTACCATCTTACATTCTTGATTTAATTAAGTAATGGAAAATATAAAGAGTAAAGGTCAAAAAAACAACAAAAAAAACAACTGGCACCTGGCCACCAGAAACCTGCTTCCAGTTTGACACAGATATACTATACACAAAGTTCAATTATAGATGCATGTAAATGTACTATTATTTAGATACACCTTCTTTGTGAAGTAAAAATTTATCTAATTTTATGAGCAAAGCCCTGAACCAAAGGCCTAGAATCTAGACAACAGAGTATTGGAATGATTGTTTATTCTAAACTCAATATTTTGAAGATGAGAAAACAGAGACCAACAGAGTTTAAATGATCTTCCCATGAACAAACAACTAGTTACTCTATGAACTGGGTCTGTAGTCTGGATATTGGCACCCTGGCACCAGTGCTTGCTCGAAAGATCATGCCACGTAAATAAAAGGATGAAACATCTTGTAGATATAAGATTCCCTCTCCAGGTTTTCCTGAAAATGTAAACAAACATTTATTGAACACAGACTCACTGACAGGTACACACTACTGAGCTTCACACCTAAAAGACTTGTATGGGTGTTACACTTCACAAGAGCTATAGACAGCTTGGACAGCAGCTACATAGGAATAACTAGACTAGAACAGCATATGAATGGACTAAAGGCCCCGACACATAAACCACAATGGGATACAACTGTCCACCTCCGAAGATGACCAGTACCAAACAAACAAACAAAAAACCCTGAAGATACCAGGTGCTAGCAAAGATGGAGAGCAACTAGAACTCATACATTTTAGGAAGGCGTGGAAACTGTCCAGTCACTTTGCAGACAGAGTCTGGCAGTATATTTATAAAGACAAATATACACATACCAATCTAGCCAGCCAGGCCCCAGGTATTTACCCGGGGAATTAAAAACTGATATTCAAACAAAAACCCATTTGCAAATGTTTCTAGCAGATTTAGTCATAATTGCCAAAAACTAGATATCGGCAGGATGTTCTTCAACAGATTAATGGATAAGCTGTACATCAGGATGATGACACTCCGGTCCACAATAAAAACGAATAGATTTCGATTCACTGAAGAGCACGGATGGCTCTTAAATGCATTTTGCTAAATAAAGGACACAAAAGCCTACATTATTGCATGATCTCACTTACATGACATTCAGAAAAAGGCAAATGTATAAGGATGGAAATGGATCAATGGTTGTCATGTGTTGGGGAAGAAGTGTTGACTATAAAGGAGAAGCAATAGGGAATTCGGGGGGATGGAACTGTGCTGTTTGGTGCTATGACAAATATTTGACTCCAGGCATTTGTAAAAATCTATAGAACTGTACACGAGTTTATGCTATTCAAATTTTAAAAAGTACTCAGGCTGTGGACATAACCAGTGAATGGCAGAGCTACTCTAACAGAGGTAGGAAAGAAATAAGCGCCATGGTCTCAGCAACTTTGGAGAAAACATTTTTGACTGGATACTGTAGGCTAAAGATAAAAAGCACTACATTTCAAATATTAGCTTGAAATTCTGGAACTAATGTACACACACACACACATACACACACACACACACACACACACACACACACACACTAGGGCTGATAAATGAATAAATACATCATAGGTAATGAAAGCCAGGATTCTCACTGTAGGTGAAAGAAATCACAAATAAGAAAAGAAAGGATGTGATGCTGGTTTGGAGTCAGAGGTGGGAGTGTACACTCAAGTTTACCTCAATAGATGCCCAGGTAGATACAGAAATAAATGTAGCTGTGCGGGTATAGCTGTAAGTATACATACATATATTCCCTAGATGTTCTCTGAGAAGACCTAGGCTCTGTGGTACCTGAGTAGCCATGAGCACATCTATACTCCAGATCTTGGTTTCTTAATCCCATTTTTAAAAAAGGAATCAAGATTACTTGGAGAAATTATTTCCGGGCTAGGGCACAGAAATGCATCTTGGGTGCCAGAAAAGTGAAGGGATATTAAAAGTAAATAAATCGACAGACAAAAAAGGATGAGGACACGTTGAAAGAAGAGAGGAATCAACCTGAAATGGCTCTCAGGGGTCAAGGCAGGAACTATGTGAGTCACAAAATAAATAACAATAGTGTTGAATATTAATTAAAAAATAAAATGCATATTCATGAGCCCACGCAAATAAACGACTGAATAAGTAAATGAAAGGGGGAGAAGGAATATTCTTCCTTGAAGAATTCTAATTAATAAATATAGAAGAAATGAAGGAAATAGAAAATCACTAGTTCCATGGAAAAATGCTCAAATAAGCAGAGGAAAGTTTAAGGAAAAACAAGATTTTGTATCATCTCAAGGCATCTCCCCTAAAACATTTATTAATCACCCCGATGTGAATATTTGTGCCCCCTCTCAAAATTCATATGTCAAAATCCTAACATACAATGTGATGGCGTTAAGAGGTGGGGTCTGTGGGAGGTGATGAGGTTGTGAAGGCACAGCCCCCGTGTGGGACTGATGCCCTTATAGAAGAATTCTGAAAGAGCCATGTGAGGACACAGCAAAAAGATGGCCTCCTGTGAATCAGGAAGCAGGCCATCTAGACTCTGAGTCAGCCAGTGTCTTGACCTTGGACTTCCAACACCCAAAACTCTAAGAAATAATGGTTTGTTGTTTGCAAGGCACCCAGTTTATGCTGTTCCATTGCAACATCTCAAATGGACCAAAAAAGAAGCTGGTCCCAGAAGTGGGGTGCTGCTAAAAATGTGGAAGCAGCTTTGGAACTGACTGATGATGGGTAGAGGTCGAAAGGGGTTCATACTAAAAAAAAACCTAGATAGCTGTGAAAGAACCTTTAAAGGCAATTCCAGTGAGGACTCAAAAAGAGGAGAACTGAGGAAAAAAGCCTCAATCTTCTTAGAGAATATCTAAGTAATACTGAACAGAGTGTCAGTAGAAATAGGTATGGTAAACGCCATTCAGCTGCGGTTTCAAGTGGAACAAGGAACATGTTATTGGACACTGGAGGAAAGGCAATTTTCATTAATAAAGTGGCAAAGAATTTGGCTGAATTGTGTTTGTGTCCTAGTGTTTTATGCAAGATAGAACTTCGGAGGGATGAAATTACTTATGTGGCTGAGGCAATTTCTAAGCAAAGTATTGAAGGAAAGGCTTGGTTTCTCTTGACTGCTTATAGTAAAATGCAAGGGTGAAATGACTTAAAGACAAAATTATTAGTCAAAAGAGAAACAAAACTTAAATATTTGGAATATTCTCAGAATGTACATATTGAAAAGAATGAGAGGGCCTATTCAGGAGAAAACAGGAAGTATACGGCCAAATGGTCATCTGATAGGGAGATTAGTCAGCCACCTAAATAGAAGCTACATTTCCCACTATCAGAGACAGTGGAAAAAAGGCTTCGAGCGGCAATTCAAAAATCATCAGAGCTATCCCTCGTATCACAGACACAGAAAACTCCAGGCCACACAACAAAGAGAACCCGTTAGAACAATGCCCAGTGAAACTGTGGGGGCAAGGATGCCCCTGTAACCCCAAGCTAGCCAAGCCACGTGATTTGAGCCCAAGGAACTCACAAGCATGCGACCCCATACAGAACCATCATAGGAATGGGGCCACCCAGAGCCATGGGAGCCTAGCCCTGCCTAGCAAAGCTGTGGAGGCACTGACTCAGTGGGTCTGAAAGGCAGGAACCCTGCTCTGGTGTGTCTGGAAGGTGGGACCTCCAACTCAGTGGGCCTCAGAGTGCAGAGCATCAATGAAGAGGCTAATTCTCAAGACTTAACGTTTAATAGAATTTGCCCTATTGGGTTTCAGACTTGCTTAAGAACCTGCTACTCCTTTCTCCTTTCCTATTTCTCTCTTTTGGAAGGGAAATATCTATCCCATGCCTGTCCCGCCATTGTATTTTAGAAGCACACAACATGTTTGATTTCATCCGTTCACGGTCAGAAAACAATTTGCCTCAGAATCAATCATACATTGACTTTCACCCATATCTGATTTAGATGATATTTAGATAAGACTACAAACTTTAGACTGAGTTGATGCTAGAATAAGTGAAAAATTTTGGGCCCTCTGGATGGGATGAATATATTTCGTATGTGAGAATTTCATGAGCCTTGTCAGGGCGACGGAAGAAAACTCTGTTCTGAGTGTTTCATGTGTTGCAATCCTAACTCCAAAGTGAGAGTATTAGGAAGCGGGCCTTTGGGAGGCGATCAGGTCATGAGTTTAGAGCCCTCATGAATGGGATTAGAGCCCTTATAAAAGAGACCTTAGAGAGACCTCTTGTCCCTTCTGCCATGTAAGGACACGGTGAGAAGATGGCCATCTAGAACCAGGGAGCCGTCTTTCTCCAGACGCTGAATCTGCTAGCACCCTTATCTTGGAGTTTCCAGACTCAACAACTGAAAAATGAATGCTTGTGTTTATAAACTACCCGATCTATGTATTCTGTATAACAGCCCAAGACCTTAACTGCAAAGGGAAAAGAGTGAGTTGTGTACAGTGGAGCAACTCAGTGAGCACCACGTTAACCATGGGCTCAAGGTTAACATCCTGGTAATAAGATGCACTGGCAGAATGGTCCTGCGAAACCACACTGAGAAGGGCACATCCTCTCTGTGCTAGCCTTCCTCAAAATGCATAACCTCAACCTAATTATGAAAAGGCATCAGATAGACCCAAGATGGATATAGTCTGTAAAAAATCTGGCAAGTACTCTTTAAAAATCTCAGGGTCTTGAAAGACTAGAAAAAAATTGAGGAACTGTAATGGATAAGGAGCCATGATCTTGGGCTGGATCCTGAAGTAGAATAAGGACCACAGTAGAAAAACTGGTGAAATCCAAATGAAGTCCGTAGTTTAGTTAATAATATTGTACCAATGTTAATTTCTTGGTTTTTGATACATGGGAAATCTTCACACTGTTTTACAACTCTTCTGTATGACTTCTTCCAATACAAATTAAAAAAAAATTCTGCCACAGGAAAAACACTTAAAGGGGTACGGGGGCAGATATTAACCTGTCAAACAGAAGCTTCAAGGAAGACACGAGGACTGATTTCAAAATTCTGAAGGAATGTCATGGAGAGGAGGAATTCAATATGCTCTGTATTGGCTTAATTGGTAGAATTGAGACCATGTTTAGAAACCAGTCAGAAACAGGCTACAGCTCACTAGGAGTTATTATAACAGGCAGAATGTTCCAAAAATGGAATGGGCCATCCCAGGAGATAGTTTTGTCTAACTGAAGGTGAAGCAAGGGCTTCATGGCCCCTCCTCAGGTACAATCTAGACAGGTCCTCCAACACCTTGCTCCTCAAAATGCAGAATTACCCACACAAATATCAGCCGGAAGCAGTCAGAAATTCAGAAATGCAGAGCGTAAGGCTCCACCCAGACCTACTAAAGAAGAATCTGTATGTTGCCACAGTCAGCAGGGGACTCATGGGCACAATGAAGAGTGAGCAGTACTACTATAGGCAAGTGAGCCTTTAAAGGCACCTCCCAATACAGATCTTATATGAACATAAAACTGCGCATGACTCTAACATGTAATCAGTCATAGTTCTAGTCTAATATTTAATAGTTTGACTTTTAAACATAATTTATGAAATGTTGTAGCTGATGATATAGTCTTTGAATAAAATAATTGAATACTGTTAATAAAACTATAATAAAATATGGGTTTAATTAAAAGTAGATTTTGAAAAGGAGAGCCTCAAAAGTCTATGGTAAGGTAAAAGAATGAGACCAAAGCTTTTCAAAGTAGTCTTTCATTTATCTCATTATTTTTGCTATTATTCTTAAATTCTATACCATATTTGTGCCTTTTCTCATATACACATTTGCATTTCTTATAGCAAATGCTAAATTAATGATGCATCACACACATAAATAAAATTTAAATTCTTATTAGAACAGCAGAAGCTTCACAGGGATTTAATATTGCTTTAAAATTATTTATGCAAATATGAAGTGCACATATAAAACTGCTATGAAAAGGCATGTCACACTAGCCGGGAACATAAACAGCTTTCATATTTCTTATTAATAATGCAAAATTTCAGAAAATACCTTCTGTGTTTTTTAAGCCATAATTTTTCCATATAGGATAGACTGTCTTCTTTAAATTCAACAGTGAGTGGTTCTCTCCAAATTTTCAGATTAGTTTGTACTTCACATTCTTCCAATGACTCTATAAAAATAAGTATAATGTGCAAAATTAATGTAAACTAATCTATAAATTACCATATCTCTCAAGATACAGCACTCATCAATTTTGAAGCAAATATGCTTTGATATTTATCTATATAGTCAATAGTTCTAGGCCCAATAAATGCAAAAGTATTCAATGTTAGTGATTTATCAAATGACTGTATAGACAGTTTTCTTCAATAATCCCTTGAAATGAAAGAATCTTATGATTCATAACATTTTTAAAAGCAACTAATCCTTTTAAATGATAAAGATAAATACAAATAGATTCATTATATATTCTATAAATGGATACACACATAAAGGTATGTATCATAGCCACTGACAATAATATTTACACATTATGGGAAACGGAAAATAAATAACTCAGAATGGCACCTGGAGGAGACAACTGTCCTCATGAATTTATATTTACATGGCAATTCACTTCCAGATGCTTAGGATGTTTCTGAAGTACTACTAAATTCAAACCACTATTCGGATATTTAAAACTGATAGAGATTTCTGGGAAAGACAGCAGTATAAATCCACGATTACCAGTCTTTCCACCCTCTTAGATACGACCCCTCTCAGATACTGCCCCTCTCTCCAAACTGAACTGTCCTGTTGGAGGAGAAGAAAGAGAAGCAGTAAGGGTGGGAAAAATTATTTTTGAAGGCTGAAACTAGAGAACAGTCCCAACGTCATACCATAGCATTTAGTGAATAGCTTCCAGGGATAGCCTAATACCAGCAAGAGAAATAAACCAGAAGAGTGTACCCTTCACACTACCCCTATTCTTCCCGCAAAGTAGAGCTGTGTTGAAGAAAGCAATTGGAGGAAATTCTGAGAAACACCATCAGAATGCACTAAGCTGAAAGAAAACGGGTTAAGGAGATGAACAAATGGAGATCCCTCTGCTATGGGTCCCCCTTTCCAGGGCAAAACAAAATATGTCTTGATAGGAAAGCTGAAACTAAAACTGAGGACATGCTTTTTTTCTGTCTAGTCATAGAGAAGAGCCACTGGGATCGAGAGATGACCCCCAGACCTGTCAGGTGATGCGGAGAAGAAGGTAAAGCAGCTGGCCTATGATCACCCTTCCCCCATTATCGTTGGTACATCCCCAGGGAATAAAGATGGCAGGTGACCAGGGTTACTGTGCTTGTGAATATGTTGATAACTGGGTCTTCTGGCAAATAGATTAATGATATTTATGGAAGGAGAATATTATCTTTTTAATGGATTTAATAGGGTAACCCTTGTTTAGAATTGCCTATAGAAACAAATCCAGAACACAGGGATCTATGAAACTCATCTCCCTGAAAAGTGCCACATATGTAATTTAGGTTTTGGTTTGCTCCCTTGTTTCATGGTTTTCTAGCTACCTTTTGTGAGAATTTGTGTGAGATGCCCCTTTATTCATATTAAGAGTATGGTGGCTATTTTTCTCAATAGAAAGTGCCAAACTCTTAAGGTGAAGATATGTTTTGATGTGTTTGACGAGGTGCTTGAGGAACAGCCAGGCAGCCAGTATAGCTGAAACAGAATAAGCCAGGAGGGGGTAATAGGAAGTGAGATCACAGAGATGACCCTAAACCTCCTAGGCCATTGTAAGTTCATGCCTTCCACACACTGACGGAAATGAGCTTTTGGAGTTCACATAAAATGAATTCAAGTTAGAAATCAATAACAGAAATAACTAGAAAACTTGGAAATTCCAAGTGTGTTACTAACTTAAATAGCCAAGAAGCATATAAATAGATACTCAATAACATTGGTAATGAGTTACAGAGTAAATATACCATTTTATCTCTATTGGACCAGCAAAAATTTAAAAATCTGACAAAATGTTAATGATAACGGGAGGCAACCAAAGCTCTTAAATACTGCAGGGGAGTAAAAACTGATATAAAGCCTTTGCTAAATAATTCAGTTTTATCTAGTGTAGTCGAAGACATATACATCCCACGATCCAGCTATTCCAATCCCAGGACCAGACATCCTAGAAATGTGTGCACATGCATACCAGGAGACCTGTGAAAAATATTCAGAACAGTATTGTTTGTAATAGCCGATTCCCATTCGGCTCCCCACACCGTCAACATTTAAACAAATAGTGGTATTTTCATATAACAGAAGACTATCAAACCGCAAAAATGAATCAAATACAACTATGCAGGAAGACGTGGGTAAATCTCAGTAAAGAATGGCGAGTGAAATAAACAAGTTGCGAAGGAATACATATACTAGCTTTCCACCTGCTACATCCAAATTTAACAATATACTGTTTAGAGACACACACATGCAGTAATCTATGAGGAAATTTTTTTAAAATGAAGAAATACTCAATCCAGGTTAGTGACAATCTCTAAGAGAGGAGGAAATAAGAGAAAGAATGGTGTTTACTGTTTTTTCTCCATAAGCTGTACAAATTTTATAAATGTTCTTTGTGTCTACTATCTTAAGAAAAGAAAAACATTTATAAACGTATACGTATAATACACACACAGTCATATATAATACTCTGGGGCAAAAAAAATCACTTATATCAACAAAAGTCCTCATCTTAATGATTTCTCCTCAGCAACCACTGACAACATTTCTACATTTGTAAATTTATGTTAAGGTAATTGTACAAGTAAACAAATAGCCGATATGGTAATCATTTTTATTTTACCAGGGTGAGAATCAGAAATAAAATATCCATCAAAAAAATTCTGATGAAGAACATCATGGCATACAGAATACTATGCAACAGTTACAAACGATGACGTATAATTGCATTTATATGTAAAGTCATCCATGACAGAATCTAAGCAAAAAAGTTACAAATAGCATATATAGTGTCACCCCATTTACACTTGTGTGTGTTTGTGCCATTGTGTCTACTGAAAAATATGGAACAGCATGTTAACATTGGTTATTTCTAGATGGTTGGATTGGGTTGTTTTCATTTTTTTTTTCTTGGTTAAATTTTTGTTCTAACCGAATCATTTATTTATTTTTTTAATTTTTCTTTTTGTTTATTTATTTTGGAGAGAGAGACAGCATGAGCACGGGAGGGGCAGTTAGAGAGAGACACAGAATCCGAAGCAGTCTCCAGCTCTGAGCTGTCAGCAAAGAGCCCGATACGAGGCTTGAACTCATGAACATAAGATCATGACCTGAGCTGAAGTCAGACACTCAACCAACTGAGCCACCCAGGTGCCCCCTAACTGAATCATTTAAAATAATCATTATATTATTCTTATGCTACAGCTATTTCCACTACGAAAATTTTTTTTCTTCTGTGACCTTATCTGATTTATCAGATCAGTCCTTTTATAATTTTAAGCACTCCGTCCTTCAAAGTAGGCAATCAGAAAGGTACTTTTATAGAAGACTTAGACCTTTTCAGAGTAGGAAAGTAAAAAATACATCAAAATATGAAAGTTCAAATAAGAAGCACATAAAATAACATAGTCAATGAAAGTTATATTAAGGTACATGCTACAAAGAGAGTATATAGATAAAACCTTGGAAATATTAACAAAATTAATGTAGCATGAACAAGGGTGGGGAAAATATTTCAAAGAGAATATTACTTAGTGAAAAACCCAATTCTAATTGGAAGATGGTATGTGAAACCTTGACATAGGAATGAATAATCAGGAGAGTTCCTGCCTGGAAAAAAACGAAATAAAATAATAAAATTGGATGCTGTCAATGAAAATATCTTTTTGAAATTTATTATCTAACATTTCATTTTCAGTGAAAAGCTATTGGAAGTCTCTACAAGATTCCAAGTAATAAAATAAACCAAATACTTTTAAAAGTGTGATGTTCCTCAAGGGATACTGGAAACTAAAGCAGAGACAGTATGCACCTCAGTCATCCGATTTTCAATATCTAGAATATGGGTGCAAAAATCACCAAGGAAAAATAAAAACAAGAAATATTCCTTCAAAAAGAAAAAAAAATAAATCTTAAGTTTATAGTGACCCTTGAAATATATTTTTTCAAGACACATATAAAACATTTATTTACTTCTCTATCTCATAGGTCTACTCATTTTATGTATAATTACAGTTCAATAAAGGAACAGTTGTCCCGACAAAACTTTCTTCCAGGAGTAGGGGGCTGAAAGCATCCGATTCTCCATTCGTCTGACAGTCTGAATTTACACAGGAAACAAACACAAATCTCCCCAGGGCTTAGGGAAGGGTTCTGTAAATATTAAACCACTAACCGCTGGTTGTAAAGTGAATACTCCTTTAAGGAGTTATCTCAAACTGTTATCCTAATTCTAATAGTTTTTGAACTATTGTTATAGTCACTGAGAATGGAGATAAATAAAACAAACTCAGCTTTAATTTATAACATTCATTTTATAAACACAGCTGTACCTGCTTTTGCTGCATGCAAGTTCTGTTTCTCATTGTCATCGTGGTGTCCGGTTCTCCACTGATTTAAAGCCTCCTGAAAGGACTGGGCGGAATCTTCTTCATCAAATGACCCTTCACACAGGAGCCCATCTCTTGGATTTGAACATTCAGCTATTTTTGTGGTTGAAACTTCTACCTAAACCAATTAAAAGTCCATCTAAGTGTGCTTTACTAAATTTTCCGTATCTTAAAATACAGGCAGCGTTAATTATTAGGCATTTTGAAACATACATTACATTTAACCTTAAAAATGGAATGTTTTAAATTTTTACTTACTTATATGCTTTACTGATTTCTTTAAAACTATATCAGCAATCATAAATGGTCTCTTTGAAAATTGTTAAAACTAGCGGCCCTCTTGGTGCAGTGGGCAGCGCGTCAGTATCATAATCTGAAAATTGTTAAAACTATAGCTTCCAACTGAGGATTTATCATCATGTCCTTTACCAGTGTTCTCCTTGGAAGGTGGCAATAGTCATGACTCTAACTCCTCTACTCCTCCAATCTGCTCCATGCAACTCCCCCACAGGAGAGAGAGAAGTTTTTTAAATATGTGAATCTGATCATGTCACTCCTATGTTCAAAACCTTCCAATGACTAGGAAACTCTATGAAACTCTATGAAACCTCCTACTAAGACCTACAAGACCCTACAGACCTCATAACCCCTGTATTTTTTGACTTCACTTCCTTCAATTCCCACTTCATTCCACTGGGCTCCAGCCAAATTTATATTCTTGCAGCTCTAGGAGCCCATGAAGCACACTCTGCTTGAGGGACCCGCCCCAGGCATATCCAACACTTGGAATGACACTTCATACTTTCACATAGCCATTGCACTCATTTCAGCTGGTTTCTGTTCGGCTGTCACCTACTTGGAGAGTAGGTGATGACTCTACAAATATAGCTCCTTTGTCCCCCACTTTCTATTCTCTTACTTGCTATATTTTTCTCCCAATAACGTCTGTATGAATTGACTCTATATATTTATTTCTTGTCTGTCTCTTCCCATTAGAATGTAATGAGATCCAGCTCTTTGTCTTTTTCCTCAGTGCCAAGAGCAGGGCCTGGCACAAAGTAGGTGCTCATTAAAAGTCAGTTGAATGAATGCACAAATTAATTACTGTATATGAAGCATTGCATGCTTCTCAGTATAATGATAAGGAAAGGATGAATTCAGTACAAAATATACATCTGCTGTGAACACACAGAAGAAATAAAGGTAGCATTTGGCAGTTATCCAGTGAATCAGAGAAAACAGCCAAATTAGGAAAACAAAGCAAAATAAAGTCCACACTGATGCTGAATTAGCAATGTGGATTTACCTACACTGATCAAATTGCTAAATCTCCATTGTGTATCTTCTAGATGCAAAAGTAGAATCCTCTATGTTCACCCCTTAATTGCAAAATAAACGGGCAGACTGTTAGAGTATAATTGAGAAAAGAGCATTAGATATGTGTCCAAAATTTTAAATATTAACACAAAGCATCTGGGAACCCAAAGATACTGTGCCAGTTGCTGGCCACAGAAACACAGGTTAAAAAGTCCACAATAGAAACAGGTGCTAGAAACAGGGTATTTAATTCAGATAAACACGATTTCTATGGGCAAGAGGAGGCAGGGATAGTATTCCAGAGACAGGGAATGGTATATACGCTAAATCATGGAGTCAAACAGCGTGGTGGGATGGAACTGTTAGTAGTCTGTGCCGCAACAATAAAGACTAGGATATGAGAAAAGATGAAGTGTAAAAGATAATCTGGGGCAGATCATGAAGGACCTTGCTGCCATGCAGAGGAAATTAGACTCACTCATAATGAAAACACAAGCCACAGAAGAGTCCTACACGGTAGTGTGGCGGAAAGAGAAATCGGGACTAGTGTGTTGGATGCAAGGGAACCAGTTAAAATGATACAGCGAATTGGTAATATCTATCAAGATTACAATTGTATGGCCGTCTTCAACTAGGAATTTCAGGATTTTATCATGTAGATACACACACACATATGTATGTATACATATATATATATATGAAAAACAATATTTTTCAAGATTATTCTTTATATTGTAGTTTGTAGTGGCAAAAAATACAAATAGCATAAATGTTGGTCAGTGGAAATTGTAAATTAAAAAAAATTAACGTTTATTTATTATTGAGAGACAGAGAGCATGAGCAGGGGAGGAGCAGAGAAAGAGGGAGACACAGAATCTGAAGCAGGCTCCAGGCTCTCAGCTGTCAGCACAGAGCACGAACTCACAAACTGCAAGATCATGACTTGAGCCAAAGTCAGACGCTTAACCAACTGAGCCACCGAGGTACCCTGGAAATTATAAATTTCAATTTAAAATTTTAAAATTAAAATTTTTAGATTGTGAAGTCATTTAATATCTAACAAATGGGGTGTTTTGTAACCACTCTATAGAATGACAAGGCTCTAGAATGTACTTATATAAATATCAAAACTATATTGTTAAGCATAAAAAGTATATTTTCAGAGCAGTATGTAACATATTAATATTTGTGTAAAGAAACACATACAAACAAAATTGGAATAATTATTGACTTCTAGAAAGGGAGAGAATTAAATCCATTTTCCATGTTATAAGCCTATTGCACTTGGAATAGAAATGAGGAGAGAAGTGAGCAGATATTCAGGAGAGTTTTTAGATGGTAGACTACCATGTCTTTACATGAGACATGGTAACCAACTGGGTGTGCCCAGGGAGAAGTTAAGGTCTATAGAAGACAATAGCTCTTGGCTCACCTAGAAAGCTAGAAGACAGGCTGCCACTGGTGGTGACATCTATATAGGTTCTGGAGGAGAGGTCAATTTAGTTTGAAAATATTGAATTCTAGGGTCACCTGGGTGGTTCAGTCAGTTAAGTTCCAACTTCAGTTCAGGTCATGATCTCGTGGTTTGTGGGTTCGAGCCCGCGTCAGGCTCTGTGCTGATAGCTCAGAGCCTGGAACCTGCTTCCGATCCTCCATCTCCCTCTCTCCCTACCTCTCCCCTGCTGTCTCTCTCTCTCTATCTCTCTCAAAAATAAATAAATATTAAAAGAAATTAAAGAAAATATTGAATTTTAGGAGTATGTAAGAATCCAGTAACCAATATGTGTATGTATGTGTGTATATGTATTTCTTCTAATGAAGAAAGCCTGAATCTCAGGGCTTACTACCAAATGGATTACATATGCAGTGATTCCAGGAAGTCTCCAGGGCAGCTCCTTTCCAACCAATGAATTGGGGATGTAAGACATTTTCATTTTATAACTAATCACAGTGGTGGCAGAATAAGAAAAGTCAGAGGATTGGACACTGGCTTTTAAATGTTTGAGCCCAGAACTGCCATATGCCACTTCCGCTCGGAGCCCAACACGAATCTGCCCAGCCCTGAAGGGACTAGGAAATTTGAAAGAGCACATGGAATCCGGTGCTGTGTATTCGTTATCCCTCTAAGCCACATGATATCCCTTCAAGATATGTTTTAATATCCCCACTTTCTAGATGAAAGAACACATTTTAACAAACTCATGCAGTGCTTCTGATGCTTGGTATAGCTAGAGAATCACTGCTCTTTGGCCCAGACGGGTATCAGGCACATAGAGGGGTTATCTCTTCAGTGTGTGTACTGAGTCCAGCTACACACCCAAGGGCTGATAGTAGTGACATCCAACCAGGAATACTCAAGTCACAATTACTGAGCAGTTGTTAAAACCACACCTCTGGACCCACCCAAAAAGAGGCTGACCTCGGTCAGGTGTGTGTCTTTAACGTTTTTCCTGCTAATTCTAATGGTTGAAATCTATTAAGCTACTAAGTTAGGACAAGAAGCGGAGGATCTAGATAGCATATACAGTCACCTATGGGGACAAGAGGTAGCATTTCTTGTAGGGGTTAAAAGCACAGGCAAAGGAGTAAGCTTTCTAGTAGGGCTAGATACTTAGTTCCTCTCTGCATCTGTCATCTGTTAAATGGAGTAATAATAATGGAAAACTTATGTGATTATTGTGATTATTGGACAAAATTGATGGTTAAGCACAATGACTAGTGTAAGGTGTTTAACAAATGTTAGCTGTTCATTTATCACTCTTTTTATTGATAAGATAAATTAGATAAAATGGCAGGCAGGAAAGCAAAACCTCTAAAACCAGACTCTGTATAGTGGTTAAAAGCAAGTGATTTGGAGTCAGAAAGCCTGGATTTAAATCTAAGTTCCACTATCAATGGAACTTAGGCAATTTATAAAAACTGATCTTTGTCACTATTTTCTCATCTGATAAAAAAAAAGAGAGAAAATTTTTCAAAAAGAGAGAATACATGAGGGGCATCTGGGTGGCTGTCAGTTAAGGGTCCGACTTCGGCTCAGGTCATGATCTCACAGTTCATGGGTTCGAGCCCCATGTTGGGCTCTGTGCTGACAGCTCAGAGCCTGGAGCCTGCTTAGGATTCTGTATCTACCTCTCTCTCTGTCCCTCCCTGCTTGCACTCTGTTTCCCTCTCTCAAAAAATAAACATTAAATGTTTTTTTTACAAAAGAAAGAGCATACATGTAGAATCTGTAGGACAGTGCCTGGCACACAGTCAGTGCTCAACATGTTACTGTTATAATAGTGAAGCCATAACTCGTTCAGTGATTCTTCACAATCACCTTTGACAGGTCTGCTAGAAAGTGAAATCAGTGTAAAAACACTGACTTGCCTGGACAGTTCAAACACAGTTTCTTTGCTGAAGAGAGGTCCTACTAGCATAAAGCATGTGTTCTTTTATATTTGTAGGCATGGGTTTGGAACTCCACAAACTGAAGTTCAAGCCTGACTCTATCACTAAGTAACAAGTTGTATGACTTTCACCAAGAGTCTCAGTATTTCTGAACTACAGTGGAAAGAAAGGTGAGTGGTATCTCCAAGAGTGAGGATTATTACATAGATTAAAGTTTGAGGAAGCTTGTTTCTCACTAAAGAATCAATACAACAAGTCTAATACAAAATATAGACATGAGCTAATGAAAGCTCACTTAGTATATCACAAGATCAGTGGCCAATCTGAATAATGACTAAGAATTTAGTATAAATCCAATTTTAAATAAGTGTAAATTTCCTGTTACCTAAAACTTGACAAGGTTTTGTATTTTTAGTCTCTCTGAAATCCTGACTACAATAAAATTGTTATATTGCATTGTTTTTTTGTTTGTTTTTTGGGTTTCCCCCAAATACTCATTCATTTCCTGACATGGTAGAAATGCCCAGAAAGCAACATGGTCAAAGAATCATTCATTAAAAAAAAAATCACTGTTCAGTGGAATCAAAGTAGTCTCCTTAAAAGGATTTTTACAGTCAAGATATTTTTGATTCATAAAAAGAAACATATTCAAACATTAAATAACAATGTGGTAAAATAATCTGCAAAACTCTATAGCTCTAGCTAAGTCTATGATTGACAGTCTCCGTGATCATGTATGACAGAAAATGTCTACTATATTTTCTTTAGCTTACCTCAGAATTGCTTCCCTGCAGAAGAAGAGATTTGGTTTTATGCTGACTTTTACTAATCTCTTTTGTAGAACGAGTCTCCCCTTTGTGTTCATCTGGATTAATATCCTTTATAAACCGATGGGCAACATCCAATACATTGGATAATATTTGAGATTTTGCCTATTAAAAAAGGAACAAAATATGACTTAAAAGACTAGTATGTCAGACTAAAAAACTTAGGGACATTAAATCATATTTTTATTATTCTTGGATTAGTAAAATGCAATACATTTTATTTAATATTTCAAAATACAAATTAACATTTATATTAACCAATATAATAGTGACAACTGCCATCTATTGAGGAGCTAGTTTGTGCTCGTACTATCCTGAGGATCTTAAAAACATTTCATTTAATCCTCAGGTCACTCTAAAGCAGAACTATTTTTGTCTCTGTTTTAAAGGTAAAGAAATAAAAGCTCTGATGATTTTAATAACTTGGGCCCGGTCACATGGTGAGTGGGTGGCAGAGCTGGGAAATGACCCCAGGTGTGTATAATTTTAATGACTCATAGCCTTTCCACTGTGTCAACCCCAAATAAATAGATGTGTTATTTTGTGCACAACATAGCTAAAGAACTAAATATAGCTAATCTAGTAGGAGGCTGAATAAGCAGTAATGAGCATTCCTTGTTGATAAAACATCTTTAGAAAGTATTAACTATTCAAATGTGCGCATCAGGAAGTGCCTCTACCTGTAGGTTCCCTAGTAAACTCCAAGTTGCTCCTCATATCATATCTTTGCTCATGAGTTTCATTTACCAAGAAGGCCTTCCCTCCTCTACCATCTTCTTTACCTGGCAGACTCCTACTTCTCCTTCTAGCTTCATCCCAAGTTATTCCAAGGTCCGGGAGCCTTTCCTTGCCCTCCTCCCTCTGGCTGTGTGCCCATCCTCTGTACCCTCTTCATACCCAAAGTAGATCTCTACCAGTTCACACGACATTTATTTTACATCACCTTTTGGTATTTATCTATTACATCATACCACATAAGTTCACAGAAGGAAATAGTCATGTCTTCTTAAATTTTTCTATGGTTATCACAGTGCCTGTCATATAACATACAGTTAAAATGAGGTGGTGGGGGGGAGGGAGAGGAAGAATTGTAGAATAAAATACATACTTGAGAAAAAGATTTAAAAAAAAAACTTTTCCATGTGCTTTCAGAGTAACTGAAAAAGAATAGCCAGCTCTTGGAAAGACCCAGGCTCTGAGAGGTCTCCTCTCAGCAACTACCCTGGTCTGCCCAAGGACTCTGCAGGATTCCGGATTCCATCTGGGCTTGAACTAAACAACTGCCAGGGGGAGGCTCTCTGAAAACCTGGTGTTAATTTTTTTTTTAATTTTTTAAATGTTTATTTATTTATTTTTTTATTTTCATTCTTTACATTTATATTTGTTCTTACAATATCCCACAATTGTTCTTCATAATTCTTTTTTTTTAATTTAAAATAGTTTATTTTCAAATTGGTTTACATAAAACACCCAGTGTTCATCCCAACATGTGCCCTTTTTTAATGCCCATCACCCCCTCTTCCCCCCCATCTCCCTCACCCTCAGTTTGTTCTTAGTCTTTGAGAGTCTCTTATGTTTTATCTCCCTCCCTCTCTGTGTCTTTTTTTTCTTTCCCCTCTTCCCCTCCCCCTGGTTTTTGCTTAGTCTCACCAAGTCCACCTATTCGTGGAAACATATGGTATCTGTCTTTTTCTGACTGACTTATTTCACTTAACATAATACCCTCCAGTTCCATCCATCTGGCTACGCATGGCCAGATTTCATTTTTTCTCATTGCCACATAGTAGTCCATTGTATATATGTACCACATCTTCTTTATCCACTCGTCAGTTGATGGGCACTTAGTTTCTTTCCATGTTTTGGCTATTGTCGAAAGTGCTGCTATGAACATTGGGGTACACGTGCTCCTATGCATCAGCAATCCTGTGTCTCTTGGGTAGATTCCTAGCAGGGCTATTGCTGGATCATAGGGTAGCTCTATTTTCATTTTTTTGAGGAACCTCCACACCGTTTTCCAGAGTGACTGCACCAGTTTGCATTCCCACCAACAATGTAGGAGGGTGCCTACTTCTCCACATGTTTATTTATTTTTGAGAGAGAGACACACAGACTGTGAGCAGGGGAGGGGCAGAGAGAGGGGGACACACAAAATCCAAAGCAGGCTCCAGGCTCTAGTCTCCATGCTGTCAGCACAGAGCCCGATACGGGACTCAAACCCACAAACCGTGAGATCATGACCTGAGCCAAAGTCAGAGGCCGAACTAACTGAACCACCCAGGCACCCCTGAAAACCTTGCATTAGAAAACCAAGCAGTAGGTCTTATTCTGTTAGCAAATGTCCTCAAGACAGAGAATAACTTCAGCAGGAATTAGAAATAATTATTTTGTACCTTCCCAAGGAAATATTCCTATTTTCAAATTTTCATCTAGTTACCTATTTAAATAATTAAGATTACATTGAAAATTTCCGGTATGACCTTTGCAGATCTGTTAAAATTCAGTGCAATTTCATTCTGGAATAAATAAGTGAAGATAAAATTAATTAGTGTTATTTCACACTGAATTAATGAATTATATATGAAAAATGACTAATGTGAAGGTGCTGGGTGGCTCAGTTAGTTAAGTGTCCAACTCTTGATTTTGGTTCACGTCACAATCTCACCATTCATGAGACTGAGCTCTGCATTGAGCTCTGTGCTGACAGCACAGAGCCTGCTTGAGATTCTCTCTTTCCCTCTCTATCTGTCGCTCTATCACTTGCACATATGTGCATGCAGTCTCTCTCTCTCAAAATAAACATTAAAAAAGAAAAATGACTAATGTGGTCTATGATTGATATATATATAAATACATAGATGCACAAATACCTGTGGCATCTGCTCCAAATTTTCCCAATGATTGTTGTAGGTTAACAAACCTGAGTCAATAATGGAAAACCATTAACCAGCTGTTTTGGCTTACGTAAATTGCTTTGCGAATGCATCTCCCCATTCAATGTTTTGACTGTGTGGTAACCACTAAAACATTGAGATAGAAGCCTATGCAGTTCCCTGTTAGAGTTACCAGAAGGGGTTAAACTGCCCGTCTCACTCCTGTAACTTCGCCTGCTTGCTAAAATAGTTAACTTAGATTGCAGTAAGCTCTCACTCTACTGTTTGGAGCTGATCAAAGCAAAGCCAACATGCAAAAAGTCACGTAACTGCTGTCCTATGGTATCTGGAGTATCTAACTATAATTGGTCATTTCAAAGCTCACTTAAGACAAAGAACCTTGAAGCAATAGGCCCCCGCCAAAGGTAACATCTATGTAATTGGCTACCAAGGGATGTTGTGAATTATAATTGGTTAACTAATTGATGATGTACCCTAACTTGCTAAAATCCATATAAGCCCACTGCTGGCTTTGTTCGGGGCCATTCCTTGCACTGTCTCCTTAAGATCAGGAGATCAGGTTTGGCCCAGCCGTAAAATAAAATCCTGCCTCGCTTCTACTCGGCGTCTGGTGGTCTTTTTAATAGCAGCCTGTTTCATTGATCATCAAAAAACCTATTAGATCTATATAATCCTTTGTTTTAAAAGAAATTCAAGACAAGGGTAATGCTTTATCCTTCCAGAAATACCTGTATTTTAACAATTTGGTTTTAAAAAGAGTAATCCAAAATAAGCCTGATTTTAAATTCCCTAGAATAGAGATCTATTGATTTTGAAGATGATTAGAATGTCTAGTTTCAATCTTACACATTCTTAAAAGTAGTAAAAACAATAGCATCAATTTTACATAAAATTATCAAGACAGAATTATTATTCAAATATAATAACATAAAACAAAGATCATTCCTGTCCTAAAATGAGTCCTGCTATCAATGTTTCAATTAATAGCTATAACATTTTTAGATAAGATATTAAGGGACTCTGAAATGGCACACACACAAAAAAAGATTTAATTTTTAAATTTACTGCCAAAAACTAAGATTAACATCATGGATAATTAATAAAATTAAGTGCTACAATTGAATATCTTAAAGTTCTGTTAATTTGGTACAAAATGCCAACAAATGGGAATTTTCTTTCCTAGAACATCTTATATTTAAATATTACTTTTCTCAGTCATTAGAGTGTATATGTCATTTTTCTTATTCTTAGAATAAACATGCAAGGAAAGGGAACAGATATTATGATCCCTACTACATAGACAAGGAAATTCAAGTTCAAAAAGCTTATATCAAAGTCAAGTGGATACAAAATATTGGACCTTGAGTTAGAACCAAGGTCTTCTTCCAGCCTAATTCCTACTCCCTACTAAATTATACTAACATAAATAATGTGTTTCACTCTTGAATTCCTGAGACTTAAAATATATTAATCTTTATCTCAATAGATATAAATGTTTTTCCTTCCTTAAAAAAAAAAAAGAAACAAACTGTAATTCCAGGAGCATTTGGGTATCTCAGTTCAGTTGGGCAACTGACTTCGGCTCACGTCATGATCTCACAGTTTATGAGATTGAGCCCTGCATCAGGCTCTGTGCTGACTGACAGCTTAGAGCCTGGAACCTGCTTCAGATTCTGTGTTTCCTTTTCTCTCACTCCCGTTGTCTCTCTCTCTTTCTCTCTCTCTCTCTCTCTCTCTCTCTCTCAAAAATAAATAAAACATAAAAATTCCTATGAATCTATACCTCGTTGCTTTTGGAGGCAGAAATAGAGATTCTTCTTTATTTGTGGGGAGGCATGTGACCTTTTCAAAAACAAAACTTTTGAACAACAAAATTAAAAGTACTCTATAAGAGTAGAATTATAGGACACACTTAAAACATTTATCTCTTAAGTTAAGAGGTATAAAATTTAACAACATCATTAAGATTAGAAATTTACCACAGTGCTATAACATACTATTTTATAATACTTATAACCTCCTATATGTGAAAAATATATCCTAGATGTGTTAATGATTTGCATCTTCCTGTTGCCCGGATCCATCCTCCCATACTTCCTCCAGAGAAGAATCTATGACGGATTACTAGACACACCTCTCCACAAACACAGGTTCTCCCCTTGAATCTGGGTGGAACTCTGTGATAGTTTACCAGAATGTGAGAAGTAGTAATGAATTTCATTTCCGGTGGCAAGATAGTAAGAAACTACCCCTTCTACTGTTCAGCAAGCTTTGTAAATGGATGTACGGTGACGGTGGAAGTAACACATCTAAGATTACTACACTACATATTAAAGTCCCCAAATCAAGAGGGAGTAGATGTTTAAAATGAGATGTCCTAGGAACATCCATGTTGAACTCTAGGTGAGTAAAATTAAACTGTTACTCTTTTAAGCCACTGATATTTGGTTCTTCTACTTCAGCAAGCATTACCCTAATATGTAGCTTCATATTTGGAAACTACTCCTAAATGGATATTCTGTTTCAGCTAGTGGATGGAAGGAAGGAAGGAAGGAAAGCAGGAAGGCAGGAAGGAAGGAAAGGAAAAGATTTTTAAAAAAGTTTTAAAGGTGTTTACTATTTAAAAAACACATAAATATATTATTTCTATGTTTTTCCCAAATTTTCCTCTCTACTTGGAAAAGCTAGCTTTCCTATCATAATTCCATTTATCATTTTAGGTCTAGATCACACGCTTTCCAGTTCCAATGTATATCAATGCCATTATAAAAATAGCTCAGAAGGGCAAATTATTTAATCTCTCTGAAACAAGTTTTCTTCCTCAATTAACTGCAGCAAAATTTATATTGCACCCTTATAATTCCTTCCGCACATCAGTATTAGGACTTTGTTCCTCAGTGTGTAATCTATAAATTAGGAGCATCAACATCAACTGGAAACTTGCTGAAAATACAAAATCTCAGGTACCACGCAGAATCACTGAATCAGAACTTGCAGTTTAATATGCAACTTGAAAGCTTATTAAGGTTTAAGAATCATTGTGTCAAAATACTTACCACTCAGTTGTGTTACAATTGATTGAATACATCTGTGCTCCATTTTGTGATTATGAATTCCTCAAGAGAGGGGACCATGCCTTATTCTTCCTTATATACCCTGCTTTATATCGCCTTCTTTTGATTCTCCTCCCTACAGCCCTATCCTTCACACTTTGCAACTAGAACATTGCTTGACGCTGGTTAAGTACTTGAGGAATGTTGGTTGAATCAAATTTTGCTGACTTACTGAGATAAAAATGACTAAAAATTCTATTTGAACATTCCTTCCATATATTCAAACTTTCTAAGTCAATGTCAATACAGGCAAAATCAATGGCACTGTTAATAATAGTACAAAAGGGAAAATCATTTACCTCTCTAAGCCTAAGTGCTCTGCACCTATAAAATGAAGACAATATCTACCTTGCAGAGCTGCTGTGGAAAACAGACGTACTGTATGAAAATAACCTAGGAGAGTGATGACACAAAGTAGTGCATTCAAATGACTGCCGCCATTTTATCTAGATCACAACATGCTACTTCTCTGTAAGTGAGAAAAATAGTTCAAATATCCAGAAAACAATTTCTATTCAATTCAGTAGGCAGAAGTGAGACTTTAAGACCATGGTATAGTGAAGAGGTCAGTAAATAAGCCTATCCCCATAAAACAAAGGATAAATTGGATAAATTTTTAAAAAACTGCTTCAGGGCTCTGAAATCAACCAAAAGCAAACACCAAGTTGAAAAGTATTTACTCAAGAAAAACTACTAGGACATTACTGAAGAATGGCAGGAATCTACGGCTTCTTTACACAGGATGTGAAAACCTGCCACTTCTATTTAACATTTTACTGGTTGCTCTAGCTAACACAAGAAGATACGAAAAACTAAATAAATAAAAATTTCTAAATTAAAAAGAAGTAAAACTATTTTTACCTGTAGAGAATATGAATTCTCCATATGTAGAAAATCCTAAGTTATCAAATGTTGGGAGCCGTTTTGGGCTCACAGATTGAGACCCCTCCATGCGTGGAAAAGGCTGAAGCAAAAGCTCCCGCCAGCCAAACTGGCGCCTAGTTTTACCTCCTCCTAAATAATCTTTCAGGCCTGGATTTCTTGAATTGCTCTCATTGGCCTAAGGGATATAATGCTCTTTGGTTTTATGGCACATGGAAAAGGGGACCTGGAGTGTGATGATGGATAAAATCTGTGTGAGAGTAACCTGGCCAGAAGTAATCTCAAGGTTGCCTCTTGGGGATAGGTTATACAAATTGAGGCATGGGCCTCAAGACTCCTTGAACCAAATTAGATTTTCCCTGCAGGTATCGCTCCCCTCAGCCCCACCATAAAACCTTACGCCACATCTCGGTAAAGCTTCTCTCAGAATTAACACACTGATGGGAAAGATTGTAAAGAGACTTAGGACCTTCCCCAAGGTTAGCCTCGCCCAAAAGTCAGAAGCACTGTTTATCAGCAGCAAATATTGAGCACCTCCCTGAGGTTAACATTTCGCAAATCCTTTTGTAATTCTCATCCCCACGCTCCCTTATACCATAAACTTATAGATGACTACATAGGTCTTGTGACAACAATGTATGTTGTGAAGACTGCCTTGTCACTGATGTAATGTCACTCGCTCCCTTTAAAAATAAAGACACTGAGACCAGCAAAGCAGAGATGCCAGAATAGACACCAGAATGGCAGAGATGCCGGAATTGCCAGGGCTGCCTGCTTGGTCATCAGATTCCATCTCACTCGTGTCTCTCTCACTTCATTTCACCTGACCGTCCGTCCTTCATGGACCCCTAGATTCGCCGGAACAAGGACCGACCCCGGCAATCAAAAAAACGCTACTATAATAAGTGAGTTTATCAAGGCCACAAGATTCAAGTTCAATATTCAAAAATCAATTTTATTTATATATACTAGCAATGAACAACCCAAAAATAAAATTAAGAAAAGAATTACACACAGTAATATCAAAAAGAATAAAGTACTTATGAAAACATTTAACAAAAAATGTATATGACTTTAACACTAAAAAGTATAAAACATTTATGAGAGAAATTAAATACGATCTAAATAAATGGAACAAAATAATGTTATAGACTGAAAGACTCAATATTGTTAAGATGGTAATTTTCTCCAAATCAATCTATATACTACACAAAATCTTTAACAAACTCCCATCAGGATATTTCTTAACAATTGATAAGCTACCCTATTATTTATATGGACACGATGAGATGTCATCTCATACCCATTAGGATGGCTACTATCAAGAAAAGGATAACAGGTGTTAAGTGTAGGCATGTGGAGAAATTAGAACCCTTGTGTACTATTAATGGGATTGAAAACTAGTTCAGGCGTGGTAAAAAAAAAAGAAATTTCCTGAAAAAATTACAAATGAACTTAACATATCCACCAAATCCATTTCTAGGTACATATTCAAAATAATGAAACGTGGGGTTCTCAAAAGAAGTGTCTGCATACACATGCTCATAGAACTATCCACAGTAGCCAAGAAGTAGAAGCTATGCAAGAGTACATCACTGTATGAATATATAAATAAATTGCGGTGTACATATATGCACCACATGTATGTGGTATGTATATATGTATATACACACACACACAAAATGAAATATTACTCAGCCTTAAAGAAAAACAAGAAAAAGTGACACACGCCACAGTGTAAATGAACTTTGAGGAAATTATGCTAAATGAAATAAGCCAGACACCAAAAGACAAATATTCTGTAACTATATTTTTATTAGGTTCTAGAGTAGACAAATTAATACAAAGTAGGATGTTTAATGGGTATAGAGTTTCAGTTTTGCAGGATTAAAAACTTCTGAAGATTGCACAGGAATGTGAACATACTGAACTCTACATACTTAATAATGATTAAGACGGTAAATTTTGTTATGTACACATTGCATTTAAAAATTTTTAATGTATATGAAATGTAGAGGACCTAAAATAGCCAAAATGATTTGAAATAAGAACAAAGTTGGAAAACCTATATCACCTAATCTCAAAACTTCTTATAAAGCAACAGTAACCAAGAGTGTAGTACTGGTGTAAGGCTAGGTATATAGATCAAAAGAACAGAATATAGAGTCAAGAAATAAGGCTTTATGTTCAATTGATTTTTAATAAAGATGTCGAGGCAATTCAGTGGGAAACAATAGTCTTTTTAACAATGGTGCTATGACAATTAGATAGCCATAGGCATAAATATGAATTTAGACTTCTACTTCATACCAAATACAAAAAAAAAAAAAAATGTATCATAGACCTAAATCCAAGGACTAGAGCTATAAAACTTATGTAAGGAAATACAGGAAAAACATTTTAGGCAAAATTTCTCCAGGTGGCACTTAAAACATAATCCATAAAATAAACAATTGATAGATTAAGGCTTTGTCAAAATAAACTTGACCTTGGACACCAGTATATTCTATATCAAAATTCTGTCAGGTTTTGCATTTTGTGTGTGTGTAATCTTATCCTAAAATCTATAACCTTATTCTAAAATGCACATGGAAATGCAAAATATCTAGAATTAGTATTTTTTTTAATTTGCATTTAAAGTCAAGCCACAGACTAGAAGAAAATATTTGAAAATCATATATCTGATAAAGACCTACATCCAGAATGTATAAAGAACACTTAAACCTCACTATCACAAAGACAAACCAGGCAATTTTAAAATGGCCAAGGGGTGGCTGGGTGGCTCAGTCAGTAAAGCGCCTAACTCTCGATAACAGCTCAGGTCATGATCTCACGGTTTGTGGGATGGAGTCCCACACCAGGATTCCCTGCTTGGGATTTCCTGCTTAGGATTCTCTCTCTCGCTCTCTCTCTCTCTCTGTCTCACAAAATAAATAAACATTTAATAAAATAAAAATAAAATGGCCAAAAGATTGGAATAATCTTTTCAGCAAAGACGTATAGAAGGCTAATAAGCAAATGAAAGGATGTTCAACCTCATTAGTCATTAAAGAAGTACAATTAGAACAAAAATGAGACAGTATTAGACATATACTAGAAGAGCTATAGTGCAAAATGCTGACAATACCAAGTTTTGGTGAGGATGTGGAGAATATGAAACCCTAATAAGTTGCTGGTGGGAAATGGAAAATGCTACAGAAATTTTAGAAAATAGTTTTGTATTTCCTTAAGAAGTTAACAAGTACTTATCTTGGGAGCCAACATTTCCCCTCCCAGATATTTACTCTAAGACCAAATAGAAAAGAGTCTACACAAAGATATGCACAAAATATTCATAACAGTATTATTCTATGGTGATACAGTAAGCTGTTTGTCTATTTATTTTTTAGACCAAACTCTTTTTATGTTTTAGCCCAAACATCAAAACACCAAAAGCCTAAACAATCTATATATATCTATCAGTTGATGACTAGATAAACAAAATACCATATATCCACACAATGGAATATTATTTAGCATTAAAAAGGAATAAACTCCTACAATGAACATGCAATAATATGGAAGAGCTTTATGCTAAGTAAAAAAAAAAAAAAAAAAAGTCGGTAAATCTATACCCACAAAAAGTAGACCAATAGTTGCCTGGGCCTAGAGATAGGAGCAAGAGTTGACTGCAAAAAAAGCACCAAGAGATTTTTTTATTGTGATGGAAATGTTCTAAAACTCAATTGTGGTGATTGTTGCACACTTTTATAAATTTACTTTAAAAAGTATACATTGAGGGGTGTCTGGGTGACTCAGTCGGTTAAAGCATCTGACTTTGGTTCAGGTCGTAATCTCACGGTTCATAAGTTAGAGCCCTGCATCAGGCTCTGTGCTGACAGCTTGGAACCTGGAGCCTGCTTCAGATTCTGTGTCTCCCTCTCTCTCTCTGCCCCTCGCCCACAAACACACACACTCTCTCTCACTCTCAAAAATAAAGAAACATTAAAAATAATAAATAAATAAATAAATAGACAAGTAGCTTCCTGAATCACTATGTCTAACTGCAGCAGAAACCTGTATTAAAGTGAATACTCAATTTCAAGTAAAGTCCCCTTCTATGCTCATTTCTCCCTGGCCCACGGTAGTGCTCATCTCCACCAGCCCCACCATGGAGGCACAATTACTCAACATATTTCTGTCCTACGGGCGGGGCATGGACACCCAGTCTTCACCGAGTTCATGAGAATTTAGAATTGGAATCAAGAAAGAAACATTTGTTCTCTTTGTCACTGATGCTCCATTATCTAATTCATAATTTGTTAATTATAAGAAAAGAATAAAGTAGATACACAGGATAAAAATAAAGTTGAAAATGGAAGAAGAAGTCTGCCTTGGCTCTCAACAGCTTTCCAATTTCCAGTCCTGGTTCTTAGTATGACTCAGCTGCATCATCCCTACTCCCATGCATCTATGAGGCCTTTAACAACAAGAAAAATTCTTTTTTGCCAAAGCTAGTGCAAGGAAATCTAACTAAGGATCAGTGCTTCCTAACTGTGGCAAGGAAATTTGAAAATGTGGAGAGGTGTTTGGGTTTTCACACTCACCAGAGAGCATTACTAGTATTTAATGGGGGATAACCATTCAATCTTGAGTATTCTGAAATCTAGGGAATGGTGGAGCTCAAGAAAAAAGTTCCTGTCCAAAATACTCAACAGCATCCTCACGGAGAAATAGCTAACACAGACCTGGCTTTCAATTAGCAACATTTTTTTAATTACAGAAACCCAGTAAAAATAAATCATGATGCCACCATATTAAAAGTAATAAACAGGAGTGCCTGTGTGGCTCAACTGGTTAAGCATCTGACTCTAGATTTCAGCTCAGGTCATGATGTTATGGTTGGTGGGATCGAGCCCAGCCCGACGGGCTTGGAGCAGCTTGGAGCCTGCTTGGGGTCCTCTCTTTCCTCTCTCTCGCTGCCCCTCCCCTGCTCGCGGCTATGCATGCTCTTTCTCTCTAACTAAATAAGTTTTAAGTTTATGACTTAAAAAAATAATTTAAAAGTAACCAACAAATGTTTCTTCCAATTAATGAGTAGTACTTCACAGGGGTAACCACTATTAGCAGTTTGGTCTATATCCCTTCAGTCTTTTGTCTCTGCTTAGAAAGTTACATCTAGATTTGCAACACAGAACACATCAGCTTTCACTTACTAATATAACAACTATCGTCTTAAGTAATAAGTAACGAATGAACAAGAAGGCAAAGGTTATTGTTACAAAATATGAAAAATAGATAACTATGCATACTAGGTATCAAACACTGTACCATATCTATTAATAAGATATTATCAAATTTTAAAACTCAAAGATAATTGCATTTCCATTTTCTAAATATGAAAATTTATATATAACAGTACTTAAATAGGTAGCAACAGGAAAGGGGGAGACTCGAAATGAATAAAATTACCTGTGCAACTTTTCTACATGCTAAAAAATGTTTAAAACCAAAACAGCCTTCAGGGCGCATAGAAAATCATATATCTCACTGTAGGATAGAAGCTGAAACTAAAGCCAAAGAATGTGATTTACTGCCAGCATTTCAAGATCCCCACCCCCCATCCTTCACTACACTGTGTGATGGTAGGATTTCATCTGGTAACTGTTCTAAATTCTCACCTGAACTTTTTTCTCCCTAGAATGATATTATCTTTCAAATTACACTCTAGAAGAATTCATCACTCTGACAATGTATCATTAATCAAAAGTAAAGAGGGTTGATATTTTATAGCATTTTGGAGTGGATGGCACCTTGTAGAAGTTTAGGTCCAAGAATAAAAGTATTAGTTTAGTTAGAAAAATGATATACTTTATGGTAGTGTCAGTGCTTCAGAACTCTTAAGTACCATCATCATTCCAAACCCTGGCTAGCACAAGTCCGCAAGGTACGTGTGTCAATAAATATTAATGATCATGGTGACATAGCCATGCCTCCTTATGTGGTCCAGAAGTTTCGGCTCAAAGAAACTCACATACAATGTCAACCTATGTTACTTCCTAAACTTGGGGGAAAAGCTGCTGGAGTGTCTGTTTTCATGGTGTTAACTTCCATGGTTTCTTCCAGTTGCAATATTTAGAAGAAGTTTATTGCAACCACGCGCTTTTTTAAAGCCTGCTATTTCATTTGTATTTGGTAGGCATGTAGGTATAGCAATACACATATATAAACAGAGAAAATGTTGTGTTAAGCAGAACTTAAGAACCATTATGAATTTATTGGTTTCAGTGACCACGGAATATAGGTAGAAGTTGGAGACCTTTTAACTATTACATTATTTCAGAAAGACCAAATTATGCACTAAAGGAATTTAAAAATTGCGTATGTTATATATTACATTACATATATAGTTTTTCTTTGACCTGGCTTTTGAGAAAACAATTTCCTCCCAAATCGGGACTATTTTCCCAAGTACAGCTTGTTCTGGTTTCTTTGATGGGAAATACCTCATACTCAAATGGTAAATAGGGGAATGATGTCAGTATAACTATGGAGTTTTATTGATTCTTAAGTTTCTCTTTTCCAGCACATTACTGTTTTGAGACGATCGTGGGCAAGCTGTCTCACAATGAAAGCCAAAACCTAAGCAATATAGGAAGACCTTAAGAAAAAAGCTGAAAATCTGTATAAAGACTCCCCTTTGTGCAGAATTATTTTAACGGGTTTAACAACCATGCATTCCACCAAGTAAAGCTATCTGGAAAAAAATGTGAGTGCAGATAAAGAAGCTATAAAGATACTCCCACTGATTTAAAACAATGGATTATTAAGGAGGCAACAATTTGATTCAGATTTGTTCATTTTGATGAAAATGACTTCTGTTAGAAGTGGATTGCTACCAGGATTTGCATCACAGAGAAGGAAGCACAAGTCCACAAGGTACGTCTGCCAGTGGTGTCCATAACTGTTTTTGTTAGGGCCTGGTTACAAAAACCTCCTAGGATTTGAGTGGCCTTCCCCTAACTCTAATTTTTCCTGAAGTTAAGTGGGCAATTTTCCAGAATGGAAATTTTTTTCAGAAATCATATATCGTATTATGGCAGAAATGCATATACACTGAATATAATTTATGGTAAAATAAACTTTTCCATTAAAAATCATAAAAACATTTGCTTAAGATTTATCCAAAGAAACTTCATCTACAGATTATTTTGTCATCATATTTCTCTTTATACAGTGCATCAAACACATTCATGATGACAGTATAAGGATCCCCTAAAGTCGACAATAACAAATCAGATTACATCTCTTTGAGTTGGAGCTACATAGAAAAGAAGGACGAGTAACTACAACAAGAGATAAATTCCTCAAATAATCTCAAATCTATGATAAGATGCAATAAGCCCGTTGAATTTACACTTTGTAAAAATAGTTTAGCAAAGTAAAAATTTACTTATGAAAATTACACTAAGCTTGTATGTCCTGATCTCCTGATCCATTAAACAAAAATGAAAAAGATGAGCTTTTTCTCTCAATTCTTCTACCTCACTAAAATAGATCTTCTGTTCTTACAAAAAATGTTACTTTGTTTCTCTGATGAATCCATCTTTACAGATTGTCTTAGTTTAAGTTTGTTCCTAAAAATAGGCTTTGCCATAGAGTCAACTATGAATCTCTATGAAGTCAAGAAGAAAACACCCACAAATGATTTGATCAAAAGTTTCATCTAGTGCTAGAATCAAAAGAAAGAAAGAAAACCAGTTAACTTTAGGGCAACTAGAAAGACAGAGACGCAAGTGATAGGAATTTCCATATACTAGAAACCAGAAAAGAAAAACAATTTGAGTAGAAGTCCCATATAAATACATGAAGAAACAGGAGAAAACTAAATATTTACAGGGTGAAAAAATGTTGCAGTGGGGGAACTCACAACAGAGTCATGTTTTAAATACAGTTCTGCTCATCATATTTCTAAAAACAGATATGGTATTTGCATGAGTGGGACAAAAATATCAATGGTATAAAAAAATCTGCGTATTGCAAGCGAGATAAAAATCAAATTCTGGAAGTGTGAAATTCATGTGGCTGAAATGTATTGCTTATTCCAGCATCATTTAAGTGGAACTTCTTGCTTATTCTACTTTAAGTAGAACTTAAAGGACCCCTAGATTTACTTCTCCTCTAAAAGTTTAATGAAAACCACAGGTTTTGTTAATCAAAGATTCATGTATTATCATTCCTCCCTGATACATAAAGAGTGAATAAAAAGAAATGAGGACCTGGACACATGCTCCTAATTATAAATGCAGTTTACTGAGACAGCAATTACTGTCTCAGAAGATCCTGAACGCACCCCTCCCCATGGACATACCAAATCTATAGCTACATATAGACCAATTCCCACTAAAAAACTAGCTAAACAAAGGATAAAAGGGGCACAATGACACAAGTAGGAGGAACAGAGATGCAGTGTTGCCAAAATCCTCATCCCTGGCACTCAGACCCATAATCGAGAGAGATCTCCCAACTATGGAGTTTTTCCCTGAGGAGCGAGGGGTTCATATCCCACATGGGTCTCCTGGACGTCAGCCCCATTGGTTTTCAGAGCCAGAGAGGTGAGCCCCTAAAATGTCTGGCTCTGAAAACCAATGGGGCTGACATCCAGGAAACCCAAACAGTTATGGGAACAGAAAGTCCACTCTTAAAGGGCTTGCATACAGACTCACCCTGAGATCCCATGCAAAAAAAGCCAGTTCAAAAAGCAGAAAGCAAAAATCTATAGTAGATATAAAACAGAATGAACAAAGAAGCTAAACATAACACTAAAGAAAGTCATCAAAACAAAAGGGAAGAAAGCAACAGAAGAAGAAAGGAACAGAGAGAAACTAGAAAAACAGAAAGAACAACAAAATGTCAGTAAGCACATACTTCTCAATGATCATTCTAACTTACGTAAATGGACTAAATTTCCCATCAAAAGACATAGAATGACTGAATGGATTTAAAAAAGATCCATCTATTAGTGCCTATAAGACACTCGCTTCAGAACTAACAACACATACAGACTGAAAGAGAAGGGATAGGAAAAGTCATTCCATGCAAATGGAAATGAAAAATAAAAGCTAGTGTAGCTATACTTATATCAGACAAAACAGACTTTAAAAACTCTAATAAAAGATAAAGGCATTACATAAAAATAAAGGGGACAATACAACAAGAGAATATTTGTAAATATTTACAAACCAAACATAGAAGCACCTAAATATATAAAGCAGGTATTAATAGACCTAAAGGAAGAAATTGACAGTGATAAAATATACTCCACTTACACCAGTGGATAGGTCATCCAGATAGAAAATCAACAAGGAAAGATTGGTCTTAAATGAAACATTAGACAAGATAGATAACAGATATATACAGAACATTCTATCCAACAGCAGCAGAATAAACATTCTTCTCAAGTGTACATGGAACATTCTCCGGGATAGACCACATGTTAGGCCACAAAATAAGTCATAAATTCAAGAAGACTGAAATCATACCAAGCATTTTTCCACCCAAGTGGTATAAAACTAGAATCAATTACAAGAAAAAACTGGAGAAGTTACAAATATACAGAGATTTAAAAACATACTATTGAACTGATGGGACAATGATAAAAGTCAAAGAGAAACTCTAAAAATACCTTGAGAAAAAAGAAAATTGAAATAATATTCCAAAATCTATGAGACACAGCAAAAGTGTTTTAAGACGGAAGTTCATAGTGATACAGGCATACCTCAAAAAAAAAAAAAAGAAAGAAAAATATCAAATAAACAACCTAACTTTTACACCCAGAAGAACTAGAAAAAGAATAAAAGAAGCCCAAAGTTGGCAGAATGGAGAAAATAATAAAGATCAGAACAGAAATAAATGAATAGAGAGAAGAAAAGCAATTGAAAAGTCAATGAAACTAAAAGCTGGTTCTTTGAAAACATAAAAAAAATTGGAAGACCTCTAGCTAAAAATCACCAAGGAAAAAAAAAGGACTAAAATAAATGATATCAGAATGAAAGAGAAGATACAACTGATACCACAGAAATATAAACGATCACAAGAGAATACTATAAACAATTTATACTAATAATAAATTGGACAACCTAGAAGAAATGCATAAATTCCTAGAAATACATAATCTTCAAAGATTAATCAAGAAGAGGGGAGCCTGGGTAGCTAGCTTGGTCAGTTGAGTGTCTGACTTCGGCTAGGGTGATGGATCTCGCAGTTCCTGAATTAGAGCCCCACATCAGGCTGGCTGCTGTCAGTGCGGAGCCTTCTTCGGTTCCTCTGTCCCCCTCTGTCTCTGCCCCTCCCCCGCACTTGCATTCTCTCTCTCTCAAAAATAATTAACATTTTTTAAAAAAAAGATGAATCTTGAAGAAATTGAAAGTCATATAGATTACTAGAATAAAGAGATTGAATCAGTAATCAAAAAACTCGCAAGAAAACAAAAGTCTATGACCAGATTTCTTTACCAGTAAACTCTACCAAACATTAAAAAAAAATTTAATATCTACCCTTTTCAATCTCTTCCAAATTATTGAAGAGGAGGGCATACTTCCAAACTCATTTTACAAGGCAAGCATTACCCTGATATCAAAACCAGGCAGGGACACCACAAAAAAAGAAAATTGCAGTCCAATATCCCTGATGAACACAGATGCAAAATTTCTCAACCAAATATTAGCAAATCAAATCCAACAACACATTAAAAGGATCATCTAACATGATCAAGTAGGAATTATTCCAGGGATGCAAGAATGGTTCAATATCTGCAAATCAGTCACTAAGATTCACTGCATTAACAAAATGAAGGATAAAAATTATAATCTTCTCAATAGATGCAAAAAAAGTACTTGACGAAATTCAACATCCATTTTTAATAAAAACTATCAACAAGGTGGATACAGAAAGAAAGTAACTCAACAAAATTAAGATCATATATGACAAACTCACAACTAACATCATACTCAATGGTGAAGAGCTGAAAGCTTTTTTTCTTAAGATTGGAAACAAGACAAACATGCTCATTCTCACCACTTATATTCAGCATATCACTGGAAATCCTAGTCACAGGCAAGAAAAAGAAATAAAAGGCAACCAAATTGGAAAGGAAGAAGTAAAATGATCACTATCTGCAGATGACACAGTACTATATAAAGAAAACTCTAAAGACTCCACCAAAAAACTGTTACAACTAATAAATGAATGTAGGATACAAAATCAATATACGGAAATCTGTTGTGGTTCTATGCTAATAATAAACTATCAGAAAGAGAAATTAAGAAATCAAAACCTTTTCTACCAAAATTAATTGCGCCAAAATGAATAAAATTGCACCCAAATGAATAAAATAGAAATAAATTTAACCAAGGAAGTGAAAGAACTCTACACTGAGAACTATACACTGATGAAAGAAATTGAAGAAGACACAAATAAATGCAACGATATTCTGTGCTCGTATTGAAAGAATTAATATTGTCAAAATGTCCATACTACCCAAAGTAATCTACAGACTCAATGCAATCCCCATCAAAATACCAACGATATTTTCCACAGAATTAGAATAAATAATTCTAAAATTCATTTCGAACAACAAAAGATCCTGAATATCAAAGATTCGAGAATTACCAAAGCAATCTTAAGACAAAGGAACAAAGTTAGAGATATCATGCTCTCTGATTTCAAACAAACTACAAAACTACACTAATGAGAACAGTAAGGTATTGGCATAAAAACAGACTTGTAGCTCAAATTAAAGAGTGAACCCAGAAATAAAGCCACACATATATGGTCAATAATTTATAAAACCAAATCAAGAATATATAATGGGGAAAGGACAATCTCTTTAATAAATGGTGTTGGGAAAACCGTACAGCCATATGCAAAAGAAAGAAACTACACCTATACCTTGCCACATACATGAAAATTACCACAAAAGTAGATTAAAAGTAAGATCCAAAGCCACAAAACTCCTAGAACTCCTAAAAGAAAACATAACCAGTAAACTCTCTGACATCGGTTTTGGTTTTGAATTTTTGGATCTGACTCCAAAAGCAAAAGCAACAGAAGCAAAAGTAAAGGGGCACCTGGGTGGCTCAGTGGGTTAAGCATGCAAGTTCAGCTCAGGTCATGATCTCATGGTTCATGAGTTTGAGCCCAGTGTCTGGCTCTGTGCTGACATATCAGAGCCTGGAACCTGTTTGAGATTCTGTGTCTCCATCTCTCTCTGCCGTTCCCCCGCCCATGCTTGCTCGCTCTCTCTCTTGCTCACTCTCTCTCTTAAAAATAAACATTAAAGAAAAAATTTTAAAGCAAAAGTAAATAAGTGGAATTAAGTCAAACTAAAAAGCTTCTGCACAGCAAAGGACACTATCCTTTTCAGCAAAATGAAAAGGCAACCTTCTGAATGGGAGGAAATATTTGCGAAGCACATATCCAATAAGGGATTAATATCTAATGAATTGAGCTCAATTCAATAGCAAAAAAAATATGAAGAGCTCAACTCAATAGCAAAAAAACATAAATCTGATTAAAAAATGGGCAGAAGATCTAAAAAGATACTTTTTCAAAAACATATAGATGGCTAACAGGCGCACGAAAAGATCTTCAACATCATTCATCACCGGAGAAATGCAAATCAAAACCACGAGATACTGCCTCACAACTGTTATAATGACTATTCTCGAAAAGATAAGAAATAAGTGTTAGTGAGGGTGTATAAGAAGGGGAACCCTCATACACTGTTATATAGAAGTTCCTTTAAAAATTACAAACAAGGGGCACCAGCGTGGCTCAGTCGGTTACGTGTCCAACTCTTGATTTCAGCTCATGTCATGACCTCGTGGTTCATGAGATCAAGTCCCGCAATGGGGTCCATGCTGTCTGCTCAGCCTGCTTGGGATTTTCTCTCCCCCTCTCTCTCATGCTCTCTCTCTCTCTCAAAATAAATAAATAAAAATAAAACTTTTTAAAAATTATGAAGAGAACTATCATATTATCCGGCTATTATTCCACTTCTTGGTATTCATCCAAATGAAAACGCTAATTTCTAAAGATGTATCTACCCTCATATTCACTGCAGCTTTATAAACAATAGCCAAGATATGGGAACCTAAGTGTTCACTGATCGATGAATGGATAAAGAAGATGTGGTATATATACAAATATACATATGTATATGTATATACGTATATGTAATATTATATACAGACACAGTGCAATACTACTCAGCCATAAAGAAGAAGAAAATCTTGCTACTTGTGACAATATGGATGGACCTTGAGGGTTTTACGCTAAATGAATAAGTCAGGCAGACAAATACTGCATGATTTTACTTACATGTAGAATCTAAAAAACCAAACAAATGAATGAACAAAACAAAACAAAATTCATAAATACAGAGAACAGATTGGTAGTTATCATGGGGAAGAAGGTTGGGTAAAATCGATGATGGTGGTTAATTTCATAGTGACAAAAGGTAAGTTATTGTGGTGATCACTTGTAGTGGATACAAAAATGGAATTATTTTCTACACCGGAAACTAATATGATATTATATATCAATTTTCTCCCAATTTAAAAAAATAAAAATAAATATGGTTTACTATTCAATAGAGAGTAAATGTCAAAACTAATCAGGACTTGATAAATACGAAATAATGAAATAAAACACATAATGCAGGGAAAATATTTAAAAATTTTTTAAATATGGCAAGAAAGTACATATATATGTACATATATATACAAGAATATATATATGTAATCTACCATATATATATACATACATATATATGTACATATATATATATATATATATATATATTTGACATATTGTCAAAAACTTTTAAATCACTTGGTATCCAGAAAAATAATAAAATGGGATCTTGGTCTATATAACTGTGCCTTTCAAATTTTATTACAACATTAAAAAATTCTATTTAGAGAGCGATCTTAAAAGTGAGTCAGATTAGGAACAAAAAAATAACATAGGCAATTCACACCTGCAATCTTCCCATTTGCAGTTTTGATGCCATATAATTATGCACTATATTAATTATCTTGGCAAGTACTTACTATTGTTTTCAACTAATATTACATGTATAATGCATCCAGATGAGTTAGCTGCTTTCAGTAATTACTCATATTTGAGCTACATGAGAAAGAAATGATTTTCAACGCAGTGCTCTGAATGACAGATTTTGAGGCATAGCAGAATAACTCCCTAACAAATAACAATAATTTGTCATATTGGTTTTTATGTATAGTAATGCTGTTACGTCACACAATTGAACATTTTATTTTATAAAGAACAGTGAACATAAATTACTGTAAACCTTGTCAGATTCCATGAAAAAAGTTTAAGATAGTATTACTAGCACCTGCAAATTATAAGGGCTTCTCATATATCCAACAACAATGTGATTGATTAAAGTTTCAGACATGTAGTTAGACTAATAATCTTTACAGTCCCCTCTAAAATTGAGATTCTATTATTCTCTATTCGGAATATGAAGAGGTCTGTATTTCTCTAAAACTTTAGTTCACTGTTTTTTCACACAAGCTTTTCAAAATATATACTACTACAATAATTTTGAAAACAGCCCTAAAACCAAAAGTAACCATTTCATTAATTCTTTAGATGCTTTATCATTAATATATTTTGTTTTCTAGGTTCTAAATTTAGATTTGTGTTGTATTTCTTCAAATACTATAGCCTAATAAAACCTAATATGTGGAGCACCTGCTACAAGCTGAACATTTTTATATTTGTTGTCATTTAATCTGATCTTTACAATCATGCTGCAAGTTTCTGAGCTTACATATATGAGTTTTATCTTACAGATCCCCTTAGCATAAATATTACAGAAACACCCTTATTTCCTTTTGAGGCTGATTTGAACCACATCTGCATTAAACCCTTGCACTGTTATCCATCTTCTGCACTATATCTGTTGTTCCGTCACTTGATTTTGTAATATACTCCCTAAACCATTTATGTTCTTCTACCTCCTCACTGATAAGAGAAGCCCTACTCTCCCTTTCCATACCTCTTCCAAATGTCATCTTTTCCTTTAGCTTTTCTTAGAACTAGCATGGAAAAAGTCATCACAGATGTGGTTTCACTGAAGCGTTGGTTATTAACTGTCCCGTATCTAGGGCTTCTCAAAACTTGTCAATATTTCTCCAAAGAAGACATATGAATGTCCAATAAGCACATGAAAAGATGTTTATTATCCTTAGTAATCAGGGAAATGCAAATCAAAACCACAGTGAGATACGACTTCCTGTCCACTAAGATGCTAGAATCAAAAAAGTGAGCCAATGCAAGTTCCTCATAAAGTTAAAAACAGAACTCCCTTATGATCCAGCAATCACACTACTGGTATTTACTAATTAAAAAGGACTACATGCACCCCTATGTTTACTCCAATGTTATTTACATTAGCCAAGATATGGATGCAGCCCAAATATCCATCAATTGATGAATGGATAAAGAATATGTGAATGCTGCTCAGCCACAAAAAAGAATGAAATCTTGCAGAGAGTATTACGCTAAGTGAAATAAGTCAGTCAGAGAAGATAAATACCATATGATTTTACTCATACATGGCATTGGAGAAAAAAAACAAACAAACATAAGGGGAAAAAAAGAGAGGAAAACCAAGAAACATAATTTTATGTTGGGAATGGGTAAAATAGGCGATGGGGGCTAAGGAGTGCACTTGTCTTGATGAGCATAGGGGGAGGTATGGAAGTATTGAATTACTAGATTATACATCTGAAAGCAATGTAACACTGCATGTTAAAAAAAAAAGTGAGACAAAAACAAGTGTTGGCTAGGACACACAGAAATCAGAACTTTCAAATTCTGTTGACCGGAGTGTCAAATGGAGCAGCCACTTTCAAAAACACTCCAGCAGGTCCTCAAACAATTCAAGACAGAGTTATCATATGAACCAGCAATTCCACTATTAGAGACAGAGCTAAGAGAAAGAAAAACATATGTCCATATAAAAACTTGTACATGTGTTCATAGCAGCACTATTCATAATAGCCCAAAGGGGTAAACAACAAATGTCCATCCAACAATGGATAAACGAAATGTGGCATATAAATATACCCAATGAAATGTTATTTAGCCATAAACATAAACAAAAGTATAACATGGATAACCTTGAAAACTTTTTACTTTTACTGAGTAAAAGAAGCCAGTCATAAAAGACCACATACTACATGATTCAGTTTATATTAAATATAGGCTAATCTACAAAGACAGAAAATAGATTTGTGGTTGCCAGGGGATTGGGGGAAAGAGGGCATCAGGACATGAAGTAGTGAGTAGCAAAAGGGAATGGAGTGTCTTTCTGAAGTGATGAAAATGTTCTAAAATCAATCGTGTTGATAGTTACACATTATCTGTGAATATACTAAAATCCACTGAACTGAATTGATAAATGGATAGTATGTAAGTTGTCTTAAAAATATCCTTGCCAATGATGCCTGCCTGTACAAGTGTCTTCATTTATCTTTCGGGTATCCCACCATTTTGTTTTTTGAAACTCTGCCATGCCTACCAAGGAGTCTGCCTGGGTTAACTGAATTTTTAGTCTCACAAGGCTATTGTCAAAGCAGTCTTGGCATTAGTCTACTGAGAAGGATAAAAACAGGGACAACAGTTTGCTGACAGGACAGCATCAGTTGTTCTTCTTGAGTGGGAGTACAGTTTGAATACATGAGGATGATTCCGGCTTAGAAGTCTTATTTTCCACCAGAGTCAATCCCCATCTGCACGGCGTCCAGAGTCCCACAGCAGAATCCACCGGTACAAAGGTCACCACACTCAGGGACCTATGGCTTACTCCAAGTATTTACAGTTCTCCCATTTAAACGCAAGTTGGCCATCAAGACTCATGGTTACCGTAAGTATGCTGTCTAGGCACATACTTGACATAACTACCTTCATCTTTTTTCCCAGGGAAAGAGCTACAAAAATTAACTCAAATCCAGATTCTCAGACTTCACCAATAGAACACATTAACACACCATAAACCCCTTTAATTACCTGATCTTTGGCTTTCAAAATTTAGAGAAAAATAAACTTTGCTAGTTAAAATACAATTTTAAATTATTTCAGGAGCTTGATCAGATCATTAGGGATTCATTCATGCAAAAATTTGATACATCTGTGTCAGGTACAATGTTAAGCACTGAGAACACAGTGATGAACAAAATAGAAATAGTCCCTTTCCTCACAGGATTTGAAATTTATCAGAAGATATAAAAGAAAGAATAGTCAATAACAACAGTGCTTTAAAAAACACCCTTTGATAAAGGAAGTAGGAAGTGATAATCATACCAAAAGGCAATAAATACAGATTGTTGGCATAAGGGATATTTGTTAATAATATCATTCATATTTAAGAAATAGGAAAAAAACATGTCATGAATCAGTTGTTCATATGTTTTTTAAGTGTTTTGGTTTTTTCTTAAGTGTAATATTAACTAATATGTATAAGTAGCAAGTTTATACAAGTTATTTACATTACCTGGACTCTAAAATTATGGGAACTTATGGTAATTCTTTGTGAAGGAAACATTTACTCCCCATCCTTACATATCTATCATATTGCTGAGACTCTGGAGAAGGAGGTGAGCATGCTCACCTCTGCCCCTTCTGGGTTCTCCCTCTGAGCACTGCCTGTCCAGGGAAGGATACATTCCAATCTAGATATCCATTAAGAGGTTTTACTGGGTTGGCTCTGCCGTGCCAGCAGGAAATGTCTGCAATTTAGGGGTGGGGGTGAAAAAAATGTTCAATTCCAGGAAGAATCAGGAAGCTGAATTCATCTGAACATTCACACCACAACCACCGGTTCTGATTGCAGCAATAATAAAATTGATATTTTGATTTCTACATTTTGACTCTAATATCTATTTCTCCCTTGGTTCAGAATCTGAGAAAGGAAGAGATATTATATATTGACCTTCAAAAATTGCAGCACGCTCTGAAATCAGGCCAAAAATTATCTATAACCCCACTCTGAATGACATTATTGATGGGTCTGTTTCCCCAGGAAACAGTTCCTGAGGTTTGCCTGCCTGACTTTCAGCGGGAAGGAGGAGGAGGAGTGTGATGGAAAACGGAGGCAGATGTGGGCGAAGGGGAAAGCTGGGCTTGACATGGTGGCCAGCTCTACAGGAGGAGCTGTGCTCACTGTCAGAGCTGCTCTCTATCGAGCCAGGGGTCTGCTGAAGTTCGTGCCCCCACACAAACCAGATATAGGACCACAGAATGCACTGCCCCCAGGATGGGAGTGTAAGCTTGGAGGAGGAGAGATCCAAATACAATCTATCTGTAGGTGACACTCCAGGCAGCTGGGGAAGTAAGTATCTCAGTTCTCAAGAGGAGGACCTCGGTGGCACACCACTGCATCTATAATATGTGTGTGCACAGCATTTGTAACGGGTCCACTGAGATCATCCAAGTGGGTAACCACAATATTATCCAAATGACAAGCTATGATCTAAAAATACTGTATTATTCTGAACATTAACAGAATAATGACAGTGTAAGCCTAAGAGCTGATATTGGTCATCGTCAACTAAAAGAAAAGGACTACCGTAAAGTCAATAAGCATAAATAGTACTCTGAGGATTTCCCTATAAGTATTTTCAAATAAACATATATCCCCATTTATATCTGTATAGGCATAACTTTCTTCGGAGATTAAAAAAAAAAAAGTAAAGAGGCTACGTATAAAGACTTTATACCAGAAAATATGGAAATTCTACCTAAGTTATCTCTTGTCTCTTAATGAGAACCACTCCTTCTCCCAAGATCTCTCCTTTCTGGTTATGAAAAATCTCCAGTATAATTAAGAAAATATACATACCAGAATCTATTAACGATTTACCTAATCCAGCCTCCCCTTGTGTGAGTCATATTTCATAATGGAATACCTTTTGTTTTCTTTCTCCCCCATCTTCTATTATCTCTGATTAACTTTGTCTCTTCTGTTTGATCATATGTTGTTAAAGGGAAATAGAAACGCCCGATGGATTAAGATCTTATTTTTCATCAATGTGAGGCTTACCCATGAAAAAATACTTTTGTTTCAATACTTAAAGTGTTACAAATCATTCTAAATATAGAAATAGGATTTTCATCCTTAGTAATTCCCCTCATGCATTTATACTTTATTTTGTAGATAATTAACTATTTAACAGAGATTGGAGAAATAACAAAAAAAATTGTGTTGGAATCACTGCCAAGTATAAATCAATCATATCCAAAAAAAGGCCCTTTGAAATTCTAATGTCAGTCAACATAGAAATGATAATAGTTTGCTTTCAATTTTTTCTCAAGAATTCACCTCTTAAGTAAAACAAGATATGCAGTACAAAATGGTCTCGGTTGACCGTGAACTTTGTAAAGACTCACTGGACTGTAGAATGACGGCTGAAACTATAGCAATCAAATTTGGCTATGCTTTAAAATATCCAGAAATGTCAGCATAGGTTAAAGAATATAAAGTAGAACAGCCATTAGCCTAGAATGATTGTTTTATTTTTTTTTAATATTTATTTATTTTGAGAGAGAGAGAGAACAGGGGAGGGGCAGAGAAAGAGGGAGAGAGACAATCCCAAGCAGGCTCCACAATGTCAGCACAGAGCCTGGCACGAGGCTCGAACTCACGAACCATGAGATCATGACCTGAGCTGAAATCAAGAGTCAGATACTCAACCATCTGAGCCACCCAGAAGCCCCAGAATGCTTACTTTTTATAAAGCAATGGTTAATAGTTGGATATCAAATGCCTGCTCTAACTTCTCAAATTCGGTATGAATTCAGCAGTCAACAAAAAAGAAATCTCATGACTTTGACAGCTGCCAAAATAGTAAGAAGCTAAAAATACTATATGACTGATTACTGAGGGCTAAACAAGAGAGACACACCCCATTCACTGCTGACCAATGCTCATCAGGCCAGGGCACAAAACAGCATCAAGAACCTTTACTCATAAGGTAAGATGAGAAAAAATGATAGAAACAAGGAGGAAAAAAAAAAAAAAAAAACCAAAACCAAAAACAAGATGACTACAAAAAATTAAAGGCTAAACAGAGAACAGAAATAAGAAGAAATGGAACGATTGGTTAAAGTCAAGGAGTGATGGCAGAGAATGAGTAAGACCATGTTAATGAACAAAAGTGAAGACCTAACTAGAAGAGCGACTCTCTTAGAGGAAGCTGTCGCTACACAGACCACATCAGCTGGTCGAGGCCTCTTACTGTCACAACAGCTGGCGGCCTGAAATAACAAGCAGGCATCACGAAAATACAGTAAGATTGTGTTCACTGTACTCTTTACTAAGATGGGAGGGATTCTGTTATACATTTTGTTAAAGTTTCCTTTAAAAAATTTAAATTCTTTTGAATGAATAAATGGTCAAATTTACATGATTTATCTGGAAAAAAATATCCTGCAAAATATTTCATTAATTAGCAATCTGGGTAAGTGAAATAATGTTATATAAAAAGAGTAACAATATATATTTAGTTCCCAACATGGGTAGTTTCTCTATACTTCTTTTTCTAAGGTTAGCCTCCTAATTTGATTTCCTCAGTAGGCAATGAACTTCCCAAGGACTGTCCTCAAAATAGCATCAGGTTGTGACTTTGGCCTTCATAGAATGGAGGGCAACACAGAGAAGTAACATGAATGTGGAAAATACATAGTTCTCTATCAGTATTTAACTTTAAAACATATGCACAAAGGAAGCCCTGTATTTGAAACCTGTCAAGAATTCATTGTCACTTGCTATGCTCTTTGATTCATATACATATTATAAAATTCACTATGTTAACTTTCAGAGATGAATGTGTCTTCCAAAACTTGAGATTCACCAGGAACTTAAATACCATTTTACTATTTCTGACTTACCAACCTTTCCTCCTCTGCAATCAAACTAGAAAATGTGATGTTGGTGTATAACAGTATATGATACAAAGTATTTATGTGGCAAATATTAACTCTCTTCCTTATCCATTCTATATTTAGAATTATATAAGAATCTCATCTACAAAAATGATGTTCTTCTTTTTAAGACATAGAAGACACCCACTTTAATGACATTAATATGGAATAGAAAAATGCTAAATGTTTAGAAAGCATACACTATGTTGTGTTAGTAAGCAGATTTGACACATATCATCCTATTTTTCTCTGGATAACAATAAGGTATATCATAACAAAGTTTGACTGTCTTTTGAAGTTGATTGTGGGTATATGTGTGTTTGTGGGATGTGTATGTGACAGAGAGAGAGGGAGGAAAAAGGAAGGGGAGGAGGGAAGGAGAGAGAGAGGAGAGAATTAGACATAGATAAACCTTGAAGCTCAAATACTGAAGTTGAGAGGAAGAGCCGTGTCTTGTTTTTCTTTGTTTCTTCCATACCAGCTAGCAAGGTACCTAATTCACCGAGCAATAACTCAGAAAACATGCCGAAAAAAAATCACTTTACCCTTAAAGTGGAGTGTCTTTAAATCTATATGATTTGTATCTTAATCATTGCATTCACATTTATAGACATTAATGTTCATTTCTATAACTGTCCAGTTGTACAGACCTTCCTGAGGCAGAGAGTAGTAGTAGGCCTTGTTTTTTAGTTTTGTTTTTCCCCATCATTTCTACCAGGAGGCTCTAAACACTGAGTAGCCAGTCATTCAAAGTAACTGACTTTGGTAAATACTGATACAAGTAAGGTCTATTTTGTGTTTTGTGGTTATTATCCCTTGGGCCATCTGTATCCTTGAGGGTTGCCAATACAGTATTCATACTTGAGTCATATGTAAAAACTGAAATCTACCAGTGATCTTTCTAAATACAGATCTGATCATCTCCTTTACCCCAAGATACTAAAGATATTAAAATCTTTACCCCATTACACAAAGTCCTTGCGTATCGCTTTTATCCTCAGGTCCTTAAGAGTAGGATCCTAGTGTTATTCTTCAGTTTAAGGTACTGCCTACCAATCCCCTGCTTTCTAAAAGGTATTCAATAAATATCTATTGAGTAATTTACTGTGCAATGAATGACATCTAGGACATAACAGTGCATTGTTAAATGTAACTGGCATAATATGTCATATCTATATTTAGCCATATTTATTGTTTAAAGCTTAGAATTTTTAAACCATCTGACAGGGTTTGAGTTTAGGCATTTCAAAAAGAAACGACTATATGAGGAAAAATAAAAGCTTCCACTACGTAGAAGGAAAAGTAGAAACCTGACAGATAAACTTATTTAAACGCTAATGGGTGAGGACAAATAAAAGACTAATTAAAAAAAATGAAAAGAAAATATTAGAGACTTCTATTTATAAACTATATAGAAATAATACTTAAACTATACATTCATTTGAAACCACAATAGATACAAAATACTGTCTAAATTTTTAAATGTCAAGTTCACAGATAAAACGCATGATCCAAAAACTCTAATCAAGCTGTTTCAGGAACTATATTAAAAAACAGTTTAAATAGCAAAATAGCACCCAGATTAGCATTCAGTAAAATAATTTTAAGACATATGTAAAGACTGTACATAATAGAATTTTAGAAATTAGTATGAATCATCCTAAATTCTAGATAACTAAACATGTTTTAAATGTCTTTGTGTTGAAACATTTTATAAACACACTACAAGTAAAGCATTTTAGAAAGTCCTACCTGCAAAAGAGTTGTTCTATGGAGCTTCAGTGCCCCCTTCTGGTGAATTTTAGCAAAGCAACCTGAACAATAGTCTTCGCCACATTCAAGGCATACCTTAAAAGACATTAAAACATCATGCAATATTATGTAAATATGAGTTTGAGAAAACATTTGCATAAAGAAGTCATCGTTCTCATCTTTATTTCTCCAATGACATGCCTAGATGTCATAAGAATTGGGAAGCTCAAGGACACTGGAATAACCATTTGACCCTGTTCAGATGTAACTGAGAAAAACTAACTTGTAAACCCTGATTACTCTCATATCAAAATAAATATAATAGCTGTAAGTAGGCTTTAGATATGTATTAGGTGCAAAGATGTATCTACAATTTCTGAATAAGTCATAAAAACCAGAAACCTCAGACCAAACTTTTTGACCTGGTAAAAACTAAGCAGCATTATCGCTGAGTCAAAACTACTTCATTTTCATGAGTTCTTTAATCTTTCTCTTTTGATTTACAAGGCACGCAATGCATATACTATTTTTCCCCCAAAATCTCCACATACTTCTTTGAATGGCACTACTTCACTGGTGATTCTCAAAATACGGTTTTAAAAGTATTCTTTGAAGATTCCTCAAAGGAAAGAAAGTGTAAGAAAAAGTACTCGACGGAAGTACATCAACATGACAGCGATTTTTATGACTAGCGAAATGATCATGGACAAGTTTATATTTATCTTTCAAAGTCTTCGCACTGTTAAAATTTATTTTTTTAATTTATGGATAAGTTGATGTGATGTCCCTATACGTATGATGGTATCAAGCAAGACTTAAAGAGGAAAGAAAATGGAATTTTTACTGCAAGTGCAATTACTACTGTGCAGTTGTATGGCCACACCAACACCCTTTACGACCTGAGAAAAGGCAGTCCAAATGGCTAAGACCCCTCATTTTCTTGAGTTTGGCCTAGCTTAAGAATGCCAGCAGCACAAATAAGAAAATGTGAGGGTTTGGACAGATGATGTCAGAAAGTCTGTGTCACAGAGCCCAACATTCCCTTCGATCCTTTCTCATTTCCCCTCTCTCCACTTAGTGTGCCCACTACCACCCTTCCCTTCCTTCTTCTCCCCTCCTATCAAGGACTCACAAGCAGAAAGCAGCTGGGGAAGACTGGGGAGAGGTTGACCACGCTCTTCTACCTTGCCCTGGTGAGTGACTGACTGAAATGTGCAATACAGTGATGCCTCCGGAGCTGTACTGTGCATATGAATCATCTGGGATTTTGTTACCGTGAAGGCTGGTTCAGAAAGTCTAGAATGGGACCTGAGATGCTGCATTCCAACAAGCTCCCAGGTAACATCCATGCAGATGCTGGTGTGCAGACCACAGGTCAAGCAACAGGCACTAGAATGTATAGGATGTGGAAAAGTAGACTAAACTCTTATTAAAAACCCAACAGGGGGGTGTCTATGTGTGCAGTCAGTTGAGAATCTGACTCTTGATTTCAGCTCAGGCCATGATCTCATGGTTCATGGGTTCGAGCCCCACATCAGGCTCTGTGCTGACAGCATGGAGTCTGCTTCAGAATCTGTCTCCTTCTCTCTCTGCCTGTCCTCCACTCACTCATTCTCTCTCTCTCAAAAATAAACATTAAAAAAATAAAAACAGAAGTCCATTAATGTTTTAAATTGTATTATAAGTCTCCATTTGATAACACTGTTACCTACAATAATGTGGCCAGATTTATTAAATATAAAATGATTAAAACAACACTAACAACAATAACAACCAAAGGTTAAAAGAGTAAGAAATTGTGTATAAGTAAATGAAACTAAAAAGGAAGGTTAGGATCACATGACAATATCCACTGAGCACTTACGTACTGTTCTAAGGGCTTCATATATTTTGTCTCATTGAATCCTCACAACAACCCTATAAGGTTAACGTAATTGTTGCATTTCCATTGTGAAGATGAAGTAACCAAGGAACATAATGATTGAGAATTTGCCCAGTCACACAACTAATGAAGCCAGGATTTTAATCCCACAGTCTGACTCAAAGCTTAAGCTCTCATCCTTGACACAAATTACTAAAAATCACATCTACCATTAACTGCAGCACTAATCATTTTTTGAAGAACCTTGATAAAAATCTGCAATTAAATAAAATCCAATGTCGCATGATTGCATGGTAGGGTATCTATCAAACTCCAAAGGCATTTATTTTCAAATGTGATTAGCTGTACAGAACCGGGATTTTCATTCTAGTGAAAAAAAGTAAACACTATCCCTAACATCAGAATTAGTCCTACACTTTCAACTCATGTTTTAAAAACTAGTCTGTTACAGAAATGATGGTTAAAACACTATCTAGATCTATAATATTTAAGTGCAAAATCAAATGAAAAGCTATAATTTCACATACATACATGGCAGTACTATCATATTAATATATATTTCAAAATGTATTCTGTATAATTTTTATTTAACATATTTGCTAATATCTTAACAAATTTGTTAGAAGTATTTGGCATTGTTTTCACAATGTGATATAGAAGACTGGAAATCAGTTTCAACATAGAATTCTAAGCCAAGTATTTGTTAACAACTGATTTTTAATGAAAGTAGCCAAACGGATGTTGCAGACTAGAAGATCAAAGCTGGAATTGCAGAGTAAGCTTCTATATTTTGTTAGACAAGCATATTTGGATTTAAATTGGGTTAAAATGACCGCCAACTGGAAAATCTTTTTAGGCAGTTTGTATAACTGGCAGAAATGTACTAAAAATGTAGATAAGAACTCCATTCCTCCACAGATGCTTCTTCAATGATGGAATACCCAAGTGCGGTTTTAACAAATATCTTTTTAATTTGATCAAGCCTAGATCAGTTGTGCTAAGCCTTCGGAATCCCTTTGAGTTTAATTACTTTATCTACATTTGCCAAATTAATATGTAATTTTCAACTATCCATTTCACTTTTGCCATGTACAAACAGCCTAAAGCTACTGGAATTTCTCTGAAAAATATGAAATTTGGAGGTTAGGGCTTTACTTTTACCATCAATGTATGTGAATGTGTTAAGAGATATGAAAACGTGCCAACAAGAAAACACACACAATTTCCTTTCTCCTCTCAATGTGCCAGGCACAATGCTAACTACTTCACATGCATTCACCATTATCCTCAATAACTATGAGGTATAGACTACTGTTATCTATATTGTCCCATTATTACAAATGAGGAAACAAAAATAAAGAGGAATTAAGCCATTTCCAAAGGTCACATAGCTAATTACACGTAAAGTTGAGATTCAAACCTCCAAAATGCAAGCTCTTAACCCCTACCTCCTCCCAGATAAAGTTTTCTCTGATGAAGACCCTATCATCAGATGTAAGAAGATTTACTCTAACTACACAACCAGCATTATCATCTGGAATGATGGAAGCTAAGAACACAGGTAACTTCAGGGTTTACCACCACCGTGGTTTACTTCATCAGATGTACCTAGCTTGAATTTTTAAATAACTTATTTTATTTATTGTTGTGCATCAGACGCTTGATTTCGGCTCAGGTCATGATCTCGTGGTTCGTGAGATTGAACCCCACATTGGGCTCTGCACTAACAGTGTAGAGTGGGCCTGGGATTCTTGCTCTCCCTCTCTTTCTACCCCTTCCTCTTCTCCCTCTCTCTCTCAAAAAAATAAACTTTAATAAATAAATAAAAAATAACTGCTATGCTTGACAAACACCATGGGACATTAATTTCAAATCAAAGAACACACTTCCTTAAAATCATAGCAAACTTCTTTAAGAATGTATAGGGTCTAAATCCTTGCTTCTATTTATAACAGTTTTCAGGCAAATCAGCCTTTTAATCACTGCACACATTGCCACTCTCATCTGCTTTCCAGCCCAGGCACGTGCCATTTATCTTGTCTGGGACAACCTCTTCTTGCTTTTCCTTCTCTTTGGAAAAACAGATCCTTTATTTCCAGCTCAAGTTTGACCTACGGATGTCATATTGTTCAAAATCCAGGGCCTTTAAACAGTGCTCAACATAGAAATATTGACAGCTACTATATAAATACTTTGTTCACATCAGGAAAAGGGGACCCCCACAATTCAATTCAGCCAGTAAAGTCCCTTTAGCTTTCATACTTCCAACTTCAGGAATATTAACATTGTTTATATTTTGTAAACATTTCTAAGTAGGTATAATTTGTGAAGATTTCTTAAATTATTGTCCATCCTTAGATGAAATAAGACAAGAACACAGCATGATGTGATAGGAACAGCCCTGTACCAAGAGCTGGGGTTTCCGTTAAATATTTCTATTGGCTCTTTACTAGACTCATGGCATTCTAACTCTCTCAGAGCAGCTAAAACTGCCAGGAAATAAGAATAGAATATAGTCTCAAATCAGAAATGATCACGGCCAAATTCTCTGAAACTATAACAAATATCAGTTATAATAATCTACAAATATTAGTTACAATCATTAAATTCTTTGGGGGCGGGAAACTGCTTCTTAAGTGTGTATAATATTTTAAACTGAAGAAGATATTGGAGTACTTTTAATACTAACTAAAAGGAAGATATATCTGAAGGTTTTACTACAGGAAAAAAATTTCTTCCTTTAACAAATATTTGTTGAGTGCCTTCTAAATTGCAGGCATAATTCTAGGTGGTGGGCACAGGGCAGTGAGTAAAACTAAGTACCTACACTTGTGAACTTTACACTGGTGGGTGGAAAAGAAACGTGTAAATATATGTTAGTGGGGTAATAAATGCAATGTGGATGCGTGGAACAGCTCCAAAAAACTAGAGAGGCCAACTCAGTGGCTGGTCCTTTAACAAAGGGCTGCCAGGGCAGGGGACATCTGAACTGACCCTCATTATGAGACTGTTGGGGGCAGGGAGGAGAGATATTAAAGGTATAATTTTGAACATGGTAAGTTAGTGATTCCTATTAGACATCCATGTAGAGGTGCTCAATAGGCAGTCTAAGTTGAAAGTTCAGGGGAGAAGGATGAGTTAGAAATGTAAATTTGGGGGGCGCCTGGGTGGCTCAGTTGGTTAAGCGGCCGACTTCAGCTCAGGTCATGATCTCACGGTCTGTGAGTTTGAGCCCTGCGTCGGCTCTGTGCTGATGGCTCAGAGCCTGGAGCCTGCTTCGGATTCTGTGTCTCCCTCTCTCTTTGCCCTTCCCTTGCTCATGCTCTGTCTCTATGTCTTTCAAAAATAAAATAAAAACATTAAAAAATTAAAAGAAAAAAAAAGAAATGTAAATTTGGTAACCATCCATGTAGAGATGGTCTTTAAAGCCAAGAGAGTGGATGAAATTACCTATAAAGAAGAAGCAGGTGGACTAGGGAAGAGGGGTAAGGACTAAGCCCTGTGGCCCTCCAACATTCAGGGGTCAAGCATACAGAAAACCAAAAAAGACTGAGAAAGGACACCTAGCAAAGTAAAATGAAACCAAGGGAGAATCATGTCCTAGAGGAAGCCAAGTGAAGAGTCACAGAAGAGAAGAGGAAGAATGTATCAAATATTACTGACAGATTAATGTAAGAACTGAGAATTGGCCACTGTATTTAAGAATATGGAAGTCACTAATTACCTTGATAGGAGCAGTTGCTGGCATGGTGGAGACCCAATCCTGAACGGAGAGGACTCAAGAGAGAATGAGAATATGGCAATTCCACTTCTGGGCACAGACTCAAAAGAACCGGAAGTAGAAACCAGGCAGATACTTATACTCATGTCCATTGCAGCATTATTCACAAAAGCCAAAAGGTGGAAACAACCCAAGTGTCCAGCGATGGATGAATGGATAAACAAAATGTGGTATTTTTATACCATGGAATATTATTCGGCTTTAAAAAGGAAGGAGATTCTGACTCATGCTACCATGTGGATGAACCCTGAAGACTTTATAGTAAATGAAATAAGCCAGGTTCAAAAGAATACTGTATGATTCCACTTCCACCTAGAATAGTCAAATTCATAGAGACAGAAAGTAGAATCTTGGTGGCCAGGGGCCAACAAGAGGGGGGTGGGTGGTGGGAGTCATGGTACAATTGGTAGAGAGTTTAAGTTCTGTGAGATGAAAAGAATTTCGTGGATGGATGGTGGTGATGGCATCCCAACAATGTGAGTGTGCTTAACACTGCTGAACTGTACTCTTAAAATGGCTAAAATGGTAACTTTTAAATTACGGTATATTTTACCACCATTTTTTTTAAAGTTCACGAAATCAGCAATAATGAGAAGTTGGAGAACTGTCAGAACTCATCTTTTGGGGTCTTCTCTTTAACCCAATTTCCCTTCATAACTTTTTTGCCTTAAAAAAAAAAAAAAAGAAAGACTTGCCCATAAATGTTCACAGCAGCCTAAACATAGTAGTAAAAAACTGGGAACAACCCAAATGTTATTCAATATATCAATGAATAAACAAATTTTGGTATATCTAATATGATGGAGTACTACTCAGTAATTTGAATAAACAAACTGCCAATAAATGTAATAATATGGGTGAATCTCCACATGGAGCAAAACAAGCCTTGCACAGAAAAATATACACCCTATCGTTCCATTTACATAAAGTTCAAGAATAGGCACCCTTAAGCGTATGGTGCTAAAAATCAGCACAGCAGTTGGCTTCGTAGTGGGAATTAACTGGAAAAGACAGGAGGGAACTTTCAGGGGCATTGTCTTATCTCGATGCGGGTGCATCCATTTGTCAAAAGACATCTCACTGTACATTTAAGATCTATTTCATAGAAAATACATTATACTTCAGTAAAAAAAAAAAAAGAGAGAGAGAACAGGAGGAGAGAACATGACAAGAGCAAATGTAGACAATGCTCTAAAAGTTTTACTAACAAGGTACAGAGGGCGATATGGGGTCAAAGAAGAATTTTTGTTGTAGTTTTGGTTTGGAAAGTACTGCGGCATGTTTGTGTGCTGCTGCGTGATCCCCGAGACAGAGGACAAGAGTTAGGCGCTACCCTTAAACGGGAATGAGAGGGTGAGATGCAGCTCACTGTGCGGGTGCCGGTCCAAGAGGGCAGCAAGCACGCTTCCCTCTTGGCAACGGTAGTGAAGGGAAAGTATCCGATACAGAAGCAGGCTGAGCCGGGAGAGGTGCATGAGGCCGTGTGAAAGTTATGTGCCAGCATGTTATTACAGTGCACATACCAGCACAGCAGCTCTGTTCTCACACTGTCCGCAAGCCTTCCCTTTTATCTTGGATTTTTCACTCTCAGAAGAATTGGCCATTTTATGATTAAGTGGTTTTTTCACTGGCTCTGGAAGAAAAAAAAATGTCAGGCCAATCATATAAAATTATGATACTCAGTTTTCTGATTGATAAAGTAATGAAATTACGCACATTTCCAAATTCTCAAACTGCATTTAAATATTAATTGCCCAATAACAATGGGGTATAGCCAAGTCTACTCTTCCCAGGAAACAGGGAAGGCCACATTTACCCTCCCAGCCCCTTGTGGCCACAGGGCCACACATTTCTGCCCATACCCATTCTGCTTAAAACTCACTTGAATTGGACACGTGAAATTACAGAATGTTAAAAACTACTCTTGATAGAACCCCTAAGGCACTCTGTCCCATCTCCAGATCAAATTAAATGAAGCTCATACAGAACAATTTCTATAAGAAATGTTATGTGTATTTCTAGAACTTGTTCTGCCAAACTATCTTATGCATTCAAGTTAAATGTACTTATCCTCTATAAAAATGTTTTTCTTTTAGAATTACTGTGAATTCAAATTGATTTTTGGGTTTTGCTATTGTGAAATAATTTATTAAAATATAAAGCCTTGTTCAGTATTCTTTTGCATTCCGGAATGAAATTTCAACTTATAATCTTACATTGCTAAATTATCTTCCTGGTTAAAAAATTACATAAGTTTAAGAAACAGTGCTATGAAAGTCCTCACCTTTGAAAAACACTCTTCTTATATTCATATTCTAAGTTAATATTTTTGACATAAAATAAGGCCAACTGCCCAGAAAATAAATAACATGAATTTGAATATCAAAAATAAAGACTTATCATTTTGGTGTTTAGAATCTTTATACTGCACAAATAATTCTAGCACTTTAATTTTCTATGCAATTCAAATGTAAAAGAAAATAAATTCTATCTTTAGCATCTAATAATACAGTGGTAAACTGTTTACCTTGAAGTTGCTCCTTTAGTAATTTTAATTTCACTTTTCCAGCAGAAAGCTGTATTAATGAAATACATATTATTTGTCAGGGATACGATCTCTTATTTACAGAAAGTTTAAGTTACTAACAAAAATATTAGAGAGCCGTACATTTTAGTGCATCTTGAGTAAAACATTTTGAAGGAATAATACAATATTAATAGAATATCATTATTAAAGCATATATAGAACTTTTAATTAAAGAAAATTCGGGGGGGGGGGTGCTTCAGTGGCTCAGTTGTTAGAGTCTTGATTTCGGCGCAGGTCATGATCTCACAGTTCGTGGGAATGAGCCCTGCATCAGGCTCTGTGCTGATAGCGTGGTCCCTGCTTAGAATTCTCTTTTTTCCCTCCCTCTGTGCCCCTCCCTCACATGTGTGTGCACATGCTCTCTCTCCCAATATGAATACATTAACTTTAAAAAAAAAGGAGGAAATTCAAAAACACAGAAAATAAATTTTGGAAATATATAAACCATTTTGAAAAACATGCCATAAATTAGGTTTTAAACAAAAATCATTATATATCATCATGATATTGTTTTAGGAAAGCACTAATATTCAAATATTGTAAAGGTTCAGTAAGCCTTTTCTATTTCTGATCCTTCTGAAACATACACAGTCTAATATTTGCACAGACCAAATCTAAACTGAATTCTCACTGAGCGACTCTGCTTACATAACTGTAGAAGCCAATATTATCTTATTTGTCTAATTTAGAGAACCACATGTTTAAGCATCATAGATTTAACCTTCAATATATTAGCTATGATCCCTGACTCTCCTAAGATGTAGCCAAAATATTGAGTAAATAAGCTTCACTGTTAGGTGTTTCAAATAGTCACTTAAAATCCTTGGATCTTAAGATTTTAAGACATAAAACAGACTCACCAAGTGTACATACTTGCCTTGGTCTTATTGAAACCAACATTCAAAGTACACAAACGAGCATGGAGGAATGGTGTGCATTTATACAGACACTGTCAATTCATGCCTAGTTTTCAATTTGCAATTTGCATGCTCAATTGCCCACTTTGTACATGAGAATATGAGAACAACGGCTGCCTCTATGTCGATGGCTGTACCAACTGCAGTCATCTTTGAAAATTCAGGCATAATTATTCTCAGTGAATCTAGTGGTTTTGCTTCGAAAGGGCATTTTTTGTTCACATTCTTTAAGTAGCTGCTCAGGATGCTATGTACCAAACACAGCAGAAAAGAAAACAGGATTGAAATAATCAATTTCTATGTGAATCACACTTTTATTTTTAAACTGGAAATGTTATACAAGTTACAGATAATTTAATCTCACTTTTCATAACAAAATTGGCCATTATTACTATTACCTTAGTGATACATCTGAATTGCGACATGATCCATATGGTTATAGGCTACCTGGGCAGAATGGATACACCAAAGCAAATTGAACCCATTATTAGGGAAATTTTGTAATTTCTTTTTATTATTATGAATATTTTTCTGCTCTATAAACATGGCCATATTTACTTCAAATGATTCAAACTGCATAAAAATATTTCAGTGAACTACTAGCTGCTATTTTAGGCAAGTAGAATTCCGTCCTAAGTCTGACTTTTATCTGTTTGGGAAAGAGTTGAGGAGGGAGTAGGGTTGGACCTGGGATACACACATAACGCACACACATCCATATGTATATACGCATGCATACATACATGGATGTATGTATGTACACGCACACACGTGTATATCCAAAACAGTAGGAATCCAATATACTGAAGTCTATGCTGTATTAACCACTCATGCCTCCACCAATAGATGCTGAAGGGGTACCATTAGGGTCCAGGGCAGATTGGTGGCAGTACCACACAGACCTATCACCTGGGCCATCGGAGTCAGACTATGCTGTCACCATCAGCCTCCTTGGCATTGACAAATGCCTCCAAACTCCCACAAAAGTCCTAATCTGCCATGCTGGTCCCACACTCCTCCCATGAGTCCCCTTTTCGAATATTCTCATTTTTAATCTAATTAGCTACTTAAACTTCGCCATTTTCTATTGCTTGTCCTTCCATCCCTGACATTCCATAGACCCCTTATTAAACAGTCACTTATCTTATGCTTTAAACCCTTCCTAAAAATATCTCTTGCAAAAGTTCACATTAACTGGACCCATTTTTCCTCAGACACAACTTTTTTTTCCAGAGAACTCTCCAGAGGAACTAACTCCATTTCTACTCCCTTTCACTTACCAGGAGAGAAGAAACTTTTTCTCCCTGTTTGCTCCTCAGTGCTGCTTCTAGAATATTGCTCTGATCTCATCATTGGCAAAATTGCCTCTACTGAAACTCCTGGCCATCTGCTTACTGCCTTTGTCAGTATCCAGGATCTTCCTCCACCTGAACTTCAGCAGTCCGCTCGGTATTTCTCTCCATCACAGTTCTGGGTGATGATCGTGGAGACTTCAATGTTCATGTTCACCTGACATCCTGATGCTCAAAACCCTCCAACATGCTGACTACTCTGACCATCTAAGTCCCTCTTCAGCCACCTGATCATTATGACCAAACCTTAAACCCAAGCAGCAATCTGAATGGCCACACCTTCAAAAGCCCAAAACTTCTCAGTGCTAACCGCAATCACCTTACCCCCTTCCTCTTAGACCTCCCATACCTCCCTACCATTGTGATGAAATAATCCTGACTGGATCCCCTACAAGTCTGTGCTCTTGTGGCTCATCAGCAGCCTATTACTCATTCTGTGTTAAACTTCAGTCATGCTTCCCACAGTGGCTACTTCATTTCCCAAAGTGGCTACAAACTTTCTTCATTCCAAAAGACTCATATTTACCCCTTTTCCCTTCCTTATTGTGAACAGATGAATTTGCCTTCAAATTTACTAAGAATGTTGAGGTCTTCCCATTATAATCTTTCATAGCTTCCTGCCTTACCTCCTGTCAAATGCAATCTCTAACTACCTTTACTGCCACCTATTTTCTCTTCATCTTTTCTATCAGATAAAATGTGTTCTCTTTCCTTTGGTTAAGGTCTCCTTAATGAGCTTTCTCTTCAAAGACTAACCCGCAGCAACTGTCACCTCTATTTCTAGCATCTTCGATCTTTCCTCTACTAGAGAGTCCATACTTCAACTACAAACTGGCCCACATTTCTCTGATTCTGAAAAACAATACAATTGACTCTTGAACAATATGTGGGTTGGGGCACCAATTTTTGACTCCCTAAAAACTTAACTACTTAAAACCTACTGTTAACTAGAAGTCTTACAGATAACATAAACAGTTGATTAACACATATTTTGTATGCTAGATGTATTATATACTGTGTTCTTACAATAAAGTAAGCTGGAGAAAAGAAAATGTTATTAAGAAAGTCATAAGGTAGAAAAATACATTTATAGTACTATATATATTTATTGAAAAAATCTGCATACAAATGGACCTGTGCAGTTCAAACCTGTGTTGTTCAAAGGTCATCTGTAATAAAGTCTTTCCTTGATCTTATTAAAATCTTGAGAGGTCACCCTCTGTTCTCATTCTCACTGCAACATTTGTCTTTACTCATTATCACCCACCTTTCTTTTTTAACTGCTGGAAATGTATTTTTCCATCTAATAACCCAAATATAAAATCAGTGTTTTTTTTAATTCTCATTCTCCATAAATAAACATTTTTTAGTGTGATTTTCAGCCAATGTTACAATTGGTTTCACACAATATACCCTCAACATTGCTTAAAACTATATGATGTAGTTAGCAAGTATTATTATGTATGTTTACAAATATGGTAACAGGAGCTCAGAAAAGTTAAGTGATTGCCTAAAATGATAGAACTAATGAAATGAGTCAGGATCTTAATCTATATAGACTAACACAGGGTTCCTTGACCTTGATACCATTGACATTTTAGGCCAAATAATTCTCCATTGTGGAGCTGCCCAGTGTATTATAGGGTATATAGCAGCACCCCTGCCCTGTAGCCACTACCTATCATTAACCAAAAACCAAAAGCTCTCTTGGTGTTGATAACTATAAATGTCTCCAGACATTGCCAAACGTCTCCTGAGGGGCAAAGCTTCTCTCTTTTGAGAAACAGTGGTCTAAAATCACAGTCAAAACTTTCCTCACCACACAACGTATAGAACAATGTTGACTTCTCCATATTTTCTAAAATCACCCTCCTTTACCTCTGTTTTCTATGAAATCACATTACTTTGATTCTACTGCTACCATTCTTCCTCTTCTCAGCCTCCCTTTACTGGCCAGCTGGCAAATTACCTTAGAACCAGTCTGAAAGCCTGCATTCCAAATCTTGGCCCTGACACTTGACCTTCAGCAATTTAACTTCTTTGATGTTAAATTACTTCATCTGTGGAATTGGAAAAACAACAACTGCCCCTTAAGAGTGATAGAAGCACTTAATGAGATAAAACAGGAAAAGCAGCTAAACTGTTCGCTGGTATAAAATAGTGAATAAATTTTAAAGTTCTCTTCTACCTCCATATTCCTGGAACGTTATCCTTCACGCCTGCCCTTTCTGAGCTTTATCCTTTATACCTTTCTTCTCCTTTTTATAAATTCTTAGGAAGCACCTTTACTCCCTTGGCTTCAACTAACATATGAGAATTCAAACAAAACCCTAAATCTTCTAAATTGCTAGGCAGAACTTATATCAACAACAACAAAAAAAGGTAAATAGGTGAGGTGATGGATGTATTGATTAACCTTTTGGGTGAAATCTTTCCACAATATACACATACATCAAATCATCATGCTGTACATTTTAAATTATCTTAAAATTGCAATGGTCAATTATACCTCAATAAAGCTGGGAAAAGGAGAGGAAGGAAAGAAAGAAAGAAGGGAGGAAGGAAAGAGGAGGGAAGAAAGAAGGAGGGAGAGAAAGAGGGACCTCTAAAATCCCAAATTGTTTTCCAACTTCTTTATTCTACTCCCTAGTCAACCCAGTCCGGAATATTCATTATACATTTGCATTCCTCCTTTTCTTTCTCATTGCTTTTTTGGTTCTATAGTCTTCTTCATATTTCTTTTGTTATATTCTAATACAGACTCTTCTCATTTGACCTTTAAGTTCTTTTAATGGTCTTCTAAATCGTTCATTGGCCTCTATAGTAGTGGCCTCCAAAGTAGCGTGTATGCATGCTTGAGGGAGCTCAGGAAAAATCCAGAAAGTAGAAAAGAATTTCTATTTATGTTTATGTCATCCTTAATTAATGTCTATATTCTGTCTCACAATGCACATATTAGTAAACTATTATGTATATAAATAAATTCTGTTCATAAATAAATAAAAAGTTCATGTATAGAAAAGTCCATGCTCAAAATACATTCTTGATTTATGTGGACATGATCAAAACGGTTTTGATATCATTTGTGCTATACCCTGTATTTATAAACTCTAAATGCACTACATATTTAAACAAGATCAGCCACCATAAGTCATTACCTTAATCCTACTGTCATCCTGCTCTGAAGCTGTCAGGGAATTCCATTCCCACAGTGAAAAACGTCAAGACTCCTAACTCTCATATTCAAGGCCTTCTCTCCTGCGCAGCCTCACGTTATACACCCACCTCTACAGCTCCCCAAACCCCAGGTTTTCACATCTTTTGACTCAATTATGAGGTTTGTGGGGACTGGAATTATGATTTATTCATCATTTTTTCCTTACAAAGACATCTTGGAGATTCTCAAATATTTGCAGAACTAAAGTATTTTTTCCCAAGCACAGATGGTTCATACACTAAATGGTTATGACGAGAACCACATACTGACTTAACCTATAAATATTTTCATATGTGCATTGTCTTTCACACTGGATGAGAATCTCCTTGTGAACAAGGATAATGCACTATACGACAACGGAGGCACTTAACACATGCTATTGAAAACATAAGCCAGGAATCACAAGACAGCATTTTTCATGTGTTATAGTTCAATAACATCTAGAACATGGAACACTATCTCAGAAAGATAATGGAAAATGGGAAGTGGACGATAAACTTTTAATCAAAAAATTAAAGAAATGTATCTCAGTAAGAGAATGACAGTAAAGAAAAAATGCTTTTTTGAAGCCAAAAACATTAGAAGCACCAAGTAAGATGTTTATAGATGCCAACTGGCCCAAAGAAAGTTGGATGATAGGTATATAAAAAAATAAAGAGCTATATAAGTTAAAACTTACAAAGTCACGGATCTTGTACTAAACAATCCAGAAACAAAACAGCTTTTCTTACATAAAGTCACTCATCTGGTTTTATTCTTACATATAATCTAATGTTATATTTTACAACACACAGTCAAGATAAAGCAATTTTATGGCTAGGAAACCTAAAAGCAGCTTTTCCTTGGGTATCTCTAAATACAGAATCAAACATATATATAAATTAAATATATATGAATAATATTTATTATTCAAGCAGAACATAAACACAAGAAACAAATCTATATAATATAAAACCACATAGTTGTATTTCACATACTTGAAACGAACTGAACCACATGAAAAAATTCAGTTTAGAAAAATTCTACTCAAGATGAATCTTTTAAAATCAACATTTGGATGAAAAACAAAATATATCTGAAAAATGAAAGCTACATATTAACCCATAAAAATTAATCAAAATCCAATAATAGGTGAAATTGTTAAAATAAGAATAGTGGGTTCTTAAGTATGGAAGAGAATACAAGATCTAAAAATTAATTTATATCTCTTTGCTTGGTAAATTTCCTGAGAATCGAATGGTATTCTCTTACCTTAATAATATTTCCTTTATTTTGTGACATTATGTGTGATTGATTACCCAATTTTCCCACTTGTCCAGATTTCCAGTGATATCCACTTGACCTTCAATATATATAAACAGAGGACAAAATGTAATTACTAAATACAATTCTCCTTTTAATGAAAACAAATATATTTTCCCTGCTTGAAGAAATGAAATTCAGTCATTAACATGTAACAGATCACCACAAAAGGAAAATGAAATATCAATAATGCCATGATAGCCTCGGTAATTCTAATATATAGCTCTACCATATTTGGAACTTTTGAGAAGAAATGAATAAAAGTAACATGTCCAAACACAGATGAAGAATTTCATTTTTGAGACATTTACAATGACTAAAGATACCTTTACTGATTTATAGGAAATTTTACAGATGGTCATGGAGTTTTAAAAGCTAAGGGTCCATAAAGGTAAAGAGGAAAAGGAAGCAAAACAACACCCAAAATGGTCAGATCTACTAAGTGATGAATTCTGAATTTAAAACTACAGATCAGCTCCTACACTGAAAGGTAAAAGCGATGGCAAAGAAGGAGAAGTATTTAGTTTATAGATTTCAGAGCACTTTTGAGTCTCACAAAATTTTTTGAAGTTAATAGGGCAGATGTCCAATTCTCACTTAAAAAATCAGACAAAAACTCGCCCAAGGTCACACAGACAATAAACAATAAAGTCAAGGTCAGAACTCTGGACTTTTAACTTCCTGACCGGTGAGGGGCAGGTTCTCATTCTGGCTATGACATTTACTGTCTATGTGACCTTAGAAAAACACTTAACTCTTCTGAAAACTCCATCAGTCTTTAGAACGTTTTTAAAAACATCCTCAGCTAATGAAAACCCACTTTTGAGTCTGATTTCAGGAACTGTGAATCACAGATATTTCATGATCCATTGAGAACTGCAAACTAAGTTCATTGGATCATTAAAAGAACAGCAACAAGATATACAATATACTTTGTCACCTGGGATGACATATGACATGGAAACCCTTGATCAAATCAATGTTCTGGTTATTAGAGGGAGTGTGTGTATGTGTCATGAATATTTCCAAAGAGTCATACTTTAAAGATAAATATTACTGGAGCTATAGTAAATATCTGAGCTTTCTTTAATGGTTCAGAAGGTATTTCATGGATATTTGAGGATCATCCCTTGTAGCATCAAACAGAGCCAGTTTAATATACAAAAAGCGTGGCAATTTTTAGGACCAGCAAAAGCACATGAGACATGAACTGTCATTCTCTGTAGGAAAAAGTTACACATTTTTGAATGCTATTTGAAAGACAATTTCTGCAATATCTACCAAAGTCTAAGCTGCACATATCCTTTGACCTAAAATTACGCAGGTAAGAATTTAACCCTTTGATACTCTTGCATGTGTAAGCAAAAAAAAAAAAATATATATATATAGAACATATTTATGGCAGCATTTATAATTACAAAATAGAGAAACCGTAAATAAAGATGTGAAAAATATGCAAAGAATAATTACATAGCCATAAGAGAATGAGATCACGTGTGTGCTGATGTAGCAACAGCACTAAGATATGTTTAGTAAAAAAAAGATAGGGTGTGAATCATTTTATAGATAACCTCACTTGTACAAACATAAACCACAAGTCAGATATAAACAAACACACATGCATACACACACACACACACACACATATATAGATGATTATACAAAGATAAGATATTTGTGGGGGGGGAAACCTTAATTATTAAAAGCGGTGCTACAAATGGGCTGGGAGTCAGCCCAGAGCAAAGAAGAAATAATTACCATTACATAACTATCAATTCTGTTTGACCCGTATCATATCTCTTTATTATTTTTATAATAAAGGACAATTCTCAGTAAAATTAGCACAGATATAAAGCACAACATTAGAGAGTGCTCATTAATAATATTTCGGCTAAAACACATTTATCTAAAAATATCTTAAACATACTTGGGGGTCTGAATGATTCTTATATATGAACATGTAAACTCCTGTTTCCCCCCCCCCAAATCTTTTCATAAATAAAAATGACCTCAAACATAAACTGGCAATCTCCTGCGATGGCCCTTTTATGAGAGCAAAGGCCGTGTTGCTGTGCTAAACATCCCAGGCTACGAATGGTTCAGAAGAGTCATGTAAGAAGAGAAATAAAAAAATGTAAGACCAAATAAGGTTCAGAAAAACCCCAGAAGTAATGGTAGTTTTAAAAAGCAACATGCCTTATATAAAGGACACAAATTGAGAGAAAAGGAGAAATTAATACTATTTGTTCAGCAGGAAAAGCCAGAAATTATTCATTCGGGGCAGATCTTTGTTGAAATGCCAATAACATATGAAATAGTTCTTTACGCAATTCAGTTTATTCCTCTTAAATTCCCTAAAAACGTCACCTACTCTCTTTCTTCCTTTTCTCTGCTCCGAATTGATTGGAATTCCTGTAGTTTCTTTTCGATTTGTTGGTTCTCCAGCTCTAACTGTATCTTCTCCATCCTCAGCTCCTGAGCATTTCTGAGTAGGAGTTAAACACAGAATGTTCATTCGTGGTAAACAAACAAACAAACAAACAAAAAACACACAAAAAGCAAGGCAAAATAATTTTATATAATCTTTTGCCCTTAATTAAAATTATGAATAGTAAATAAGTGATGAAGTATTCTAACGACTTCTTTTGCATTCTGTGAAAATACAGTTTCTAAAGTTAGCATTTGCCTCCTATTAACATTCTCCTTAAGGTACCTATCTCCTCAAACGTCAGACTTTTGTTTTTCCTATTACGCTGCTAGAGATTTCAAATCATAATTCACTTTCCACATGAACTCTGTCTTTATATATGCACAAATACCTATGCTATATAAACAGAAAGCAAAAGAAAAAACATGTTCTAATTTTCATACTGTCTTTCCTCTAAAGAATTCAAGTAGTTGGAAGCATATTGTTTAAAGTAACTAATTTTTTCTCTACAGAATACACATTTTTTGCTGACCTGATCATCTTAGAAACCTTCAATAAATTTCTACTTCTATGTTGTATAATACAAAGAAAGAGAGAAAGAGAAAATGAGAGAAAGAAAGAAAGAAAGAGAAAGAGGGAGGGAAAAAAGAAAGAAAGGGAGGGAGGGGGAGGAGGGAGGTAGGGAAGGAGGAAGGAAGGAAGGAAGGAAGGGAGGGAGGGAGGGAGGAAGGGAAAGAAAAGAAAAAAAGAGAAGAGAAGAGAAGAGAAGAGAAGAGAAGAGAAGAGAAGAGAAGAAAAGAAAAGAAAAGAAAAGAAAAGAAAAGAAAAGAAAAGAAAAGAAAAGAAAAGAAAAGAAAAGAAAAAGAAAAAGAAAAAGAAAGAGAGCAGAGCCTGTTTGGGGCCTATTAGGGAGAAAGTATCCATTGAGGGCCTCTGTGTAGGAGCCATCAAAAGGATTGAATGTGAACTGGGCCAAGTCTCACCTATTGTTTTTTGAAAGAAAGCAGTAAAAAAAGAACTTTTTGAGGACAGAGGATAGCCCCCTTACAGATCTTGTGCGAGAGGTTTTGATAACAATACCTGAAGCTCATCAAATTGTTGACATAAGCCATTTTCTTCATTTTACAGTTCTGATCTCTTGTCAGTATTAGTGACTGATTCTGTCTTTAACAGGTCTATGCCAACCTAGTTCTCCAGCTTTTCTTATCTATCGTGAGTTTAAACCTTTTTCTTCATTATTACATTAGTGTTTGACTATAATCAAGTAGTGCTCGTCCCCAAGGATTTGATGACAAGCAATCAAAATAAGAATAATGGAGATCAGAAAAGGCAACTAATTTATACAGACAGTCATCAAAAAGCAAGTGGGCCAAAGTGGACACAATCCAGAGAGATATATGGAAAATGAAAAGAGGCAAAGGCCGCCAGCAGGTTCAGAGAAGCTGGCAAAGACACTGATGGAGAGGCACTATGTTCATTTTATCTGCTCCACAAGGAGTATCTCAGCCCCTATTACAAACAAGCACTGTGGTGACAGGATACGTGATAGTAGGCGAGAGGACAGGAGACCCAGCGGAGCTGCCGGTACAGAGGAACACAGACGCGCATGAAGGTAAACGAAATATGGTCATAATGGTGCTGTCACCGGAGAAGTACCTGGAGGTACCTGAATACACGGGGCCCCTGCCCAGCTGAAGGGATGGCAAGAGCAGTTCCTGGAGAAAGTGAGGTCTGAGCTGAGCCCTGAGGGATGAAAGGACCCAGGGGAAGTCAAAGGGAAGTGGCGAGAGCAACATTCTAAGCAGAAAGAAAAGTGTGGGCACAGGGAGAAACAGGTGATGTGTGGGTCAAGGCAGCAGAGGTTCCACATGACCAGGAATTCTGTGAAGGAGGGGGAAAGTGACAAGAAAGAGAACTGCTGAGGTGGAAAGTGACCATATCATGAAGAGCCATGTTAGGCCATGACGAGGATTTGTATTCTGTAAGTGATGAGAACCATCAAAGGTTTTTAACGGAATTGATTTTAGAAAGATCACTCTGACTACAGAATGGAAAATTAGAGGGTGTAAGGCTGAAAGGACAGGCAAGGCCGCCAGTTGGGACACTATTTCAAGAAGCCTAATAATAGAGACATGATGCTGGTCTGACTGGATAGAGACAGTGGAGAGAAAAATGGGAGCATCTGACAACTCTAAGGAAATAGAATTCACCAGATTTGGAGACTGACCAGAAGCAGGTGACTCACCAGGAAAGAGACAAGCAAGGAATCTAAGATAATCATAGGTTTCTTCCTCGGGCAGAAGGAGGATAATGATGCCTAGATCACTCTGGGATGGAATGGGGACACAGTTTAGGACTGATACCCAAGCTGGTCTCCCCGCCCAAAGTCTCAATGGCCCACAGCACTTTTCACATAGCTTCCAGAGGAAAAGTTCGAGAGTACAAATGTGATTGTGTTGCTCACTTGCTTAGAAAACTTTTAATGTTTCTGAAGTCCTCATTGTGGTAGAGGAAAGGAATGAGACTGGGGGAAAAAAAAGAGACCAGCTTATTGACCAAGTGGTCAAGTTGATGGGATGCTACGGGTCTGAAACAAGACACGGGTTCCTCCTGGAGACAGCTTCAGACAGAAGCTTCAGACAGAAGAGGAGAGGGCGGTGCAAGCAGGGTCACTGAGGAAAACTAAGGTTGATCCTGCAGAAACCAAGTCAAACCAACAAATGCAAGGGCTGGAAATAACCTACTGAAATGAGCTGGGAGGTGGGAAAGAGGAAGACAAATGTTGGAGAAAACCAAAATGTCAGACAAGGTTAAGAAAATCATTAAGACAGTGTCGAATGAACATAGGCTTGGAATAAAGAAAGGGAACTCCAGAGAAAATACCATAGAGTACACACTCTACGTCCACTCCTGCCCTAGCTTTTGTAGGTTGCTGATCATGCGTGGATCAGAGATATTCAGGCCATGAAACAGTGATTCCCCCTCCCCTCCAAAATAAATCCCAAACTCCTTAGTGTTGCATACAGATTAATGTACTGTCTACACAATCCTGCCCTTCTCTCCAATTTTCTTCTCTAAATCTGTATGCCATAAATCACTGCATCTGTCTGAAAGTTCCTAAAGTATGTAGCCTCTCTGCCTTTGCACAAGTTTTCCCCAGTAACTACCCAAATAACTGCATCTTTCAGGCAAAACTTAGAGACCTCCTCCCAGCAGTTCGTGTTTCTCATCACACCATGCTTCACATTATATCATAAATGTGATTTTATTTATTCACATACTCCACGAGCTACCTGAGAGCAAAGGTTGTGTCTTTTTACTTTTATATCCATCATTCCCTAGCACAGTGTGTAGAATACATGCAACTAATGTTTGTTGGATAAATGGTTTAAAGGTATATAAACACAGACTTGAAACATAAGACCATAATCCTATTATGATGTCCCCTTTTCTTTTTACGCAGAAAGGAAAATTGGTAATCGTAGCAATTGGATAGCTCCCCCTCCCACCAAAAAATGGTAAAACTAATACAGATGATCTGGAACACCAGGAGTTTGAACCGCATGGGTCCACTTGTATACAATTGTTTTTGAGAAATACAGTATTGGCTTTGCCTTCCTTAAGATTTTCTTTTTTTTTTTAACGTTTGTTTATTTTATTATTTTTTTTTTTGAGAGACATAGAGACAGAGTGTGAGCGGGGGAAGGGAAGAGAGAGAAGGAGGTACAGAATCCGAAGCAGGCTCCAGGCTCTGAGCCATCAGCACAGAGCCCGACGCTCGAACTCATAGACCGTGAGATCATGACCTGAGCTGAAGCCGGACACTTAACCGACTGAGCCACCCAGGCGCCCCCTTAAGATTTTCTTAATATTTTCTTTTCTCTAGCTTACTTTTTTGTAATAATACAGTATATAACATACAAAACATGCATTAACTGACTGTTTATATTACCCATAAGGCCCCTAGTCAAGAGTAGGCTATTTGTTGTTAAGTTTTGGGGGCGTCAAAAGTTCTATGTGGATTTCTGACTGTGCTAGGTGGTTAGTGCCCCTAATCCTTGTTGTTCAGGGGTGAACTGTACTGAGAATGCCATATATTTGTATAACATTTTCCAGCTTAAATAATACGCTCTTTACACACAGTTACCTCAAAAGTGAAGGAAGAATTAGGAAAGCTCTGAAGACACTGAATAACCACGGGACTGTTGATCTCATTCAGGGAACTCAAAACTAAGATTAAAAATTGACAATTGCGGGCACTGGGTGGCTCAGTCAGTTGAGCATCTGACTTCAGCTCAGGTTACAGTCCATGAATTTGAGCACCAATCAGGCTCTGTGCTGATGGCTTGGAGCCTGGAATCTGCTTCATATTCTGTGTCTCCCTCTCTCTCTGCCCCTCTTCCCACTCCCCCTTAAAAATAAAAAAAAAATAAAACATCAAAAAAATTTTTTTAATTGACAGTCTGTCCCTAACCCAGACTGGCTGATCCTTAGTGATATTTGAGAGGAAGGCCTTGGGAATGTCCAGTGACACTAGATGATCTCAAAGGGAAGCGGTATATTGAAACGTCCCATGCCCCTGCCATGTCATGACATTCCCAGAATACCCAGAATTCCTTGGTTCTAGCTGAATGCATTCACAAGGCAATCCAGGACAGATGGTACCCTTCCAAGGGAAAGGTGAAGTGCTGGGATACGCTCGGTTTAAAGGTCTCTCAGCCCGAGAGTCTCCCTGAACCTCAGGGTCTTCAGTTTCTTTAGGGTGATTCTTTTTAATTGTGAATAAGTATCACAAAACTATTTGTAACTTTCCATTCAAACGCTTCGATAGTCAGCAAACCCAAACTTCATTTATAACTTTTCATTTCAATTTCGTGGTACAAATAATTTTTGTCCTCATTTTTAAAACTATTATGGATTTAAAATACTTCAAACCTACTCCCTTAGAGATAAAAATGCACCAGTGTAAAGAAAACTTACATTGAACAAATTTTACATTGAAAAACTTTACACTGAACAAATTTAAGTTCAACTCTACACAGCTTCATATAAAAAAATACTTTAAATTACAGAAACATTAGCAATTATTTTTATTTAAGTAATAAATATATATATGCACTTACTTGTATTTTAGTTTTATAGAATTTCCAGGTTTCCCCCATGGAAGAACTACAAAATCTTTGGTGTTCATGATCACTGTCTTTTTTTTTCCCCCGCTGTCTTGATATTATCTAAAAATTATTGTGATTTGCAAAAAACGTCTGAAAAAGTAACAGACAAAAGAATAATGCCAGGGTAAAGCAGTTAAATTACAAATTCAAAACGACATACAAGTTAGGCAGGTTTAAAATTTTTTTTAATGTTTATTTACTTTTGAGACAGAGACAGAGCATGAATGAGGGAGGGGCACAGAGAGAGGAAGACAGAATCTGAAACAGGGTCCAGGCTCTGAGCTGTCAGCACAGAACCCCATGTGGGGGGTGGGGGGGAGCCTTGAACCCATGAACTGTGAGATCATGACCTGAGCTAAAGGGGAATGCCCAACCAAGTGAGCCACCCAGGTGCCCCCAGGCAGGTTTTACAAACAGAAATTGTTATGAGGGAAAAAGCTGAATCAAAGACTAAATAATAAATACACATATGCTAAATATATTGTAAGTTTGACAAATATTTATGAGGTTAAAAATATAGTCTATATGATGGAAATAAAATTTGACCAATAATTATATAGCAAAAGACTGTGGAAATAGTCGATTGAAAGTGAAGAATACACTCATTAAGACAAGCACATACTCTGGCTCTTTTTATGATGAAGAGTATAAAAATGTATATAAGGTTTTGTTTTCATTCAAAAATAATATCCAAGGTTAAATACAGGGAAAAGAAAATAACCTTAGAGATACAATCCAAACTCAAAGCCTTCTTTAGTTCATATATGTTAATATAAAATGAGAATTAAGGTATGTAATAATTACCCAAAGGCATTCTAATATCCTCATTCATCAAAGAAAATTTTAATGATGCTCTTTGCCTAAGATCAGAAATTAGCATATTTAGAAAGAATTTTTCAACAAGAAATGAAACAAAGATTTTCTGCCTAACTCCAAGTTAACCAGAAAATTAAATTATTCAGAACACCCTATTTCCTGAGTATCCCAATTATTCGTGGTTCTATAATAATTTACTCTGTGATGCTGAATTACTGAATCACATGAACAACTATTAGATTTTTATATGAATAAAAATTTCTAAATTCTGAATGCCCTTAAAGAAATATGAGGACTTATTGCCATAGAGTCCATAGTCTTAAATGGCCAAACCATTTGATACTGTCGGTTTATGTATGTGTTCCTATGTATTTAAAACTCCTATAAATATTTACTAAAGCTTTGCTATATGCAAGGCACTGTGTTGAGAGGCATGGAGTCAAGGCCCAAGGAGATTTGTTGACTGGCTCAAACGGCATAGAGTCAAAAAGGGCATATAAGACCTATATATATAAGAGTCATAAAATAGGGAAGAAATTATAAAGGCCATAAAACTTACAGATGTAATAATATAAGAAGAGAGAGAGAGAATTCAAGCTGGCTAGCTTTTAAAGTGGGGTTTTAAGGAGAATGGGGGCTTATATTAAAAGATATGGACTGGATGAACACTCCTTGCTATGAAAAAGAACAGCTCTTGAATGGGGGCTAATGTGATTACATTTGGTTGATATATGGGTTACATGGGGGGGGGGATAGGCATAAGTTTGGACATTAAGACTGAGGTCGAATAATAAGTGGTTTTAAATGCCAAGTTAAGGCATTTGGAATTCACTCTGTAGCTAATGAGAGTCACTGAAAGTTTTGGAGGGAGAACAGAAAATAAGTCTAGAATCTTTGCTTGAAAACTTGAGAGAAGGCAACAGAATAGGAGTAACCAAATGGAAGGGTATTGCGGCACGGAAGCCTACATAATCAAATGTGTAGCTCTTCAGTTTTGTTCCTTTGTGACACTATATCATAATTTCAAGTGATGAAACCACTGATCAAAACATTTTTGGAATGCCTCTTTGAAACCTTCTGCAGAGTCCGTCACATGTCCAACAAACACACAAATCTACTTTGTTGTGCCTCGTTTAAAACTAAAAATTATATTGCTCAGCAGGAGCAAATACTTTATTCATTCAAATCTAGTTTCGAGTTACTCTACCTCCAAAAAATCAAATCTACCCTGAAAGGGCAGTCGGGGGCGGGGGGGAGGTTGGGGAGGGAGGATGTATCATCTACCTTGGAGAAAACTCTGAAGGAATTTATTTCTGAAGATAATTACAAATGGAATTATACAAAATAATATTCTATAATAAGCAATGTAGTAGATGTATCATAAGACTAAGTGTATTTGTGCCTTCAATAAACATTTCTTTTTTTCTTTTTTTTTTTTTAAGTTTATTCACTTTTGAGAGAGAAAGAGAGAGAGACCGAGTGCAAGCCAGGGAGGGGTAGAGAGAGAGGAAGACATAGAATCTGAAGCAGGCTCCAGGCTCTGAGCTGTTAGCACAGAGCCTGATGCAGGGCTTGAACCCACGAATTGTGAGTGAGATCACGACCTGAGCTGAAGTCAGATGTTCAACCAAATGAGTCACCCAGGCACCCCTGATAAATGTTTATGTAGCTACCCCTTCCTGACCCATTTATGGGTACTGAGGTCGCAATGGTAAATAAGTTATAGTGTCTTCTCTCAAAGAACTCAAAATCAAAGGAAAAGCCACACAATGACAATGCCATGGAACATTCCGATGGAAGGAAATACTTAGAAGGGCCATTTACCTCAGACTTGTTTCTTAAGTACCAAGTCCTCTCTCTCAAAGCTAAAATGAATGTCAAAGAAAACTAAAGATACCCCTAGAAAACTAAGGTTTGGTTTGCTTTAGGGGACGGAGGATGCATCGTCTTCTACCCCTTCCTTGTAGGTAAAAACTTTGTCTCACTTAAAGTTACCTTTACAAAAGACTTCGGGAATAATCCTACTCAAAAGAGTCTCTATCTCTTTTTAATCATTATTCGGAAACCCAACTACTGGACCTAGTCTACTGTGGATAAATGTTTCAAGAAAAGTTCCATACTGTTATTGCCACAATCATCAAAAAAATGAAATCAAAGTTATACGTGGGTTTTTAACTATGTGGGATGCTGGTGTGCCTAATCTCCCACATTGTTCAATGGTTAGCTATTTATGTATGTCTGCATAAAACTGAATTAATACATGAAGACTGAAATGAATTTTTAAAAGTCTGTAAATTTCATTAGTATAAGATGGTTCAGATTTATAGCTCTGCTGATAATGTGATTTAACCAATAAATAGTCTTATTTGGGGGCATTTCACTTCACTGAATGCAATTAGTAAGGCTCCTTCTCGGTTAAATGTTTTATCAAGTCACACACATAAGCCAATTTTCTTGTATGAAGAGAAAAGCAAGATAATTGTGAGTCATGCTGTTCTGCCTGTTTCCTTTCGTAAAACCAACAGAGAATTAGTCACCTTTCTTGGGACAGCAAGGATATAATAATGTCAGCAGGAAGAATAGCAAAGCCCGAAACTTTAGTCACTTAATGAAATCAGGGAAATAGAGATAAACTCCCTATTATGCAAACTTTGTAGTCCACCTGTCCTTTGGTGACTCCATTTTTTTCTGATAGTTAAATACCAAAAGTTTAATAGTTATTTGGAAAATGTTCTCATTAACTGATTTATTAGACTGCATCATTTTTCTGTCCCCAACCTTGTTCCTCCCCACACATATACACATATTATGACCCAATACTGTCCATGATAGTTTGATTCTTCTTCTACATATGTTCTCATCCTGGGAATGTAACCCAAGCATCAAGACTGGCTACCACAGAATGGAAACAAGGAAATTATGATGATTTATACTCCTAGAAACTCAAAGTATTTATTAAGAGTTGTCCTAGTCTTCTGGAACTTGCCATGACACCAGTGGCAGAATGGGAGGTTTGAGAAACCACAGTTTTCAAGATAGGACAATTTTTGTAACTAAAAACTTAACCTAAGATTAGTTGATTATTCTAATGACCCAGAATCATCTTAGACTTGAAAACTTAAAAGCCAATAAATAAGAAATTTTCCTTACTTTGACCCATATGCTGAGGTCTGAAAGCAAGCTCTCTTGGGTGGATTAACATGTTTGCCATAGTATTTAGAAATCAGATACCCAAGCAAGAAATATTAAATAAAAATGAATTTCAATAAAAAGTTTTAAACTGTTAAGAAATTATATTTTTAATACTTCTATCTGATATTATCCTTATTCTAAATATATATATTTTTAAATCTTTTTAACAATCTAAGGAATAGACTAATAATACATGATCCCTGGGGTAATGTCTTGTGCTTTAGTGGCCCACTAAATAAATACATGCCATTTTCTCTTAGCACAGGTCATGAAAGTAAATCAATTGTTGACTTCTCAGCTGCACTTAATCTTTCAGTCAACCAACATAGCTGATAAACCCTGCTTCAAGGCATTAAAAAGTGCCCATGTCACCCATTTTTTTTTACCCTGGATGTGCAGGGCCCCTTGAGAACAATTAAGAAAGTTTGCTTTCATTATCAAGGGGCAAGGTATCTTTTTAAAATAGTTGCCAACTAAAAACGATAAGTAATGTTAAAAGACACTGGCTTTAAGTTCAGAGGACCTTTGTGTCAGAGTGGTCTCTGAGCCTGTTTCTAGATGTATTAAATGATGAGAATTCCACCCCCACCTAATTTGCAGGATATCAAACAAAAGGACTCTAATTTGTGGTCTGTAAATCAGCAGGCTCCTTAAGGGCCGCCAGAGAGCTCAGAGTTCAGAGAAGGGGCACTGTTAGAAACTACCTTGAAAAGGGAATGAGGGAGCATCAAGGTTTTTCTTAAACCACAGCTTCTCTGATTTCATCCATTTTACATAAGGAGCCTCTGGGTCAGATTTAATATAAAGAAACTCCTCAATAGCTTAAAAAATGTTTTAAAGGTACAACAGTAAATCAATATACAATTATTATTAATTCTGTATCAGCTGAAAACATACAATTACAAATAGCAATGAGAGTATTTAATTTAAAAATTAAATTCAGAATCTTAAGCCCTTTTATATTTATCTATCCTACACATTCTCATACAATCCACTATTACCCTAAGTGGCTTCTTATGAATATCTCAGAAATGGGAAAAACTATGGCAAGATTGGCGACAAAGCTAGGAATTACAATTTTATTCCCAGTCCTGCTAGCTCTTAGGACTTGAAATCTAAATTGTTCTATATCCTTAAAATGATGAATTCATATCATTCATATTCTTCCCCCTTTCATATTCTTAACCTGTCATTAAAAGGAAATTTAGAGAAACAACTGTTTGGCATCAGGTTACTTTCTAAATTTTACAGTAATGTTTTTAGATGCTGGTGAAAACCTTTTGGGTGTCAAATTGCTCCCATGTAACACGAGGTCACAAATTTTTTTTTCTCTAAAAATTTTCCCCATGCCCAGAAGAAAAAAAATTACTCATCTGCTCTCTTTGGTACTTGAGAGCTTCAATTATGCATTCCAGTCTTCCTAAGCATTATGCTTTATTTTCGACCTCTCTGCTCACCAAGTTTTATTCCATTCAGTGCCCAGTTGGAAGGCCACCTCTACCATGAAGATTTCTTCCATCAAAAGTGAGCTTCTCTTCCTGTAAGAACATCAATCGCATTACACTCATTTCCTATTATAATTTGCCTTGTGTTATTTTTTACTGCTTTGCTTTTATAGGTGTTGTTTCCCCAAAGATCCCAAATATTTGAGGGTAGTCAGTCACTGATCTGCGAATCCCCAGCCATTAGAAGAGTGCCTAACATAACGTACTGCCAATGATAATATGCTAACTTTTAAATATTTAGCTTTTTCCGACTGCTTTGAATGTATTGCACAATCTTATGAAAAAAAATTAAACCAACACACCCACTTTCCCACTTCAACAAATCTCTTTGTTTTCTTTTTCCCATGTATCCTGCCAGACTTTGGTGAACATTCAACAAATATAGAACACCTCTTCTGTGCTGGGTATCAGATTAAGCACTGAAAAACAGAGTGAGCCAAACAGGTAAGGTACCAATCCTCGCTGAATTTGTATTCTGGTGAAAACAGTAGGAAAAAATTTAAAAGCAAGTAAAATAACTGTGGGAAGAATGAAGTGTTTTGAAGGAAATAGAAGACTGAGGTACTTACAAAGAAATGTGTAATACAACTGGAAATATTATGGGAGGTCAGAGCAGGCCTCTACGTAGGTTATAAAATAAGGTGCTAGAGGGAGGTGGCGGGGGTTTTGTTGCTATTTTTGTTTTCATTTTCCATAAACATACAGTTTGCATAGTTTTAATCCTGTGTAGCTTCAAATTTATACGACTTCTTTTCAATGAGTCTTGCTAACTCTGGATTTTAAAAGTCGGACTATAACAAAATAAAGAAATAAAATAACTGAACCTATATATGAGCATCTCTAGTGCTGATCCGCTGATTTGGGGATAGAAGAAAAAATTCCCACAGCTTCAGATTTCTTAGGAATCCGCCACCTCTCACCTTGACTTTTACCTGGGAAGAGCGGACTTCTATAACACAGCGGGAGCATGTGGCCACCCCGGCAGAAAGCAGGCTACAAAAGGGAATGTGGTAATGGACTGCCACAGGAACAAATTTCTCATAAAGCACCCATGACTTCAAAGGATAAAAAAGGGTAGCCTTTGAAAAGGTCAGGTTGTAGTCGGGGTAAAACTGACAAGGCCCTAATTTCCTTGCCTGGGGTTTCACTCTCGGTTCACATCATGGGCTGGAAAGTTCTTTGTTTCTAGAAAAAGAGTGGTCAAGGCCTTGTCTTGCAGCCCGTGGGCCTGACACTGTGTCGGGCACATGGCAGCGCTCAGCAAACACCCACTGGGCAGGCGCCCCAGCTTCCCCCGGAACCCTGTCTACTTCCCGCCGTCCCGCCACGCTCCCCGCACTCCGCAGACCCATCGGTCGCCCCTTCCCGCCAACTCAGAAGTCCTCCGCCCCGCCGCCCGCCAGCCATCGCCGTCTGCCACCTGCTGACCCACCTGGAGACCCCAGCCGCCTGCGTCACCGCCGCCTGCTAGAGCTACCCAGAGCTTCCGCCTCGGTCTCCTTGGCTACCGCGTTGCTTCGGTAGCCATAGCAACCAGAACACCTGGTCCTGCCGCCATTGACCAGCAGAGGGCACAAAGGAGCCCTGCAGAGAGTGGGAAGCGGGGAGAGGAGCTGAAAGGAGGAAGAGAGGAGAGAGGGAGAGAGAAGAGAGTGTAGGAGAGCAGGGACCAGGAAAGGATCTACTCAGAAAGGACAGGGCTTAGAAACCCAGCAGGCCAGAAGGCTTTCTGCTGGAGGGGCTCCTGCCACATTCCAAACACTCACTATTCTAAGAGTTTTATCTGTAATAATTCACCCTCATAACAGCCCTATTTATACCTAAGAAAATCAAGGCACAGAAAGTTTGAATAATGACCCAAAATTACAAAGCTAGAAAATGGCAGACCCAAGCAGTTTAGACTCTATTCAGTTGATTATCAAAGGTCACAATAGGTAAAAACAACACTAGAATCCAGGGCTCAAGAGCTTTCTTTTCCTTATACCAAATACACGATCCATGGGTGTGTGTGAGTCTAATATACAGGGAGAAAGGGAGTGAGAGATAACCAACCCGTGCTTCTCAAACTTTTCTGTTCCAGTCACCTGTGGCAAAATTTTTTGTTTCCTAAATATGCCATAGTTTTCGTTTTTTTTTTTTTTAAATCTCTATTTTATATGCTTCCAGTAGGATATGTGGTTGGTTCTGCAGTCAATTGGTCTAAAAACTTCTATGCTTAACTGACTGAGCCACCCAGGTGCCCCTAAAAACTTCTATGCTTATCCACAGTGTTATCTATCTTGTTACTGGATTAATAACCTCAACTCTTATGGTTAAGATACTAAATTTGCAGTACTGCTTTCCACATTAATGTGTCTGCCAATGCACATTTAAGAACACATTTAATATTTTCCCCTGGCAAATTCAGTTGTATAAGACTTAACTAGCATAGATAAGAAAAGACAATTATGCGGCTATGATTCTGGCCTTTGAAATTAAGGCAGACCTGAGTTTGAGTCCTGGTCCTGTTGTGTGACCTTGAGCGAGATATAAAACTCAGTTTGATTGGTTAAATGAGATAATAATACACTTAATGAATACATCCTATAGTACGGAAGAGTAAATGAAACGATGTATATTAAGTCTTTAGCCCTAACCCGGCCCATAGTTGGCACTGATAAAGGGTAAAAAATAGTGGTAGTGGTGTAGCTACAGTTATTGTTATCTAAGTGCTCAAGCATAAATTCACCGAGTCCTTTTGTTAAATCTAATACAAAGTCAACTTTAAAATGGACATGTAATATTACTAGAATTTTCTTATGCAGGCATGTTTTCCAGATGTGCTCTTCAAATTACCAGGAAAGATATTTCCTGTGTATCTATTCATTCATGCATTCATTAATTCAACAAATTAATGAAAGAAAATTCAACTCTTCTACACCTTGAAAATACAGCAGGGAAGAAAACATAGCACCCCTGTTACCAAACTTGTAAGACGATATAAAAACATATAAATATAATATAAGGTTAGATGGTCAGGGAAGTCCCAGAATGCAAGGCAAGAGGAAGACATAGGACAATCGGGGCCAGGAACATTCCGGACAGAGGGAAGAGCAAACAAACTTCAGTTTGGACCCAATCAATAGCAATGTTTTGCATAAAACCTCTGATTACTTCTGTACAGCACATTTTTACTTTAAAAAGGAATTCTTTCAATGCATTTACTGGTGCAATAGTAAAATTAAACTCATAAAAGTAATGTATATAATATTCTGGTACTTGTCAAAAGCATTGAAAGGACATTAGCTTACTTATATTTAGAGAAATGGCTTAGCTTATGCACAGTTATGCAAAACAAACCAGAGCCAAAAAATAAGCTGATGCCAAGTTACATGGTAAAAGGAAAAGTCTGAAGAGCTTGTCTTTCAGATCCATGATTAGTGACAAAATGAAATGAAACTTGTAAAAACAATGACACCTCTAGAGTTAAGATTTCCTCTGTGCTGAAGCAGAGGGCATTTAACTGACACTAGCAATTCTGCAAATAGTTTACCACATCTCTATCAAGAGCACAGTTTTCTTGAGGGTTTTTGCAAATTCAGGCCTACTGCGACATTGCGAAGACAAGGCTTCAGAGCCAGTTTCCTGAACTAAGGATATTCAATGTAAGAAGATAAAAAAATACCCACTTTGAAAAAACTGAGGGCACAGACTCACTGGATTCAAAGGGCAGCTACAAGGTCATGCTTAAAAAGACATTCTCTCTCTCTCTTTCACACACACACACACACACACACACGCACACACACACACCCGGCTCATTAAGTAACCTTATTTTGTGCTTGGTAGGCTGCTGCCTGGAGGAAAATCATGGCAGGCCTCGGGACTTTCTGGTCACTCACAGATGTTAAAAGTTCTTACATGAGTAACAAAAATGTCCAGTTCCATATAATTTTCAAAACTCTGCATATAATGTAGCATTAAGTTTCTTCCCCTTTGCGGTGGTTGAGCCATCTGAAGATAGGGAGGCCTGCAGTCAAGAACTGTTGAGAGGCTTGTGTTTCTGTTCCCCATCACCCGTTCTTGCTTGTGTCTGATTAATTGCCTACATTGAAATCACGGGAAAGAATTTAAAGCAGAAAAGTTCTAACCTGACTGGTACTGAGCCTGCCCCAGGTGTTTCGGGTAGTCCATTCTCCAGAGACCATCCCACCCCCACCCACGGAGAACCTCTCACCCACCTTCCTCCAGAGGCAGGTGATGCCTTCTGCCAACACCTTGGCTTACAGAGCCCCTTGGCATCAAGTGATCATTCTTGCTTCTCTCTGCAGGGTCTCACTGATCCTCCTGGACAGATTTTAAGTGACCCATTTTCATTTACATTCTTGCATGTCCCATGTCTGACCTACAGGAAATCCTCTTGCATACTTTGCCCGGCCACCCCGTGGGTGTGCGGGACAGTGAACACAATCCCCTGTCTTTAACTCCTACACAGCAACCAGCCGGCTTACCAGTTCCCCACATGGAAGTCAAAAACCGGTCTGCTCCATCTCCAATTGCAGGGACCCCGATGATGCATGTCTTAGCAGATTTGAAATGACAATCAGGGACTGTTAACAGACATGTCCAAAACTTGGAAATAAGGTAAAGGAATAATTACATGTCCTTTCAATGCCTACTCTAAGAGCCCACTCAAAGGTTACCTTATTCTCTAGGAAATATACACCTTTGTCTTCTTATCATATACTATTCTATTCATAAACCCATGTAAAGTTACATGTTAATTGGTAGATTTTTTCATCTACATCTTTCATAACATGTGCATCTAGATATGCAGGTAAGACCCCTACTCTAGATAAAAATAATTCCAGAGATGGTGGTTTTACCACCCTGTAGTACATTAACCAGTCTGGTATCTAACCTAGAAATCTTATACCAATATTTTGTGTCAATGTCTATATATAGTTAGCCTCTCAAAAGTTTTTGAACCAGCTCTACCATCCTGGTGGTTTCTTTTGGAGTGAATTATATAAATCCTGGAGCATATACGGCTTGTATTGATAGAACATGTCCTTATCTACTGTAACTACATGTTGATATTACCAGGCCTTTCTCTTTTGAAGGCAATGGGATGCAACATACCAGCAGCTTGCCAAAAGTACTCTCTCAACCTTCACTCTACTTCTTGGCTCCTCAAACTCTTTTCTAGACAGAATCGGTGGTCCGTTCAGGACTACAAGTGTTCCGCCATCTCCACTACAGAAGCCCTGCAATGTAACTTTACTTTGAAATGGAGTATCTACTTCTTCATGCCCTGGCAGGTACCGAATATAATAAATCCTATTACATATGGATGGGATTTTTCAAATTGTCAAGGACAGTGAGCTTTAGAGGCAACATAAAATTACAAAAAGATTTCTCAGAACCCTGCATTAGTATGATACAAATATATTTAAGTGCATCTGAAGGGCTCAACTTAAAGAAGGAAGAAGAAATGTGCAGTTAGGAGGTGACATTGTCCTTTTATAATTTTTCTCAGCATTGTAATTTCTGGCTGTCACCAATGACACAGAATTCTTCAGCAAATAAATTTCCCTAACACAAGGCAATTATTACTGATGTTTCACAAGTGGAGGAAAAGCATCAGGGCATATGATAAATTTCTGCTTCCTGCAGTGTGCAGTTCTTTCCCAGTTGAAAAATAAATGTACAGGCTTGTTGGACGGGCACAGCTTCATTCAATCTGCCTTTGTTCAATACCTACTCTATCCCAGGCACTGCCCGAACATGGGTGGAAAGAAGAACAAAGACAGCATCTCCGCCTTGGAGAAACCCGCTATCTAAAGAGAGACCTCAGAGTTTATAGACAATTGATATGTAATGTAGCAAACAGTGTATTTACAAAATACGGGCTTGTGACATGTTTGTGGCTTGGCCAGAATCTCTGGGTCGTTCAAACACAGTATACATGGCAGAGAGGTAAGAGTAAAAAAGAGGGCTGTGGTCAAATTTAAAACCATCTCGGACATTATACGATTCACAATGAAACCCCCCAAATTGTTTTTAAAACAGAAAATAATCATCCCCGTATGCTGATAGCAGCAACCTTCATAGGTAATTCCGGTGGTAGTGTGAAGATAGAGCAAAAGGAGAAGATGGACACAAAGGGACAATTTTAAAAATGGGCCTATATTAGTCAAAGATAGAAATGGTGAGTGTGGAATAAATCAATACAGAGGTGACTATCCAAAGGAGATAGATTTAAAGCTATTTCTTTTTTTAATATATATATTTTAATGTTTATTTATTTTTGAGAGAGAGAGAGAGTGAGCATGAGCAGGGGAGGGGCACAGACAGAGAGGGAGACACAGAATCTGAAACAGGCTCCAGGCTCTGAGCTGTCAGCACAGAGCCCGACGCGGGGCTCGAACTCGGGAACGGTGAGATCATGACCTGAGCCAAAGTCAGACGCTTAACCAACTGAGCCACCCAGGCGTCCCTAAAGCTATTTCTTAAACTCTGACAGCACTTGGAGCCTGAAGACATGTGCTTGTCATGGAAGAGGGAACAGTTCCCAGAGAGAAAGGACCAAAGAGGGGATGTAGAAAGTAGTTCAGTTGTGAAGTTTTTACTTCTGTGATAGCTAAAAGAATTAATAAAAAAATAAAATATAGGTCTGATATTGGGAAATTGATTGGGGCTGGTCATATATATTAGGGCATCATCAGCATGTGGAGAATAACGAATGATAAAGAGTTCACATACAATTCATGGTAACGGGTCCAGAGTAAGTGAAGCTAGAATTCATGTCATAAGGTGCTTAGAAAGACACTTTATTTGAACATAACCTTATTTTCTCTCATTTTTTTTTACTACACCCTCTAATTTAATATGAGGCTAATATTTCTTGCTTCCATCCAGGGATTGATAAACAACACTAGTGGACCCCAATAATCCCCTGATCATCCCCCTCACTTTTCCTGGCAGCAATCTGTATGCCTTGGCAGCCATGTTTTCCTGCACAACCCAGCCCATCTTATAATGGTTTATTGGACAGGAGTCCCAACTAGACCAGTCAGACTCTCTCTTGCAAGTATGTGAAGTTGAGACTGAGAAATTCTTAGGGTTGCAATATTTTGCCATTTGGACCACAGGAAGATAAAAAAAGAAAAAAAAGACAAAGACAAAAAAAAAAAAAAAAGACAGGAAGAGAGGGGATTATCTAAGGGCTCTCCTTTTCCTAAAGAGTAGCTACATCCTAGCCCTTGGGTTTCATGACACACCCCTGTATCCTTAAAATAAATTGTCCTTCGTAACTTAAACTAGCATGGCTTGGTTTGGGTCATCAGAACAAAGAAATTTGACTGAAAAGAATGCCAGAGAATTGCAATAAAAAGTAACTTTCTTTATAAGTCAAGTCCAAGTGTAGATTCCCAGAGAATTCTTTCAAACATCTGTAGAATATTAATCCATGTCTCTCATAATTTTAAATTAATATCCCTATATATGCAAAGATAGGAAAGTCATTTGGCATTCTTTTGAAACCATTCTCTCAAAAACTGTTAAAATCTCTTGTTTATTTTTTAATCAGTTTAATTTCTTAGTTTATTTGCTTTATAAGTTTAGCCATGCCAGTTTTGCTAGCAGACAATTATTTATAATTGATGTAGCTTTAGGGAAAAGCTAATCTTAAAAAGAAAAAAAAAGCTGGCATTTCAGAGAAAAAGTCATTCATTTCTGATCCTTGCCAAGTTTTAATAAGTGTATCCTACTGTCTTCTGGAGATTTATGCACTGTTAGCTGTACTTCATTTGGAAAATTTGCATTTTTCTCTTATGCACTCAAGCTGGGAGGCACAAAACAAGAGTTACAAGGTTTGTTTGACATGAGATGTCTAACAGTAATTTTCTTTCATCAACTTTATTCTCCTACTGTTCTCATCCCCAAGGGCAGATTTTTCATCAGATTTCATGAAATATTTTATAACCACCTTACCTTTGCAGAAGTTGCTCCCAAAATATTCCAAAGGAGCTGTCACAACTCTCTCCCCTTTAGAACAAACTAGATTTACTATTCTTATCCCCACCTTGAGTTAACATGATCTATGTACCCGTACTACCTCAGAAAACCATATACGTTTAACGTAGCTAGCTTTTGTGAAACCATGGACAGTCACCAAACACTTTTTGAGGACCTACGACATACCAGGTACTTTGATACATACTGGCTACAAACATAAACAAGACGGAATTTTATTCTCTCTTTACAGGAAAAAAAAATAATAGTCTAGATGAGAGATACAAAGAATTCAGAATAACAACTGCTAAAACCAAATCTGTGGGAGGATAGATGAAGAACACTAACCCAATAGTAGATGCTCAGGAAAAGACTTAATACAAGTGATGTCCTATCTAGGTTTGGCCCAGATGGTTGAGTAGGAGCTCCAGATTGGTTTGGGGGGGTGAGGGTGCCAAAATTGGGGAACGTCCTGGGGAGAAAAAAAAAGAACATGCAAACTTCCCCACAGTGAGTTAAAATATGGTAGGTTTAAGGAATCTAAAAATTTCCAGCATTACCAAAGCATGAAAAGGGCTTAGGAGAAGTAGGGAAGGGGGAAGAAAAGAAGTGGGAATCATACTCTGGAAAAAAAGGAGACTAACTAAGAAGTTACTGCTATAGTCAAGTCATTTACGTACTAGTCGCCACACGTAGATATTAGAAGCAATATTAAAGGAAAGCCAAAGGATCCAATATTCACATTGAAAATTTCATAAATGGACCTGGAATTGATTAGATAGAAAGTTGAGGAAGGAAGGGTGATCCCCACTATTTATGGAACTGAAGATAAAGTTTTTGCATTTTATGCTCAAGAGATATTGCTCTGTAGATTTCTTACAATGTTTTTTTGTCTGGTTTTGGTATTAAGGTGACGCTGGCCTTATAGAATGAATCAGGAAGTATTCCCTCTGCTTCTATCTTCTGAAAGAGATTGTACAGGATTTGTATAATTTCTTCCTTCAATGTTTGGTGGAATTCACCTGGTACTTTCCATTTCTGATTATTATTAATTACTGATTCAATTTGTTTAACAGTACAGGCCTATTCAGATAGTCATGTGTGTTTAACACATTGTATTTTTCAAGGAATCAGTCCATTTCTTCTAGGCTATGACATTTGTGGGCTTAGAGTTGTTCATTTTATACTTTGTATTCATTTATTATTCTTTTAATGTCCAATAGATCTGTAGTGATCCTCCCCTCTTTCATTTATTAACAGTTTGTGTCCTCTCTTTTTTTTACCTTAGGTAGCCTGGGTAGAGAATTATTGACTTTGTTGATTATTTCAAAGAAACAGCAACTTATTTTATTGATTCTCTCTATTGTTTTCCTATTTTCAATTTCATTGATACCGTTCTAATTCTTATTTCTTTTCTTCTGCTTACCTTAGATTTAATTTGATCTTATTTCTAGTTTCCTAGGGTGGAAACTGAGATGACTGATTTTTTATCTTTCTTTATTTCCAATGTATACATTCAATATTATAAGTTTCCCCAAAAGCACTGCTGTATCCCACAAATATTGATAAGTTGTATCTTCTTTTTCATGTAGTTCAAAATAATTTTTTTCATTTCTCTTGAGATTTCTATTTTCACCCATGTGTCATTTTGAAGAGTGTTGTTTAATCTCCAGGTATTTGGGGGATTTTTCAGTTTTCATGCTTTATAGATTTTTAGTTATACTGTGGTCTGAAAGCAAACGTTATATGATTTCTATTCTTTCAAATTTCTTAATGTGTGTTTGATGGCCTAGAATGTGGTCTATCTTGGTGAATGTTCCATGTAATTTTAGAAGAATATGTATTCTGCTGTTGTTGGATAAAGTAGTCAATAGACATCCTTTATATCCAATTGATTGATGGTGTTCAGTTCAATTATGGCCTGATTGATTTTCTGCCTTCTGGATCTATCTATTTCTGACAGAGGGGTGTTGAAATCTCTAACTGATAGCGGATTCATGTATTTTGGCTTACAGTTCTACTAGTACTTCCCTCACATAATTTGTTACTTTGTTGTTAGGCACATAAACGTTAAAGTTAAGAGTTACATCTTCTTGGAGAATTGACACTTTTATCATTATGTAATGCCCCTTTTTATTCCTGATACCTTTCCTGACTTTGAAGTCAGCTTTGTCAGAATTTAATATTCCCGCTTTATTTTGAGTATGTTAGCATGTTTCATATTTCTTCATATATTTACTTTTAATCTATATGTGTCTTTACATTTATTTTTTTAATTTTCAAAAAATTTTAATGTTTATTTTTTCTTGAGAGAGAGCGTAAGGAGAGAGGGAGACACAGAGATAAATAATAAATAATGTTTATTTTTTCTTGAGAGAGAGAGGGCAGGGAGAGAGGGAGACACAGAATTCAAAGAAGGCTCCAGGCTCTGAGCTGTTGGCACAGCTCATCATACACTTGGCTTTTATCTTTCTTTTTTATTTTTTTAATTGTTTTAGATTTTTATTTGAATTCTAGTTAGTTAACATACAGTGTAATACTGGTTTCAGATGTACAATATAGTGATTTAACACTTCCATAGAGCACCCAGTGCTCATCATGACTGGACTCCTTAATCTCCATCAACTATTTAACCCATCCTCCCATCCAACTCTCCTCTGGAAGCCATCAGTTGGTTCTCTATAGTTAAGAGTCTGTTTCTTGGTTTTCCTCTCTCTCTTTTTCCCCCTTTTGCTCATTTGCACATTGTTTGTTTCTTAAATTCCACATATGAGTGAAACCATATGGTATTCGTCTTTCTCTGACTTATTTCACTTAGCATTATACTCTCTAGTTCCATCTATGTTGGGAGGCAATGGCAAGATTTCATTCTTTTGATGACTGAGTAATATTCCATTGTAGATATACATCACATCTTCTCTATCCATCCAGCTATCGATGGACTCTAGGACTGTTTCCATAACTTGGCTATTGTAGATACTGCTGCTATAAAACATCATGGCGAATGTATCTCTTAGAATTAGTATTTTTGTATTCTTCGGGTAAGTAACTAGTAGTGCAATTGCTGGATCTTAGGGTAGTTCTACTTTTAACTTTTTGAGGAAGCTCCATACTGTCTTTCTGAGTGGCTGCACCAGTTTGCATTCCCAGAGCAAGAGGCTTAGATCACTAATTTGTTCTTCTTCTTCCAGCCTGCTCATTGCATCAAGCCTGTTTCCAATCTCATTTATTACTCTCTTTATCTCTGGCTGATTCTTTTTTAACTCTTTTTTCTCAATGGTAAGGGTCTCACTGATGTCTTATATTCTTTTCTCAAGCCCAGTGAATATACGTATGATTGTTGCTTTAAATTCTCCATCAGTCATGTTACTTAGATCTATTTCACTTAGATCTCTGGCAGTGGCCTTATTTTGGTCTTTCACTTGGGATAAATTCCTCCATCTTCACATATTGTCTAAGTCTCTGCCTTCTTCTGTATGTTAAAAAAGACAGTTATGTCTCCATCTCCTTCTTCAATGTGGCCTCTTTTCTCCCTTTAGTTGTGGAGTTTTTCCTATCAGTTTTGAGGTCAATTTCTGGGGTATTTAACATGATATGATAGTTATCTAGCTGTTTTAGTGAGACAAGGAGAGCTTAGGGTCCTCCTCTGCTGCCCCCATCTTCCTCTCTCCACATGTTTTGTTTTTCAATCCACGTTGACATTCTCCATCTTTTAATTGGTACATTTAGACCACTGACATTCAAGGTGATTGTTAATATATTCGGATTAATATCTATAACATTTGGTACTTAAAATTTGTTACTCTTATTCTTTGTTCTTATTTTTGTCTTCAACTTTTTCTTTTTCTTTTTGTAGTTTGAAGTGAGCATTTTATATGATCCCAATATCTCTCCTTTCTTAGCATATCAGTTATGCCTTTTTTGAAAGTGCTTTTTAGGGGCTCTTGGGTAGCTCAGTTGGTTACGCATCCAACTTTGGCTCAGGTCATGATCTCACGACTCATGAGTCTGAGGCCTACATCAGGCTCTGTGCTGACAGCTCAGAGCATGGAACCTGCTTTGGATTCTGTGTCTCCATCTCTCTCTCTCTGCCCTTCCCCACTTGGGCTTGGTCTCTGTCTCTGTCTCTCTGTCTCTGTCTCTGTCTCTCTCTCTCAAAAATAAATAAACATTAAAAAACTTTTAATGTTATTTTAGTAGTTGTCCTAGTGCTTGTAATATATATTTACAACTCATCCCAGTCCAGTTTCAAATAACTGTATCACTCGATGAGTAATGTGAGTACCTCATAATAACAAAATAATCTTAAATCTTCCCTCACTTTCACGGTACCATTGCTGTCATCCATTTTATTTATATATAAGCATATATATATATATATATATATATATGTACATATATATACTATACATACATATGCATATATATGTACTCTAAATAAGTTTGCAAAGTTAACTCTTATCATTTTGAACAAACTGTTATCTGTTAACCCGATTTAAAATACAAAAATAAAAAATAAAAGTTTTTCTTTTACTGTCAGTTATTTCTTCTCCAGTGCTCTTCTTTTCTTTATACAGATGTTTCTTGCCTATATCATTTTCCTCCTCTCTAAAGAACTTTTAACATTTCTTTCAAGGGATGTCTACTAGAAACAAATTCGTCAATTTTTGTGTGTCTGAAAAATTCTTTATTTCTCCTTCTTGAAGGATAATCCTAGGTAAACTTTTTTTTAAAGCATAGAGTTGTTTCCATAGGCTTCTCTCTCCCTCTATCTGTCTCTCTCTCTTTTAGTTTCAACGTTTTATTTAAATTCCAGTTAGTTAACATATAGTGTAATCTTATTTGCAGGAATAGAATTTAGTGATCTATCGCTTACATATAACACTCAATGCTAATTACAAGTAGGTAAATTCTTAAAGATACAAAATTCTAAGTTGGTGGGATTTCTTTTCTCAACACTTTAAATATTTAACTCTGGGCACCTGAGTGGCTCATTTGGTTGAGTGTCTGACTCTTGATTTCTGCTCAGGTCTTGATCCTATGGTCATGGGATGGAGCCCCGTGTTGGGCTCCCCACTGAGTGTGGAGCCTGCTTGGGACTCTCTCTCTTCCTCTCTCTCTCTCTCTCTGTTTTTCTCTGCCCCACCCCTTCTCTCTCTCTTTCTAAAAATAAACAGAGAATCATTTAAAAAAATAATAAATATTTTACTCTACTCTCTTCTAGCTTACATAGTTTCTAAGGAGAAATCAATATAATTCCTGTCTTTGCTTTTCTCTAGGTAAGGTGTTTCTCCTTCTGCCTTGTTTTAAGGTTTTTTCTTTGTCTTTGATTTCTATGAGGATGATATACCCAGGTATAGTTGTTGGTGTTTACTCTGCTTGGTATTCTCTGAGCTTCCTAGATCTGTGTTTTTGTGTCTGACATTAATTTGGGGGAACTTCTCAGTTACTTTTCCTTCAAATATTTCTTCTGTTCCTTTCTTTTTCTTCTCTGTTATTTCCATTACATGTATCTTGAACCTCCCTAGCACTTGGGTATTTTGTTCTTTTTTTTTTCTTCAGGTTGTATCCTTTTGTTTTTCAATTCTAGGTTTCTTTTGAGATAACCTTATGCTCAGAGAGTCTTTCCTCAGCCATATGCAGTCCACTAATAGTCCCATCAAAGGCATCCTTCATTTCTGCTACAGCATTTTTGATTCCTAGCATTTCTTTTTGGTTCTTTCTTAGAATGTCTATCTCTCTGCTTACATTGCCCATCCGTTTTTGAATGATGTCTACTTTATCCATTAAAGCCTTTAGTGTATTAACCATAGTTGTTTCAAATGTGCAATCTGATCATTCCAAAACATGCCTGCCATATCTGAGTCTGGTTCCGATACTTGCTTTGTCTCTTAGAACTATGTTTTTGGGTTTTTTTGTTTGTTTTTGTTTTTGTTTTCTTTCGTTGTGTTTTGCCTTCCTAGTATCTTTTTCTTGATAGCTGGACATGACGTACTAGGTAAAAGGAATTGGTGTAAGACCTTTAGTAATGTGGTGGGAAGTGTGGAAGGAGGGGAAACATTCAAGTCCTATGATTATGTGTCAGTCCTTTACTGAGCCTGAGCCTCTGGACTTTGACTTCTCATATGTTTCTCAGTTGTTTGGCTTCCCATTTAAGGGGGACAGGATTAAAGCCAGCTAGAGCTGGGCATTTCCCTTCACCCCTGTCAGTTAGGTTTTAATAAAATGCCAGCAGGTTAGACTCTGGCTAAATAATTTCTCCTGCAGGTAGATCTTCTCTTTTTTAAAACATTTATTTATTTATTTTGAGAAAGAGAGAGAGAGAGAGAACATATGCATATGAGCAGGGAAGGGGTAGAGAGAGAGAGAGGGGAAGAGACAGAATCCCAAGCAGGTTCCACACAGTCAGCTCAGAGCCTGATTCAGAGCTCAATCTTACGAGCCATGAGATCATGACCTGAGCTGAAATCACAACCTGAGCTGAATGGAAATCAAGAGTCCGATGCTTAACCAACTGAGCCACCCTGGTGCACCCCCTGTGAGTAAACCTTCTTTAGAACAGAATGTTTTGATGTATTTGAAAAAAAATTTCCATTCCCCCTACTGGAAGTATAAGGGAATTTTCATCCAATATTCACTGTGAGAACCTGGTAGAATTTCAGGAGGGAAAAACTCACAAAAGTGTGGCATCCTTCCAAAAACTGTGCGCCTCTGGAGTTTTTAACTGTGAGTTAAACTGCACCTCCAACAATTCCTCAATTACACTTCAAGTTTCCCTACCCTGGCACTGGTTCCCAAGGAAGTTTCTGTTCCAGCAAGCTGTGATTCTCTGTATTCGCCTATAGGTGTCTACAATTTAGAGGCAGTGGTTTGCCCTGTGAACTTACTTTTCTCATAGATCCAATGAGTATTATTGATTTTTCAGTTTGTTCAACTTTTCACTTGTTAGAACTGAATGGTGACTCCGAAGCTTCTTACAGGCCAGATCGGAAACTGAAATCCTCTTTGATTTTTCAATAATTGATATGCCTAAGTCATATCTTAAATTTACATTTACTCCTAGTGAGTTTGAGCATTTTCTAATGGCCATTTGTATTTCTATTTCTGAAAACTGTTTCTTTTCAACATTATTAATTTTTAATTGTTACCATTTGGTCTCTACTGCAAATAAGGCTATCTTTTCTTTTACCCAACTTTATTGGGGTATATATAATGTACTTACAATAAAATAAACACATTTTAAGTTTGTAGCCAATGATTTTTGACAAATGTATATGCCTGTATAGCTACCGATAAACTCAAGAAAATATGTATGGAAATTACATACCATTCCAAAACAGTTCTTGTTTGCCTCTTTGCAGTGAATACTCTCAGATAACCACTAATCTTCCTGCTACTATGGAAGTAGGTTGGAATAATTTTTACTCTCCTAGCATTCATTATAAACGTAAACATGCCATTAGTACTCTTTTGTGTAAAGTGTCTTTCATTCGGCCTAATGTTTCTGAAAATTTTCTGTGTTGACTTGTGGATCAGCAGTTTATTCCCTTTTGTTGCTGAGAACTATTCCATTGAATAGATATACCACACTTTGTTTATACATTCATCATTTAATGGACATTTCATTGTGTTTAGTTTTTGTCTCTTATGAGTAAAGCTGCTATAAAAGTTTGTGTACAAGTATGAGATTTCCATTTGCCATCACTTCTTTTATGAGCATGACCTGGAAATTGCAGGGGTGGCTTTGGTCTTTATCCATAAAACAGGGCTTAGTCATGTGACCACTTCTGGCTACAAGGGAAGCTGGAAAAATAGTCTGTAGCTGGGATGCCAGGTGCCTATCTAAAACAGAGATTCTATCAGCGGCAGAAGAAAGACAAAATGGAAATATCAGGGATTGATTTTATGTGAAGGGGAGAAATCAAATCCAGATTCTGGATTTTGGGTAACTGTTGGTCCATTAACTGACTTGACATGTTAAATTTGAGATGTTAGGTGTCCAAGCAGATGGATGAGTAAACTGTTCACTATACCATTCTGGTATATTTCCCTCAAGGATCATACATTTGGTGTAGTTTAAAGCAATCAGATGGGATGAGATCATGAGGGAGTAAGTGTAGGATATAGTTTCCTTACAATGATGCAATGATTTCACAAACTGTCATCAGAAACCAAGCTAAGTGTAAATGTAACGAGCAGAATGCTAGTTAGCCTAAAACAAAACAACAAAACATAAAAATCGTTTTAATCCCTTTCCATAATAATGCAGTAAACACTTAGAGATTATATTTCCAAGCCTCTCTAAAAGCTGGATGTGGCTGTATGATGAAATTCTTATCACTCAAGGGATTGTTATTCAGAGTGTCCCTACCAGTCTGGATGTCCATTTCCAGACTCCTAGGAAAAAAAATTAACTTATGGGGTGCCTGAGTGGCTTAGTCGGTTAAGCATCTGACTCTTGGTTTTTGGTCAAGTCATGATCTCAGGGTTTCGTGGATTTGAGCCCCACATTGGGCTCTGCACTGGCAGCTTGCTTAGGATTCTCTCTCTCCCTCTCCCTGCCCTTCCATGATTGTGCTATCTCTCTCTCTCAAAATAAATACACTTTAAAAATATTAAATTCCGGGGCACCTGGGTGGCTCAGTTGGTTAAGCGGCCGACTTCAGCTCAGGTCATGATCTCACGGTCTGTGAGTTCGAGCCCCATGTCGGGCTCTGTGCTGATGGCTCGTCAGAGCCAGGATCCTCCTTCAGTTCTGTGTATCCCTCTCTCTCTGCCCTTCCCCTGCTCACTTTCTGTCTCTATGTCTCTCAAAAATAAATAAACGTTAAAAAATATTAAATTCCATCTTATTTAAGCTACTATATGTGATTTTTTTAGCAGCTTAGGGTTAAATGATTCATGAAACATATTCAAATTTTTATGCTCAACTAAACAAATCTCCATTGCCACTTATTTTATTCACTTTTATTGATCTTACCAAAAAATTATTTTTTTGCCATTCCTTATTTAGGTTTAGTTTACAAAAAAAGTTTTAGGTTGCTAGTATTTCTAAACTGCTCGAGGAAATGATGATATTATCTTGCAGAATATTAATGAATATTTTCTTCATGTACTAGCGATTCTTTCCAGTCATTGCCTCAATTAATTCTTGATGCTAAAGTTTAAAAAAAAAAGCTAATGTGGTTGTCCTCATTTCACTGAAGAAACCGAAGTAGAGATATTAAATTATTTGCCCATAATAGCAAACCAAGTTAATGGAAAAGGTGGAAGTAAAATGCAATTATCTCACTTTTGTTTTTATTGAACTATTGGATTACAAGTCACAACCAATTAAAAACAGGATACAAGAGCTAAGCAGCATAACCTTTTTATCATGGAGACAGCCCCCAAAAACTGCCTGTCGGCACTTTGTAAAATGTTTCTTACTTTTTAAAAATGTATTTTGCTGATCTTTTTCACTGTTAAGTTTACGTATATAGAGATACATAGATATAGACAGATGAAAATGTGGGAAAATTTTCAAATATAGAAAATATATTCACTCCAAGTTTTCCATACATATTAAAAGCTGTTTATATCTGGATGCATTTTCTTCCAGCCCTTTCTCTATTCATATCGCTAACCACTTAATCTTCACATAATTGTGATCAAATATAAATTCAGATGGCATCTCGTATATATAGCGTTTTTCAACACAAGTGAAATTCAGCAGATATCCATTGGGTGGAGATGTACTATAACATAACATTTCAGCGCTTCTCAACTTCTTCATTTTAACTTTTCCCCTGGTCCTGATATACCTCATGGCCAAGCAACATTTGCTACCTGTAGATTTTAAAAATACTTTGTGGGGCGCCTAGGTGGCTCAGTCAGTTGAGCGTCTGACTTCGGCTCAGGTCATGATCTTGCGGTCTTTGAGTTCGAGCCCCACGTCGGGCTCTGTGCTGACACCCCAGAGCCTGGAGCCTGCTTCGGATTCTGTGTCTCCCTCTCTCTCTGCCCCTCCCCTACTCATGCTCTGTCTCTCTCTGTCTCAAAAATAAATAAACATAAATAAATAAATAAATAAATAAATACTTTGCTTCCAATGGAAATTGTTTGCAGATTGCTGGCTTGAGCATTATTTTCTTTTCCGATTGTATAAATACAAGCCACATACAAGTGGACACAATTAAGGATTTAATAATACTGTCAAAGAATACAGTTGCTTATTTTCTCAAAAATCTGGAGAAGAATGAGCTTAAATAGAAAATAACAATTAACTTGGTACCAAAGAATGCTGCTATGTCCTTTCATCTCTCAAACTCGTGTTTTTTTGCTCTCAAGAAGAGAAGGGGCGCCTCGGTGACTCATCAGTTGAGCGTCTGACTCTTGATTTCAGTTTAAGTCATAATCTCATGGTTCATGGGATTAAGCCCTGCATCTGGCTTTGTGCAGACAGCATGAAGCCTGCTTGGGATTCTCTCACTCCCTCTCTCTCTGCCCTTACACCACTCGTGCTCTCTCTTTCTCTCTCTCTCTCTCAAAATAAATAAACATTAAAAAAAAATAAGAGAGATAAGTATCTGATATCTCAATTCCTTTGAGACAAAATGCTATGTGCACCAAACAAGCAACTCTTCATTAATGTTGATCTATTCTTATAGGTGCTACAGAAAGCTGCCACAAGTTTGACACACACTTAGGGAACTAGCTCCTCAAAAAAGTTCTACCCCTGTATACACATCAGGTTCAGCTCTTTCCAGCAGTATTTCTGGTGTACCTGTGCATAAATATCCTATAAAGGACCCAATCCTAGAAATTCTGATTTTGTCAATCCGAGGTGGACCTTGAGAATCTGTACATTTTACAAGCACCTGCAATGGTCGTTCAATTATCCATTTCGGTTTATCCTCAGAAAGGAGACTTAAAAATTTCTTGCTAACTCATTAGGACTCATTCTCCAGCCCTCTCAAAAGGACACCATTTACTCTATTCATATCACTATTCATATCACTAACCACTTAATCTTCACTTAATTGTGATCAAATATAAATTTAGAAGAATGAAGGCCACTATTGTGGTAGGAAAATGATGAGATAAAGGTCATATAGATTGGACTAGGTGGGTATTTTCTTGAGCTCATTAGAAATTACTAAAGTCCTTTTTTGAGAGGCGATGACATTCTTGAATATTCCACTTTGGTCTCATGTTTTGTATATAATAGTTATCAATTTTGGTACTAGGTGGTTTCACTTTCAATACCAGCCCTTTTATGCAACCCTAACGTAGTGAATTCTCTTCTGCTGGGTTTATAAGAACAGGCAGGATTGCCAGAGTGAGAAGAGTAACCCAACAGAAAGATCATAAAGATAATAAAGAACCCTGGGATAAGAATTTGAATCTTAATTCCACATGCAGTAGCTGAGGAAAAAGGGAGCAGGTTCTTAACATTCATGACTTTCACATTTGTAAAATATCAGTACTAGCACTTTTACTACTTATCAGGTTGGATTGAGGTTTGCAAGAGAGCCCATAATAAAAAGACGTGAACTGTGAAATGCTTTGAAAATCACAAAGACCTTGTTTCTAATAATCCATTTTCACCTCCAAGTCACCATCCAAACACCACTGGCTATAAACTATGCATATGAATTGAAGGCTGAGAATCTGTCAAATAATAACCAATGATCAATTTGCTCAATACTGAACACGCTCTTTGTTCTTGGTGCAATGCTAACTCTGATACAGCTGTTAGAGATATGTTCATTATGGTCCAAGGGATTACAATAGAATTATAGATTATTAGAATTCAGAGACCAGACACCTTACAATTGTGTTTCTTGATCATAAGACTCACATGGGGTACTTGTTAAAAACTCCAATTTCCTGGCACCATGCATCAGAACTACTGACTCAGAATCTCCAAGAGTCCTGAGAATCTGGCTTCTATAATAAATGCGAAGATATTGTTATGATCAGAAGAAACCTTGGAAACTGTTTCTAGGCAACTTTTTTCCAAACTCCTACATGATGAAAGTATCACTCAGAGAATACCCTTTGACACTGGTTAAGTTCACGTTTTTCCTTTCCTTTCCTTTCCTTTTCTTTTCAGAGAGAAAGAGAGAGAGAGAGGGAGAGAGAGAGAGGGGGAGAGAGAATGCACATGTGCAGGAGAGGACTAGAGGGAGAACTAGAGAGAGAATCTCAAGGAGGCTCCACACTCAGCACGGAGCCTAACACAGAGCTGGATCCTATGACCCTGATATCATGACCTGAGCTGATATCAAGAGTCAGTCACTCAACCAACTTATTTACCCAGGTGCCTCAAGTTCATGTTTTCAATTCTATTATTGGTATTTCAATCAATAAAGAGTTAGGGGGGCGGCTCTTACTGCCCACAGGTCCTGTCCCCGTGCTTTAATGAAACCACACTTTCGCACCAAAGAAGTCTCAAGAATTCTTTCTTGGCTATTGGCTCCCAGCCCCCAAATTTTAGCACATCAGTTTGGTGCCTTAACGTGAAGTTAAGCTTTCTCATCAGGACTCTGAACCCCAATACTTCAAACCACATCACTTTGGCGTCCTTACATGGGGCTTCCGGTCTTTGCATCTGGACTCTGAGCCTCGGTGCAAACTTGGGCAACTTCAAGAAACAATCCAAAACACACGTAGCCAAAATGACGAAGTGGAAGAATTCTCCTCAAAGAATCTACAGGAAGTAGTGACAGCTCAAGAATTGTTGAAAACAGATATAAGCAACATAGCAGAACATGAATATAGAATGATTATCACAAAACTAATTGCTGGGCTTGAAAAAAGCATAGATGAATGCAAGGGGACTCACGAGGAAGAGTTCAAGGACCTTAAAAACAGTCAGGAAGAATTAAAAAAGGCCTTGGATGAAGTACAAAGCAAATTGGAAGCAGCAAAGCATGGACTGAAGAGGCAGAAGAGAGAGTAAGTGCATTAGAAGATAAAATTATGGAACAAGAGGAAGCAGATAAAAAGAGAGAGAAGCTGATCCAGGAACAGGAAAGGAGAATCTGAGAGCTGAGCGATGCACTCAAACAAAACAATATCCGTATCATAGGAATTCCAGAGGAAGAAGAGAGAGAGAAAGGAGTCGAAGGGGTACTTGAACAAATCATTGCTGAGGACTTCCCCAACATGAGGAAGGAAACAGGCATAGAAATCCAAGAGGCACAGAGAACTCCCCTCAGACGTAACTTGAACAGACCTGCACAACACATCATAGTGAAACTGGCATAATATAAAGACAGGGAGAGAATCCTGAAAGCAGCTAGCGACAAAAGGACCTTAACATACAAAGGCAGACAAGTAAGGGTTGTAGCAGACTTATCTATGCAAACTTGGCAAGCCAGAAAGGAATGGCAGGATATCTTCAATGTAATGAGCAGGAAGGATATGCAACCAAGAATCCTGTATCTGGCTAGCCTGTCGTTCAGAATAGAAGGAGAGATCAAGGTTTTTCCCAACAAACAAAAACTGAAGGAATTCATCACAAATAAGCCAGTATTACAAGAGATCCTGAGGGGCGCTCTATGAAGGAAAGGTTGTAAAGAACACAAACTACCAGAGACAGCCTTACAAACATGAAACCTACAGATAATACAGTGACTGTAAGCCCATATTTTTCAAAATTACCACTGAATATAAATGGACTAAATGCGCCAATCAAAAGACACAGGGTAACAGAATGGGTTAAAAAACAAGACCCATCTATTTGCTGTCTTCCAGAAACTCATCTTAAACCTGAGGACACCTTTAGATTGAAAGTGAGGGGATGGAGAAGTATCTACCATGCTACTGGAAGTCAGAAGAAAGCTGGATTAGCCACACTTATATCAGACGAACTAGACTTTAAAATGAATGATGTAATAAGAGATGAAGAAGGACATTATATAATAGTCACAGGGACCATCCATCAGGAAGAGCTAATAATTATAAATATCTATGTGCTGAATTCGGGGGCACCCAAATTTGTAAAACAACTAATTAGAAACATAAGCAACCTTATCGATAAAAATATCCTAATAGTAGGGGACCTTAACACTCCACTCTCAGCATTGGATAGATCCACAAAACAGAAAATCACCACAGAAACAATTGCCCTGAATGACACATTAGAACAGATGGGCCTAACAGACATCTTCAGGGTCCTTCATCCAGAAGCAAAGAAATTTACATTCTTCTCAACTGCACATGGTACATTTTCCAAGATAGACCACATTCTGGGGCACAGGGAAGCTCTGAATAAATATAAAAGAATTGAAATCATACTGTACACACTGCCAGACCACAATGCTTTGAAACTTGAAATCAACCACGGGAAAAAGCCTGGAAAATATACAAAAACATGGAGGCTAATAAATAACCTACTAAAAGATGAGTAGGTCAACCAAGCAATCAGAGAAGAAATTAAAAAATACATGGAAACAAATGAAAATGAAAATACAACAATCCAAACGCTCTGGGATGCAGCAAAGGCAGTCCTGAGAGGGAAATATATTGCAATTTGGGCCCATCTCAGGAAACAAGAAAAATCAATAACACAAATTCTAACAGCATGCCTAAAAGAACTAGAAACAGAAGAACTAAAACAACCCACACCCAGCAGAAAGAGAGAAATAACAAAGATCAAGGCACAAATTAATCATATGGAAACAGAAAAAGTAGTGGAACAGATCAATGAAACCAAGAGCTGGTTCTTTGAAAAAATAAACAAAATAGACAAACCTCCAGCCAGGCTTCTCAAAAAGAAAAGAGAGAGAACTCAAATAGATAAAATCATGAATGAAAATGGAGTAATTACAACCAATCCCTCAGAAATACAAGCAATCATCAGAGAATACTAGGAAAAATTATATGCCACCAAACTCGGCAACCTGGAAGAAATGGACAAATTCCTAAATAGCCACACGCTACCAATACGCAAACGGGAATAAATAAAAATTTGAACAGACCCATAACTAGTGAAGAAATTGAATCAGTTATCAAAAATCTCCCATCAAATAAAAGCCCTGGACCAGATGGCTTCCCTGCAGAATTTCACCAGACATTTAAAACAGAGTTAATTCCTACCCTCCTCAAGCTGTTCCAAAAAATTGAAATGAAAGGAAAACTCCCAGACTCATTCTATGAAGCCAGCATCACTTTGATTCCCAAACCAGATAAAGACCCAGCAAACAAAGAGAATTACAGGTCAATATCCCTAATGAATATGGATACAAAAATTCTCAACAAGATTATAGCAAATCGAATTCAACAGCATATAAAAAGAATTATTCACCATGATCAAGTATGATTCATCCCTGGGTTGCAGGGATGGCTCAACATTCGCAAATCAATCAACATGATAAATCACATTAACAAAAGAAAAATAAAAACCATATGATCCTGTCGATTGATGCAGAAAAATTACTTGACAAAATACAGCACCCTTTCCTAATAAAAACCCTCGAAGAAGTCAGGATAGAAAGAACATACTTAAACAGCATAAAAGCCATATATGAAAAGCCCACAGCTAATATCATCCTCAGTGGGGAAAAACTGAGAGCCTTCCCCCTGAGATCAGGAACACGACAGGGGTGTCCACTCTCGCCACTCCTATTTAACATAGTGTTGAAAGTCCTAGCATCAGCAATCAGACAACAAGACAAAATAACAGGCATCGAGATTGGCAAGGAGGAAGTCAAACTTTCACTTTTTGCAGATGACATGATACTCTACATGGAAAACCCAACAGAATCCACCAAAAGCCTGCTAGAACTGATCCATGAATTCAGCAAAGTTGCAGGGTACAAAATCAATGTACAGAAATCGGTGGCATTTCTATACACCAACAGTGAAGCAGCAGAAAGAGAAATAAAGAAGCTAATCCCTTTCACAATTGCACCAAAAACCATAAAATACTTAGGAATAAACCTAACCAAAGATGTGAAAGACCTCTAGACTGAAAACTATAAACGACTTATGAAGGAAATTGAGGAAGACACAAGGAAATGGAAAAACATCCCATGCTGCTCATGGATTGGAAGGATAAATATCGTCAAAATGGCAATACTACCCAAAGCAATCTACACATTCAATGTAATCCCAATCAAAATTGCACCAGCATTCTTCTCAAAGCTAGAGAAAAACATCAAACTTTGTATGAAACCACAAAAGACCTCGAATAGCCAAAATAATACTGAAGAATAGAACCAAGGCAGGAGGCATCACAATCCCAGACTTTAACCTCTACTACAAGGCGGTAGCCATCAAGACTGTATGGTATTGGCACAAAAACAGACACATAGACCAATGGAATAGAATAGAAAACTCAGAAATGGACCCGCAAGTATATGGCCAACTAATCTTTGACAAAGCGGGAAAAAGTATCCAATGGAAAAAAGACAGCCTCTCTAATAAATGATGCTGGGATAACTGGACAGCAACATGCAAAAGAATGAAACTAGACCACTTCCTTACACCACTCACAAAAATAAACTCTAAATTGATGAAAGATCTGAATGTGAGACAGAAAAACCATCAAAATCCTAGAGAAGAAAGCAGGAAAAAGCCTCTTTGACCTAAGACGCACCAATTTCTTACTTGGCATGTCTACAAAGGCAAGGGAATTAAAAGCAAAGATGAACTACTGGGACCTCATCATGATAAAAAGCTTCTGCGCAGCAAAAGAAACAACCAACAAAATGGATAGGCAACCAATGGAATGGGAAAAGATCATCGCAAATGACATATCGGATAAAAGACTAGTATCTAAAATCTATAAAGAACTTACCAAACTCCACACCCGAAAAACGAATAATCCAGTGAAGAAATGGGTGGAAGATATGAATAGACACTTCTCCAAAGAAGACATCCAAATGGCAAATAGACACATGAAATGATGCTCAATGTCACTCATCATCAGGGGAAATACAAATCAAAACCACGCTGTGATACCACCTCACACCAGTCAGAGTGGCTAAAATGAACAAATCAGGAAGCTATACATGCTTGCGAGGATGTGGAGAAACAGGCACCCTCTTGCACTGTTGGTGGGAATGCAAACTGGTGCAACCACTCTGGATAACTGTGTGGAGGTTTCTCAAAAAAATTAAAATAGATATACCCTATACCCATCAATAGCACTGTTAGGAATCTACCCAAGAGATACAGGACTGCTAATGCATAGGGGCACATGTACCCCAATGTTCATAGCAGCACTTTCGACAATAGCCAAATCATGGAAAGAGACTAACGTGTCCATCAACTGATGAATGGATAAAGAAGATGTGGTACATATATACAATGGAATACTTATGCAGCAATGAGGAAGAATGAAATCTAGCCATGTGTAGCAACATGGATGGAACTGGAGGATATTATGCTGAGTAAAATAAGTCAGGCAGAGAAAGACAGATGCCATATGTTCCCACGCACAGGTAGGCTTTGCGAGACTTAACAGAAAACCAGGGGGGAGGGGAAGAGGGGAAGGAATGGGAAAAAAAAGCAACAGAGAGAAAGGAAGACATAACATAAGAGACTCTCAAAGACTAAAGACAAGGGGGGGGAGAGGGCGCTGTGAGGGGGGGTAGAGTGGATGATGGGCACAGAGGAGGGCACTTTTTGGGATGAGCACTAGTTGTTGTATGGAAACCAAAGTGACAATAAATTATTCAAAAATAAATAAAGAGTTGGGAAGACAAGATCGCATACAAGAAATAGCAGCAAGCACTATACTTGGTGAGTTTTGTAATGATATACTATGTGCTGGACACCTTTGCTCAAAGTCATGTTGAAGAGATATACTTAAAATATGAAAGTGTCTAATTCCAAGTTAATATTTGGCCTGGATAGCATGATGCATCTATGTGCTTCCATAATGATAAATATCAAAAAGCAGGAAGCTTTTTACTTTCTTATTTTTATGACATCAATCAACCTATGTTAACATTTTTAAAGCACTGCCATGCTCATGACAGACACTGTAGAAAGAAACAGGGATAATTAGAGGTTGGCTTCCTCCAGTCACATGTGTGAGCTTCCTCAGAGCAGGCACCGTCACTCCTTTTTCTTTGTGCCCCCTTTGCTCTGGCACAGAGACAGAACTGCACTTCCTTCCCTGAAGACAGACTTGAGTCACGTTGTAAGATGCTTTGAGAGAACTGAAAGTCAACACATTGTTTTGGGTGGGTCCCCCTTCTCCCTTCTCTTCTACTCAGCACAGTCTGGGCTGTGCTCGGCAGGCCAGGGCCTGCTCCCTCACCGGGATCCTACCATCTTCTCATCGTTTCTTTACCACGTGATTGCTAGGTCTAGATCTATGGACTGGCCTGAGCCACACTCGAGGGGCAGCATTAGCCAGCTGTCTCATATCAGGGGACACACTTTCTTTATTCTTCTTTATATATCTCTTTGATTCTGGCCCATTTGCCTTTTTGCCATATGTATCCTGAATTACAAATTTGGAAGAGCTCAGGCAAAAGTATAGAATCAAGAGAGAAAGCCATGTGGCCCACACTGTTTGACGGTTTGGCTTACTTGGTATAAAAGGAGACTTCTGCATGGCTCACCTTCACTTGCTGGAGTTCTATGTTAAGGCTGGTGTCCAAACCTCTGTTACAATAAGTATTCCTTTGTTTCGCTTTACCTCTTTGTAGCATACTCAGGGATTACCTCATGAGGAAGATAGTTGCCATGGCGTGATTTCAGAATTCCTCTCCCTCCTGGAAAAATTTCTGCTTAATGGAGCCCACTCTAACCCACGCAAAAACACTGATTTCCTGAGTATACATATACTGGCACATTGATCCTGGGTCTGTTTGCCCTCAGATCCGTCTTCCTTCTCCATTCTATGCTGTCATGCAGTAGAGCTGACTGCTGATGGATCCATTTCCTTGGCTCTATGTCAGCTGCTGCCAGCTGAGCTCTGTTGCTGAATGTAGAAATAAATAACTATGTAAACAATGTTAAGAAGTCTGTCTGCATGGTTGCAAGCCAGGGTGATTGGGAGAATCCGGACTACTATGGTGCACAACTCCAGGGGACAGCATTCACTTTAAATTACAACTGAATGGCATGTAAACAAAATTGTACAGAATGTAGTTTATGTGGCCATTTTCAAGGCATGGGTCAAAAGGCTGTTAGCACTGGCAGATACAAATGAATGGGATAAGAGTTTCAAGGATAATAATATTCCAGGCAGAGTGGGATAGTAGAAAAACACTGGATTAAAATCACCAAAACTGGGGGATCTGGGTGGTGCAGTCAGTTAAGCACCCAAGTCTTGATCTTGGCTCAGGTCATCATCTCATGGTTCATGAGCTGGAGCCCTGCTCATTCGTGAACTGATGGTACAGAGCCTGCTTGGGATTCTGTCTTGCCGTCTCTCTGCCCCTACCCCACTTGTGCTTTTTCTCTCTCTCAAAATAAATAAATAAACATAAAAAATTTTTAATTGCCAAAACTGGAATTATTAATATATAGATGATAGAAGGAAGTCATCACAATGAGTAAAATCACTGAGGAAGTATGCATGTATAAATAGATAACAAGGAGGGGCACCTGAGTGCTCAGTCAGATAAGCATTGGACTCTTGGTTTCAGCTCAGATCATGATCTCATGGCTCCTGAGTTCGAGCCTTAGGTCAGGCTCTGCCCTGACAGCTGTGGAGCCTGCTTGGGATTCTCTCTCTCTGTCTGTCTCTCTCTGCGTCCCTCCCTTGCCCGCTCTCTACCTTTGTCTGTCTTAACATAAACATTTAAAAAAATATATAGATAACAATGATAACATTGAACTTGGAGCAAGGCTAATGGGCAGAATACGCAGGAAAAAATAAGTAAAAGAAAGGCAGAAGTAGGAGAGATGAATCATCTAGTGCAATACTTTGAAAGCCAAGGCAGAAAAAAAGACCGAATATGTCTAAGGGACAGAGACTAGGGGTCTTCAGATGATGAAAACTGAATGCAGCCCCTGGGCATCGACTGCCAAAGACACTGTGGGGAGACCATGTGCTTGGCTCTGGAGCAAATTCCCTGTCACAAATTGATTTGCCCCATAAAGTACTATAATTAACATTAAGTGGCATGGGCTTGTGATTGAGAGCAATGCTGACATTTGTATTTATCTGAAAGCAATAGTTCTTAGGCTTTAGCATCCATAAATATCACCTAGGGGCTTTCAGACATGCCAATCACTAAGATCCACCTCAGGAGACTCTGATTAAGGTTTTCATGAGCCTGCTAACCAAGTATTACTCGGCATGTGCTTTGAAGATGAGCAGAAGTTTGCAAACTCTTTGTTACCCTCCTGGAAGCAAGAAGTACTGATAATGAGAATAAGGGAGGAGAAAATTTCGGAACCATCTGACATTGCTGCAACATCCAAGCCCCGTAATTAGGGGACTGGTCTCTTTGCACAGAGCCTAGAACAAAAATTTCAGTCCTTTACAGATTAAGACAAAGAAAAAAGAAAAAAGACCTTTCTCCCAAGTAGTGTAAGAAGCCTTGATCTATATAACTCTGATGCAGATAGTCCATAAACCAAATTTCAAAGAAATATGTTACTAAGTTCCAAAAAAAAAATCTTAATTTGATCACATTTCAAGCATATTTTACGTGTATAACAAAGGAATATTATATATATATATATATTTATTTATGTGTTTTTTATTTTTAATGTTTTTCTAAATTTTTTAATGTTTATTTTTGAGGGAGAGAGAGAGAGCAGGTGCACTCAAGTAAGAGAGGGGCAAACAGAAAAGGAGACACAGAATTTGGAGCAGGCTCCAGACTCCAAGCTGTCAGCACAGAGTCCCACAAACCATGAGATCAAGACCTGAGCGGAAGGTTGGACATTTAACCAACTGAGCCACCTGGGTGGTGCCCCTATATTTATTTAAAATTTTTTGAATATTTATTTATTTTTGAGAGAGAGAAAGAGAGAGACCGAGTGTGAACAGGGAGGGGGCAGAGAGAGACACACACACACACAGAATGTGAAGCAGGCTCCGGGCTCTGAGCTGTCAGTACGGAGCCTGACGCGGGGCTCGAACTCACGAGCTGTGAGATCGTGACCTGAGTAGAGTCAACTGCCCAACTGACTGAGCCGCTCAGGTGCCCCAAATTTTTATATTAAAATGATATCCAAATATACTCTTATTATTTTTTTAATTTTTATATTTGAGAGAAAGAGAGATAGAGTGTAAGCTGGAGAGGAGCAGAGAGAGAGACCGATGGGCCCGATGTGGGGCTTGAACTCACAAATGCGAGATCATGACCAGAGCCAAAGTTGGATACTTAACAGGTTGAGCCACCCAGGTGCCCCCAAATGGACTCTTATACAATTTCAAATAAGTGGGTAAAACTGGGGTCATGAACCTAAGAGATTTTTTTTTATTTGTTAGACTCAGATTTAACTTATTATTAAGAAGTAACAGCTCATTTTGTTCTGCTTTGCTTTGTGGAAACTAGTCATGAATGCCTGAGCATGTTATAAATATTTATGATTTATGAATAAGAGTGTGCAAATGACAAAGTTCTTTCAAAATAAACACAATGATGGTGATACACTAAAGTCTTCAAGTTTTTGTCAATGAAGATTTTAATTGGAAAAAATTATACGAACAATTTTTCTTACCTTTTTCTTGATAAAAGCACCCTTGAGCAAAGGGTGATGAAAAACAGGTATCACAAAACACCTTCAGGAAATTTAAACCACCATCATGTGTCTCTGATTTTCACAGGACTTAAATAAAATATCACGATGATTTCAGATCTGCTTGTTATTGTAGAAGAAAGACCAGGGAGAAAGGCACTGTCCCCCCATCTTGCATGGGAGCATAACACTGTTTACTTTTTTTTCCCTTTCCTAATCATTAAATCCTTGAGTATCTCATTTATAAACATGAAAAACTCAGCTACTTGCTTGCAGAACTGATGAGATATTAGTTAAGCACAAAGATTCTCAGTCATAGAAATTTGGCTCCTTTCCATCGCCACCTTCTATTCCTCACTTGTGTTCCCTGGTGCCAATTCCTTTGCATTTTTCAGTTTTGTTTGTTTGTTTGTTTTTCAGCTACCAACTGAATTGCTAAATTCCATTTGAATAAGGAAGAGAAGTGCCTTAGGTTTCCAAAGATACAAGTCACCTCATAAAAACTATATGGATGGCTCATAATGCTCTTTTATTTTTTTTATTTTCATTTTAGAGAGAGAGAGAGAGAGAGAGAGAGAACACAAGCAGAGGAAAAGGACAGAGAGAGAGAGAAAGAGGGTGAGAGAGAGAGAGAGAGAGAGAGAGAGAGAGTTCTAAGTAGGCTCCATACTTAGAGCAGAGCCTGGCACAGGGCTTGGTGCCATGACCCTGAGATCATGACCCGAGCCAAAATCAAGAATCAGAGGCTCAATCTGCTAAGCCACTCAGGCACCCCCATAATGCTCTTTTAAAAATAAATAAATCACTTCCTATCCCATTACAACATATGTGTGTGCGTACACACACACACAGTTTTCCATGTCAACAAGTTATCAAATATATGTTATTTCCTGATTTTATCTTCCTTGAAACACTGCCTAGTCTCACATATTAATATTTCATTCCCAAATGTAACATGTCAAAGTGAAGAGTTGTGTTGACCAGCAAGGAGTCAAAAGGAAAGAAATGCCCATACTTCCAGGAAAAGTATTGTTAGCACAGCAGCCAATAAATAAGAGAGAAAGGCAGGAGGGAGCCTTTTATGCTGAGAGAAATGCAGACGATGACAAAACTTATAACGCTAAGAAAATACAAATCATCTTTAGGAGAACTTTCACTAGAAATGGCTTTGCCTTTCAAGAGGAAAAATGCCCTGCTGAATCAGCAGTGTTTGGTGGTGGTGTGTGTGTTGGACTGAGGGGACGAGGGGGAGGGGGAGTTGGATCTTACGTGGTTTTCAAAATAGTAAACTCAAACTCACTGGCAAAAAAAAAGAAAAAAATGTTGTGCTGCATATAAAATGGGAGTGAGTTTAGGCTCAGCAAATTGCAAATTGCAGATGATGAAAATCAAGCACAGGGCTTGGAGAGAAAAGAAACAAAGCACGTTTGGGCTGGCAGCGTCCTGATGTACAGGAGAAAAAATCCCCGAAGTTGGTAGTGTGCCCATTTCATCCTGGCATTTTGCTTCATGAATGTGCTGCAAGAAGTGGAAAAAAATTGAATGAGCTCTAATTCTTGTTCAGTCATAGAGCTGTTCAGTCGAGCAAGATAGCAGATAATGAATATCTACACTGAAAAATTGATTTGTGGATTCTCAAATTCTTCATTTTGTTTATGTTTCAGAAATGCATAGATGTGTCAGGATGTCTTGTTTTTTTCCCCCTTTCAATATTTTATCACAGCGAGAAGAGGTGACTTGACTATAACTGAGAAATGCAAATTAATTTTATCTTGCCATGTCAAATATACTATTGTCAGTCTACAACAAACATAAAAAAATAAGATTCTCTGAAGAAGTGGATAACATAGTCAATATTATGCTTTTACTGTGGGAAATAAAAAATCCCCAATCCTTCAGAAAAATATTCAGTCTGGATTTTTATGAACTTAAAATTATAGTCCATAACAAGGATGCATAGAAAAGGGAGCCCTCTTATGCTGTTGGTGGGAATGCAAACAGGTGCAGCCACTCTGGAAAACAGGATGGAGATTCCTCAAAAAGTTAAAAATAGAACTAACCTACGACCCAACAATTGCACTACTAGGTATTTACCCAAAGGATGCAAAAATACTGATTTGAAGGGGCACATGCATCCCAATGTTTGTAGCAGCACAGTAGCAATAGCCAAATTATGGAAAGAGTCCAAATGTCCATCAAGTGATGAATGGATAAAGAAGAAGTGGTTTAGCTTTTCTTTCACCACTGCAGCTGCACCCATGAGTACGCTCAGGCTTCAGAAGAGGCTTGCCTCCAGGGTCCTCTGCTGTGGCAAAAAGAAGGACTGGTTGGACCCCAATGATACCAATGGAAATACCAATGCCAACTCCCATCAGTAGATCCAGAAACTGACCAAAGATGGGCTGATCATCCAGAAGCCTGTGACTGTCCATTCCTTGGGGGAGAGCTAGAAAAAACACCTTGGCCTGCTAAAAGGGCAGGCATATGGGCGTTGGGAAGAGAAAGGTACTGCCAATGCTCAGATGCCTCAGAAGGTAACCTGGATGAGGAGGACGAGAATCTGGGCCAGCTGCTCAGAAGATACCATGAATCTAATATTGACTGCCACATGTATCACAGCCCGTACTTGAAAGTGAAGGGTAACATGTTCAAAAACAAGCAGATTCTCATGGAACACATCCACAAGCTGAAGGCAGACAAGGCTCACAAGAAGCTTCTGGCTGAGTAGGCTGAAGCCCACAGATCTAAGACCATGGAAGAATACAAGCGCCGTGAAGAATGACTCCAAGCCAAGAAGGAGGAGATCATCAACATTCTATCCAAGGAGGAAGAGGAAAACATAGGGGAAGGGGGAAAAAACAGGAGAGAGGGAAACAAACCATAAGAGACTCTTAACTAAGGAGAACAAACTGAGGGCTGATGGAGGGAAGTTGGGGGAGATGGGCTAGATGGATGATGGGTATTAAAGAGGTCACTTGTTGTAATGAGCTCTGGGTGTAAGTGATGAGTCACTAAACTCTACTCATGAAACCATTACCTTATACATTAACTAACCAGAATTTAAATAAAAACTTGAAACAGAGGGGGAAAAAACAGGAAAAAAAATAACATTATAAGTCATAAATTGTGATATGTATGTTGTATTAGCTAGAAAATATGTTCTACACTTAGTGAATTTATTGTGAAATATGAACATACCAATTGTATAAAGATTTAATGAGCATTTTTTTATCACGACTGGCTGGTATCTGCTACGAACCCTTCTTTTTTGGTCTAAGGAATTAAGATAGCACAACAAAGAAGGTTTAATTTTAGATCTCTGGTAATTGCAAACTTTTAGCAAAATTTGAGGATGTGAGACACCATAAATAAATATTTCTTAAACAGACAGGGTGTTATCAGAGGCCAACTTTACTTTATTCAAAACCTGTATAGAAACAGTTAATTGAGAGCCATTGCTAAACTGATGAAAATGAGCAAATCTCAGATACCAGGAAAAGAAAAAAGTAGTTTACAAAGATAACCCAAGAAAAAGTGAAAGCTGCTGAAAGTTTAATTAAATCACTGTGGCTATTGTTCACTCAACCACTCAATAAATATTTTGTGAATACTTTGTAACAGCAAATATTTTGTTAATACCACATAGTGATAATAACTGCCATTTATAGAGTGCCAATTATGTGTCAGGTATTGTGCATGGGCAATTTCAGAAAACTCAAGAAACTAGGTAAAGATTTCCAAACTATTAAGGACAAACCTGGTCCATTTAAACCCCAGTCCATCTGAAACTAAAGCCAATGTTCTTTCAACCACACTAAGTTACTTCCTTTTAGTATCTTCCATAGCTTGCACTCTGGGGTTAGAGATAGGGATATAATGAAAATTCCCGTACAATGTGGTAAGTGCTCTTAAAGAGGATCAGGAAAGTCTGACTAAACCGAGATTGACTGAGCTGGATGTTGAAGCATAAGCTAGAGTTTCCTAGGTAAAGGAAAGGAACAGAATTTCGTATAATGAGAAAAACGACAACAACAAAACAAACAACAATAAAACTCCAGCACATTCACAGCAGGGAGGCTATAGAAAATATGTTATATTCCACAAACATGCATTATGTGTGTCTTGTGAAGCAGAATCTACACTGTTTATTGGCATTAAATGGATAAACAAAATGAGGCCCTGGACTCAAATATTTTACTATCTTATAGAAGAATAAATCCTATAAACAACTAGGTACTCCAAAGAATCACAGCTGATATTATAGGATTGTATACAGGAGCCACAACAGAAGAATTAGTTTCAAAAGAGAAGTTCAGGAACGACCTCTAAGAGGTAACTCTTGAGTAGAGTCTCAAAAATACACTCAAAACTTTTCTAGGCACTTTCTGCTTCCAAGTATGTCACAGAAAACCTTAGCTCCCATGGAAACATAAAAAATATACATATACAGATAATTTAAAAACCATACTTATATGAGACTGTCAAAGAACAATGGAATCATGGAAGTCTTGATGAACTGATTTCCATAGAGAAGATTCCTTCATAAGAGAAGAGAGAGTCCTGGACAGTCTGTATGCAAGGAGAGAAGATAGCTGCTCAAGATCCAGAACTTAACTGGGTGGACGCAAAGTCAACTGAGCAGCTGGTAATGGTGGAGATGGGAGGGGAGTTTGGGAGTCTGAAAAACTATCAAGTACAATAGTTTGCTCAACACAGAAAATTCTCTCTATCCCATCCCAAATTTACTGTGAAAAATGCAAGTGAAGGCAGGACTGATAAACAGAAAGAAAACATACCATCTGTCCCATCTTCTGCCTTCTCCCTATGCCTGAAATGGAGGAAGCCGAAAGGGGTTACGTGAAATTCCCCCTCAAATCCTGTAAGAACAAAGATACTAGCCCTTCCTTAGGAAACTAGATGTTGGGGCTTGAGCTGACCAGAAGGGAGCTGCAACTCAGTCCCAGTCAAATGAACCCTTGCTGGAATGTGAATAATCTCCTCACTGTAGACAACAGTTGAGAGAAGAAATTAAAGTTTCTGGAGGAAAAAAACCAGTATGATTTAAAAAAACAGTATTATTTTTCAATTCTCACTTTTCTGGGAAGTAAAGCATAAAAAGAAAAGAAAAGCCAAAAAATACACCAAACAGAAGCGTTAGTTGACCGATGTATGGAACAAAATCAAGCAGTCAAATATATGTGTAATTGGAACCCCAGAAAAATAGGAAAGAATGAATGGAGCAGGAAAAAAAAAAACTTACAAAATAATGACTGAAACTTTTTTCTTATGACTGAAAACACAAACTAAAAACGCATGAAGTTCAGTGAATCTCAAGTAGAAAAAATTCACAGAAAGTGCACCTAGGCATATCACTGTCACACTACTGAAAGCCAAATGGAAGGAGAAAAAATCTAAAAGGAGCCAGAGTAAAATAAGTAACACACATGGAGAAATAATAATCTCATTAAAAGGACTGCAAGGCAGACACAACGGGTTGATATCTTCACGGTACTAAAAGAAAACAATCAGAATGTAATGTCAGCCTAGAATCCTATGCCTAGCAGAAATAACCTTCAAAAATGAAGGTAAGTTGCATATGTTTCTAGACAAATAAAAAAATAATAAACTAAAGCTGAGAGAATTTGTTGCCATCAGATCTACACTATAGGACATGCTAAAAGAAGCTCTTCAAACTGAAGAGAAATGATACCATTTGGAAATTCAGATCTGCAGGAAGACCTGAAGCATGCTGAAAACGGTAAATAAGGAGATAAATATGACTCTAATTATTTTTCCTCCTCTGATTTCTTTGCAAGACATCTGCCTATCTAAAGCAAAAATAACATTTATATTGTGGGGTTTTTAAGATGTAATAGTAATATACATAAGAATTATAAAAATGATCAAATGGGAATACATGGAATTATAATATGGTGAGCTTCCAAATAACATTAATTTAAGATACAATATGATATATTAAAGGTGCATTCGTAGAGCAACTACTTAAGAAAATAAAAGAAATAATAAAAATCCAACAGGTTAGATAATATAGAATATTAAAATATACTAGACTAATTTAGCAGGAAAGTAAGATCAAAGGAAAAATAGGAAAAACAAATAGAAAATAAAAGTAAGATGTTAAACTTTAAGCAAACCATACCAATAATTGGGCTCCTGGGTGGTTCAGTCCTTTGAGTGTCTGACTTCAGCTCAGCTCATGGTCTCAGGGTTCATGACTTAAGTTAGTGAGTTCGAGCCCCACATTGGGCTTGCTGAGCCTGAGAGCCTGCTTCCGATCCTCTGTCCCCCTCTCTGTGCCCCTCCCCCACTCATAAACATTAAATAAACATTTAAAAAGTAAAGAAATGTGTTTAAAAAAAAATATATACCAATAGTTACATTAAATGTAAATGGAATACACATGCCAAATAAATATTGTCAGAGGGATTAAAAATGATTACTAATAGTAATTAGTAATAGTTAAAAAAATAATTACTAATACTAATAATGGTCTCTCTACAAGAATTGCATTTAAAAAAAATTTTTTTAACGTTTATTTATTTTTGAGACATGGAGACAGAGTGTGAGCAGGAGAAGGGCAGAGAGAGAGGGAAACACAGAATCCGAAGCAGGCTCCAGGCTCTGAGCCATCAGCATAGAGCCCGACGTGGGGCTCGAACTCACAGACTGCGAGATCAAGACCCGAGCCGAGGTCGGCCGCTTAACCGACTGAGCCACCCAGGCGCCCCAAGAACTGCATTTTAAATGCAACATGGATAGTTTGAAAGTAAAAGGATGGAAAAAGACATACCACATAAAGCCCAATCGGAACAGAGTTGGTATGGTTATATTAATATCTGATAATGTAGACTCCAAAACAGAATTACCATAGAAATTTTCATCATGATAACTAAGTAAACTAACCAAAGAGACCTAATTTGTCTAAATGTGCATGCTCTCAATAATAGAGCTTAAAAGTAAGTAAAGCAAAACTTCACAAAAATATAGACAAATTCACAGAAAATTTTAACATTTTTGCAAAAAAAAAATGGATGAACTTATAATTTTAGTAGGATATTTCTATCCTTTGGCCAATAATTAATAGAACAACTTTATAATAAAGAAATAATAAGATCAAATTTGCAGTTTTCACTCTGGGGGAATTGTCAAAGAAGTTTTGAAGGAGGCAGGTAGAGACAGAGAGAGAGAGAGAGATTGACCATTAATTAGTACGTATTGCAGTTACTGAGTAAGAGATGATGATGGACTGAATTAATGAAGAAAATATTGGGGGTAGAGAAAAGGTAATTAACTGGAGATATATTTAGTTTCTAAAATTCATAGAAACTAGTCACTTCTTGGATGCTTGGTACAGGTGGGAGGTGGCAATAGGAGACTCTTAGAATCCTCAAGGATTCTTGCTGTGGGACTGGATGGGTGCTTTTCATCAAAATCATGTAAGGAAGAGAATCGCAATTGAGAGGAAAGGCAATGAATTCACACTGAATACTTTTGTGATCTGTGAGACATTGTGGGAAATGTCCGTAGGCAACTGAATAGTTCAGGTTAGAGGTAGTCAAAGTGACTAATGTCCTTGGAATGGTTGAAAGATACCAAGAGACAAGTACAAGGCCAAACACAGACACTTGAACTCTGGCTCAGAAAGAGTAGGTAGGGGAAGAGGAAACCGTGATGGATACAAAGAAGGAAAGGATGGGATAATAATCAGAAAAAAGTTTGTCAAGAAAATCAAGGAGTAAATGTTCATTGATGGATGAATGGATAAAGAAGATGTGGTATATATATATGTATATATACACAATAGAGTATTACTTGGCAACCAAAAAGAATGAAATCTTGTCATTTGCAAGTACGTGGATGGAGCTAGAGGGTATGATGCTAAGCGAAATTAGTCAGTCAGAGAAAGACAAATATCATATGACTTCACTCATATGAGGACTTTAAGATACAAAGCAGATGAACATAAGGGAAAGGAAGCAAAAATAATATAAAAACAGGGAGGGGGTCAAAAACATAAGAGACTCCTAAATATGGAGAACAAACAGAGGGTTATGGGAGGGCTTGTGGGAGGGGGGAAGAGATAAATGGGTAAGAGGCATTAAGGGATCTACTCTCAGAATCAATGTTGCACTGTATGCTAACTAACATGGATGTAAATTTAAAAAAAAAAATTAATGAAAAAAAGAAAACCAAGGAGAGACGTGAATTCAAAAAGAAGATAGTACCAGGAGAGCTAAATGCTCCAAGACAGTGGAGACTGAAGCACGTTCCTTGTATTTAGAGAATGGAACATTTCTCCCGACTCTTAGGTGGAAACCTGATTGTACTGAATTGAAGACTGAGTGAGAAGTGCAGGTAAAGAAAAAGTTAATAGAGGTTAATCTTTCGGGGATCTTGACCTTTAAGCTGAATAGGAACTTCTGACTTGAAATCAATAACTGGTGTCACCAATAATTAAAAAGTCTGCTACAAGCTGTGGTAAGAAAGATGCCAGAGGCCCTTTGTTCAATTTAAGTGACCAATAAACTCTTCCCAATTGGAGAGATTATCAGAGCTGCTTTTATGGTATGTTGATTTTTTTACCTAAGTGACATCTTCAGAGATAATTAGCCCTAAGTACTATGTTTTGATCAAGAGCACTAGATGAACGGTCTAGAAAAGGCATACATTTATAAAGAAGAATGCAATAATACTTAAAGGCAATTTGGGCAAAAGCCTACTTATATTTTTCACAACGAAGAGTAGAAAGTTTTAATACTTTTCTCTGTAATTTGTACAATGGAGGTGCTCTCCAGGGAACTCAGGAGATGGAAAGGGTGTGTGGAAAAGAGGTAAATATTAGGGAAATCTAAACTACAGTCCCGTAAATAAGATGTTTCTCCTTAAGAATTTAAGGAGGACTTGAAGAAGGACTTTAAGGAGTGAAAATAAAGAGCTAAACCCCAACTTTATTCCTGAAAAGAAGGGGGAAAATGGAAATTGTACAAGGTGGAAAAATTCTAATTTTGGGTGTAGAAGTTGGGTTTTAAAAAAAAAAGAAGCTGGGGCTCTTGGGTGGCTCAGTCGGTAAAGCGTCTGCCTTTGGCTCAGGTCATGATCTCACAGTTCGTAGGTTCGAGCCTCACTGATTCAGATCCTCTGTCCCCCTTTCTCTCTGCCCCTGCCCCACTCGTAGTCTCTCTCTCTCTCTCTCTTAAAAATAAATAAACAAGAAAATAATTTAAAAAATAAAAATAATCTAATTCAAAAGATCAGTTTTCTCAGTTCTGAATGGCCTGACTGCCTAGTGGAATAGGGAAGACAAGCTGTTTTGGTGAAAGCTGCTTCAGGCCACCACCAGGAACGCTTTCCTGTCTGCCAGTTCCACTCTCTGCCTGTTGTAAGAGGCCACAAAGTCAATGTTTGCTTGGTCTGCTGGGTGGCGCCAGATCATCACAAAACGACCGAATCCCAGCAACAACAAGCATTTCAAAAACCTTAAATGAATAAGTATAAATATATGCTTATAATCTTCGTTGTAAATTTTAAATTTTTCTTTAAAAATTCAAATAGGATATCAAAAGAGGGGAAAAAGTATGAAACCTCTTAAATGTAAATACATTATTTTAAAATGATTTTTTTCTGGTAATACTAACACAATTGTGTATATAGAAATGCCCAAAATTAGTGTCCATACCTCTATTACTTTTGCAATCGGAGAGGCAAGTGTAGGTACAACATGGTGTGCAGAAAGTGAATGTGTGTGTATTATAATTACTGATGTGGTGGCAGACAGCTCTGGGAAAATGCTGACCTTGTCCTACTACCTGCTCCGCTATGTTCCAAGGGGATCCCTCACAGTGTCTCCAAGTTTATTTTGGGCAACCGTAGTCTTATCTCCACAAGACTCAACTCACAATTGGGCTCAAGTAGCCTGCAGAGTGCTTATTCACTCTCACCCTGTTAAAAATATTCCTGCTTTACATCCCGTAACTTCAAGATTTTACTAAAGCGATAGCTACTGTATTGAAAGGACTTGTGGAAAATGCTGACGTTTTCAATGATTCTATTGTAGTGACTGCTCGTTGTCTATCAGAATCCATACTCATACTCTTCCATAGAAATAGAGTTCAAACTTGGTATGTGGCTACACAGCTAAGACTACATTTCCCAGCCTCCTATGCAGCTGACTCCAGGATGTGACTTAGTTATCACCAAGGAGTATGAGTGGAACTGGCAAGTGCAATGTCTACTTCATTGGTTTTTTTTTTTAAAAATCGCTTGTCCCCGCATACGTTCTTTTCCCTTGCCTTCAACCAGAACATGGCATATCTGGCATTTATCTCTGCTCATACAGATGAAGACATGTCTTAAGAACTGACAGATCTTGTAAAGCCACTATGTTTGGGACCTACATTGTTAATAGTAGCTTAGCCTTTACCTAACAAACATAGATATTAATAGACTAGCGAGTTTTATCTTCCATGTTTGCATTTTTACCACAGCAGCATGGAGACCCAGTTACTTAATGACAAAGAGCACCTTTCCTATATGTATTCTGCACACCTTGGCAAGTCAGTCATGTCTGCTACGTTCACAGAACTAATGATTTGGAAAGCAAAGTCTAGGGCTTCTTAGCTCTAGCATTTAGCAGACGTTTTAGTACAATAGTGGGTGCAGAGTAGAGGTTGAAAAATGTTGGAAATAGAAAGGGTTTGCAGCCTCCAAAATCATGCCTCTGAGGCAGTCACCTAACCTGCTTACAGGTAGGGTGAGCCCTGCAAAGGTTAGACCCTGGGAGCGCTACATTGCCGCATAGCTGGGTATAACATCGAGCTTGAAAACAGACCATATGGCTAACGCTCCCACATTTTGACCTGCCATAAAACATGGCAGCTAATCAGAAGATCAGCAGTGAATAATATTGACATTACAAACTTTATTAACATCTGAACTGTAGTCTCATATTAGGTGCCTAGGCATTTAATAATAATAATAATAATTAATAATAATAAAATACTGCAGGATTAATTTACCAGATGAAGGATAGTAAGCGACTTGAATATTTAGCATTCATGCTGCTGCTTGAATGCTGTGAAACAGCAATTCTGCTCTGCCTGGTGCATCACTGGAGGCTGGGTTTGTAAGTTAGGCCAAACCTGGGCACACGCTGATCTCACTGAAGCATGGTTCTCTAAAGGGCACTGCTGGAGAACATTTCTCAATCTACTCTTGCACAGTAATCTTAGCTTCAGGTCTTCCAAATCTAGGTGCTGATCTATAACAACCCTTGAAAGTGATTTTTGTTCTGGACTTATTTATAGCAGCAAAATCGTTCATGGAAGAAAGAATTCAACCTATAGTTTTTTAACCTAACAAATGCCCAAGAAATACCAATAATAACTCGATGGTATTTTTCAGTGTCTCTTCACTAAGAAATCATAGCCAAGTGCAGGTAGAGAAAATGTCTTTCAGGACCCATGGTCAGTCTCCAATACAAGAATCCTAGAGATGGTTTTAGTCTGATGTTCTCTGAGTCTTAAAGTGAACAACTTTATCTTCCAGTCCCCTCTTTAGGCATTTCCTTAGATTCACCTTCCCTTGCTTTTGAAGATTGAATACGAAGAGATGAAATGTAGCTGTAGGCTTGGAAGCGACATAAACGGGTTGTACTGCCTAATCTAATTCGAGTTTACGTTGCCAGAGGATTTTGTTTTTGTCTCTTCCTGTCCAGTTTAACCTATCAAACACATACTTTAGATTTTGGGAAAAAAGTCATATTCTAAAAAAAAATTTGCATTTTTCTGGAAACTTCTAGGAATCTGGGCATGCTGACCTCTAACATTTGTTAGGCCCTGGCAGGAATACAAATGGAGGCCCACATACCATATGCCCAAGTAATAAAGCCAATAATTTAAAGAAAATATGTCTATTCTCCTACTTCAATAAATAAACCTTCATAATAACCTGAAAGGCCAGGTTTGAATTTAGAATATTTAAATTCATTGGGTTTCTATAACAATAGATGACAGCATAAGGAGAGCCAGTCCCTTGTGCCCTAAAGGAGGTAACCCATTCCTTTCTCCTCTATTCCTGCCTCTACCCCACCCTAGGAAGGACCTGGTTACATGCCTATCCCAATCTGTAAATCTAAGCTCAATCTATGTTCCTGCAAAACCTGTGGCCCTTTCTTGGGTCTTAGAGTGGGCCCTACAGCTGTGCATTATTTCCCAGAGAGAACAGACTCTAGGAATGCCCTATGTATATGTTGGAAGTAGGCTTGGGCTCTTTAGAAAGTGAATTGTGGGATTTCGGATATCCAGAGCTTGGCTTAGAAGACAGAGTTCCAAGCTTTGGATAGGCACACCCCTTGGTTTTGGAGACTTTTAACTCCTGGGAGAGAAAGCTTAGACAGAGGAGGTTGATAATATAGGACCCAAACTCTCTTGCCTGGTTCTAAGGGTTATATTGAATCTAGGGCAGTAATAAGCAACCAGCCAGGAGAAGATCTGAGAGTTGAGTTTCGGTCCTGTTTCCTAATACCACCACCCAATATCGACATATGGGTAAGTATTCTTTTGAGTACATCAGTAGTTGGCTATGTTAGATAAGGGCAGGGAATTTGAGAGCATCAAATTAGGGCCTTAGGATCTGTTAAAGACTAGAAGAAATGATTGCTGGGTACAGCCATGATAAGCATTGAGAATGGAGATTTCAAATGGATTGTTTATAAAAAGAACTATAACTGCAGCACATATCATATTGCCCTAGTTACTAAATTAGTCTAATTAAGATCTAACTTTCTAGTCCCAAGAGTGGACCTACAGAAATTACTTTTTCCCCTTTAATTAAGTGGGAACTACATAGAGACACATATGAGACAGTACTCATCAGACACAGTCAAGCTTGAATTCTAGTTCCAATTTCTCCCATTAACTAGAGGAATAAAAGACACAGTACGTGACCAAAGAAGAGCCAGGTGTCACATTTTCTCAGTACCCTCTAGGTAGGATTCGAAGGGAGTGGGTCACATTACTAAGAAAACAGATCTGTGTTTTGGCTGTTCCAGGTAAGGTCCATCACTGCATGTCAGATCGGGTGGTCCATGTCCCACTGAGTCAGGCTGCAGGGGAGGGATGGCCTTGAGGCTTTCCATTTTATGAGTGTGATTGAATGTAGTTCTACATATCCAACAGTGATGGGACAATCTGACAGAGCATTCTGGAGAGAATACTACTTTAACAATTGATCCTAGTGCTGACAGTCCACTCTATGCTTCAAATGCAGACCTACGTACACCCACAGTTATTTTCTCGGGTGGCACCCATTTATGTATAGGTTTTGATTAACTTAGGCTAGAGTCTGACACCCAAGGAAAGGAGTTTCATTACAATGTAGCAGTTGCTTAGAGAACCTCAAGCTTCATAAGGAAAACTGTCCACGAGATTTCTATCAAAACAGTTAACTTACAACTTTATGTAAAAAGAGTCTTTATACCAATTACTAAAACTGCGGTGATTATGTTCTGAAATCATGAGGCACTGTGATTGCCTGAGTGATTGGCCGAGATACTGAGCAGGGTAACTAAGTTACCTAGAGACAAATAGAAATCTGCTAGACAGATTTACATATCTCATTTCCACTGAAAGGCAGGGTTCATCCAGTTTACGACGCACGTCTCTGAGAGCTAACATATTCTTTCATGAGCAGCAGGTTGAACTAACTCTAGACAATAACTATCCTGATCAGAGCTGGGCGTATAACCCCAACTGGGCCAATCAGATTGTTCTAAGCATTTGGAATCGGACTAAAATGATGGTGGCGTGGCTTGTAAACATGAGAACTTATGTGAGACCTATTTAACCACATGCATGAAATGGCACAAACACCAACCTACAAAAACACATGAATTTATTAAGATCCCAGAGAGAAGCAAAGATGAGGAACCATAATATTTTAAAAGGAAGGAAAATAATTTGATAACGTCCTGGAGACTTGATGTTGATCACTTCTATGTTCTGGTTCCTCCAGAAACTTGGTGCAGTTTCTCCCTGGGTAACCAAAATATCCCTGAATCCTCAAATAAATCCTCTTTCCAGTTTCAGCATGGTGGGTTTCTGTAGCCAAAGAGCCTTAATTAAACATTACTTGAATTTCTCATTTACCTTGCAAACACTGGGAAAATAGAAATGAGTTTTGCTTTTCTCTTAATGCATGTTCTGTTAAAAACCATTTTCTATTTTCTATTCTCTCAGGAGGGGGAGATGTATATATATATCAATCTACACACACACACACACACACACACACACACACACACACACACACACGCATGTTATCCACACACGTATAGCTATATTCTGCTCTATAGTACATCTGTTCTGTCATCATGTAAAAGACTTTAGAGCTATTCTGTTTCCTTTCCTGGTGTGAGAAAAATATTGGGGAGGTGCCGTAGTTCCTGAAATAGTTATCTACATTGTGCACATATCTCTGGCTGTGATGTGTTTATTTCATGGTGTCATATACTCCTGTTTTCCCAGACTCATGCCTCCGCATCTCTCTCCCACTAGTCATCTAATTTTTGTTGTTGTTGTTTAATGTTTAACTGTCTTATGCCATTATGGCCTATATAAATATATACTAGGGGTTCTCAAAGTTTTTGGTCTGAAGAAATCTTTCTATACTTAATCATTTAGCATACCAAAGAGTTAGATATTTGTCATCTTAGGAAATAAAACTGAGGACTTAAAAATATATTAATTCATTTAAAAATGGCAATAATATAATTATTACACATTTACATAAGTCATGTATTTTTATTTTAAAAACTGTGTTTTCCAATTTGAAAAAAATTGCAGAGAAGAGTATGTCTTTATATTTTTTGTATTTCTTTATGCCTTGATTAATTGACAACATCAATAGTCTTATATCTACCTCTTCATTCAATCTGTTCAATGGCATACATATGATAGCCCATGGAAGATTTGCTGTACACCCAGAGAAGGCTTAGAGTGAAATGGGCAAATAACTTTATGATATTATTATAAAAATAGTTGGACTTCATAGAGTCTCAGGCACTTGGAGAAGTATTTCTATGAATTATACAATTGCAACATTAACCTAATAATCAAGAAGAAAACAATTAAATAGTGTAACAAAAATATACCATTTTTGTTGTGGCTCTTAACTGAACCAACCAAATTCACATATTCAGGGCATCCGATACCAATAACTTCTGAACGGAAAGTCACATTCCTATTTTAATTTTGCTGACACATAAAATACTTTAGGGAAATTTAAATTGAATCTGAAAAAGCTTAAATATCAATTCCTATGGTAGACTGCTTTGTTAACTTTTCATCATCACGTAGGTAGAATGAATAAATTAGTAACTGACTTACTTAAGTGTCTTAGATGACTAACATTACTTTTTCCTTTGAATACCTACATACAGAAATGGGTGTCTTCAGCATTTTTTAGTTTTGATATATTTTTATCCTAACCTACTGGTATAATAAGTATTTAAGTAAATATATTAGTCAAATTCAAATCACAGAATTCTACCAATCTCTAAAAGGAGGAGAATGTATGCTGAGAATATATGCTGTGATTTGGTATATCTGAGAAAGCTCAAACACCTCAACTTTTAAATTCTTTCTTGAATAATCTCTATATAACTTGAACAGATAAAAGGTTCTTTCTTCTAATCTTTTGAAAATGCACTAGAGCAGAACTCAGTTAATCATAATGCATTTATTCTTAAATGATTATTTCCATGCCAAATTCAATATTTACAAAGATATCTAAAGTTGTCTCCTTGTTATCTTCTCCAGGATGCACAAGTATAACCCTTCAAGGTGATATAAAGGTAAGGAAATCAAGTTAAGGCTGAGTCTGCCTCAATTGCAGCAAATCATTGCACAAGGCAATGGGGAAGAATATGTATCTGTACTTTCACTATCAAGTTCCAGATTTTTGCTTCTTTCTTCCAAGAAGTGATGGCAAGGTAGAGACAAGGTAAGAAAATGAGGATATAAAACCAAATAAGTAAATATTTATAATGACTTTAATAATCAGCAGAAAAAGCAACTGATCAGCAGTTTCTAGAAGTTCTCTCAAGACTGAACCCTTTTATATACAAATCATGTTCTCCACTTTCTTATTACTATCATCTGTATATAGTTGAATTTTCTGTCTTTGATCTCAAAACGTAATTTCTGCAAGTAATTTTATGACTGCTAAAATAAAACTCAATTCTCTTTAAAGGCAGACAACAAAATCCAGAATCACAACAACATACTAACAACAATTACAGTGCCCGGCGTCCAATCGCAGTGCTATAAATGCAAAAAGAAGCAGAAAATGTGACCCATAAGTAAAAGGAAAAAATCAATCACTAAAAAAACAGACCCCAAATAACAGTGATTATAGATTTAGCTGACAAAGACTTAAAACAGCTATTATAAATATGTTCAAGAATTAAATAAATATATTTTTAAACCTGAATAAAATTTAGAGAAAAATGAAAGATGTTTTTAAAAATGAAACTTCTAGAGCTAAAAAATGTACGTAAAATGAAAATTTTACTGCCTGGAACTCAGTGAAGATTAGACCCTACAAGAAGAAAAGGTTAATGAACTCAAAGACATTACAATGGAAACTATGCAGGCCAGCGCATACAGAAAAACGTGAACAACCTGCAGGGTCCTGTGGAGGGCTGTGATACAGTCTACCATGCCTGTAATTCCAGTATGGAAGTGGGGAGAGGAAAGAAAATGGTTTTTGGAGAGTAATGGCCAAAAATATTCAAATCTGGTATTCACTCTTGGCCGATGGGTCCAATAAGGACAACGACCCCAAGCAGGATAAACACAGAGAAATAAAACCACAGCACATTCTAATCAAATTGCTGAAAAGCAGGTAGAGAATAGAATCACATTACCTAAAGAAGATATCTTGACGGTGGATTTCCCAGCCTCCGGAACTGTCAGAATTAAATGTGTTTACCCCTCTCCCCCAGACTATGATATTTTGTTGTAGCCTCCTGAGCTAAGACACAATACCTTAGGGACAGAGCCATGGACCCCCTATCTCGGCCATGGATTGGCAACCTCCAAACTTCTTTTACTTGACGGAGAAATAAACTTTTGTCATCTTAAGCCCCTTTTTCTTAGTCACTGTTATAGTTAAAACACATCCTACCTTATACAATTATCTACAACTTTGGGGACCTCATATAGACTGATAAGGCAAACATACCTGAATTGTTGGCTCTGAAAAAGTTCTTTATTTATTTTAGTTTGAAGACTCCTCATTGAGCGACTGCCAGAATACAACAGAGTCCTAGGTCCTATGGGTAACATAAAGATGAATAAGACTCCATTATGGTACAATTAAAACTATGTAAATCTTCCCGGGCCCACTGTTCCATGAGCGGCTAAAACAATGAACTATTATGATATAAGAGAGAGTGTTAGTGGAAAGAAGTAGCAATTGAGAAAAACTTGGATGACATTTTTACAAAAAGAAATATTTGAACTAAGTCTTGAAACAAAATTAGACCTTTGAGAGACATTTTGCAGGAGGGGATAGAAAACATTTCCAAGCAGAGAAAGCAGATTTAACAGTCATCCACCCAAGGTGAGAGATTGGAGATGTCCTACATACCCAAGCAATGAGTAAAGATTAATCTAGAAATGTGGGATTAAATTATGGAAGACCTTGAATATTGGTTGTAGTCTTGTTTTTACTCTTAATGCAATAAGGAGACATCATATTTATAATTCACCTCTTTTAATTAAAAAATTTTTAATGTTTATTTTTGAGAGAGAGAGAGAGACAGAACGTGAGCAGGGGTGGGAAAGAGAGAGGGGAAAACACAGAATTGGAAGCAGGCTCCAGGTTCTAAGCTGTCAGCACAGAGCCTGACACAGGGCTCCAACTCACAAGCCGCCAAGCCGTGAGATCACGACCTGAGCTGAAGTCAGCCGCTCAACAGACTGAGCCACCCAGGCGCCCCATTCACTTACTTTTTTTAAGTTTATTGTTATTTATTTTGGGAGAGAGAGACATAGAGCTAGCAGGGGAGGGGCGGAGAGAGAAGGAGACAGAGTCCCAAGCGGTCCCCACGATGTCAGCATAGAGCATGCTGTGGAGCTTGAACTCACAAACCATGAGATCCTGACCTGAGCCAGAATCAAGAATTGGGCACTTAACCAACTGAGCCACCCAGGTACCCCTCACTTACCTTTCTTATTTGGATTTTTAACATAATCTTTTCTCATTGGCCTCTTTCTTCATTGAATCTTGTATTTTGGTATCTTCTATGCTATTTTATTGAATATCAGATTATTCTGAGTATAGCAAAGAAACCTTCACAGAAGAGAAGCAGTCTACGTTATTTTCAGCGGTTTTCAGGTTCGGTTTCCTGACTGGTAGCATCAGCATCACCTGGAAACTTGTTAGAAATGCAAATACCAAGGACCCAAGCAAGACCACCCAGATCAGAAACTTTGGAGGTGGAGCCCAAACAGTGTGTTTTAACAAGCCCTACAGGTGAATCTGATACACATTAAAGTATGAGAATTGCTGGCTTAGTGACTGAGAGGTGGGATCTGGAGTCAGAATCAGAGTTCAGGTACCAATTCTCCCATTTATACTCCATGAATACCCTGGAACAAAGTTTCTTCACCCTTTGATTCCATATTTCTCATTTTATAAAGGGTAGAACAGAGGGGCACCTGGGTGGCTCAGTCAGTTAAGCCTCTGACTTCTGCTCAGGTCATGATCTCACAGTTTGTGAGTTCAAGCCCCATGTCAGGTCTTGCTGACAGCTCAGAGCCTGGAGCCTGCTTTGGAGTCTGTGTCTCCCTCTCTCTCTGCCTCTACCCCACTCTCCCGCTCTCTCTCTCTCAAAAATAAATAAACATTAAGAAAAATTTTTAAAAAAGCTATTTAAAGGGTTTAAAGGGACAGAGATAGGATTACATAAAATCCCATATATGCACTACTCGGTGACGTAAGATCTCTATAAATATATGCTATTGTTAATTACTCAGTAGGAACTTAATTGCCCCCATTTTTTCTCTGTATACTTTCATGGACATAAGGATATGAATAATGGTATACAAGTTATGACAAGCCAAATACTTCAAGTTTAATATGCATATATAATCCAAAAGAAAAATCTGTTTTGGTCTCCACAAACTCCTGTGGAGAATTCCTCAGACCAGCCTTTCTTCTGTCATTTTCTGTGAAGCATTGAGAACATGTTTTTAAAGATCATTAGCAAGCCTGTGCCCTCATCCTTTACAAGTAGGTATAATTTGTATATCTCTCAGAAGTCGGTTTAGGACAAATCTTGAAAGAAGATACCCTCAACCTTTAGTTCTCCACCTCCGTTACACACACACACACACATACACACACACAAACACACACACAGTAACTAGAAGTTAAAGGTGGCTTTTTTTTTTTAATGGAAGGGTCTCAATCAAGACAGCTGTGTAGCAGTCAGCAAAGCGCTGCATTCTGAATTTTACATTCTTTTCTCTCTTTTGATGAAGATACATTTTTACTATGATGTTGAGCAATTTGCATGGTAAAATTCACTGGAACATTGACCCTGAAGTTCTTTCACAGAATTAGGAAAATTGAAATAGCATTCCAGAACTTTACCAGGTGTTAGGCCTCAGGATGAGAAAATACACACAACAGGTTAATCCATGGAAAACACGTGTTAAGAACAAAGTTGTATTATTTCACGGAGGACTAACTAACTAGTCCCTATGGTCTAACAATACATGGTGCATCTCTTGCTCCCAGTAGAGTCCAGGGTGGGAATCCCTGATTAGCACTGGCCCAGAGGGTAAGATGGATGTGATCCACGCAATCATTCAGAAACCCAGGCTGATGGAAACTCTGTCATTTTCCAGATGTCTTATAAGACCTCCATGGTCACATTTAGTGTTGATATATAGCCAGCAGAGTGGACGGAACAGAAAGAAGAGAGAAACTTGCTTTGTAACTACTGCAGCCAGAAGTAACACATGGCATTTCTGCTCGTATTCTATGTGCTGAGAATAGAGCAAGCTGTCTACCAAGTTCAAGAGAGATGTGAATGTAGTCTCTGGCTGGATGTTGGGTCAGTATACACATGGTCTACCTTTGCAGTTACTGCAGGCAACAATTGTGCTAAATATTTCCACAGCTTAACAAACTCTTCTGCCTCCCAGCCTGCTGTGTTTGTGTTGCTGTTGCTGCTGCTACCAACTTCAAATTATTCTACGCACTTTGGGTTTTGTTATGGAAACCACCCATTAAAAATACCAAACCAACTTACTATTGTCACTAACAACTCCTTAAATTTCAGTGAAACTGTATCTCTTGTTCACATCACAGTTCAATGCCAGTGGATATTCCTGGTTGCGTTGACAGCAGAGAAAATCCTCAATGCACAGTAACAGAGTCACCCAGGTTGACAGAGGCTCTGCCACCTAAGTAGAGCCTCCAGAGTCAGCCCTTGACATCTTTGGCATTGATATCTAGATGGTACAGAAGAGAGCAGTTAAAGAGGGATACTTGTTTCTTAATCATTTGGGCTCACAAGTGACACACTCGCCTCCACTCAAATTCCATGGATGAGAACTGACTGCAAGGGTCCACTCGGATGAATACAATGATGGATGACACAAAGTCCCAAGGTAGTTCACCACTGTCCAGCAATAGCTCCACACTGAGGAAGCCATGGTCAAGTCTTCACTGTGGCACCTCAGTCAGTTAAGTGTCTGATTCTTGATTTTGGCTCTGGTCATGATCTCACAGTTCATCAGTTCGAAGTCTGCATTAGGCTTTGAGTTGATAATGTGGAACCTGCTTGGGATTCTTTCTCTCTCTCTCTGCTCCCCCCCCCCCCAAATAAATAAGTAAATGTAAGAAAATCACTACATAGAGGTCTCTGCCACCTCTGTTTTTAAAAATTGAATCTCAAACCTATAAATAGACAACTGTAAATACATTAAGGACAATGTAACAGACCAAGATCCTAGTGAGAGGCATATCCTGGAATTTATGTTTGTTTTTGAAAACTCCATACCACTTATGGACAATGGTGCTCAAAGGACAGTATTCCAGAAATGTGTCTTTGTTGAAAAGTCCAAGATTTACAAACATAGGACTTTGGAATAAAGACTTAATTTAAGATTTGTCCAAACCTTCACTGTCCTGGTGAGGACATCGAAGCCCCAGAGAATTGAGGTAGGTGACAAGCCAAAAATATAATTTTAGAAAGTGAAAAATGTCTCATCTTTCATTTCCTTTATATTATACCATCAGGGTGGTCACTTGAGGCATCAAAAAGAGAAGGAAAAAAAACAGATTTTGACCTCTAGAATTTCAGGCTTTATTTAGAGTTGATCACACATGGAGCCAGAAAAAAAGATGCAGGGGGAAAAAAACCTGCTTTTACAAGCTAACAGATTATAGTAGGCCTGCTTTTCCATCCTATGCATGGAGTCAGTCTAAGGATCCCCAGCTTAGGGGTCAGCCCCTCACTGGGTGTGTCTCGATGGTCTGAGGCCATCCTGTGAGAAGATATCTTATTTCCAGAAGTCCAAATCACTGACTTCTAATGAAATCTGCCTAATTTTTCTCTGTGTCTTTCAATTTTCCCAGATCATCATTACCCAATTCATGAAATTCTATAAATCTCACCCCAAGACAGAAATCTCAGGTCTTTGACCTCTAGGTTCCACTGCCTGATATAGTAGACTCTTTCCCCTAAAATATGTCATGAATTATAACTATGTGAAGTCAATAAACTCAATTCCAAAATTCTCCCCAAATACTACTACTTTAATGGCCATTTCTCCTCAAGGAGGAAAAAAATATATATGTGATATGTATGTGATGGATTAGACTTTTTAAGGGGTATTTATCTGACAATATTTTTATCCCACATAGATTATGCACTGTTATGAATCTTAAAGATTTTATACAGCTTGGCAAAGAAAATGATTTCATACTTATTATATATATTTTTATTATGTATAGTATTTATTATAATAAATAATATAATAATTATATAAATAATACTTATATTATTTATTACATATTATACATTTTATTATATACATATTTTCAAAATATGTTCTAGAACTTTCTAACCTTTGTGATATGGAGATATAATAACTACTGAGTTAATTGCCCTGAAGGTAAAGATTGAAGGTTTTAATCTTGAAAGTGCTTTGGCAACTATGTTCCTTGAACCTGGAAGTGGGGAAATAGGAGGATTTTCAGCTTGAACCCACACCAGAAACCTACTCCCTCTTCTCTAAGAAGCTTAAACGCTCTCTTTTGGAAGTGGAAGTAACACCTACCAGATGCAGATGAAATCAGGGAAGAAGAACATCTGACAGTGCAAAACCAGGCTCTATAGGAGGGAAGCTGAGGCAGACATTTGGCAGAAATGAAAGAAAAGCAAATAATTAGAAACATATTATGACTACTCACTTAAAACTTGGACAGTCACCTCATTACATAGTCTCATTTATAAAACCCTTCTTAATTCCTTATCCTGTTTTATTTGTTCACTGGCTATTGTCTCTCTGCCATCAATAAAATATCAGCTCCATGAAGGCAGAGACCCCGTTGGATTTGTTCACTGGTATGTCCCTGGTACCCAGAGCCGGGCCTGGAACAGGGTGGAAGCTCAATTAATACTTCTGGAAAGAATGAATAAATCTCTAGAGCAAGCTGACATGTTACACATGGAAGAAGATCCTAAGTCTCACTGATCCAAAGGAAACAGAAATGTGGACAGACTTGAAGACAACCATTGCCCTCTTAACAACCTATTACTCTCTTCTTCCTGAATTGAGGAAGCATACTTTTAAACCAGCTCCATGATGAGTGACAAACTTGTGGTATATCATTAATATATAGATTAGCATTTACTGTGTTATAGCTAAGTAACCTCAAGTTGACAGTCTAGGAAAGGGAACATTGCTTTCAATTATGTTATAGTCTTCTGCAATCATAATTAATTATAAAGTTGTCTTCATAATGTCTCGAGTATTGTTCTAGATTTTTCTGTAGATAGAAACCTAGACTTTGGAGACTAGTCAGCACAGTATTTCAGAGGGAAGATCTGTACTAGTAGGAAGGACTTACATAGAAGGGAGTAGGACTCAGTGATTATGGCCACCAGCTTCAAGCTCAGATATTCTTGACTTCAAACTTGGAAATACTGTAAAGGCCACCATATTATTTGCTATATGTCCCTGACTAATTTATATGCTGGCTTTGAGCCTCAGTTTTTTCATCTGAAAGATGGGCAACATTACCCCACTGGGTTTTTAGTATGTTTAACATAATGTAGATAAAATGCCTACTTCAGTGCCTAACAGGTAATTAGAGATCAACAATAGTTTGCCATTATCATTAAATTCTCTGCTAAGAGCTGCCAACACAAACAAAAGGACACTTTACATCATTAACATGAAAATGGAAAACGATGAAATGCGTTCCATCAAGTCATTGGAATGGAGTATTCTTTTGAATATTTGGATCTGACATTTCAGAGTAGGCAGAGAAAGGGTTCTGCATTTAATCTTTACAGATTACAATCTTGGCCCTAATACTTCTTTCGCTTGGTGTTATAAAATCTTGGAATCACGCAAATTTAGCTGCCATTTTCATGCACAGGAAAATTTTATAAAAGTTCTCATTATTTTACTTTCTTATACATTTAAAGCATAAATCAGAAAAAAAAGTTGATATGCCCCAAAAGGAATTGAAACAATGGCAAATATTAAATATAATACATGGAGTTAAGATTAAGATTTTTCCTTTTGCTCATTTCTTAAATTCCACAGGTGAGTGAAATCATATGGTATCTGTCTTCTTCTGACTCATTTCACCTGGCATTATACTCTCTAGATCCATCCATATCATTGTAAATGGCAAGATTTCAGTCTTTTCTATGGCTGAAGAATATTCCTCCATTATCTATATCTATATATCCATATATACAGATATATAGGGATATATCTCACATCTTATATGTAAATATAGATAGATATAGCTCACATCTTCTTTATCTATTCATCAAAAGAGAGGGGCAGAGAGAGAGAGAAACCAAGAAATGGACTCTTAACTATAGAGAACAAACTGATGGTGACCAGAAAGCAGGTGAGTGAGGTGATGGGTGAAATAGGTGATGAGGATTAAGGGGTACATTTATCATTATGAGCACTGGGTGATGTATGGAATTGTTGAATCACTGTATTGAATACCTGAAACTAATATAACACTGTATGTTAACTAACTGGAATTAAAATAAAAACTGAAAAAAAATTAAGATTAGCAAAATACTTAAAGTGAATCTACTGTCATAGATACTCGATCTCTGTACCTTAAATGGTACTTGGAGAGACACATACCAGGCCTTCTCTGTCTCTTGACCTTACTTCTGCACGGTCTGGAGGCTAGATGGTCCAGTTTTTGAGGAATACAGAGACTTTGATTCCTAAGATAGAAATTTGATATCAAAGATATCTTGGACAAAGTAGTTCTAATACATTAATAAGTAATATTTCATGTAAGTCCTCTGCTTTTGATTCATATAGACTTTATAAAACATACAGAAAGACCAAAACATTAAATGAACAATTTCATTTATTAATAATTTCCCTTATTTATTAATACATGTCTGTATTAGTACAGATTAATATAGATACAATTAAAACAGAAAAAGATGTGTAGGACATGTTTGCTAGAAGATACTATTTTGCTGATCAGCTATTTTTCAGGAATCCTCTTATATTCTGAGGCTGTGTTTTTCATTCACAGTGAATCCAAGTCTCTTCCCTTCATCTTTTGGGTGTCAGGATTTGTCACCTTTCCCATAAACAAAATTGAGTCTAGGAAAAGGAAAAAAAAAAAACCCTATGAATTACTGGAGAAAAAAGTTGATAATAATTAGTCTTTCTGAATATTTTAACAAATCATTTAGTCTTTTATTTATCTATGAGATAAATAGGTAAAGTAGAACAGTAAAACCCTCTCCTTTGTCTAAAATACATAATTATATCATTATTAATCATTTTCTAGTAATTTATGTAGTAAATTAACACCAACAAGAGCTTGTTGTAGAATATGCATTAGTCCTGGTTTTCATACAGGAAGGCAAAAATAAAGTGGCAGAGAGGTGTTCTTCTAAATATAGAGGTGCAGGCAAACATAATGTAATGAAATGGTGATGGGCATGGTGGAGTTTTAAATTTGAGGCATTGGCAGTCATCTTTTATACATATAATAGAAGTCCTTAGGGTTAAGAGTGCAGCTTCTCAGATGTCTTCCTTCAGCTTGGAATCAAAGTTTACTGCAAAAGACAATATTTTCTACTGCTAGTGCTTTCAAATCCTCGCTGAGTTGATATTGTACACAGCACACACATAAACACCTGAATCCAACCATTCTGTGTTTGCAGGTGAAAGGGAACTAAGAACGAGAGGACAAACAAAAATAAAGGATGTGTCAAAAAAATCCATTCGCCTTTCTTTTCAACTAGGGTAAGAGAAGTAGCTTGAATGGATCAATGCCAAGTGTTGCCTTGACTTTTACTTTCCTTACAGATATACGTAATAGAATTACCCTACGACCCACCAATGTCACTACTAGGAGTTTATCCAAAGGATACAGGAGAGCTGATTCATAGAGGCACATGTACTCCAATGTTTATAGCAGCACTTTCAACAATAGTCAAATTATGGAAAGAGCCTATGTATGCGTTGGTGGTATAGTGGTGAGCATAGCTGCCTTCCAAATATCCATCAACTGATGAATGGATAAAGATGTGGGTTATATATACAATGGAATACTACTTGTAAATGAGAAAGAATGAAATCCTGCCACTTGCAACAATGTGGATGGAATTGGAGGGTATTATGCTAAGTGAAATAAGTCAGAGAAAGACAGATACCATGTTTTCACGCATATGTGGAACTTGAGAAACTTGACAGAAGACCACAGGGGAAGGAAAGGGGAATAAATAGTTTCAAACAGAGAGGGAGGCAAACCCTAAGAGACTCTTAAGTACAGAGAACAAATTGAGAGTTGATGGGGGGGAGATGGGAGAACGGATGATGAGCAATGAGGAGGGCACTTGTGATGAGTGCTGTAAGTGTGATGTGTTGTCTGTAAGTGATGAATCATGAGAATCTATCCCCCAAACCAAGAGCACACTGTATATACTGTATGTTAGCCAACTTGACAATAAATTACACACACACACACACACACACACACACACACACACACACATAAAGAAAACAAATAAATGTGAATTTCAAAAGTGATAAAATAAATGTTACTAAATTTAAAGCTAATGAAAATTATACTGAAATATATTTGAAATAATAGAAAGTCCTTTTTCATTAATTCTTTAGTGTTCAGTCCAAAGACAGACACTCTTAGAAGATCCAGTAACATGGAAATAGACATAATCTCCAGCAGATTTTTCCTTTTTATGATTATAATCAATAATACATTATCTCAAAAATCTCAAAATAACTCCAAGCAAAAGAAAACAAATACTCCTGTTTTTCAGATAGATGGAGATACATAAATCACTTTCCCAGGATTTTATCGCAATAGGAATCAGCAATGCTGGTTGTATCTTTATAACTCTACAGCATTAAAATGCTTATTGGAATTGTTTGGGAAATTTTCAAAGGCACTTTTATGGAAACTAACCTCATAATTGAAGACAATTGTTTAAAATTTTAAATACTCAGAAGCAGAAGACATTACATAAAAGCCATTTTGTCCCAGCCTCTTCAATCTGTTTTTTTGACCAAGAAGAACCACAGTTTGAATGGAGTCCATATGCTGTCAACAATCTACTCTCCACTAAACTGGATGAATTAGCGAACTCTTCCCAGACAAAATAGGAAAGGATGTAGAGGTAGGCTGAAGCAGAAATCATTGTTTCCATTTTTCTCTACATTTCCCCTTCTCAAAGAGGTGTCCTTCATATTTAATCAATATACTCATACATCTCCATCGGATAGAAGCAACTTTTACCTCCTAATACTAAAATACAATAGCATAACCAAAATCAGAAGAAGGATTTCTTAATAGATATCCTGCATTCTGCTTCTTCAAACCCAAAACCTGAAAGAATTCTAAACACAATATATTCTTTTATTGAGTTGGAGTACTGTCAGTTTCAGAATCATAATTCACTTTCTAAGAAATGGCACACTTCACGTAGCATCTTTCACAATTTTCTTCCGAAAGTCTCTAACACTGGCCCAAACGCTCAGCCTGAAAGAAGAAAAAGTGTTCTTCGTTTCCCTGAGAGTTTGGCTTAATAGGAGCTTCGGGTGAATATACTGAAATATAAGACTAACATGATAGAAAAATACAAATAATCTTTGGATTTTGCACAAGAAGACTGTTTGAATGAAAGAAAATATTAAATCTAGATAAAAATTGATTGCACTAAATCTAAAATCATTCATCCTCATACTTCAGAAATCATCAAATGAATATATTTTATGTAAAGTGTTAAGCCACTTAGTAGTTTACTATGCTATGCTAAGGCACCATTTTCATCAACTTCAATGATTTCCTCAGTCATTTGTGAGTGGAAAATAAATAAATCACTGAATGTATATTGTCTTAATGTAATAGTCCAATCTACATTTTATATGGCAACAATTTATAGCCCCCGATAAATGAGTAGCCATTCCTTTTAAACAATACTTTAAGGGAGTAACCCTAGTTTAGAAAGTCTCATTACAATAAAGATCATGAAACAGTAGAAATTGTCATTAAGGTCTGACAGTTAAGCATTATCACAAATAAATAAATAAATGGATTATTTGGGGTCTTGAATTTTCACTGCTGCTTAACGGATAGCAGTTATGTGGCCCTGGTCATCAACTTAGAAAACTGAGAGTCAAACACCATTTTTCTAAATTATTTCCTTATGTACTGATGTCCAATGCAGCTCCATTTCTTTCTGTTCTCCGTACTTGATAATTACATACTAATTGTAAGAAATTAGAGTTATCCAAAGGTTAAAGATGTATAGATCAAATGACATTCTCAGAAAATCTTTTAACACTGACACATCCACCACTGGAATTGAAGTTGTGTTAATGCAATCTCAGCAAATCTAAAAACTGCCTCATTGTTTCCAAGATGTAACTTTCAAAAGGGTCACTCAGCATTGGTTTCAGGGAGCCTAAAAAAAGACACTGGTATATCCGTTAGGGGGCCGGTAGTATCAGCACCATCATTAGCTAATCTAACAGATTCAGATCTGAAATTAACTATGTCTCTTTTCCAAGTAACTCAATTTATACAGAGCAACATTTCCATTTTCCTTCCTTCATGTATTCAGTCATTCACTCATTTATATGTATTGATTTACTCATAATGAACATTCTGGGAAAGGCATAGTATTACAGGCTTCAGATATTCTTTTACTTAACTCTAGGAGATGAGACCTAACATTACGTTTAAATTGGAGGTGGAGAAAATATGGCTTAGGAAGTATAAGTGACTTGTCTTACAACTATTACTTAACAGAGCTGGGACTTGAGCCCAGTCTGACACCCACGCTCACCCTGTCAGTCTCTAGGGATACTGACATTGTGTGCAGAGCCCTTGGCCAGATATACCACCTGTTGCCATTGTGTCAAATGCAATCCAATCCACTACTACCTCTATCTTTTGTAGCTATAACTGCATCATCTCTCACCAATAGCCCACTTTGGAGATGTGTATATGTTTGGATATATGTACATATATTTGACCTCTCCCTCCCATTCAGAGCCCATAACTAGTCATTTCTTCTTTGGGAGTCTACCTCTGAAACCCTCACAACTGTGCAACTCCCAATTTCCACTCCTATTGTGATATCACAGAGAGTTGCCTTCTGAGACAAACAGGTGCTATTTCTCCTCTGCCATTTTCCAGCCGAATGACCTTAGACAAATGACACAAACTTTCTCTGAGCTTCTGTGTTGTTATTGGTCAAATATCTAAGCTACTGGAATGATTTTAGCTCTAGAGATGGGTATGTAAAATGACTAGCATATATAGTAGCTGTGGTGGCAGCTATTACTACCACTACCCTATTTTAGGCCCCTGTCACCTTTAAAATACAATATCTGGTATAAAAGAGGCACTCAACAAATAGCCACTGAAAGAATAAATTTAAAAATTGCAATAAATTGAATAAATTGAATGAATAAATGATCTCAGACACATAGATGACATTAACAACTAGGGACACCTAGATGGCTCAGTCAGGTAAGCATTCGACTCTCAACTTTGGCCCAGGTCATGATATCACAGTTCCTGAGATCAAGCCCCATATCAGGCTCTGTGCTAAATCTCTCTTTCCCTCTCTCTTGCCCCTCCCTGTTTCAGGCACATTCTCTCTCTCTCTCTCTCCCTCTTAAAATAAATAAATAAGCTTAAAATAAAAACCAAATAGCAGCTAGAACTAGGTCTGTTTAATGTAAGCATTTGCCCCAGAGAATTCTCCAAAAGATACCTGTTGGGATATTCTTCACAATAAACAGAAATGGATGATTCGCTATAAATTGGTTTTGAGCCAGACTCATGATCACAGGAATGTTCATGCCTATGAAACAGAGACAACAGTTATTTAGATGTTCACATTAAAAGATGAGTAAGGAAAACATATCCATAATACTTTTTGTAGACAGGAAAAGGCATTTTGCTTTAGAAGTTAACATTATTTAGGAAATAACCATTTTCGAAATGCAGAGAAATTTAGAATAAATTTAAAAATCAAAGAGCAGAAGAACAAATATTGGATTATTCATGGAATAATCCTAACGTCACATTTGTGTTCAATGAAGAAGAAAGCCAGATACTCGATTCAATTTAGTGAAAGCAGCTGAAAATTTTCTTCTTTTAAACAGTAATTTTCTGCCCACTTTTGATTTATATTATATAATTTATTCTTATAATGTTTCAACTCTTAATTCCTATCCAGTTATGTCTGCACTTTATTTTTGTTGTTCAGGCTTGCGATAATCACATCTGAGTTCAAATTTATTTTTTTTTAGTTTTTCCAAAATCATTCTGTGGGCTCAGAGCTTTTAGGCTTTATACTGTGAGTGAATATGGGATTTTTATTATATGATTAGAAACAGAGATTTGCTGCCTTTAACAATTATTTACTATAATAGTTTATATCATGTGGCTCCATTGTAGCATTTGCCAACATTTAGAGTGGGTAAATTTAAATGGTTGGATATTTTCCTATTTCTACACTCAGTTCAGGTGTTTTCTTTACCAATATTGCAATGATTTCGCACAATTTTTTCAGAGTCATGAAAACATCATTTAAAAAAATACAACATGAGTGATCAGAATTGAAAAATAATGGTAGAGAAGGAAAAAATGCATCCTCTACACTCTGTGACTGGGGTATGCAAATTAAACTGACAAAAGACATTAATAAAAAAAAATGGTTCATTTTATATCCCCAGAAGAGCTTCACAGAAAAGAAGAAAATACTCTCAAAAATGTTAGGCTTGAGAGCTTATGTATCTGTTTAACGAAGGGTGGTAAATTGTGGAGAAGTTGACTAGACCAAAAAAAAAAAAAAAAAAAAAAAAGGAGATGAGGCGTGTTTCTGGGGGAAATAACTTGTGGGAAGGTAAATATATACGGGAAATTAATGGTATGAGAGGGTTATTCAGTAGGATTTATTATGTAGACTCATTTCAGTGCCAGTTTTCATCTCCTGTGGTAAAAGTTGTTCTCCTTCTCCCAACATGGGAGAGAAGAAGAGAGACACCTTCACAAGGAAATGCATGTCTGGCTTTTAGGCAGATCTAGGGAGAGTAGAGAGCTCTTTTTTATGTGCTGTTTCTCAATTTTTTCAGCTCAAAACAACCCTTCTGACAAAGTGGCTTATTTTGGGGTGCCATATTCTGATCCCCTTCAGAATTGAGCACAAAACACAAAATGCATGGCACTCTCCTACCTGAAATATCAGGGCTAAGATGCCCAAATTACCAGCAAATACAGCTAATTATGTATTCAGGAAAATTATGTCTGAATTGATGAGGGAACACAAAAAGGCATAGTCAGTGTCACTGTCATTCTCATTTCAGTGAATGCTTGAGCTTTTTTTGTTCTCGAGCATCCACTGAGCAGATGCCCGAAAGTCAAAATGCTCACATTTAAAACTATTCTGATGTGTAATACATCAGGGTGCCTGCTAATCCCTGAATAAGTTTTATGGCCTCTTAGAACTCTAAACTTAACATTAGAGGCAGTGGGTGATAGTGAAAAGAGCTCTGAACTTGAAGTCAGGGGACCTGATCAGAGTTCATACTCTGCTGTCAATTAATTGTGTGATCGTTGGCCAACCACTTCATGCTGTGGGCCTGTTTCTTCACCAATATAATGAGAGGTTCAGACAATGATCTGTAAGGACTCTTATGTAAAAGTTGTGGGAAAATTTGTCTACATAGGCCGACAACTTCATCCAATGCAACTCTTTTTATTTCTCCAAGACTGAAATAACCCATCTCCTCCAATCCAAGTTTCCTGAACACAGTAACGCCAAGTCCTTCGGGAGATGACAGAACAGTAGCGGAGTCCAGTGTGACCCACCCAGATGTCAATATCCATTAGCACTACATAGCAATACAAATTAACTAAGAAAGTAATGACATGAATGTAAATTTATAGAAATTTATCAATAAGACGGTTTAAAGGGTGCCTATCTTTTACATATTGGCTAAAATCAGAATAGTCTGAAGAATTAAAACAGACTTACGAGACATTCATTAAAGTGGTTTTGCATTTCCAATGAAATTTTGTCCAATTATTTTTGAGTATTACTTGTATGCAGCCTAGATATTATTCAAAATGCCATTTATTCAAGGAAATCTATCAAAAGGAGGGGTTCTCAAATTGTAATGTGTACACATATCACCTAGAGACCTTGGAAAACAAAGATTGTGTTTAAATAGGTCTGGGGTTGGGCCTGAGGGTCTGCATTTCTAATAAGATCCCAAGTGATGTTGAGGTTGCTGGTCTATGCACTACTCTTGTGGCAGCAAGTGGCTGGAAGCCACGGAAGAGCAGTGGCTCTCCATCTTGGATGCACATTGAAACCACTTAAGGAAACGCAGGAAAATGCCAGAGTCTGGATTACACCTCCAGAGACACTACTTTGTTTTGGGAAGTGAACTGCACATAGGATTTTAAAACCCTTTCAATGTGGTTCGAATGTGCGACTAAGTTTGAGAGTCACTGGTATAGAGATAAGGACAAAAACCATATCAGAAAAGTAGGGACTTACCTGGTGTGATGGAAAGAATGAAATTAATACAATCCCTTAAGAGTAAGCATTCTTGGATGATAACAATTTCATGTTTGAGCCAGCCTACAGTTTCCTCCACAGGTCCTATCTCCTAATTGGCAGGTAAAATCCCATTTACGAATAAGCAAATATCAGTAGATGGGCCTCGTCTCCTAACCAAATCCCTTCCCTTCCCTTTTTTTTTTTATTAAGCTGCGGCTGCAAAGATGCAAAAGTAGCTTTTACAACCAATTTCTCTTTTCTTACTATAATGTACTAGACAGCAGGAGGGAAACAGGAGATCCGAGTACCGCAGAAACGCCAGTGCCCTAATGCCGCGAACTGTACCCCAAGTCTATTCTCGCGGCTGCTCATGAAACCATTTGTCCTACCGGTTGATGCCGCGGCTTCACTCCCATCTTCATTTATCTCCAAAACAATGTGTTGCATGATTTGGGAAACAAACACTTCAGCTGAATCTGTTGGAAAATGTGAGAGTGTATTTAAGGATTAAAATGTCAGAGCCATTACTTGTTGGGACCCATGTTAATTACATTTTCAAATGAACAAAGAAAAGGAAGGAAAAAAAACCCAACCAAACTCACTCCAAGTTACTTCATTTGCTAGAGATGACAGCAGTTTTAGGTTTAGCTCTTGCAGAAATGGTACAGAGACTCATAGAGAGAGATTGAGTTGAGCCCACATACAAAAGAAAGACCAAAGAGGATAAGCCTCAAATCGGGTATCCCACTAAGTGAAATATTTGTATGGACAGAAGGTTTTGCTCCCCTTAGCTACGGTCTACAGATAAGATGAAAAAGGCTTTGCAGATCTGAATTAATCCCATCCTATGTATTCAACCTCAAAGCCAACTTGCCTTTCAAATTCTGTACTCAGTTTTGATCTGACTTTAAAACAAAATTTACTTTCTTTCAGGACTGGTGAGGATATGAAAGTCTAAAGAGGTTTTGTATCATCTGTTACAAAATCACTTCAGAGCCACGCTTTAAAACCTGTCAGATTTCTCAGGGTAAGATAGTGTCTTACAACATTCTGTTCTGGTGTGGATACAAGCTGAGAGAACTCTCCCCTTGGTGGAACTGATGTGTGTGTGAAGCGTTTCTGATCTTGTGACCTGTGGGGACAGTCTCCTCGAGAAGGGGGAAGTGAAGCCATGAGTTCAGAAGCCATCAGCCATTCCCGCTGTGTCAGGACCACTTAGATCCGACAGTGTTCCCCAGAGAGACAATGGAAACATGGTCGGTCATAGGTTCAGTTGTGGCCAGAAGGTGGAGGAAGGACGATGGGCCTGGAATCTTGAAGAGAAAGGAGAAAAAGGAGCTTTGTCTCTCTTGAGAGAGAAAGCTGATGTGATCAGGCAGACTCCACCCAAACCACCAGAGTTAGAAGGATTCTGGAAGAAAAATACCTTACTAATGGGGAACCAGCTCTGACAGCTTACAGAAAGGCAGAGCCCCTCAGGTACAGAGAAGTCATCAAAGGGTTATTTGCATAAAAAATAGCTTCCTAAAAATAAACTCCAAATTGCTTGTGATTAATTTGCCTGGGCCCCTGATTACCTCTGCTACTCTCCTCTCCTCAGCCAGTAGCTCCAGCTCAAGGTCAGGTATCAAGGCGTGAGCCCTAACTCTCCTGCATAAAACCCTTTTCTCCAGAATTTTCCTTGACTGGCTCCCTTGTTTATTAGGTCCCCTCAAAATGTTACTTCCCAATACAGTATTCCCTTCCACCCTAACTCTGCTTTTGTCTGGCCTAATCACCTTTTATTCTATGATGCTCTTTTAGTTAATTCACAGCATCCATCACCTCACTATTTAATTAACTAATTACTTGTTAATTATTCGTCAGTAGATGTAAACTTCACTGGAAGAGGAACTCTGTCCATTTCACGCATCCCAAGAAAACTGCCTGGCATGTCATTGGCATGCAATAAATCCTTGTCGAACAAATAAATCAAAGGATATGAATATGTCCAGCGACAGAGACACGTAAGATGGAGGAGAGGGGGCGTGCACATCTTGAAATGCAATAGAATGGTCTATTAAAAAGGTTAGGCAAGTGAGCATGTTCTTTCCTGAGGACTGCCTGAAATAAGGCAAGGTTCACACGTGGCGCCCAGAGTAGATGACCTAGGGCCCCATACCAAGGCAAGATGAAGAACAAAAGCATGTTGGGATGGAGTGGAGAATTTCACCCACGTTAGCACTGGTACCAGATCAAGCGACTCCGTGGCTATTCGACTGGGCCTCTGGTCTCATGTAGCCTGTCTTACCACAAAGTGGGCCTGGGTTTGGGAAAAGAACAGGACCTGACAAATAACAGATGAATAAGGAATCTAGACTCCATAAACTCACTGATTTCTCAGGTTTGTAATATTTTTTTCCTTTTCTATGAAACTTCCAAGTATGTCTTTGTCAAATTAAGAGGACGAGAAACCTTTTTTTTTTTACAGCTTTGTTAGAAGATGTCCAAATAAATATTAATGTGCCATTGCCCCACGTTTTTTTTTTAACATTTATTGAGCATCTACTCTGTGTCAGATGTTGAACGAGGAGATTTACAACCATTCTTTCATTTTTTTTTTCAACACTGGGATTTGTTATCTCATTGAACAAGTTAGAAAATTGAGGCTCAGAAAGGTTAAATATTTTACTAAAGGTAACACAAGAAGTAATAACAGTGTGAAGTCAAATATTCATCTCCAGGTTTCCAAAGTAACTGTCTGAAAACATTTCATTCAAAGCTTGTGAATTACATGAGTATAGCATAGTAGCTCTTGTGTAAATAGCCCACGGCACTGGTTTTAGACTGTTTCACGGTGGTCTTTAGTGAATGTTTATCGTACAAATGATATGTAGGGATAGCAGGGAATTTACTGTTCTCCTAATGTCCTGATGTAGGGCCAGTGGCTATTTTATCTCAGGCAGTAAGACAGAACCAAAGTCGTGAAAGCAACTCAAATAGGCAACTCAGGAAAGAAAGAGCACAAAGTGTTGGATATTTGTTTTCCTCTATTTAAGGTTATACTCTTCCACGAATTCTTTTATAAAGCATTTTGGAGGTCTTTTCATGATAAATCTGCCTATAAAAGGAAATTTTTATAGAAGTCACAAATTTCTGGGGAGTTGCAGGGTGAGTGGCCATTTTAAATGTCTGAGGTATAGCAAGTGAGCTTCTGAAGGCCAGAAAGAAGTTTAACAGGAAGAGGTGCTTGACAAACGGCTGGGTTTATTTTAGGTTGGCAAAGTGGCTGTGTTCCAGGGTACACTTAGATGGCATCGTGTTGCAGTATTTACCGTTGACTGCCTCATTCCTGAGGCTGATGAAATTGTCAGAGAAGTCAGATCTATCTGTCAGCGTGAGAACAAGAAGCTAAATCATGTGTGAAGGTAATAATGAACACTGTCACCAGAGTACCCCACCCACCTCCTCCACCAAGAAAGCTCACTCATTCTATCCATTTACCCACATACTTGATGAGGGAATAGATTAATGAATACTTCTCCAAAGCCCAGAAATTTACATAGGAATACACAATATTTCCATGTGATGATACAAAACCCCATCAGACAGACAAGCTTGTACGGGTAGGCCCTTTTTTGTAAAACAGAAGACTGAATTTAAAAGCAGGTAAGAAACTGGGGACACATCGGCCCTCTTTGTCCATTTTTTTTCTTTTTAGCTAGTGGGTACTGCCAGGACAAGAAAAAAATGAAAGACTGTCTTGGGCTTTGTTGTGTGAGTGAGCATCTTCGCTATGTGCAGTTTCCCAGGTGTGAGTTAGCATAAAATCTCCATCTCCTCGGATGTGTGGTGAGTCTCACGCTGAATCTGCAAGCTGTGGCATTACAATTTCTAGGCTATGTTCATCATCCAGCAGCTTGTGGATGCCTATTTCATGGGCTTCAATATTACCAAATTAACATTTGCAAATGGGTTTATAAGAGTTTTATTAGCTCTGCTTAGATGAGAGACTCAAAGTTGTAATTTCCATTATTCAGATAAGGAAATCCAAACAGGGCTGAAATAAAAGCCCCTATAATACTTTACCTACATAGTTTTATTACAAGCATGGTTAGAAGGCTTAGCTAACATTCCAAAATGCGTTCTGACTTTCATTAAGGAAAACGACTTAAATGCAAAATAAAAAGCTTGTTTACAGACAGCTCAACATGACGATGACATTTAGTCATCGTGTGTGTATTTTCTGGGGCCGACGCTCTTTGAGATCAGTCGGTTAACAGAATTACTAAGAAAACATTTTAACATAATAATATAAGACATATTTATCATACTACCTGTTATCCCAGAAAGGTCACAGCCACCACTAAATATCTCAGTTATATTCAAGGAATACAAAGCTTCTTTGAAGTCTAATTTTTGTTCGACTTTAAATCTGTTAAAAAAAATGAAGAGGGAAAGCCTTGAAAAATCGTGCACCTTTATGCTACCAAAATGTTTTCTATAAAATGGATGACTTGGAAGGGATTATAATGTGAAATCTTTTGTTTTCATTATCCCAATTGCATTTCCTCATATATAATACCATTTTACCCGAGCTCCACGGAGCAGTTCTAAAATTGCTAATGACTTGCTTCTCAGACAAATAGTTGGTGGGAAGGGGGAAGAAAATATTATAATTTTTGAAGTTGTAATTATCTAACAAAATAGGGTGAGAGTTCTAAGTGTTCAATTACTTGGCTCCTTCCCTAGAAATGTAAAGTTTCCCTCCAGCAACTACATACACTGTTTTTCACACCATCAAAGATGGTTACTGGCATACGTCCAAAATACTGTGGAAAGGGAAGAGGAACCAACAGCCCTTGAGAAGACTGTTGGCTATTAAAGTACGGAGAGGCACAAATAATCTATTGTTCTTCCCATCCATTGTCATAGCTGATGTGACTTCCTTCAATTTATGGACACACCTAATGTCTTCCCAATAGGTCCTGTAAAAGGGGTAAAAGATAGAAAGGGAATTCAATTTCTTCTAAGTAAAATAAAAGGGAAAAAATTATAGGAGGAGAAAAGAATTGTGGCCATGACTTCCAATGCAGGGCTCTACCTTCCACTCAAGAATTTGAACCTCAATTAGCCTGATGTGAAGACCTTAAACACGGACTCTCAAAGAGCCTCAGGCTGATGTGTGATTCCAAGTTAACAGAACACTGAACCTCACTTTACCATTTCACTAAAAAGGAAGCAAAAAAAAAAAAAAAAAAGCTAGTACTTACTGCCTTTATAGATGCCAGAAGCATCCATGTGCATTTTAAAACCAGGTTGGAAACAAGTTCTGCCTGAGGAGCTCAGTCTGGGAACTGATGGGCATTTGCCCTGTGCTCTCCAGTTTGGATACAGACAAGGCTGGTCAAGGAGGAATCCTTGCTTAGCTAATAGGTAGGCCCATACCGGGAGCTAGAAATTAGCTTGAGCAGTCAGTCCAGCTAGATCATTGTTTTAGTTGCCAAATACTGAGCAGGCTTCTTAATTATAATTCTTGAAAACAATGAATATGCTATGTAAGAAATGTACTGGGCCTGAATTATATCCTGGTAAAATAGTATATACTTTTGGAAAATATCAACTTATTCAAAGCCCTGAGTATGAGTACAACATGGACATTAAAATCTACTGATAGTGACTTAAAATCAGCTTCTTTCTTTTCAGTTCCAGCTAAGAAAGATAATACGCAACATAATGGGTTTGAGGTCTTCATTTCTTTCCTGTTTTTATTACCACATTCTTTTTTATATTTTTTTATTTTTTTTAATTTTTTTTAATTTTTATAATAGTTTATTTTCAAATTGGTTTACATATAACACCCAGTGTTCATCCCAACATGTGCCCTTTTTAATGCCCATCACCCCCTCTCCCCGCTCCCCCCCCCACCCTCAGTTTGTTCTTAGTCTTTGAGAGTCTCTTATGTTTTATCTCCCTCCCTCTCTGTGTCTTTTTTTTCTTTCCCCTCTTCCCCTCCCCCTGGTTTTTGCTTAGTCTCACAAAGTCCACCTATTCGTACCACATTCTTTTTAACAACTAAATGGAGTATAGGCATCTAAAGGTGGAAAATAAATGTTCTAGTTACCTAAAAATGGCTATTTTTAGTTTAATAGTTTTAGGATAATGACAAGAATACTGCAAGACTTATTACAACTTTTAATAATGCCTAATTATCGCTGGAGAGTCATTTAAGCTATAGTCCTGCTTGTAATATAGCCCAATGAAACCTACAGCAATAGAAACTCATTCAACCATTTAATAAAAGTATAATCTACAGCCAATTTCTAATTATCCATAATTACTGGTGCCATGAATATCCAGGTGTGAAGTAGCACTTCCATGTGTTAGACACTTAATATAGATTATACTTTTTAATCTTCACAAAAACCTGAGAAAGTTAGTATTCCCATTAATTAAGAAAGTGGAGAATAGAGGAGGAGGATTTCCAGGCTCAAGTTCAAGATAGGAGACAGAGCTAGGATTCAAATTCAAGTCAAAGTTAATGTATTAACCCACATGGCTTTCTAATCAAAATATAATTCGAAATCATAATCTTGATCAATGTATACACAGTGTTAATTATGTACCTCTTCCAAATTTTGTGAGTTTTAATATTTATTTTAGATGTGGTTCATTTCCCCTTTTCCTTGACCCTCATCTAAAACTGTCAAAGGATACATCTAAAGAAAAAAAAGGATGAGCGGCAAAAAGACTGGTTCAACAATTAACAATTAAGTAATCATGAAATGAATATTTTAGCATATGTAAACATTATCTATTTGCTTAAAAGCCAGCAATTACTGCCAGGCGGAAGCACTGGGCTTAAAGGGGTTTAACATAGGTAACAGGTGCAGAAAATGAAGAAAAAAAAATTAGAATTTCTATTCTAAGATGGATCCACTCCTGGTCTGCAGGTCCTATTGTGGATTGGTATTGTCCCTTCCTTACCCTCTACACTTCAAGACTCTTGGTTATTGACACAAAGCCTTGGATGGGTCTCCCTTAGGGTCCCTATCCTCAATATTTGAAATCCCGGTCTTGATGCAGTGGGCTTGAGTCATCCTTGGAATGTTCGGGTTTAGAGCCAACCTTAGGTCTGCCCATGAGGATAAAAACATAACACAATCCTGGACAGTGGTGGACCTAGATTATTATATGAGTACATGGTAGTTCGTGGTTGCTCTCTGACCAACCACCTAGAGTATATTTGTGTGTGTGTATCTATGTGTCTATGTGCATGTGTGCGTCTGTGTATGAAATACTCTGTTAGTCTCAAGGGCTGAACTAAAAATGCCTTCTGTCACACACAAAACATACGTGGACACTGTTTAATGTAAAGTCAAGACTCCAATTGGTATCAGTGTCCAATAGGCTAAAGTGAGTGAACATTTTGTAATCACTATTGCATCTGGTCATGACATTTCCATTCTCATATTCAGCTTCATTTACCCTGAGATCACTTTCTTTCACCTATACGGTTCACGTTCACCTATTAGAGATCCAAAGCTGGCCAAATCTGGGACTGATTTCTAGCCTAGTAAGAACATACTTCATGTCCTATGGAAGGTGTTTTCTCCTTGGCACTGCCACTCTACAGCTCATGCTGCTCATTGTATCACGAACACTTGCTCTGTTCTGTGCTCTCCCTCATGCTCGCCTACATTACACTTGTTTTCTGACTTTCACAATGTTGGCTCTGCCACGTGTTAGCTGTGTAACCACGGGCAAGGTGTTTACCTTTCTGTACCTCATCTGCAATGTGCATATAAAAATTGACACCTTTCAAATTTATTTTGGGGACTAAATGAGATGTGGTAAAGAGAGGCAGCATCCAGGACAGCGTTGGTACTGTAAGAGATTGGATACATATTAAAACTGAGAATAATGATAATAATAATAATAAGAAGAAGAGATAATATTGAGTACTAAAAACGTTATAAACAGGATCTTATGTAACCCTCAGAATAACTCTGTGCAGCATGTATTATCATTGTCCCACTTAAGAATTAAAGAAAAATCTTAGGTAAGTTAATTAAAGTTATACAGTAAAAAGGCCGCAAAGCTCTTGGTCTTCAGTATTATATTCTATTTTCCATGATCTCATTTCAATGGTTGCTAAATGTTGAGATGCCATATCAGTCAATATTTTTAAAAAATGATACCTCTCAGAAAGAGGTTATTTAGTTATCACTATACTTTTGAATAGAACTGTAGTATTTAACAAGTTTAAAGACACAGACCACCGAAAATTCATTGACAACTACGAAGCCTCCCCCAAGGAAAATACATGTATGACCATGCATGCATACATTTGCTAATAGTATCAAGGGCTTCAAGGACTCTCAGAAGTCTAACACAGAACTCTCTAGAAGTCCAAGGTGCCCAGCTTATGACTGCCACAAAAGCATAAGAAATCACAGTCTTCTCATTTTCCTAGTAAGTCAAACTTAAACCTCAAAACAATCTATTTCTTCTTAACCCATATCTCATTAGTCGATACTCCAATAAATGTCTTTCTGCTTCACCGGTTCCTTACTATTCCCAGTGAGCCTGTGCCCTTTAAACACTCACTACTTTGTGCCACATACAATTCCGTGGTTTCTTAACTGATCTTTTGGGCTTCAGTCTTTCCCTCTGTAACACATCTTGAACATCAGTACTCTACAGATTAAAGCAACAAACGTTCACTGAACAACTACTGTTTTCAGATGCATGCTCTGTGCTGAGGTCCCAGAAAGAAAATATGCATAGCTCTGACCTCAAGAAGTTTATTGTCCAGTGAAGGACATGAAATATTAATATTAATATAACTGCTATGAAGCAATAAACACAAGGTTCTAGGAGAAGTTTCCCCAGCAAGGTAATGGGAAGATGTGTTATCTTGAATGGAAAGATTAGAAAAGCTTTCTAAAACCAAAACTTGGTTTTAAGGACCAACGGAAGTTACCCAGAAACATGGGGGTGGCAGTGGGAAGTAGGGAAAGGGTTCAGAAAAGTTATCCAGCATTGAACAAAGGCATTGTGACTACCAAATACATCTCTCTAAAACACTACCTTCATCATTCCACTATCCTACTTGGAAATTTTCAATAATTCCCCTTTCCATATGGGACTTAACTCTCTCGATTCATTTTTTTTAAGTTTATTTATTTATTTATTTATTTAGAGAGAGAGGGACAGAGAGAGTGCATGCAAATGAGGGTGGGACAGAGAGAAAGGGAGAGAGAGAATCTGCACTGACAGAGCAGAGCCTGATGCAGGGCTCGAACCCATGAACTGTGACATCATGACCTGAGCCAAAATCAAGACTTGGACACTTAGCTTACTGGGCCACTCAGGTGCCCCTCAATTCTTTAAAAAATTTTTTTAATGTTTATTCATTTTTGAGGGATAGAGAGACAGAGCTCGAGTGGGGGAGGGGCAAAGAGACAGGGAGACAGAATGTGAAACAGGTTCCAGGCTATGAGCTGTCAGCATAAAGCCCGACACAGAGCTCAAACCCACGAACCATGAGATCATGACCTGAGCAGAAGTCAGACGCTCAACTGGCTGAGCCACCCAGGCGCCCTATCCTCCTCGATTCTTTTAAAGCCCAGTTCAAGGTCTTCCTTTTCCATAACACCCTTTTTTTATAACTCCAGTTTCTGGTGTTCCCTTCTCCTCTCTTTTTTGTTTTTTTTCCTGAACCTCTTAGTGCTTACTGATGGGACCTTTCTTTTAATATTTATTGTGTACCTCTGTATATTGCTAGTAAATTTCTTGTACAAATGTTGCACCATTCCATCTAAGCAGTAACCATCTTATCAGTAGGTAACATGTCCATCACTTTGTATCTGTTCCAGTTCCTTGTCCATAGTGGGGTCCCATTCAATCTGTACTTTCGAACAAGAGATAAAATTTCCAGGAAATAGCAAACCAATAAGACCATAAGGCTGTAAGACAGTAGACATAAGAGCTAATTCAGTCTCCCAACACTTAGTTGAATGTTGATCAACTTATTTTTTGAGTGACTCAGCCTCCCTCTCTGTAAAATGCAAGATGTAACCAAGTCAGACTGTAGAACCACAGTATTTAGTATTAAAATACTTCAAATTGGTCAGGGGCTCAGGCCAAGATGGCGGAGGAGTAGGGAGGCCCAAAGTTTCCCTTGGTTTTTGAATTGAGAGGGACTGAAATTCTCTCAGAGAGATTCTCAACTCCAAGAACCTGGCAGAAAAGTTGTAGCAGCCTACAAGGAACGCAAGGAACATAGACAATGCCCTAGGACCCTGAGTCTAATCGAGAACGGACAAAACGAACTTGGGAAACTGAGCTGGGGGGAGGGTGAGCCGGGGACAGCGGGGAAAGTGCCCATCATCCAAAGGAGAGGGCCAGAGATGGAGAGACCACCACCATCCAGCCCCTAAAGACAGGGCTTAGGAGGAGAAGCTCAGTGTCTAACAGCAGAACTCAGCAGAACTCTCCTTGTGAGGGACCGCAGATGGAGGCACAGTCAGCCCGACCGGCCCAGAGTTGCTCAGCGGCCAGCAGCATGGGGAGCAACCGACTGCGGGACCGTCGCAGCTACTGCCGGCCCCAGCCGGGAGTGCGCCCCGGGCGCCACTACTGCCTCCGGGCGCCGCTACCGCCTCCGGCCCACGGAGCGAACAACCGCGGGACCGCCAGGGGTGCTGCCAGCCGGAGCGGGGAGTGTGCGCTAGTCGCCGCCGCCGCCCCATGGGGAGCGAAAAACCGCTGGGACCACAGCTGCTGCCACCTGTGCAGGGATTGCGCGCCAGTCGCGCCGCCATCCCACGGGGAGTCGGCGACCTGGGACCATTGCCACTGCCCGCCTGAGCGGGGATTGCACTCCAGGCGCCTCCGAGGGCCCCGTGGGGTGCGAACAATCGCTGGGACTGCCGCCACCGCTGTCGCCCAAGTGGGGAGTACGCACAAGTTGCCCCCGCCAACCGAGTGGGGAGCCCTCAGCGCGACCGGCTGCCGGTGGGCCCCTAGTCGCCTGCGGAGCACCTCTAACCCTGACACATTTGCAGCAGGATCGGGGGTGGCAGGCAGGCAGGTGCCCACTGTCCAGTGGACCGCACTGCACCAGTGCCCATAGCGAAGTGAGGACAGAAACAAGGGGGCGAGTGGAAGCCCCGGGACTGGAAACAAAGGACTGAAGGGACGCCAGTGTTGTCTTACTGAGCCACAAGCACCAGCCCCAGGAAGTCACTCCCAGAGCCATCCCTGCCTCAGTGGAGACAACCCGCCTACACTAAACCACGCCCATCCGCACAGGAGTGACACCTCTCAGCAGGAGCTACATAGGCCAAGTCCAGACCGCTGCCTGGAGTAACTCCAGGTCATTTCTTTTTAAAATATATGCTCCCCGTTATTCTTCTTACTGATCCCCACTCCGGAGCTGACTATCCAGGGGCCTGGCTGACTTAAACAGAATCTTAACCCACTCTCTAAAGGCATGTTTTTCATCTCCTTCTGTACTTCCCTATTTCTCTCTCTGGAATAACCAGGCCACATAATCTCATCCGAGCAATTTCTCTCTTCATTCCTTTTTCCTTGCAACCGTCCTTATTCTGATTTCTCTCAGTCTGGATTAAGCTCTTTAGTCACTCTACCTGGGCAAAGACCATTTCCTTCTTTCCCCCGCAACTGTCAATATTCTTTCTGTAGACGCTCTGCCACCAGCACACTACATACCCTGTCCTTACCGTGTAGCTGGTATTTCAGGAAATTGTCCTCAGAGTGTCGTTTGTTACTCTTTTTTCTTTTGTGAACTGCTTGTCTGTATCATTTGTTGGTACGTTTGAGTATTTCTGTATTCTGTTTGTCTGTTAGTCTGTTTCCCTTTCCAGGGCAATTCCAAGAAACAATCCAATACACATCTAGCCAAAATGACGAAAAGGAAGAATTCTCCTCAAAAGAATCTACAGGAAGTAGTGACAGCTCAAGAATTGATGAAAACGGATATAAGCAACATAACAGAGCACGAATATAAAATGATAATCATGAAACTAATCTCCGGGCTTGAAAAAAGCATAGATGAATGCTAGGGGTCCCGCGCAACAGAGTTCAAGGACCTTAAAAATGGTCAGCAAGAATTTAAAAAGGCCTTGGATGAAATACAAGGAAAATTGGAAGCAGCCACAGCACGGATTGAAGAGGTAGAAGAAAGAGTAAGTGCATTAGAAGATAAACTTATGGAAAAAGAGGAAGCAGATAAAAAGAGAGAGAAGCTAATCCAGGAACAGGAAAGGAGAATTCGAGAGCTGAGTGATGCACTCAAATGAAACAATATCCGTATTATAGGAGTTCCAGAGGAAGAGGAGAGAGAGAAAGGAGTCGAAGGGGTTCTTGAACAAATCATTGCTGAGAACTTCCTCAACATGAGGAAGGAAACGGGCATGGAAATCCAAGAGGCACAGATAACTCCCCTCAGACACAACCTGAATAGACCCTCTGCACGACACATCATTGTGAAATTGGCCAAATATAAAGACAGAGAAAATCCTGAAAGCAGCTAGAAATAAAAGGGACTTAACATACAAGGGCAGACACATAAGGAGAGTAGCAGACTTATCTACAGAAACATGGCAAGCTAGAAAGGAATGGCAGGATATCTTCAACGTGATAAGCAGGAAGGATATGCAACCAAGAATCCTGTACCCAGCTAGCCTGTCATTCAGAATAGAAGGAGAGATTAAGGTTTTCCCCAGCAAACAAAAACTGAAGGAATTCATCTCCAACAAGCCAGCATTACAAGAGATCCTGAAGGGCACCCTATGAAGGAAAGGTTGCAAAGAACACAAACTACCAGAGACAGATTTACAAGCATGAAACTTACGGATAATACAGGGACTGTAAGCCCCTATTTTTCAATATTAACACTGAATGTAAATGGACTAAATGCACCAATCAAAAGACACAGGGTAACAGAATGGATTAAAAAACAAGACCCATCTATTTGCTGTCTTCAAGAGACTCATTTTAGACCTGAGGACACCTTCAGATTGAAAGTGAGGGGATGGAGAAGTATCTATCAGGCTACTGGAACTCAGAAGAAAGCTAGAGTAGCCACACTTATATCAGACAAACTGGACTTTAAAGTAAAGGATGTAATAAGAGATGAAGAAGGGCATTATATAATAATCACAGGGACCATCCAGCAGGAAGAGCTAACAATTATAAATATCTATGCGCCGAATTTGGGGGCACTCAAATATATAAAACAACTAATTACAAACATAAGCAACCTTATCGATAAAAATGTCCTAATAGTAGGGGACCTTAACACTCCACTCTCAGCACTGAACAGATCCACAAAACAGAAAATCACCACAGAAACAATGGCCCTGAACGACACTTTAGAACAGATGGGCCTAATAGACATCTTCAGGGCACTTCATCCAGAAGCAAAGGAATTTACATTCTTCTCAACTGCACACGGTACATTTTCCAAGATAGACCACATTCCGGGCCACAGGGAAGCTCTGAATAAATATAATAGAATCGAGGTCATACCGTGCACTTTGTCAGATCACAATGAAACTTTGAAACTTGAAATTAACCAAAGGAAAAAGCATGGAAAATATCCAAAATCATGGAGGCTAAGCAACAGCCTATTAAAAGACGAGTGGGTCAACCAAGCAATCAAAGAAGAAATTAAAAAATATATGGAAACGAATGAAAATGAAAATACAACAATCCAAACACTCTGGGATGCGGCAAAGGCAGTCCTGAGAGGGAAATATATTGCAATCCAGGCCCACCTCAAGAAACAAGAAAAATCAATAACACAAATCCTAACAGCACGCCTAAAAGAACTAGAAGCAGAACAACTAAAACAACCCAAACCCAGCAGAAAGAGAGAAATAACAAAGATCAGGGCACAATCTAATCATATGGAAACAGAAAAAGTAATGGAACAGATCAATGAAACCAAGAGCTGGTTCTTTGAAAGAATAAACAAAATAGACAAACAGCTAGCCAGGCTTCTCAAAAAGAAAAGAGAGAGAACTCAAATAGATAAAATCATGAATGAAAAGGGAGTAATTACAACTAATCCCTTAGAAATAAAAGCAATCGTCAGAGAATACTATGAAGAATTATATGCCGCCAAACTCGGCAACCTGAAGAAATGGACAAATTTCTAAACAGTCACACGCTACCAAAACTCAAACGGGAAGAAATAGAAAGTCTGAACAGACCCATAACTAGTAAAGAAATAGAATCAGTTATCAAAAATCTCCCATCAAATAAAAGCCCTGGACCAGATGGCTTCCCTGCGGATTTTACCAGACATTTAAAACAGAGTTAATTCCTATCCTCCTCAAGCTGTTCCAGAAAATTGAAACGGAAGGAAAACTCCCAGACTCATTCTATGAAGCCAGCATCACATTGATTCCCAAGCCAGACAAAGACCCAGCAAAGAAAGAGAATTACAGGCCAATATCCCTGATGAATATGGATGCAAAAATTCTCAACAAGATACTAGCAAATCGAATCCAACAGCATATAAAAAAAATTATTCACCATGATCAAGTAGGGTTCATTCCAGGGATGCAAGGCTGGTTCAATATTCGCAAATCAATCAACGTGATACATCACATTAACAAAAGAAAAGATAAGAACCATATGATTCTGTCAATTGATGCAGAAAAAGCATTTGACAAAATACAGCATCCTTTCCTAATAAAAACCCTCGAGAAAATCGGGATAGAAGGAACATACTTAAACATCATAAAAGCCATATATGAAAAACTCACAGCTAATATCATCCTCAATGGGGAAAAACTGAGAGCCTTCCCCCTGAGATCAGGAACACGACAGGGGTGTCCACTCTCGCCACTGCTATTTAACTTAGTGTTGGAAGTCCTAGCATCAGCAGACAACAAAACAGAATAAAAGGCATCAAGATTGGCAAGGAGGAAGTCAAACTCTCACTCTTTGCAGATGACGTGATACTTTACTTGGAAAACCCGACAGAATCCACCAAAAGCCTGCTGGAACTGCTCCATGAATTCAGCAAAGTTGCAGGGTACAAAATCAATGTACAGAAATCGGTGGCATTCATATACACCATCAATGAAGCAGCAGAAAGAGAAATAAAGAAGCTAATCCCCTTCACAATCGCACCAAAAACCATCAAATACCTAGGAATAAACCTAACCAAAGATGTAAAAGACCTCTTCGCTGAAAACTATAAAAAACTGATGAAGGAAATTGAGGAAGACACAAGGAAATGGAAAAACATCCCATGCTCATGGATTGGAAGAATAAATACCGTCAAAATGGCAATACTACGCAAAGCAATCTACACATTCAATGCAATCCCAATCAAAATGGCACCAGCATTCTTCTCAAAGCTAGAGCAAACAATCCTAAAATTTGTATGGAACCACAAAAGACCCCGAATAGCCAAAGTAATACTGAAGAACAAAAACAAGGCGGGAGGCATCACGATCCCAGACTTCAACCTCTACTACAAAGCGGTAGTCATCAAGACTGTATGGTATCGGCACAAAAATAGACACATAGACCAATGGAATAGAATAGAAAACTCAGAAATGAACCCGCAAGTATATGGCCAACTAATCTTTGACAAAGCAGGAAAGAGTACCCAATGGAAAAAAGATAGCCTCTTTAATAAATGGTGCTGGGAGAACTGGACTGCAACATGCAAAAGAATGAAACTAGACCACTTCCTTACACCACTCACAAAAATAAACTCTAAATGGATAAAGGATCTGAATGTGAGACAGGAAATCATCAAAATCCTAGAGGAGAAAGCAGGAAAAAGTCTCTTTGACCTAAGACGCACCAAATTCCTACTCGACACATCTCCAAAGGCAAGGGAATTAAAAGCAAAAATGAACTACTGGGATCTCATCAAGATTAAAAGCTTCTGCACGGCAAAAGAAACAACCAACAAAACTGATAGGCAACCAACGGATTGGGAAAGGATAATTGCAAATGACATATCGGATAAAGGACTGGTTTCTAAAATCTATAAAGAACTTACCAAACTCCACACCCGAAAAACGAATAACCCAGTGAAGAAATGGGCAGAAGATTTGAATAGACATTTCTCCAAAGAAGACATCCAAATGGCAAACAGACACATGAAACGATGCTCAAGATCACTCATCATCAGGGAAATACAAATCAAAACCACACTGAGATACCACCTCACACCAGTCATACCAGTGGCTAAAATGAACAAATCAGGAAGCTATAGATGCTGGCGAGGATGTGGACAAACAGGCAGCCTTTTTCACTGTTGGTGAGAATGCAAACTGGTGCAACCACTCTGGAGAACTGTGTGGAGGTTCCTCAAAAAAATGAAGATAGACTTACCGTATGACCCAGCAACAGCACTGTTAGGAATCTACCCAAGAGATCCAGGACTGCTGATGCATAGGGGCACGTGTACCCCAATGTTCATTAGCAGCACTTTCGACAATAGCTAAATCATGGAAAGAGACTAAGTGTCCATCAACTGATGAATGGATAAAGAAGATGTGGTATATATATATATATATATATATATATATATATATATATATATATATATATATATATACACACAATGGAATACTATGCAGCAATGAGAAAGAATGAAATCTGGCCATGTGTGGCAACATGGATGGAACTGGAGGATATTATGCTGAGTGAAATAAGTCAGGCAGAGAAAGACAGATGCCATATGTTCCCACGCATAGGTAGGCTTTGGAAGACCTAGCAGAGAACCAGGGGGGAGGGGAAGAGGGGAAGGGGAAATAAAAACAACAAAAAGCCACAGAGAGGAAGGAAGACATGACATGAGAGACTCTCAAAGAATAAGAAAGAACTGAGGGGAGATATGGGTGTGGGAGGGGGGAGAGTGGGTGGTGGGCACAGAGGAGGGCGCTCATTGGATTGAGCACTGGGTGTTGTATAGAAACCAATTTCACAATAAACTATTAAAAAAAAAGTCAAAATATTTGGAAACTAAAAAATAAGTCCTGTCATGACATAAATATTTCTGATTACAACATAATTTTAATTTATGAATTGACCCAATTAGCAAAATGGTAAAATCTGGCCTGAGATGGAGAACTTTCAGTATTCTTTCTGTAGTTATAGTGATGGTATGAATAAATCAATGAATGGATGAGTCATTAAAAAATAAAATAAAATAAAATAAAATACTTCAAATTAGGGGTGCCTGAGTGGCTCAGTTGGTTGAGTGTCTAGCTCTTGGTTTTGGCTCAGGTCATGATCTCATGGTTTCCTGAGTTTGAGCCCTGTGTCTGGCTCTGCAATGGTGCGTGGAGCCTTCTTGGAATTCTCTCTCTTTCCCTCTCTTTCTTTTTCCCTCTCTCTCTCTCTGCCCCTCCCTTGCTTGCACTGTCTCTGTCTCTCTCAAAATAAATAAACTTAAAAAAATACTTTAAATGCTCTTCGAAGTTAAAATTTAAATGAAAGTTACTTATTTATTTGCCTTATTTACATGTATAAATAATCACTTTTGTCCATATGCATAATCATAAGAACATGTTCTCAGAATGTTCCTTATATAGAGAAGATCTGATATATAGAAAGCATGTGTCAGAGTCTTCAATCTGAGGAATTCTGACTAGTAGGATGTTTTTAGGATCCCACATTATATTTAGACAAAGTAATGTGATTATTTTAGCTGCTATCTTACACGGGGCAATTTCAAACCTAGATATCTTGTATGTTACAAACAATAAACACTAGAAAGCACCCTAGCATTTTTAGACTCTACACAATCTTATTGGCCTTGATTCTAAACTGGTCATATATCAAAGGAAAAGAAATGTTTCTTAAACAGTAACTATAATCTAAACAGTCACTCATATATTCCTTCCTAGTGTTACTAATATACAAGCATTCTTACGATTAATTATTTTCTTTCTGGCATTTACTAAATTTTGCCACCAAAGAGGCTTTTATTTTGTTTTACATTAACAGAACTCAGTATAGCTGGTGTCGTGGATTGAACTGTGCACCGCCCCCCACATCCGTATGTTAAAGTCCTATCTCTCAGTACCTCATAGTGTGACCTTATTTGGAAATAGGGTCATTGCAGATGCAATTAGTTAGGTCAAGGTCATAATGGAATAGAGCGGAGCCCTTAATCCAATATGATTGGTGTCCTTGTAAGAAAGGAGAAGGCATGTGAAGAGAGATGGCATATGACAATAGAGGCAAAGATTGGAGTGGTGCATCTATGAGCAAAGGAATGCTAAGGTTCTGGATCACCACCAGAAACTGGGGTGAGAGGCAAGAAAGGATTCCACACAGTCTCGGGGAGGGTGGCTTTGCTGACACCTTGGTTTTAGACTTCTAGCCTCCGGAGCTATGAAAGAATGAATTTCTGTTGTTTTAATTTTTTTAAACATTTATTTATATTTGAAAGAGAGCAAGAAACAGAACTCCAGAGGAGAATGGGCAGAAAGAGAGGGACACGCAGAATCCAAAGCAGGCTCCAGAGCTGTTAGCACAGAGCCCAACACGGGGCTTGAACTCACAGGTGGGGAGATAATGACCTGAGCCAAAGCCGGCTGCCCAGCCAACTGAACCACCCAGGTGCCCAAATTTCTGTTGTTTTAAGCCACCTAGTTTGTGGTCATTTGTTCTAACAGCCCTAGGAAATGAATACAGCTGATTAAATTATTCGGTTTTACCAGTCCTTAGTTATCAATTTGAAAGCATAATGGATTCATCCAGATACAAAAGAACCATGGCATTGACTAATAAAAGCTAAAGTTGTCAGTCCACCCTAAAGTACTTACTCAGCCTTTATGGTTTTCCGTCTCTGTACTGAACACAGATTTTAAATGGGTATTTTTCTGTTGTGAGGAAATTATTCATCTGGGGGAAATGTATGTCAGAACTTCCAATCCTGGATCTTAGTGTTCAGGAAACTTAATTCAATAAGTGTATCCTGATGGACTAAAATTGTGAATTTAACACATAAGCAAATCACTCCTTTAATCAATCAGAAGACTCATCCTTTTGTGAAAAGTGAATGCATTTTAAATGTAATGTCATGTTAATGTGACTGAGTAATTAGTAACAAAATTTTCAATCTTGTGAATTTAAAAAACTCATTTTTACTTCTCTAGAGAGATTTCCAAGAAAATGGTTGATGTCATCTCTTTCATTATGCTGCACCTATGGGAAAGTTTCAGCAGGATCCTCACAGAGAATGAATTAAAGTGTTACTGGAAAGTTGAATTCTGGTTGTTGAGGTATTTAAAATTAGAGAAAGGGAAATGGTAGACATAGAATTGAATTTTTTGAAATTATTGATATAATTCAATTCGACAATATTCATTTAGCATATACCACATACTATGAAATGCCCTAAGGACTATGGAAGCCGAAATGATGGAGACATAATCCCCTGTTCCAAGGCTCACATCTTAACAGGATAGACAAGAATGTGAGCAAGAGACAGAAATGTAATGTAATAAGTGTTATAATGTAAGTTTGTATAAAATGTTCTAGAAATAAAGATAAGGGATGGTTGATTCTAAGTGAGCATGTTGGGGAAATGTACTCTGAAGAGTTCATTGTGAGGGGATGTTGACAGATAAATGAGAATTTCCTGGTTAGACACCATGGAGAAGGACTGCCAGACAGAGGGGACAGGCGTGAGAGAGACTGACAAGTCAGAGAAGACATTCTACTTTGGTGCTGGCTGGGCAGTGATCTTAACAAAGAAAGAAAAATAGTCATCACTTATTTAGCATCTTCTATTTGCCAGATTTTGTGCTATGAATATAATTATGTAATGAGGTACTGTAATTGAAACTTTAAAAAAAATTTTTTTAAATCTTTGATGTCTGGAATTTACTTGAGAAAAGGGAGTACAACTGCCAGTTAATATTTCCGTTTTCATATCACTGAAGATCCACATTTACTTTTAAGATACAGTGTTTGTTTTTTGGGGGAAAAGCAACACGATGAAATTTCCATTATGCAAATAGAACCAGTGGGATGGAGACAGTGAAGTTTGAAATGAGGAGGGTATAATCTTTTCTGCATGATAGGAAAAGGTGTCCACTACAGGCCAAAATCTGCTGTTGTCGATTCTGATCATGACTGGCAATCTGGCCTCAGAGGAGATGGGAGAAAATCTGTGTTACCTTCTTTCTGTGCTAGGAAAAGTTGACGGACTCCAAATGCTGGGTTGGAGGGAGATGGAAGAGACTCTGGGTGAGGGTGGGTTCTGGTACCATGACAGTGGCAGGCTAAGGTCAGCAACGGACAGGAGAAGACTCCCTGGTTACAGGAAATGGCTTGCACTCCAGAACACTCATCCCTGGCACCTGGGTTTTAAATTGCTTTCCACCTTATCAGCCCCTTTTATTAACATAAAGCTGTCAGTAAAATTTGGTTAAACATTGAAGTTGTTCTTACTTGTATTAGTTTGCCTAGGGCTACCTCAACAAATTACCACAAAGTAGATGGCTTAAATAACAGAAATGTACTGTTTCCGAATTGTAGAGGTCTAAAGTTAAGGTGCAGGTAGCATTGGTTCCTTCTGAGGACTAGGAGGGACAGGTCTGTTCTAGGCCTCTCTCCTCGGCCTGTAGACGGCCGTCTTCTCCCTCTGTCTCTTCAAGTAGCCTTCCTGCTATGTGTATCTCTCCACCCAACTTTCTCCTTTTTATAAGGACTCCAGCCGTGCTGGATTAGGGCCCACCCAAATGACTTCACTTTAACTTGATTACCTCTGTGAACACTGTCACCAAACAAGCTCACACATTCTTGGGGGAGCAGGGGTTAAGACTCCAACATATGAATCGGGAAGGATATAACTCAAATCCATAACCATTTTTCTTGGAGGAATCAAAAGAGAAGTTTGTGTCCACACTACGAGAGAAGTTGTATGAGAAGTGTGGCCACAGTTTGGAGAAGCTGATAACAAGACCATATAGTCTGCTGTCCAGACCGCAGTAGCCTGGAGGGAATTCTAGGCTGTGCAACATTCTTGTGGAGATTCCTAAAATGTTGGAGAAGGGAATTCTGAAGAAAGCCTGTGTTTCTGGTTGCCAACTGAGCTTGAGACTTATGTATTATTATCTAGGCATTTGTTAACTAGGCTGACGATGCTGGGGCCACCTTGGCTACCAGTGTCATTGTTCCAATTTCATACTAATAAAACCACAACTCAGGACAATCAATGACTCTCTTAAGACCTCACTGCTAGTATAAAAAGAGAGAGAGAAAAATAAATTTAAAAATAAATAAGCTAATCCCCCGAATTGTTATTTCTGTAATTAGGAGATAAACTGTCATATCTCTTTCTAGAAGATGAACTATCTGTCACATCACTTTATCTCCAATGTTTCACACATAGTAGGAGCAAAAAAAAACCCAAAACAACAACGACAACAAAACAAACAAAAACCAAAAAACTCTCTTTGAAAGACTGAACAAAATCCAGGTAGAGATATACAGGGATGGTAGGGAATTGGAAGAGAGACTGGGGGAGAAATTCAGATTTTAGAAACATGAAGAAAAAGGGACAAATAAAAGAGATTGAAAAGAAGAAAATTCTAAAGAAAAAATTCTAGTAAACATTAGCTGGGAACAGAAAGAAAACAAAATGTAGGTCAGGAAGCCGCACAATTTTACAGAGGAGAGGAAAATAAACGGAGGTGAGGAGTGCTCCAGAGGCTAAAGAAAGAAAGATTTTTTCAAGAAAAAGGAGATAGTAAATAATATTAGGATCAAGAATCTAGACTGAGGGTGAGAAAAGCTTGGGATACTTCTTTCTCCAGGATGACAAGGAAGGTAGAGGAAGAGAAGATTACCAAAGATATATGCAAATTTTGAGGTGAAGGGTAGAGACACAGATTTGCTTAAGGATATGTTTTCTTTAAGGAACAGGAAGTTGAGCCGTATGTTGAGAGTAAGACCTGGGGAACAGAAGTTAAGTTTTGGTGAGGTGTGTGTGAGTATTAGAAAAGGAAGTTCTTTGAAGAGAAACAAAGAGTCCCGAGCTCCAGCCTCAAAGATGCCAGAAGGGACTGCTCCCTGGGTTTTTGCTTAACAAAATTAATAGTTGGGGAGTAGGAATGTCTTTTTGAGTAGACTGGGGGTTGAGGATGATTAGGGAGAAATCACAGCAAGAGGAAGATAAAATAACAAAAAGCATGAAAAAATATTAGCTGCGAATATGATTGAGATGATTAACTGGATCCCAGGTAAGTGGAAAAAGAAGGAAAAACCAAGACGTGTAAGTGGCAATGGGCCTGGAAGAGGGCTGCACAGACCATTCAGACTTTGATGAGTTTGCAGAAATTTTTAGAAATGAAAGAACAGAATAGCATCTATTAGACACCTGCCCCTTTTAAAAAGTTGAGGTAGAGTGTGAATTGAGTTATTTGAGCCTAACTGAAGTTTCTCCTGTCAGTTAGAAGCATGATATTTAGAAATCAGTGTTTATAACTCGTTTCCTGAGATAAGCCTTTGCAATTTCCGTTCTGTATTAACTACCCAAAACTGTCCATAGGACTCTATTTAAATTCAATGACTGTCGGAACACCGGTGATCAAAGCTGATGTAACACACCTTTTAATTGTCTGGTAACAGAAGTGGTTGGGGGATTATATTTTCTTTAAATGTAACAGAAGATGAATATTTAAAATTCCAATTAAGAAAAAAAACTCAGAGAAAGATACGTTTGTATAATAAAAAAAATAAAAATTCCTTTTCATCCTGATGTTCTAGCTTGAACACTTACACGTCTTCCTCTCTTGCAGAGGATATTAGGCCCTTAAATTCAGCTCTCCTCCTGGCAAAGCAATGTTCAGACTTGCCTTTGGATCCATCAAGTTGAGCTACGCTTCCAAAGGCATTCTTCTTTTCAACAATAGTCTTTTCAGGTACTTGTTATCTTTTAGCCAGCTATTCGAATTCCTCCATAAGTGAAAACCCAAGAACTGGGATAATAAAATGGCATTACCAACCTAGGGAGGCTAATTTCCACTTCCTCTTCTTGCATCTCAGAGAACCATTTCAGGATTCGATGAGCAGTAATTCGCTTTTCCATTTCTTCTATGTTCACATCTTCTGCAGGGAGTATGATGATTAAACTAAACTCGTCACCTTTATAAAGTAATTCCAAAACCTGGTAGTTCATGGAGGATTCAGAAAAATAGCCTGGAACAGAGAAATAACATATTAAATATTCTCAGCGATTCCCCAATTCATGCTTCAAACCGTGATTTCTCATCTCACCATATTTTGTTCTCAGAAGAGCCTTCATCATTGGAATTTTGACCGCCGTACCATCTTTCTTAGTAAAATTCATCAGCCGTGTGTTCTCTTTTGTGAATTTCTGCTTCCAGTCACCCTTAAAATAAATAGCATTCACCAGGACGAGCCGAGTCAGAGGGCCAAATTCTTCTCCTGAAAACAGGTCTTTAATTTTCCCTGTGAAGGGGGTGCAGAGGAGGCGGAAGAGATATACAAAAGTGACTCAGTGGAACTGCTTTAAATAGAATTAAAACAAAAATTTCTTTTGCAGATCCTCAAAAACAAGGTGCTTTATCATCTAACCTTGGCAATTTTGAGAGTAAAGAGGAGCACTCTTACTTGTTTCGCTTAGAAACAGGTACAAATGAGATCTCGCTAGGAAACAGGAGATACGAGGTTGTCTTAGGCAAACCTGACCAGACCTGCCATTGGACTCTCTTGGGCGAGACTATTTGTGTACATTGTTTTTCAGCCAGAAGGAATGAAAATTGAATGCCTCTTCCTGAATATTTGCTGATGTTTTTCAAACTTTATTTCAAGTTTCTCCAGCAGGTCAATCAGAATTAATGTCAATGGCACACTCAAACCTTCTACTCCTGTGGCTACAGCCACTGACCATTGGGAAGAGACAAGAATGGAGTTATTAGTATGATTTTCTTCTTCTAAACACCAGTTTGCTATTTCTATATCCAATGACTGTTTCAGTTAAGAGATAATAGCATGAATGAATGCCATGGAGCTGCCTAGGGATATTCATTTTGTGTCCCATTAATGGGATTTTCCTATGAACACTGCTCAAAATACCCATCTCACCTTTTGAACCATGCCTCCCTGTATCGGGCTTCCTATAAAGAATATGGCAGCATCATATGCCATCATAATTTTTGGTAGCAGAATGAATGAACAAAGAAACAAACTCCTGATAATCAAGGACCTGATATATGCTAGTTATTTCACATATGTTATTATCAAACCTCCTAATAATCTTGAAATATTGTAATAGGATCCTCATCTTAGATAGGGCACAGCTTAGAACTGGTTAGGATATGAACTCAGATCTAAAGGACTTTAAGCCTGTGTTCTTTCTACTAAGTCACTCCATAACCCCTGAGGAATTTTTGCTAGCTTGTATTGAGATTAAAGTTTATCATGTTTATGAAAGGATTATCAACATTTATTATTAAACATTAACCCATCTAACTGAGAAGTGTTAATTATTTACAGTATATGTGGGAAAGAAGGCACTTGAGGCTGGCAGATCTAATTTTTACCTGGCCTAAGATATTATTCTGGCTGTCATAGATTAAAAGCATATGCCTAAACAAAACTTATTATGAAAAGGGTTCCATTAAAAATTCTCTAAATAGGTGTCTCTCAAAAAATCTGTATGCATTTCAAAACAGCTTACAATTTCTCTCAGTTTTACAATTTAGTATTAATTTGAATAACAGGGAAGCAAAATGGGAGGTTTGATTCCTCTGAGCCACAGTTCAGCAGGAAAAGATTCAACCATTCTTTACTTTAGGGTATTAAAAACCATGAATACAATGGCAAATAATGATTTTATGAAAATGGGAAACTTTACCATCTGTTTTGCTTTCTACCCAGGTACTTATTGTCTCTGCAGAAGTCTTTGCATCTTGAAAATCCACCAGTTTTATGGCACTCTGAAAAAAATCCTTGTTGCTATGGAGATACTGTTCTTTCACTGTGAATCCTTCTTGAAGGTAGAGGGCATTGGCAAGATTAAATGTAAATTCTTGCTTTTTCTCTGAGATGGCAGAGAAAAATGACTTCAGCACAGAAAATTCTTCTCCTAAAAAATAATTATAATGTATACTGACATATTGAACAACATAAAAACAACAGCTTTTCAGCTTTACTTCTAAACGCTGATTCATATCACCGTTTTTTGCACCCTTAGGTAAAACTAACGATCCTTTCTAAGTTAGTATAAATATTTTCAGCATTTATCTTCATAGAATAAGCATTTTATAAAGAATTCAGCTCTTACATAAGAAAAAAGAATGTCCATGTAAATTTGAAATGTGTCAAAAACAAGAATGTGCATTTAAACAGGCTGAAGGAAATTCCCTTTTTATAGTCAAATTTAGCTCATTCTTACTTGTTGGAAATTTATCTTTAGAACCCATTCTTTGCATAACATGCAATATTTATGGAAGGAGAATACTAATGAATACTGATGGGGGGATGCCAGTAATGAGTAATCTTTTTCATTATTGCTTTTATTTCAGCTTAAGAAAGTTCTCATAAGAGACAAGCAATGGCACCTCTCCAAGTTTTGAAATTTATGTGGTAACGCCTGTAATCATCTCTAGAGATGTGCAAGAGTCAAAATTGCCTATTTCTTTAGGTTCTTGAATGTATATCCTTTGACTGTCTACATAAACAATAACAATCTTTAACCATTCCAACTATTACCACTAGCCAAATGAGTCCACTAGAGTCAGTAAAGAATCACTCTTGGCCAGATACCATATGTTTCCACGCATAGGTGGATTTTGAGAGACTTAGCAGAAAACCATGGGGGAGGGGAAAAGGGGAAAGGAAAAAAGACACAGAGAGGGAGGGAGACAAAACATAAGAGACTCTCAAAGACTAAGAACAAACTGAGGGGTGACAAGGGTGTGGGAGGGGGCACAGAGGAGGGCACTTGTTGGGATGAGCCCTGGGTGTTATATGGAAACCAATCTGACAATACATTAAAAAAAAAGAAAAAATAGTTTTAAAAAAAGGTACAAAACTGGCTATAATTACAAAAACAAAAAGAAGCATTGTTGGCCTATTATTTATTTACCATTGGACGATTCTGACGTTGGGAAGACACATGTGCCTATCAGAAAATTCAGCTTTGATCTTTGTTCAGAGTCTTCCTATCCATTACCAAAAGCATAATGTTTTCCATTCCATTCTGGTTTAATCCTGGGTACTCAATCATTAAATATAGGAACTGTATTTCAAATCAAAGTTTCTTTCAGGGCCTTTGTTATATTTTGGTTTAAATACTAAAAATACCACTTCCATAACTTAAAAGTTGAGTATATCCAATTAGTTGTTTTTGAAGAAAACATAAATCATTCATCGTTAGAAGATACCCACTGAATAAAGGGAGAAAAGTTTTACTGAGAACTTGTCTTGAGTTGTCCACTGGAAATAAGCGCACGAGCACTTTAGCAGAGAGCTAGCAGTCAATGGGCATCTTTGTGTAAATAAGAGCAGCTTCCCTCACGGGTGGGGGAGGAGGAGGGCTTCAGCCCTGTGGCCTCGTATCTCATCTAGCTGTGTAGAACCTACATTTACATCCCCACTTGTCCCCTGTCCTCCCCTGCTCTTGCACAGGGAAGGGTACAACCCACATAACCACATCGAAGGCTCTGGGAGGTATATTTCATTACATTTCAAACTCCATGATGCTGCATTCTGCGGATATAGGTACAGACATCAACAATTTTAGCCATAAAAACTAACTTCCCTCTGGTTGGATTTGAAGAATTTCAGTAAGTCTTTACAAGCCTAGAATTCTTACATAAGGAAGGGATGAAAGTTAATCTATGTAACTTGTTTCTGAGATGGTTTTAGATGCAATCATTTGCTATTTGGAGCCGAGGGGGAAACAGCTCAATAAAGGGAGGCTACAGAGAAGTTCTGAGTTAAGGCATGTGAGTTTTGTCAAAAGAATTAATTAAGGTCAGAAATGAAGTGGCAGAATTTGAAACCAACCTTTGGAAGTTTGTAATTTATGAACATCTTTAAGGAAATGGGGGGAAAAAGAGAGGGAGAGAAAAAGTAGTTCCAACTCATTTGTCAGAGCAAATAGATTTATGTCATGTACTTAAGGTCTAAGACTGTGTGACAAACAGTCAGTTGCCCTTTGATAAATCACTGGGCTCAGAAGTCAATGAAAAATGTCATCAAGTAGCACAAGTTTGGAGGAGAATATAAAGTGATGTGTCTTGTAAATTTGATTTAATTTACAGATGAATAACCTCTTCTAGCACAGATCAAAACAAATACGTATACATGGCTTCTAATAAGCAATGAGAATAAATTAACTTCATTTCCTGAAACAGAGCCATAGAAAAACTACAGGCCATGGGGTGAAGACAACTTTTGGTTTTATTGTACTAGTCCTCTAGAAAATGTTCGAAAATTCGGTACATGTTTACTTCTCCTGCTCTTAAGAGCCCAAAGGCCAACTGTGTGTAAATATGAGAGATCCAGAGATGAAAACAAAAGCAGTCATAGGATTATAGGTTATTTTAGCCGAAAGGTCCATATAAATCATTTATTAAAACTCTTCTTTTTATAGTGAGGAATCTAAAACCCAGAGACATACACTCACTTGAGAAGTGCCAAATCACAAGATTATTTGGTTTTGGAGCTGGGATCAGAATTCAAGGCTGACCCTCTTTCCATAACACTCTTAGAATAAGGAAGCACCTCAGTTAGTCTTTGATTAGTAAGCAGCCTATGAGAGGCAAAGCAGAATGGAGCATTGTCAGATGCTCAGGAGACTAGAGAAGGTAAAATCCGAGCAGACGTTTTGACAGTTGGGGAAAAGAAGGAAAACTAAGGACACTGAGAGCCCTGTGGGGATAGGATGCCTGGAATTGTGTGACCATCTGTAGACTAAGACACGCGTTAACATAAAACAGGCTAGTCACAGGAAAAGTAAAATACAGACTAATGTGACAGTAACTTTTGATAACCACTGGGAATGGAAGGTAGGGCCAGGACTAAGATGACTCAATGAGACATTTATATTGGGCATAAAATTTAATGAGATGTCAACAGATTCCATAAGCGAGATAATATTTACTGTAACACATTTAAAAAAAAAATCAGTATTAATGCGAAGAAGTCCATGAGGAACAAATGTAAAAATGCTGAATAAAGACAGGATCATTACTAGTGGTTTTCCCTTTCATTTTGGGTTCCAGTGTGGCCCTACCAGGCACTGCCTTCTGGTCTGTCTCACATCTTGTTCCACCCTTCACACCACTTTGCTCTTGTTTCTCCTGACCATCTGGGCCTCTGCTCCATTTTCTTGCTCTCTTCCACTCCGTTCCCTTCCTTAACTCTGTCTCCTTTTTCTTTACTCCTTAATTCTCTCCTTCTGTTTTTCCTCAGAGTTTACTTTTCATATTTTCTCTCTCTCTCTGGCTCATCTTCCTTTTCTTTTTGCAGCTAGCTTCCGTGTCCCTTTTTCTCTCCCTTCACAAAACTTTCATAGAAAGCAAATTTGACAGATTCTGTCACATGTGTTAAAATGCCAATGTTTCATTGCCTATCTACATTCTCCAAAGGGAAATATAATATATTGCTCTTCTGATCTAGAACTCTCACTGAATCCTTTTTGGAGTTCATTCTGGATAAGTTACTTTAACCTTTCTTTGCCTCCATGTCCTCATCTAAACAGCAGGGGTGTGCCTACCTCACAAAGTAACTGTGACTATTAAGTGGGATAACAGATATCAAGCACAGAAAAAAAGTGACTGCTATGCCATATAGATGTTTGATGGTGTCATCACCATTATTGCTATGATTAGCATTACATTCACAATCCAGAGCTGTTAAGACTTCTGTTTCTCTACAAGATATATCCATTTAGAATAATTTAGATTTCAGAGGCACTAATTTTACTAATTTATCATAGAGTCAACTTTACATAACTTTATAAATGTACTTTTAGTTTTCAAAGCAGTATCATGTGATGAAACGCTTCTGCGACTCTCTTATGGGATTTGCTGAAATTAATCCAGACAGTCAAGACCAAATCTGGAACACAGTGGCTTCATTTTACATTATTCACAAAGGAAATTTCTTGCAATTAACTTCACTATCACCAACTTCTTTTCTACATAAAATTGCCTTTGTTTAAAGTGAAGTGAATAAGACTTCGCAAAAAAGGAAAAGCAAATCCCTAAATATAAGTTCTCTGTTCTAAGGCAAACATACTGAAATTGCTTATAGTGACAGTGACTAAATTTCCAAATCAAAAATCTGGAAATTTGCTCTGATGGTTAGGACATGTTATCTGACAGTGAATTTTAAAATTAAAATTATTATGGAAATTGAGAACACGGGATGGCCCAAGAAAGGGACCGCTTTCCTTTCAAACAGGATGCCAGCACCAGAGCTCTCCCCAGCATCTCAGGTAGGCCTTTGGAGATTCCAAACAGCAACACTTCAAAGCAAAAGGGCTTTGGATGGTTTATGTAAATGATTTTTTATTCTATTAGATTTTCTTTAAAAATTATTAATTAAATGAGCCTTTAAAATGTATAAATTAATACTTTTTCTTGGTCTAGATTAAGTGAAAAAGTTAAATTTTATTTAGAAAACTAATTTTTAAAAGCTAATGAAACCATGAGAGATGCACACAAAGATTTCTGGGTAAGGATGCTCGTCGAAGCATTTTTATAAGAGAAATACTGGAAACAACCTAATGAAGAAGGGTTAAGTAAGAAATTATATTTCCATAAGAGGCCATAAAATGCAACAATTAAGAGTCATATTCTGAAACTGATGTGAGAAAATGATCACAGCGTCATGATAGTGGAAATACAAACCAACAAAAAACCATACATACACACATTCACGCACATACAACACAAGCTCAGTTAATTAAATCTGGCCAAACCAGACGAGAAGAAAATATACTGTCACACTCACAGCTTTATATATGTATCAAAATATCTGTATTAAAAATAATAAATTCTTTTGTAACATTTTCATTGGGAAACAATTAAAATGATTATTATTTATAATTTTACATTTTTGATAACATTTTCCATTAATTTAAGTTGTGTCACCCTGAGCCTCTCCCTAATTTTAAAAATAAATTTGGCCAGATCTTACCCAGCATAAATAATCTTATGTAAGAATCTCACCAGTTGAGTTCTCCTGAAGTTTTAACATTTGTCGTATCTGCTCCTGTGCATTTCCTTTTGCTCCCAGTTGTACCATCCCAAGAACCAATGTTGCTCCAAGTGGGGAAAATATAATGTTGTTCTTATGAGAAAAACAAATAGCTTGATAAAGATCCACGGCAAATTCGATATTTCTTTGAGCCAAGGGTCTTGAGGCTTGACTTCCAGAAAAAATCACCAGGAGACTCCACAACAAGATCTTATCCATTTTGACCTCTGTGCATTAATTCAAAATTCATTAGTTTTCAAACTCACCAGAGTTTACCATAGTGAGCTCAACAGACAACCTTCTACTTATGAGAATTCTTTGTCTTAATTCAGATCATTACAAGGAGATTCTCATGCCAGTTTCCAGACTAAGCCTTATCTATTAGGAGAGACAAGCATGTGCTAATGGCATTTTTATATTCCTTCAAGAGCTAGCCCTAAACATAAGGCAGTCTTCTAAAATCAAAGAAGAAATTGTAATTCTGGAACAATGTCGATAGCAATATGATCTCTAAGTAGCTCTAGGCTACTTTTTCTTATCTTTTCCCATGGTTTTAAGTGGGATACCTGTAACTCTTTATCAAGGGAATCTTCTGTCCACACTACTCTAAAATGGTTTATAGATCAAAAGAGAAATGGAATAAAAAATGAAGACACTCCAGTGTGGTTTTTAAACCTGTAATATTAAAAAGTTAATGTATTCTAAATCAGTTTGAGTAATTTGGCAAAATTTTTACAGTATGAACTTCCATACTTCATGGACTCTCACTTCTCGAGGGTGTACCCTAAAATCCACCTTGTACTTTTCAAATGGAGGAAAAACTCAGAAAAATTGTAAAGAAACACAGTTATAATTAAATATAACTGCTACAACAATAACAAAAGATAAAAGCACTTTTTCAAGAAACCAAGATATAATTTTTTTGTTGTTTTGTTTTTCACATGTTTACTTTATTTACTCTTATATCCTGCCTAGAGTCTAGCTATAGCTGCAAGAACAGATACTAACAATTTGAACACACAATTACCACCAAGATATAATTTGACAAATTAACACATAAGAAAGCTGCAGTTGGAAACTTTTGCTGATTCACAACAGTAATGACCCCTTATGAAAGTGCTCTCCAATAAAAGTCCAGGAAATTCAACCATCTGATTATAGCTTGAGAATGAGTTTTGCAATATCGCCACAGACTTCATGGAATATTGACTCCAAAAGCCTTATAAATTTTAGTAACACTAATTTTACTTTGCAAAAAATATATTTAGGGATGCTTAATAATTCCTAGTTTGATAGGTTACTAGGAAGTAATCATTCACTGGGGTAAAGATGAAAGCCTCCAGAACGATGTATTGTTAGCCTTAAAAATGAAGAACTATATTTCTAAAGCATTTTCGCAGACCGTTAGAAGGGTCGCCATGACCCACAAGTGGGTTAAGAGTCACTATTACGTATAAAGAGTACTAATAGTCAAATACTCTCTAAAACTAACCTGTGGAATCATAATCTAGCTACTTCTAGCAATTAGAAATTGTTTTCTAATATTTGTAGTTAAACTATTTGTTTATATACACAATTTGTAAAGGAAAAGGACCTCAAAATGCAATTTAAAACAAATGTTAAAAAATAACATTTTGGTAAATTGCAAATATAAATATATATTATCAAATGTTTTATTGAGGATTAAGTTAGTACATAAGGTTGTGAGTGGAAGTGCAACAAAAGTAAAAACCAGTGAGTAAGAAAAGTTTTATACACAAAATAAAACTATGTACCATTTTCTGTGTACCATTTTCTTTCTTTTTTTTGTTTTTTTTAACGTTTATCTATTCATTTTGAGAGAGAGCCCACATGTAAGATGAGGAGAGGAGAGAGAGAGAGAGAGAGAGAGAGAGAGAGAGAGAGAGAGAGGAGAGAATCCTAAGCAGGATCTGAGCTGTCAGCACTGAGCCCAAATAGGGCTCGAACTCATGAACCACGAGATTATGACCTGTGCAGAAATCAAGAGTCAGACTGCTTAACCAACTGAGCCACCCCAGTGCCTCTGTGTATCATTTTCTAATACATTCAATATCTCAGAAGATTTCTAATTAAATAGTTTGTAGATATATAAGTAGCCCACAATGTTATTAGTACTTTTAAGTCATCAAGTGGTAGTTCTTAAAGCACACCTTTACATATTTGGTTTGTATTACAATAATAAACAATATTATGAAGGATACAATTTTTCCCTAAAGTAGAATCTGAGGGTATCCTCTCATTATACTAATAATCTTAATAATTAGAATTTATAGTATTTGAACATCTAATTCTCCCAGAAAATTTCTAGGCATTTAACAAATTATAAGCTCACATGCACACGGAAAATGTTTTTAAAAATTTACTCAACCTCACTGGGTTTTGGAATCTATCTCATTAGACCTCATTAGAAAGCATGAAGTACTGGTGAACTAAACACCATAATGAATAGTCCTATAAGAATTTGACCTTCAAAGTTATAATGACATTATTTAAGGGGAATAAAAGTAATGTGTTAATTTGATAAATTTAAATAATATCTGTATCGAAGTGAATTGAAATGCCATCCCTGCTCTATTAAACACTCATGATCAACATTATCACATATGTACTTCATTCAAAAGCTATTTAATTTTAAGGTACTTACCCCCGAATTGGCTTCCGATTATTCACCGTGATGTTATAACCAAAATGTGCCTGCCGGGAAACACTAGTACATAAAATACCTGACCAGTCAAGGCCAAATGTACTTATCTTGAACACTGTATGATTAATTCCTCTAAACCCAGAGCAGGTGTGCACTGCATTTGCATAAAAGGACTAATACAATCGGTTAATGATCAATGATGCAATAGGCAAGAATTGAGAGAGGAAACCATAACAGAATTTTTTAAAAAGCATTAAGCTTGTATTATTTAGTCCATTATTCCACTTCTTTTATAGCAAGTAGAAACAGAATTCGGAAGAATGTGCCAGGGCTTGTAAATTTGCTAGTAATTAGTTCCTTTTGTTTCTCACAGGACTTCTGCATCAGATTACCACTGTATACCATCATAAATATTTCAGAAAGCCTGCGAGAAAAAGGATGAAGCTAAATCAAGCCCAGAATGCAGAGACAAATTGCTGCTGCATCTACAAAGTTCTCAACAATTCATCAAATCACACAAGAGTCACAGGAATTTCCTGTGGTTACAAGGCCCATTTTAATCCTTAGGAGAAAGGGTAGATACTGGAGAAATATACCCTCTATGATGAACCAAAAGACCAGATTAAGATTGTTGATTTGCCAAATAATATAAGGACAATACTATTAAACATAGGTAATTGGATAATAAACATCGGTGTTACTTTTACATGCTTTTAAACTTTTACATAATTTTCTCTACCATTAGTTCACTAATAAGAAATGGATCCAGAATTGAATGGATTGTGATCTGATTCTTTTAGTTCAAATCAATCACCTCAATGGCAATCAGATATTAAACACACAGATTCGTCAGTGGCCTCTGAGAAATGAAAAATTTGTTCCCGATGCAATTAAACAAATAGTCACTATTGATAACTAAAGGTAATGTCACTTCTGATAACTTTGTAAAAAAGAAACAAAATGGGGGCACTTGGGTGGCTCAGTTGGTTAAGCGTCCGACTTCGACTCAGGTCATGATCTCGTGGTTCGTGAGTTCGAGCCCCATGTCTGGCTCTGTGCTGACAGCTCAGCAGTGCTGGAGCCTGCTTCAGATTCTCTGTCTCCCTCTTTCTCTGCCCCTCCCCCACTTGTACTCTGTCTCCCTCTCTGTCTCAAAAATAAATAAGCATTAAAAAAAATTAAAAAGAAATAAAATGGATGTAAATACTGGTAAGGAATTCATCAGAAAAACTTTTTCAAGAATCCCATAATGTCTTTCAATGTCTAAGAGGCTAGAGCTTACCGACAGCTGTGAGAAGCTTGATCATTTCTATAGGCCATAATGTCCTAATTCACTAAAATTCTTAATTGCCCATGTAAGCATCTCTAAGTGTTTTCTCAGTCTTGGGTTATATTCTAATATTATTTGCTCTAACATAGCCAACTCATTTCCAGCTTTTAACTTAACGCTGTTAGAGATAATTTTCTAAAAGCAGAGTTAGGCAGCACAAGAGCACTCTCCTTCTTGTTCTACTGTGCAATTCATAAATAATAAGTCTGAATGTCCAAGACTATCACTCAATCAATGTTTTTCTACCCCTGAAGTGACACCAGCAAACATCCATCACAAGTACCCTTAGCTACCAAATTATTATCTCTCCACATTACTCAGATCATAATGTGATTTACCCAGGAAAAGGCCATTACTTTTCCTTGCAATGACAGAGACAGACACTCTGTCTTAGTAAGATCATTTAATGAAGTTGTTCTGTAACGACCTTATGTTAGAGCAGTTCAAGCACAATGTACATTTTCCTGTCTCTTGAGGAGTAAAAAAGAAGGGCCATGAATTTATCCTCCCTGGCTTAAGCTCTTTTAATTGACAATAAAGATACCACAACTGTCCATAAAATATTACTGCAGACCTTTTAAATATTTTCACAAATCTGTTCCTTCTACAACTCCATTTTGCATTAGCAAAAAAAGAAAAAAAAATATTCATCAGTGAGAGCCAAAGTGTCTTGGTATAAATTTGAGCACCATTACTCCCCCATTGTAAAAAATAAATCTTGAGATATGTATAATAAAAATAATGGCGAGAAGTTATAGGTTCAATATCATTATCTTTCTTAGCATTTTGTAGGTTTTTTTTTTAAGTAAAATTGTATTTAATTCCCAAAGGAAAAGTAAATTGTATTTAAAAACATACAAGCAAATGTTCGCATTAATATAGGACTTAAACGCCAATTCTTCTCTTTGATCATGGATTCATCTGAGGCATTTTGTTCCTCTGTCATTTCGCGCCATATATTTCATGTGATAGGAGGAAAATGTTCTGAAAAGATAACAGGTTAAATTATATTTAGTGTAAATCTACATACTACAAACAAAGTAGCCTATTGAAAGTTCTGGCACGTTCTATTTTAATGTGACAAGTTCTTTTCACTGTAGAAAAATGGATCTTAAATAATTGAACCTAAGTGTTAATTTCAGAAATAGCTTATAAAGTCTTCAGCTCTATTAACATTTGATAGGTGAGACCCTGCTACCTGCCTAGCACAATTAGATACTATGAGATAGAGAGTAAGGCATAATAACCAAATGTCTTTTTATTTTTTTTCCTTTTGTGTGCATTTTTGTTCCAAACTATTAGAAACAGTAACATTAAAAGAGACCTCCATACCTTTAAAAGCTCTATTCTCATTCAATATACTTGGGAGACAGTTCCTCTTAATTCCTTTCCTGGAAGAGGCCCTGAAGTTAATTAAAGATGGGTTTAGGGTTTTAACATAGCACAGTGCCTTACAGTGGTAGGCAATAGAGAAAAGGTATGTCTATATGAACCAGACTCTTTCACTAATCATTTCAAACAAAGTCATCTACAAGGGTGAAAAAAAAGAAAGCAAGCAAAATATGTCTAGCAAGAGAATTTTCAATTTATACCAGAAAAATAAACCACTGCACTTTATGTAACTTCACTCCAGAAAGCTGACGGCAAGAGAAGTGTATTTTATTTACAGTATATACCTAGTGTCTAAAACATTCTCTTGCATGTGTCTTAAATAATTGTTTGGATAGATGGATGAATGGATGAACAGATGGATGGGTGGGTGCATGGATGGAGAACAGAGCCCTCACAAAGTAGTTGGTACCCATATTCCCTCTCTTTAACATCTTAATATTCCTCTAAATTTCTAGAAATGTGGCTCAAATTTCACTCCACTGTACTGTCATCTATGATTCATAAATCATACGCTCTAAGTTTGAAATGATGGATTATCTAATCAAACCTCCCAGCCAGTGCGAGAATTCTCTGCAATATCCCTGTGAGAGAGTTACTCAGCCTCTGCTGGAACATTTCAAAAAATCTTTTTTCCCAAGGCAACCTTTTTCATTTTTAAAAAATAATTTATTTTGAAATGCTTCCAAATTTACAGAAAAGTTGCTGGTATGATAAAAAGAACTACCGTCTCCCTCTCTCCTTCTCTCTGTTCCCCAATTGTTAACATTCTACCACATATGTGTGGCTCAATTTATATATCTAATCTTTCCCTCCCTCTCTCATATATGTATGATATATATTATATATATAATATAAAAGTCATATACATTATGTACATGTAGTAAATATATATATGGTGTGTATGTGTGTGGACACAATTATAATTAGTATTTTCTGAATCATTTGCGAGGAAGCTGCAAACATATTTTTTAATCCCTATTAAACAGTTCTTCCTTCCTTCCTCCCTCCTTTTTCTTTTCCTTCTTCCTTCCTCCTTTCTCTTTTTTTCTTTTCCTTCTTTCCTTCCTTCCTCCCTCTTTTCCTCTCTCCTCTCTCTGTCTCTCTCTCTCTAAAACCATGAATTCACACTGGCATCTCAAACCTGATCTGTGATTTCAGGGTTCTTTCTAGCTTTCCCTCTTTGAAATTTTATAAATACCTCTATAAAAGTGAGTGCCTGCGTTTCATCCTCAATGTATTCACTAATTTATTCATTTACTTACTCAATATTTATTTGCTCAGTGTAACCAAACTCCCAACTGTGCCGGCCATCTCCCCAGCTTACCCTCTCTGCCTTTCCATCACCTCAACGCCCCTCCCACTCCCCCCTCCCATACTCTTGGATCCAATGAGCATACAACTTCTCTCAACTCCTCCTTCTCCCTTTCATAGCCCTGTGGCAGGCCTGCTGCCAACTCCTCTGCACCAAGATGAGAAGGGAAGGGGGAAGACGAGAAATCCCTTCCTGTTTTAGCAGTATTAAGAACCAATTCTAGAATCTGCCTTCTTAAAATTGTGTCCATTGGTTCTACTTCAACTCCTTTTCCTCACTGCAGCTTTGAAATATTTGAGAGTAGGTCATATCTCCCATGAATTCTCTTTCTTATGCCAGACATTCTCATTTCTTTACCTGTTTCTCTAGAACAGGGTTTCCAGAGCCTTTATCACTCTGATAAGATTCACCAACATTTGTTGATTGATGCATTCAAACATATATTTCACTTAAATCTTTCCCATATATGACGGTCATTCAAGAAGAGGGAAAAGCAGTATACATACGAGTCACAGTGCCTGATCGGGATGCACTTAAATGTAGATGGAATAGGCAGTGTCTTCTGAAAACCTTTCCTCTTCCTCCCTCTTCACCAGCTAAAACATTTGCTCCACTGATTCTGGAAACTCCATTGTTAGAGTTCAATCCACTGACTTTATACTAATAAGAAGAGAGTGAACAGAAAGTTGAAGTGCAAAACCATGCTCTTTGGAGTAAAATGGACCCAGGCTCCAATCTCAACTCTGCTATAGATAGTTGGCCATTCTTCTAACAAACCCCCATCTCAGATTTTAAACTTATACTAGATATATGATTATTGTGAGGCTTAAACACAATGAAATTTTGCAGTTACTGAACAGAGTCGGCTTCTAACATATTGTTAATTATTTTCTTTACTGTGTGTGTTAGTGCAAAATTCTTCTTAAAAATACAAATGTTTTTGAAAGAACTCTTTAAAAATGCAATGCACAGTAAATAACTGCAGTTATATGAATGCATTTATTAATTACTCCTATAGAACACAATAAATAAAGCAGCTAAGAATATTGGTTACCTGGTAGATGATGACATTTATAAAGAAAAATGGATCAAAAAAGTGAGGCGATGGGTTTCAGAATCAAACATTTCCCACTTGGGCTTCTACATAGAGTGAGTCCTATATATAGCCCCAGTCTCTTCAAATTTTTTTTTTCCTGATACTATTACCTCTTTGGTTGTGCTACACTCTTCAAGAATATGGTAAAACAAAATATAGAAGTAGAACATATGCAGTTTCAATAGGTACACAAAAGAATGGATATAAGTCTGTAAGAATTAATAAGAATAGTTGCTATGACATAGTCTGACTGTATTATCAGAATCATTTTCAAAAAAACTAGGAACTATGTAAATAAGCGGAAATGGCTTTCTTAGTTAAGTTTGTAGACATTCGCTGTGTTAGTACTTTTCGTATTTAACTTCAAGGCAGGTTTAATAATAATAATTGGTCAAAAATATTTGCCTATAGAAGCAACCAGAAGGCCAACTGGTTAGAATACATTGCTCTGAAAATGTACGTTTCTATATAAAACCACTTGGGAATAGATGATACAAGTTAATATTGGCCTCTCTTTAGTCCAATCTATCTTTTATTAAGAATGCACAGAATGTGAAAGGTGATGGATAACAGCAGCACTAAGACATTGTCTGAAAACAGAGCTTCTTGAACTTTAAATACAAAGTCAAGGAGGGGCAGCTGGGTGGCTTTGTTGGTTGAGCATCTGACTCATGGTCTCACAGTTTGCAACTGCTGACAGCTCGGAGCCTGGAGCCTGCTTCAGATTTTGTGTCTCCCTCTCTCTCTGCCCCTCCCCCCTTCATGTTCTGTCTCTCTCTCTTAAAAATAAATAAACATTATAGAAATTTAAAAAAAAATAAAGTCAAAGGATGGTGCAGAATTCTTGATTCTTCATCTGCACATATTTTATATTCATACTTTATGTGACAATGAAATATTTATTTTTGTTTCAATTATAATTGCTTCTTATTTCTTTTAATCTTCACTTCACTACTTGTTTCTTGATATAATTGCTTGACTCTTCGTTCACGATCCAGAATTTCTTTGGGGAAGAGGTTTTTCTCATCAAAGACAGCTCTCAAAGCTACAAAATGATGAAGAAAATGACATGTAAATTATACTTGGTAAGAGACCCAATTAAACGAAAGAGTGGGGAGAAAATTCTCGTTTCAATTCATCTGAAAATTTGTATGTTTCTAAAACCAAGAGTGTATCTGGGGGAATTTTCTCTTATATTTTTACTATTTCTTTGACTTTGATTTAAATTAAAAAGCTAAATTTTAACAGAGTTTGTTCTATTAATGTATTTATATTATGATAGAGATCCACCACTTCACAGGAGAAAACTAAAGAAGCTTATTTTCCATTTTTGCTTTTTAATCTACTTAACAGCTATCAAAGACTCATAATAAGCCAAGAACAAATTATTCTGTATTGAAATAAGACAATTAAAATAATCAAAACACAGTTTGACTGTCTGCATCACTAAACAATCTCTTCTGCAATCACGTCCTTAGAACATACTTGGATCTGCAAGGATCTGTGGCTTCCGAAAAAAAGAGCCAAATTATCCCCATGAGTGGCTGTATTATGCATCAGTGAGATGTAGGAGGAAATTGTGCCATGCATTCAAGAAAATAATTTTGGCCTTTTGCTTAATTTTATCATTTCAACAAATGTTTACTGAATGTATATTATGCACAATGTTCTATGCTCAGGCGTAAATGAGGCACAAATATGACTAAGTCATATTTCTTCCAACTGGTAGAAAGTAGGCACAGTGCCCAAATAACCAAAATATCAAGTACAATAAGATACAGTGCTGAGAAAATACGAGCAACAGAAATTGTAGTTAAACATATAAAGAGATTATAACAATATGCAGAGATCAGAGGAAAAGCTTGAAGAATCAGACACTATTTGAGGTAGGTTTTAAGTCCAAATAGGATTTTAATTGATAAGAAGGACCACGGAGGAGAGAAAGGGGTAGTAAGGGGAAAGGAAATGCCAACCAGCAGGAACAAAGTAAACAAAAGTGTGGAGAAACAAAAGCCACTGTTCAGGTAATTCTGAATAATTCAGTACAATATGACCAAAGTTCAAACCATAGAGAGAACGAGGTTGGAGTGGGACAAAGGAATACTTTAAATGCCAACCACAAGGAATATGAAATAAATGAGATAAACATTGAACAACTTCACACTATAGTGCCATCTTTAAATGCCTGGACTGGAAAAAAGAAAAAGAAAAAAAAAAACCTCTCCATTTCCCATGTAAACATGACTGTATAAGTCAATATTTTTCCCAATTTTCTCTTGGATATTATGCAAGAACAACCAGGAAAAATGAAAAAAAAAGTAATTTGGCAAACAAATTCCACGTGAGTGAAGCCCAAAGACAGAGGTAACCAGCAGTCTGCAAAATATGAAGAAGGGCAGTCAAAGAACTGACATGAGATAAGGTGATGAGTCTGAACGTGTAAGAAGGCTAGTAGCAACAGTTTTTCAGAAAGTTCTAGCAAAAAGACACTCACTAAAGGTGCGGGATTCACCCTGCAGCACAAATGCTTTATCTTTCATTTCTATCTATGGATGTAAACAGAGGTGAACAAGGCTGGAAGCAAAAGCCTTCTACCACATATTGTTTGGTTCAGAGAAACAGATGAGGCAGGGCTACAAGAAGAATCACTCACATGAGCCATTTTTTGCTAAAAGCAGTTTGCCTCTGTCGGTTGTAAAAACTGAAGTCCACTCTAATCTTACACCACAAACTCTCACCTTGGGACTTACTACAAATTTCAGGTCTAAAAAAATCCAACTCATTAAAACTAAGGAAAAAAAATGGCATAGCATGGACACAAAGGACTATAAGCAAAATTAGAAACATAACAAACTTTAAAAAGGGGCAGAAGAGTGGGCGCCTAGGTGGCTCAGTCAGTTGAGCGTCTGAATTTGACTCTGGTCATGATCTCACGGTTCATGAGTTCAAGCTCCAGGTCAGGCTCTGTGCTGACCACTCAGAGCCTGGAGCCTGCTTCGGATTCTGTGTCTCCCTCTCTCTCTGTCCCTCCCTTGCTTGCACTCTGTCTGTTTCTCAAAAATAAATAAAAACATTAAAAAAATTTTAAAGGAGCAGAAGAACGAATCAATACATGAACTACCACCACTCTTGCCACTGGCCAGATAAATATAGTTACTAAACGAATTCTAAAATTCATAAAAGCACTATGGGGGTGCCTCGGTGGCTCAGTCGGTTACGTGTCCAACTTCACCTGAGGTCATGATCTCACGGTCCATGAGTTGGAGCCCCGCATTGGGCTCTGTGCTGACAGCTCAGAGCCTGGAGCCTGCTTTGGATTCTGTGTCTCCCTCTCCCTCTGCCCCTCCCCCACTCTCTCTCTCTCTCTCTCTCTCTCTCTCTCTCTCTCTGTCTCTCTCTCTCAAAAATAAATAAACATTAAAAAAAAAAAAGCACTTATGTAAAGGAAGTTCACAGAGCAGGAGTGAAAGAGCTCTGGAAATGGCACAACAGGAAGTGAGGAAAGGGAGCTACCAGAGCTCAGGAAAAATCTCACAAGTGAAAATAAACTATGTAGTAACATAATGGGAAACAGAGTTTACGAATAAGAAAAACAAATACAATTAAAGTGAAAATGAAAAGAAGAGAAATGAGAGAGAAAAGTAACACTGAAAAAGAAGTAGATTCAACCAACACAACAATCAGATGAGTCCTTATGAATGGACACCGAAATGGAACAAATATTTGAAGGTATTATGCATAAAGTTTTCCTTAAATTAGAGGCAATCTGTCATACACAGGAAGGACATACTGTGGCACAGGAATAACAGAATCAGAAGTTGAACTTAAGCACATCTTAGTCAAGTTATTAGACTTTAAAGAGAATCATTTGGCAGCCAGACAAAATGATCAAGTTGCTTCAAAGGAGAGAAATGCATATCTTGTTATCAGGTATCCTCATAGCAACGATCAACACCAGAAGACGGTAGAGCAACACCAACAAGAAAATCAAGGAAAGAAAGTGTGAAGTGTGGATGTTATACACACGCAAGCTGTGCCTCAAATCTAAAACTACAAAAGTTTCAGCATGCAGGGAATTCAGGGACTATTGTTTCTAAGAGAACTTTTCAAGAAAACTACTACAAAATAAACCGATGAATGACGGAGGAAAATTTAGAAAAAGACTTAGTAGTGAGCACTGTATATTTTTAAATGCAGAAGTGAGATTGAAATAGTATGAAGTGTAGGATAACAAAGTAGACAGTAAATGCCACATGCCTGACAATGTTGAAATGATACAATTAACAAAAACTGGAAGGATTAGGGAGAAGAAGCTTCACTAATGATAAATCAGCAACAGCTAAGAGACAAAGGACTTAAACCAACAAGTCGAGGAATACCAGTATAAGTAAATTTAACAAAATAAAATAAGCACAAAGACCATATTGTTGAACAAAATTAGGTAGTAGAAGAAAAAGAGGGGGATGAAGAAACATGCTCATTTTACCATCAGTCAACATGGATGTAATGGTTACTGTCCCAGAAAACTGAAGACCTAGAAGAGTTATACAAACCTATGAGTATAAAGGTACCACTAGAATATATAATACCCTTCCAAAATAAAAACAAAGAAAAAATTATGGATCCAGTGAAACCTTTAAAATATGTATAACCAATAAATGACATAAAAGAGTGTAAGAAATACAAAACCAAAATATATATTACAATATATTTTCTTATATATTGACAAATTTAAATGTGCTCAATTTCATGCTCAAAAAAAATGTTTTTTTAGTTGGATCAAAAGCAAAACCCAGCACACATCTAAAATGAAGTGATTCCAAAAATTTGAAATAGAAGGATTGGAAAAGTATACCAGGCAAATCAAAACCCGGAAAAAGCAGAGGTCAAAATCTAAAATCATCAATGCACACAGAAACCCTCAAAGGATACACTGAAACTCATGTTAGTGGATTCCAGATATAAGTGATATAGGGAACCGTTCCAGTGTCATAGAGTGGAGGGAGACGTCTCACTGAATAATTGTTCATATGTTCTAATATTTGACTGTGTATATTTTGTTTTTTAGCAATAGCACAAAAATGAATAAACCTGAAGCTACCTCTTAAGCAAAGCTACCAATGAAAATACTTTTCCATTTGTCTAATGCCAGCAGTATAAGACATGTGGATTTCTGTACATTAGAAGTTGATTCTGCCCTGTATGCCTGTGGATTAGCATTAGAGAATCACAAGACATTCTGAATGCCTTAGGACTCTCCTGAAATCCACTATGAAAGTCAGAAAGTTCCTTTGAAATAAACTCTCGGGTGTTTTACTGAGATTTGTTTCTCAACTAGATGAGGAATTTTCATCACAATTGAGCGGGTTTCAGGACAGTTAAACCAATAACTAACTGATAGGGCCTTGAGAGTAAATCTTGCCCAAATAAGTCTTTTCTTTTTTAGTTAAAAAACAGATGATAAAAAATTACTATGCAAGGGTGGATCTCCTGTTTCCTGGACCCATAGCTTACAAATTAGGGAGCTTTCTTAAAGAAAAAATAAAAAATTACAAATACATAATTATTGATAAAAGTAGCTATTTATTTGGGGTGAGAAAATAAATCTCAACAAACTATTGGAGTTTTGTAGACTTGGGTCCTTTTTTTCTGAGATTTCTTTTAGGAAAGGCACCGGAAATCCTTACCCGGAAATGATTGCTGCTTGCAAGTCTGGCTTCCTGGAATAGGGGACAATAAAACTACCAGCAACTACTCACAAGGGTCTTTGTAGATGAGGCTGATTAAACCTGCTTGGCTTCACTGGCAAACTCTTTTATTTGGCAAAAATGATGTCATTAACCTAACACCTTCTAAATGGATAATGGTAATCAATTCATCTTACTAATCAAAGTGACAACACCCACTAGGTTAATGGCATAACGTTTTCATATGATGGTGTGACTGAGTCTGCAATGGGAAGAGACCATTAACCATTTATTGAACTTAGTTTAAGATTATAAAAGAATGTCTTTAACCTTGCTGTGATAACTTGTTTTCTTGAAGTATTAACTGACAAGGATAAAGCTCCCAGTTATTCAATCAAACATTAATCTAGGTGTTTCTCTGAAAAGATTTTGCAAATATAATTAAAGTCCCTAATCAATGGACTTTAAGTAAAAGAGATTAGCCTGGATAATCTGGGTGAACCAGATTTAGTCAGTTGGAAGGCCTTAAAAGCAAGGCCAAGGCTCCCCGAAGACAGGGAAACAATCCCACCATTGGACAAACGTTTCTTCCTGTATCCATGGAGTTTCACCCTCTCCTTTCCTGACTGCCTGTGGACAACAGCTTTAGCCTGTGCCCACTCTGCCCATGATCTTCCTTTTCTGATTCAGCCCTACTCATTTTAGTTTTGCTCAGACAATCCAAATCAGCCCCTGCAATCCTATAAGCCAATTTCAGGTCATAAATTCCAGTATATGGTCCTGCTGGTTGTGCTTCCCTGAACCCTGACTGATACACTTGCCATAAAGTATATTGTCTGCTGGAGGACAATTGTGAAGGGTGAAGTGTTCTTATTGAGACAAACAGACTGGTTTGTCAAAGCTCTGGTGGTTTGTGACTTGAGTCTGTTGGGATACTCCATGTAAAGAAAATTTATGTTTATTCAAATTTATAGTTGATCTTAAAGCACTCTTAATATCCCACATAGGTATTAGAGGGGACCTCAAGTCTCAAACTTCTTGCCCTCAACAAATTACTTAGAATCTTGGAAAGTAGTTCGTTTAGAAGGGTTAATAAGAGTTAATGTATCTTAGCCTCTAAAGGCTTGCCTTCATACTTAAATCGAAATTCCTTGTGCAGGCTATACGGCCCCATATGATCTGATCCCTGTCCCTCTTCAATCTCGTCTTGTACCAGTCTCCATCTCTCTCACACTACCCGAGCACCAGTGACTTTCTTTCTGCCCCCAGAACATATCAACCTTGTTCCCAACTCAGTAGCTTTACATTCCTGGACTCTTTCCTTGGAAAATTCTACCCCTAATATTTAGTGGGATGCTTTCTTATCTTTCAGGATTCAGCTAAAAAATCAGAGGGACCTTTGCTGATGCCCCCAGTTCTGTCTTATCCTATTATCATGCTTTACTTTCTTCATACCTCTTATCAGTATCACTATCTAATCTTATCTTCTTATATTTACTTATTTATTGTCTGTCTCTCCCCTGGGTGGCAAAGGCAACAAAAGCAAAGAACTTGTCTGCCTTTATACCTCATATACTCCTAGCACCCAGCATTGCATCTGGCACATGGAAAATATTCAAAATACATATGTATATTGAATAAATGAACAAATGAATGAAGATACCTCCAGGAATGTAAAGGGGGTGGGCTCACTTCTCAAACTTTGGAATTCTTGCATTCTAGAGACCTCAGAAAGGTGGTTCTCCATGTCACATATTCATGTATCCATCACTGTCCCACAGCCCGTGCTCTTAAAAATCAATACCTAGTGTTATGGGTAACCATTTACATTCACCATTACCTACTGGGAAAATACGACATTTATACATTCATCCCTTCATTTTATAGGTGGCTGCCCAACAAGGTTTGTAATAAAGATACCCAAAGGTGTTTTATTTTTGTATTATTATTTTTTAATCTTTTTTTGAGAGAGAGATAGGTGGACACAGAATCTGAAGTGGTCTCCAGGCTCTGGGCTGTCAGTAGAGAGCCCGATGTGGGGCTCGAACTCATGAAACGTGAGATCATGACCTGAGCCAAAGTTGGACGCCTAACCAACTGAGGCCACCCAGGTGCCCTAAGGTGTTTTAAAAGTAATGAAAATTGAAGATGTGGTGGTCATGAAGCTATTAAAACATTTTCACTAAAATGAAATGATTCACTGAACTTAATAAAGCAATGTTAATCTTTTATCATCTGATCCTTCCCTTGTCCCCTGATTGGCAACCAACATATCAGACAAACAATAATGGCAAAGCTCACAAAGGCATCCCGGCAAGAAAGGACTTGATGGAGATCTAAATATAGCACTGCAATTACCAGCTGTTGTTTGGTGATGAATATACAGTATCGTGAAAACCTTCTAATTCACATCCTCCATCCTATTCTAACTCCTCTAGATAACTGCTTCTCAAACTTTGATGTGCATGAGAATCGCCTAGAAATCTTGTTAAAATGCAGATTCTGATTCAATAGAACTGAGCTGGGGCCTGCAATGCTACATTTCTACACCCCAGGTGGTGCCCATGGTATTATCCACTGACCAAATTTCTAATTTCTGAATAGAGACTCTAGATCAGTATAGGCAAGCTGTCATTCAGTTTCAGCCATCATTGAATAAAAAAATGGTAGCAAAGCAAAAGATTGTTGGAAAAGTGGTAAGGATTGGTCAAAATGCTTTAAGTCTTCATATAATTCTTAAATAATTGTGGTTCAGACCTATTGAACTTTTTTTTTTGTTTTAAGACTCAATTTTTTTCTAATTTCATATTTTAATTTATTTGAATTTTAGTTTACATGAGAATAAAGTCTCAAATTTTTAAGAGCAGTTTAGGTTTACAACAAAATTGAAAAGAAGGTACAAAGATTTCCCATATATCCCCTACCTCCATACACGAATAGCCTCCTCCCTTATCAACATCGCTTTCTAGAATGGTATGTGTTTTCCCAAGAATGAATCTACATTGGCTCATCATAAGGACGTAGTTTACCTAAGGGTTCGCTACTGGTGGTGTACATTTTATTGGTTTGGAAAAAAGAGAAACGATCTATATCTCTCACTGTAATGACATACAGAGTATTTTCACTGCCCTAGAAAATCCTCTGCGCCTATTCATCTCATTTTCCCTTCTCTGGCAAGCACTCATCTTTTTACCATAGTTTTGTCTTTCCCAGAATGTCATGTAGTTGGAATCGTCCATTTGTACCTTTTCAGATCGGCTTCTTTCACTTAGTAACATTCATTTAAGATTCCACCATATATTTTCCTGGCTTACTAGCTCATTTCTTTTTGGTGCTGAATAATATTTGATTATCTGGATGTACCACAATTTACTTATACATTCGCTTATTGAAAAACCTCTTAGTTGCTTCCAAGTTTGGGCGATTATGAATAAAGTTGCTTTAAACACCCATGTGCAGGCTTTTGTGTGTATATAAGTTTTCAACTCGTTTGGTTAACCACCAAGGAGCATGACTGTTGTATTAAATGGTAAGAGTATGCTTCCTTTGGTAAGAAACTGCCAACTGTCTTCCAAAGTGGTTGTACCATTTTGCATTCCCACCAGTGATGCATGAAGGCTCCTGTTGCTCCATGTCCTCATCAGCATTTGGTGTTGTCAGTGTTCTATATTTGGGTCCTTCTAATAGGTGAGCAGTGATATCTCATTGTTGTTTTACTTTGTATTTCCCTCATGACATATGTGGAGCATCTGTTGAACCTTTTAAAACATGTTTCTCACATATTAATGATGCCTGTCTCGTAGGACCCAAATTTTGGGGTGTGTGTGTGTGTGTGTGTGTGTGTGTGTGTGTGTGTTTGATTTTCAAGATAATTTAGTGCTATCATATAAAGATATAAAATGATAAGAAGCAATTTTATTTCTAAGATGTGTTTTATGCCCATTCTTTAGTTGTTTAAAATTTCTTGAAGTACATCATAAGTAAAGTCTCTCATTTCTTACTTAAAGTGAGTATATCTATACATGCTTTCTTTTTGTATTTTAATTATTTGTTCCAGTGAGAAATTTTGCACAATATCTGTGATTTTCCTTCTTTATTGGTACTAGACTTAAGATTATATTCTAAAGCAAATGGTAAATTAGGTTTTACTAAAAGCCTATGCATATGTTTTCACCCTGTAGTTTAAGAACTTTGCAGAGAATTTTGTGTTGCAATGGAAAACCAAGTATTGCCTCTACTACACCCCTCCAAGGTGTCAGAGTGTCAGTCTGGCTGCTGAGTTCACCATTGTTGAGCTATTTTTGCCCCTCTTTGTAAATTGCAGGTTACCCTGCCAATGGATACACAAACTCTGTCTCATCTGGTAGAGTTTCTGTTGTTGTTTTTGTTGTTGTTGTTGTGGTTCATGTTTATTTATTTATTTTGAGAGAGAGAGAGATCATGCAACAGCATGCATGTGCACAAGCAGGAGAGGGGCAGAGAGACAAGGAGAGAGAGAACCCCAAGCAGGCTCCACACTGTCAGCACAGAGCCCGACGCTGGGCTTCACCTCACAATCGTGAGATCACGACCTGAGCCAGAATCAAGAGAGCTGGACACTTAACCGACTGAGCCACCCAGGCACCCACTCTGGTAGAGTTTTAATTGACTTGCTCTCCTGCTTTGGAAACACCAGTTTTGGAATCTGCCTGCAGATTGGACTGGAGACTTAACATGCACAAAGTGTCAGTTTTTACAGATTTTCAAATCTTTCAGTTCCCTTCAGTATCTGACTACAATACTCCAAATGAACTTTCCTCATTCTTCTCACACCTGACTAAAACTGAGAACTGAAACCTGACAGCCCAAATCCCTATCTAGACTCTATGCTGCCTGCTGCTGTGCTTTTCTCTCAGGATCTCCAGGATCCAGAACAACTGACCCTTGTCACCAACTCACAACATGTTCAACTGGTTTTGCAGGGGCAACACCAATCAGAATCCCTAAGAGACCACTTCTGAGACCCTGCCTTGCCTCCCAGAAGGTTTACGATCACCTCTGGGTTGTTCCATGATGAGAGATATTCCTTCCTCTTGAACAAAAGGAGAGGGACTGCCAATATTGAACATTACCTGAGCCTGTACTCCTGGTAAGCAGAGACAGTCAAGAAATCCCTCTACTATTTTGTGTTCGGGAGACAAATAAACAGCAAAGGAGTTCTCTGCTCTCCTACTGTGAGATAAGGCCCTCTGTGCCCTTCCCCAGAAGTCTAGTAAGACTCATGGATTCACTAACCCGCCTCTGTAACTGCTCAGGCCCCCTTCCTTTCTTTTGAGACATTCCTCTTTAACAAATATTCTCCCCATGCAATAGCCTGAATTAAAATCATCTCTTCAATTGTCCTGTTCATTCTGTCTTTGTCAAAAGGACAACAACAACACCTAGAACAAAACGATTCACCTGAGGTATCACCAATGGAGCACTTTCTCTACACCGGAAATTTTAAAGATTTTACATATAGAGTATGAATGGGTTCCAGGGAATTTATTGGTGAAACCCGACCTGGAGACATTTCCAAGTCACTTCTAGGTTTTTGAATACAGCATATCAAAGAGGGGTTTCAAGCTGTTTGAGAACCCACAGGGAAGAACTTGGAAGCTAAAGAGAGAGTATGAAAGATGTTTCAACTTGAAAGAGAAAGAAAGAGAATACAACAGGACATTAAAAACCCAGTAGGTAAGACTAAAAAGTCACCAGGAGATTATGGAGTGTTTGAAAACTGTCCTGAGTTCCAAAGTGGTAGTTTAGAATATTGATAGTAAGTCTGGCAAAATGCCCCTCATCATACAATTGCCAAATAACCTTCCACACACTGTAATTACGGGGATGGCAGTGTGTGTAAAATGAAGCACAAAGATTTAAGGCAGACCATTGTAATGAAATTGTGGAGGGGAGATACATCGGTAATTGAGATCTTTTTTTAAGTGCTGTTTTATTGTAAATTTTTTTTTTAATTCAGCAGCATCCTCCTGAAAAGAGAACAATTTTAAATGAAAGTGATAAAAATAGGTACTATTATAGTAAAATGGTTGATTTTAGAAATCAGCATAAGAATAAGCTGCCTAGAAAATATGATTTGAAAACCATCTGAACAAGAGAGATGACACCTAGAAATATTAGCGACATGAACAACTAAATAACATGGACAGCTCTCATGTAGGGCCCAGAGAGCCTGTGACACAGATTCTTCATCTAGAAAATAGGGACTTAGAGATGTTTAGTGCAATAACAAGGGAATAAACAATACAATATTATCAACAAAGAAATTGTATCAAATTCTCATTAGGTGTCAGGCTCTACACTAAAGGTTTCACTAGAATTATTTCACTTAATGTTCACAACAACATTAAGAAGATGGTAACTAATGTGATGCCCATTTTTCTCTGAAGAAGCTAAGGCACAGAGAGTTTAATTGACCTGTTCAAAGTCATATAGTTAGCAAGCGATAGAGTCTTGGTTTGAAGCCAAATATATGCTTGAAATTTTGCCTTTATACCATTAATGCTTTGAGTCTCCAAAGTTTTATTCCCTTTATAAATGGAAATTCTCCCCAAAGACAACCATAGCCATTAACACCTTATAACTTCATAGGAATAATGACTGCAATTTCAAAAGGTAGAAAATAATGGAAAGGGCCAGGAGTGGGGGGGAAAGCACAAAAATAGAGGTAAGATGATAATATGCCAGTTATCAATGTATTGCTCCTCAGCTCCAAATCCACGCTTCACTGCTTGCTTTGTGATAATAGACTGGACCCCTATCAATATTTCTGTTGCCAGCTGGTGTGGTGTTGCTCCCTATCATGAGGGGATGCTAGGGGGACACAGGAGGAGAAGTGGGTTTCTCTTCCAAGTGGTTGCTCCTGTCACCATACTCCTGCAGGGCAGTTTCCCCAGCACCACCCTCCTATAGTACCCTGTAGGACCCCCCAGGACCAAGCCCCACAGTGGCTTTTCCAGCTCCAGCCTTCTATGATGAGCCATGGCTTCTCCAGAGCCCAGAACCAGCAGCTTTCCTTGTTACCTGAGAAGAGCGCTACCCGTCTGGCACCACCCGGTGAATGACTTTCCATAACACCCCAAGAGGTGAGCAGAGGTCCACCGTTGTGACTCCTCCTCATGAACAGCCTCCACTGCACTGCTTGGGTGGCTTTGCAGTTCTTTGAGTTCTGAGATGCCGCACCTCCCTGTGAATGGTTTCCCATGGCCACCCTGGGAGATTTCTGCCACGTTCCACTGGCGGGAGCTCTGCCCCCTTGCCATCCAGTGACACGAATAAGCCTTCTCGAACAAGAGCTATCAGCCCTGGGTTGGATGGGCATCTTCCTTAGTCTATCTCAGGCTTGAGGGTGGAGTGGCTGTTTTTTAGATCTGCTATTCCCAAGTTCTTGAGAGTTCTCTTTACTTCTACTAGCCAATTTTCTATAATATGCATGATTATATCATCAGAAAATCAGAAATCAGAAAAAGAAAAATGAACTTAAACGTGAAAGGAACTCCGAAACATGCCTGTACTTGCTTTTCAGTTACCTCTTTGTCTTTCTTTCCTACTACAGTTTCTTGGAAACATGTTAGCTTTCATTGCTTGATGTCCCCAGGCATCTCCATCACACATATTTTGAAAAGTAACTCTAAACCATCTTCTCCTCCTGTATTTCCTCTCTCAATAATAGTTTCTCTTTTTTTGGACATAGTTATCCAAGCTAAAAACCTGATAGTCATTCGTGTGTTCACATATAATCATTGAACCTTTTAGTTCAATCTCCTTAGCATTTCTCAAATTAGTTACTTCCTTTCTAGGATCTCCTTAGCTTCAAAATAATCACAGATACCATTCAGTGAATGGAGAGTATGTTCTAGTCATTGCGCCGAAGTTAGTCCACACAACTTCCAAATCAGGTATGATTAGACCCATTTTATACATGTGAAAACTGAGACTTGTAGCTTGTGTAGTTTATCCAGATATAAACAACTAGTAGAAGGCAAAGTAAAGATTCAAAAGCAGATAGCTGGCTACAAACAACAAGCTCCCACTACTATAATATGCTGCCTTCAGTCTAGCCCCATTATAATGCATCTATTATCCAGTTTCCAGAAAGCTTTCTGAAATGCATACCTGGTCATGTCACTTTCCCGTTTTAAACATTTCAACAGAAACATTTTTTCTGAATAGGTTTAATACCTGGTGGTAGATCATTCTTTTCATTGTAACAGACAGAACCACAAAAACAGGTAAATTACAGAAATAATATTTTTAAAGCCATCAGAGGGGGTGGAAGCAAAGATTATCAAATTAAAATTCTAGAGGTGGTAGAATGCTTCTTAGATGGGCTAAGATTGCCAAATATTTTCTTCTCTTTGTAGATTTATTACATCTGGGCATTGCTAAGAGACAGGGTTGCCATAGACAAAGAGACTTTTCTAAGGAAAAGTAAAATCAGAAGAGTTTTGATGACAATGTGGGTTAAGGGTTGATGTATTGGAATCTAGAGAGATTCCATAACTATGGTCAGTGTTCCCTAGAGGCTACTTTTGGAGCACTAGGGTGATGGAGACTGTGGATTGGACTGGAGAGAGAGTAACGTGTCCTGTAATCTTGCAGTACTTAGGAGACAATATATCAATAAAAGTAGAGGCTTAAAACAGACAGACATTTGAAATCAGAAGTAGACTAAGTCTACTGTAACCAAGCACTGACCAAGCTCAATTCCTAATTGAATCAACATGATGTGCCCTTCAGTTCTCTGCCCAATTAAGGAAAGGGTCAACTATCTTTGGGTGAAAATAACATTAATTTCAGCATCTATGGATATTTTATACATAATTCCTATCAAACAAATCAAAAATTATGCAAAACTACTAGACTTGCAAAGAAGAAGGAAAATGTGACCAACAATCCAGAGGAAAAAATAGACATTGAAAGCAGACCCCCAAATCATCCAGATGTTGAGGTTAGGAGGCCTGAGCTCTAAAATTACTATTATAAATGTGTTAAAGAAATGGAGACAAAATTTGGACAAAATGGATGAAAACGTGAATAATTTCAATTGATAATTCGAATCTATATAAAGGAGACTCAAATGGCATTTAGAACTAAAACTATATATATATATATATATAAAACATGAAATTAGGACCTTGATCACATGTGTTTAAGAGCACACTGGCAAAAGACAGGGTTAGTGAATGCAAAGACAAGTCAATATAAAGTACCCAAAGTAAAGCCCTGAGGGAAATTAAATGGAAAGAAGAGAAGAATGTAAGAAACATTCACCATGTAAGGAATGTCTAACATGTGCAAACTGCAATCCCAGAAGGACAGGAGAGTGAGAATTGGAAAGAAATAATAGTCAAAAAGATAATGGCTGAGAATTGTCCAAACCTGAAGAAAGATTTATTCAAGAATTCCTATCAACACCAAGCAATATAGTGAGAAAAGTGTATTTATATCCATCATGATAAAAGTGCTGAAAACTAAGGATAAAGAGAAAAATCTTTAAAGAAGCCAGGTTAAGAAAAAAAAAGATATTACATTCAAAGAAGCCACAAACATACTAAAAACTGAATTTTAATCAGGAATTATGGGAGCGAGGAAACAATGGGATGCTATCTTTAAAGAGCCAGAAGAAAAAAAAAATCACTCGTATTTAGAGTTTTAAACCCAGTGAAAATATCCTTTCGAAGTCAAAGTAAAACAAATGCATTTTTCTGACACACAAAATACTTCCTCAGCAGACCCACATTATAAGAAATACTGCCGGACATTCTTCAGATTGAAGGAAAATAATCTCAGAGGGAAGCTTACGATCACAAGAGGAATAAAGGACACAGAAAAGAGTACTGCAATCTTCTGAGTAATCACTAAAAGAATAATACAAAGAGATATAAAAACGGAAGATATATTAACAGTAGAGACAAACGGCATAATTCAAAATACTTGATTGAACCATTCCAATGGGTCCTCGTTTCTGATAAAATAAAGGCCGAGGTCTTCTGCACATTACACTGGGTACTCCATAATCTGGTCCCCATTTACCTACCTAGCCTGAATTCTTGCCACGCCCCATCTAGAACCTAGCCATTGAGGACTATGTGTAGCTCCCTCAGCATACAATGTTACTCACACCTCCTTACACTTGCATATGCCACTTCTTTGCCAGAAATATCATCCCCTTTTTTCCCTAATAGCAACTTGACTTTTAGTATCCAGCTCAACATAATTAGGTTTCTCCAAAAAACCCATCTATGAATCTCCATGTTGTCTCACAGTGGCCAGTGCATATTTCTGTCATAGTCCTTGGTGTAAAATGTAATTATTTGTTTCTTTATCTATTTTGCCAACTAGTTTTCAAGATTATCGAATGCTGGGCCTCTACAGGTTGACTCTGTCTCCAGGTGACAGCACAGGGGCCAACACAGAGAAGGCATTCAATATCTTCCTCAGAAAAGGCTACACACATAAATGAGCAAACATTATCTCCCTATTTGCTAGTTGAAGACTCTATAATTATATACAAAGCATGTTACAATTCTCCGTTATCCTCAAGACCCTTATTTCTAAATAGCACACCAGTAGCTTAAACTCAACACATTCTTTTCTTTTTTTTTTTTTTTTAGTGTTTATTTTTGAGAGAGAGACAAAGAGACAGAGCATGAGTGGGGGAGGGGCAGAGAGAGGAAGACAGAATCTGAAGCAGGTTCCAAGCTCTGAGCTGTCAGGCACAGAGCCCGACAGAGGGCTTAAACTCACAAACCACAGGATCATCACCTGGGCCCAAGTTGGATGCTTAACTGACTAAATATACCCAGGTACCCCTCAAATTCAACACATTCTAAACTCAACTCTACTCATGTGTGTCAAACTCAACGTATCACTATCTGAAGTCACCCAATGCAGCCAACCTGGAATCACATGGACTTCTGCCCTCCTTCACCCCTGATGAATTTCCTTACATTATTTCCTTGATCGTGACTTGCCCTTCTCCTCCTTCACCCTTTGGACTCCTGCTCATCCTAAGTCCCAGCTCAGATGTGACCACCACTCTGCATTCCTCCTTATGCCCCAGCCACAGTTAATCTGGCTTCACTCTTGCTACTTCCACAGAATATGGTGTCACATGTTATGCATCCTGCTGTCCTCAAAGTCTGCATCTGTCTCTCCCTTTACGTGATGAAACTTAAGAACAACAAAAAAAAGGAACTACTTTCACTCACAGAGAACGCAAGTAAGTGGAAATACTGAAAAGAGAGCAAAAGATGAAACGCTGAAGAAGAAAATAAAACAAAAATAGGGATGAAAAGATCTTTAAAAAAAAAAAACTGTGGAAATTACAGGGAAAAAAATTATAATGTGAAATCCAGGAGAAGAAATTTTCTTTGAAAATATACTAGAGTAGTTCAGGTATGCCCTGCCAGCCATCTATCTCCCCACTCCCCACACGTCCATCCACCTGCCCAAGGAGAATTCTCCCTGCTGCAGAATGTACAAGGTTCCTCACAGGAGCAGGAGCTCACGCCGCTGAGGAGAGGGGTTTGCTGCCCTCACTGCTGCCCTCTCCCACTTTTATTGCCCCCCAGCATCTGCATACTCCTTGTCTTCTACTTCCCTGGCCGCAATCCTGATTCCTTGCCCCATCTCGGTTTCTTCCCGTGTGCATGTGGTATGTCTCTACTATCTTTACACTTCATCCTGGCTCTGGGGATCTTTTCTTACTGTCTGTTCCCTAGATTCTTATCTGTGACTCAGAGGATAAGATAAGTGCTCCCCACATGTATTCTTAAAAGATGAATCATCCCAGGGGAAAATAAAAGGCAGGATGATAGACTGAAAGCCCCGTCAGATACACAAATGGCTATTTAGAGCCCTAAAGTTTATGGATTCATGGTTTTAAAAAGAAATGAGCAGAAACCATTAGATGACCCTCATGAGACCAAATAAATGATTATAAGTTTAGAAAAGAAAAACTCTGAGTAAAGGCAGAGGAAGCTGGTAAAATTAGACTGGAAACCAGAGCAATGAGGAATGACAGCTGTCCCTTGCATACAAGTAGAATTAAAAAAAAAAATTTTTTTTTTTTACCAGCTGCTCTCCTTTTCCATAGGGAACCAAGCAGGGACAAGAGACTTCAACTTCCTCCAGCATCGATATAAAACACAAACAAACAAACAAAAAAATTCCTCCCTCCTACAAGGGTGATTATTTCTCAAGAATGGTGTTGAACCCTCATCTCAGAAGATTTGAAAAGTTGAGAGACCACAGATCTCAGATGATTCGAATACAGTTCTGATCTTTTGACTGTGACAAATTGGAATGTGCGCTTTTCATTAATTATTTTAAATGAGTTCCCCGCAGGGCCCATATGCTTTCTGAGTGCCTCACTGAGATTCAGGTTTTGCTGGCTGCGCCCCCTGTAGGGCCCCTCTATGCGGGGAGATTTCTGTACCGAAACCGTTCTTCAGATCCTTAGGAACTCGGAAGCCTGTAACAGTCTGCAAAACAGAGGCTTCTTCTGCACAGCTTGTTTCTGAATCTCCGGAGATTAGTCACTTATATTTTCTAAGCTGAGCCTTCTTGTCCTCTCATGATATTAGCCCAACACTGCAGCTGGAAGTCTCGAAGACAATGCACTTTAAGTAGCCTCTATTTATAGTGTTCCACATGCAGAGAACAAAACCAGATTGTCAGAGACTCGGTTCAAAGAGCGGTCTTAGGAGATCTCTCTGTCTGGTATCAGTTTTAGAAATGAAGATTATTTGGGGGGAGGGGGTTCTCATCCGTGGCAGATTCATAATACATATTCATGGCATACTAACTTCAGAAAACCGACAAAATAAAAATACTCTTTTTATGTATTCCAGCCTGTTGGCTGCCCTTTTTGAGAGCACAGATCAGCCGCTGAGCTATAAATCTTAGCAGTCAAACCACACTTCCTTTCGTTGCAACCTACAAGGCAAACATGTTACTTCCACGCTTTCCTACTTTGTGTTTTGAAGCGGTTGAGTTGAATGGGGAGAAATGCTGGAGGGGTATGGTGGCTGAGGACTTACTGTCAGAGAGCAATGGAGGCTCTGGAATTCGGGAACGCTCTTCCTTTGGTTCTTCTCTGAAGTATTTCTCCGGGTCCCAAAGAAAAGCTGGTTTCTTCACTTCAGGCAGCTCTTTCAGGACTCCGATGCTTAATGACCTAAATGCACCTTGAACAAAATTGGGTTTTAGGGAAGGCAGGAGAAAAGTACGGTATCATTAATTCCTCAGAGGTGCTAGTACATTTCCAACTTAACTTTTTAAAATGTAACCTTCCTGTTACTCAGCTGGTACAGCTGCAGTGCTCAGCAGTCCCTACAAACACAGCTGTTCACGATAAATCCATGGTCCTTTTATTCAAAGGGACCAAAAGGAACTTGAGGCTCCCCTTTCATTTATCTTTTTTATTTGGACTCTTTTGCTATTTTCCCTTGAAAATGTGTATTCTGCCATTTTGGAAAAGCTCCAGTTTCTCTTTTATCTGCCAGCAAACTGCATCTTTAGGGAGATGGAATCTTGTTTTTAGCATCTAGCAACATATCTAAAATTTTGAATTTGCAGGTACTTTTTAATTTCACTAGCACGTAAACCAGAGCTGCACCATTGTATTTAAGATGCGCACAATCAGACAATGGAAAGGAAAACTCTTTTCTATATGTGCACTTTAAAGCAAAGTCTTGGACAATGGGAAAAAGGTTTCTTTTTGCTTCATGGGATAAATGGAAAGTGCTTCGCGTGAGATGTGACTTTATGTTTGTTTGATTGTTAGCACTGCAAAGGTAGGAACTGAGCTTTTGTCATCACGGTGGTTCAGCATCTGAGAAAAGTGAACTAATACATTTTCAGCCCTCGCTGTGGGACAAGCCGTGTGCTGTGTCAGCGGTTCTCACATTTTACCAGGCATTACAATCACCTGGAGGGCTTGTGAAAGCATAAGCTGCTGGGGGCACCTGGGTGGCTCAATAGGGTAAGCATCCGACTCTTGATTTCAGCTCCGGTCATGATCTCACAGTTTGTGGATTCAAGCCCTGTGTCGGGCTCCGTGCAGGGCTGATCTCTCTCTGTCCTTACCCCGCTCATGCTCTCTAACTTAAAATAAGTAAATAAACTTAAAAAAAAAACATAAGCTGGTATATAATCACTCCCATTTCTGATTTACTAGGGTAGGGGTGGGGGATCCAGAATATACATTTGTAAGTTCCAGGTGATTCTCACGCTGCTGGACATGGAAGAATCGATATGTTATGTCAAACCAAGGGGGAAATCTTCACAACCCGTAAACTATCTTTACACCCTTCTAACAGATGAGGAATCTGAGCAGCCCGAGATACTTTCATAACTTGCATGGAATTTACATAGCTGGTAAATGGCAGACCTTTGACTTAAGTATGTTTCACTTCAAAGGTCATGCTCCAAGGCATAATAGCAATAATAATAAGAGTAACATTAGTAATAAAATTGTATAAAGTTTCTGTAATATGCCAGGTACTATCGTATATATAATATGCTTTATACATATTATCTCATGTAATCCTGACAAAAAGCCTACAGAATAGATTCGTTTATAACTGCATTTAATGTTAAATAACAATGTACATTTTGGCAACGAAACTTCAGTAGAAATTCTAAAATCACTGTATTTACTCTATGAAAGTCTACCCCTTGGACATAAGTTGAAATAAGATTTATAGTGAGTGAAATATTTCCATATAATGGGCTTTATGAAATTATTCCCATTATATTTCTAAATAATAGCTTCAATATGATAACAACTCTTTTGTTTCAATTACCTTTTAAATAATTCTTTTTCTGGTTAGCCCAAACTAGACTAATATTGTTCTGTATAGCTTTGGGCTTCCTGAGGGCAAAAATAGTTTTTCTTCATTTTCATCTCTTAAATACTCAGGGGAGAGAATTAACGTTCTGTGCCAACTCTATTTTGGAAACTATAGTGGGCACTTTATGTCTGTTTTCCTGCTTAGACCTTATACTTCAGCCATTTGTATGCTGTGCAGCCTTGGACAAGTCACGGTCTCTCTGATGTCCCTGAGCCTCACTTTTCTCTTTTCTTAAACAGAGATCACAGGACTTTACCCTCACGTGTATTAAGAAACGCCAGCATTCCTGGCACATATTCATACCAATCTATAAAATACTAACACTACAAAAATATGTCAACAGTGATTACTTACTGGATGATTTTTGTATATCTTCATTGTAAAGGTTGTGTGGTTTTTTCTTCAAGTTATTTCTTTCCTTATATTTTATACCTAAATTTACGACCTCTGATGGTCTGACACTGGAAGACAATAATACATGACGAAATAAAATATCAACCACAAAGGATGAACAGGCACTTTAGGGCTTTAAATACATATCTGACTCTGACAAAAAAAAAATCTCTATACTGTGGCCCTAAGGGTGATATTTGTTTACACTAATCAAGTCATATCTTTGAATAAAATGACTGTTAGCCAGGTGATGGTATAAAAGGGTAAGAGCTAGAGAGGCCAAGAGGCTAGTTAAGCAAAGATTTCCATAGCAACCGGAAGGTCAGAGAAAAAAACTATCCAGAAGAAAATTTTACAGAAAACCACACTATTCTTGCCCCGTGTATAAATGATACAGGCTAATAGGTGGTATGTGTCAAAAACTTATTCAATGTGAGGCCTGAATCTTCACTTACGATATCCAAAATGCAAAAAAAATTCAGTATCTTTGAGGCTTCTCATATGAATCTACAGGGCGAGTTTAGATCAGCTTGACTGCAAGGAAAAAATTTTTCTTAGCAAAACATAGGGAGTGTAATCATTATATAGTTGTCCATAATTCCTGCCAGAAAACAGGAAACGGTCTCAAATATAGTTAGCATCCACTGTTTAGACCTTTCCCTTGATAGCGACAAGTCGTGTTGCCAAAAATCATTATTATTCTCGTGGAGGCATCAGGTCAGAAAACACACCCATTTTCCGCACAATTACTGTGAGCCCCGCGGCCTGCCCTCTCCCTGCGGCCTCCTTTCCTTGAATCTGATAGCCCTTGTGGTTACTGCCCTCCCAACCCCTAGCTTTTCTTCTCAATTCTGCTGCCTCCTGAGAAACTGCGGAACCTGGAGATGTGTCCTATGCTCTCAGCCTCAATTTCCTGCCCAGCACAATGAGAGTCTTACTGTGGTTTTAAAGGAGAGGAGACGGAAGGCCGTTCAGCGATGTGCCTAATAAAGAACAGTATTCAATAACTGTTCATTTCCTTCCTTTCTTTCCCTCTGCTCTATTTGGGCTGTATTTCCCAAACTCAAGAGTTGAAAATATCAATACAAGTGAAATGAAGTCTGTGTATCTCAAAGTTAATATTGCGTGCTATTTGTACAGCTTTAAGTAGCGATTTATTGATTGCTTTTTTATACAGAAATAAACTTTCTGTTTTAGAGTAATTTTAGATTTACAGAAAAGTTGTGAAGACAGCACAGAGTGCTGGCATCTCCCTCGCCCAATTTTCCCTGTTGTTAACATCTTATATTACCATTTATTGCAATTAAGAAGTCAATATTGGTACATTATTATTAACTGAACTCAGTATTTTATTAGGATTTTCCTACTTTTTTCCTAATGCCCTTTTTCTATCCCAAGAAATCACATTATATATAGCTTTCTGACTCCTTAGCTTCCTCTGGTCTATGGCAGTTTCTCATACTTTCCTCGTTTTCCATGACCTTGACAATTTTCAGGATCCTTGTCAGACTTTTCTGTAGAATGTCCCTCAATCAGTGTTCGTCTGATGTTTTTCCTATCGTTAGATGGGAGTTATGGGATGTGAGGAGGAAGATGAAGTGTTATCTGTTCTCATTACATCTTATAAGGGTACATGCTATCAACCTGACATCACTGTCCATGTTAGCCTTGTCTGTCATTGGCCAAGGTTGCGTTTGCTAATCTTCGGCCCTATAAAGTTACTTCTCCCTTCCTTTTCATATACTACTTTCTGGAAGCAAGCTTCCAAGCACAACCTATGCTTAAGGGGGGATAACAATGGGAATTAAGCTCTATGTCCTTGATTGGGTGAAGTATCAACATAAATTATTTGAATTTATAGATTTTTTTAAGGAAAGCCTTGGCATCGAAAAGACTCGAGGCAGGTGGCATGTTTTCCCCAAAGCACGCTGTAATCATTCGCTCAACTCGTGCTATCTCTCATGAATAAGAACATGTTATTTAGCCACTATTTGGGCTTGGAAAACTACCGTGATAGTATCCAGAGTCAGTCATTTTAAGTAAGAGAATTTGTAACAATAAGAAGCTGGTGGTGGGTCCAGGAAGGGGAGAGTGTGGTGCAGTTATACCTTACAGTTAACATGTCTGGAATACTTTTTACCCCCCAGAAAAGTGTCACCAATATAAACTGAGGTACGAAATGTTGAGGGAGACCTAGAAATAAGGAGATCTAGCTTGGCATAGATAACTAGATAACACTAGACCTTTATTTTCCCAAAACATTCTGAATTCTTTCCTGCTTTTAGGCCATTTGCTTCCTGGAGCTCATCCAGTGATACTAAAATCACTTTGTCTATCTCCATTAAAGAGTTTAATCCACAGAGGGAAAGGGGTCAGCATAAACTAGGAGAGAATCCCCTGGGAATCACAACAAATTGTACTACAAACAACAAATCGTACTACTGAATTGTTGCTAAGGAAATACAGCCACGGTGATAAAGCTCTAACCGAAGGGCATTTCTATGAACCACTAGACTGTAGAATGAACTTCATGGTCAGAGTCCAACATATTGGTTCTTTTCCATAGACATTTGGGGAGATGGTTACTATGAAAATGCACACACAACTGGAAAGAGGCGAATATTCTTGAAATTCCAATATTCCTACTAGAAGAAGATAAAAATGCAGAATAATGTAATAAAGACACTGGATAGAGTTAAAACTTTGCAAAAACGTCTTACGTTTCTGGCAACCTTGCCATCAATTCTATGAGAATGAAAGGTTCTAACTGATCTCCCATTCTCTGGTTCAGGATAGAAGGGAGGAATGACATGTGACAAGGCCTCGGGAGCCCTAAAGCATTAGCAAAGGTCCATTAAAGGAAAGTGAAAGCACCTAGAGTCGTGGCTTGGATATAGCAGGTACTTGATAAATATTTGATCACTCAACTCAGAATCCAATAACTGTTCCATATTGTCACATGTTGCTTCTTGGACAGGTAACATGGAGTAGAGGCAAAATGTACGGTCTCTAGAGCCAGAACGCCTGCTTGGGGATCTCTGGTTCACCTTTTCCTGGTGGGCTGACACTGGGCAAATCACTTAATGTCTTTCTGCCTTCCTTTCCTAGTCATAAAATGGGGATAGTGACTGTTACCATTACCAAAGATCACAGGGACAATTAAATGAGTTAAACACATAAAGAGCATAGAACTGTGCCTGGAATATGGTAGGAGCTCTGGGAAGTACTGACTACTGTCACTTTAAGCAAGAATAATAAACTATTTTCCACTCAAATTAGGAGTCCCAGCACCCCTTATGGACAGTCTAATACTCTTGGAAACTATCAGAATGATGAGACCAAAAATAAGGAGACGTGGCACTTTCAAAAATAATAATTTGGCATAGTAGTATTTTTAAGACTCGAATTTAAAAAATTGAGTAGACTTTCATTTGTCATACATGGGCAAAGGATAGTTATTGCCACAGATTGTTGGCAAAAGTAGACCGTCAATCCTCCAAGTGCTTTATGTCATATAAGGCCTAATTTAAAAGAGCTTTTAATGTTTTGTGTATTTTTTCTTATAGCTGTCCATAAATTTTCTAATTTAATTTCTCACATAAGATCGACTGGCAGGATAATTAGGTAATCAACAGCATATAAATAATACTAAATATCAATTCTCTCCTAACCATAATAAGGAATTTGGACATCATGATATTTTCTCATGTCTAGGAAACATCCATTTTAAGTGTGCCTTCTGTCTCTTAGAAACTTACTGAGAAATTAACAGAAATTTCTGTTTCATTTCCCGTCTGATTGTTTTATCCTGGTTTCTGATAATTAACGCTTTTCCCATAAGCAACTTTTTTAAAGGTAGCCAAAGTGAAATATGTCAGATAGTAGAAGGTAAAGTAGACTTCTTTTTTGTTGCCCTAGAATAAGAATGAAGACCAATGAGAGAGAGAGTTCTATAAATGAATAGATTTGATTTAACATGAGAGCCATTCCATAATAAAGAGTGGTTCAAAAAAACAGAGAAGGCCAGGAGTTCCTGGATGGCTCAGTCAGTTAAACATCTGGCTCTCATTTTTGGCTCAGGTCATGATCTCAGTTTCATGGGTTCGAGCCCTACATCGGGCTCTGCAGTGCCAGTATAGAGCCTGCTTGGTATTCTCTGTTTCCCTCTCCCTACCCTTCCCCCACTCACTCTGTCTCTCTCAAAATAAATAAATAAACTTAAAAAAAAAAAAAACTTTAAAAAACAGAAAAGGCTGTCTTTAAGACGCTGAGTGAGATATTATTCAAAAAGAGTCCAGGACATGCTTCTTTTAAGGATGTGTTAGGATTCAGTCTACTGGATGTCTAACACCTCTTATGACTTCATTATTAAATTGTTAAAGGTTAATAACAGGTGGGGAAAAAAGTTCACTCTTACAAATAATCAAAAAATTCAATTTAAAAAGGTGATGAGATCTCATGGCAACAGTTTTAAGACAATGACAACACCCAGTGTTGGTCCAGAGGCAGTGGTTTCTATACACCAATCCTGGGGGAACCCACACGTCTCCAACGAGCAACGTAGCAAGATGACCCAAAGGCCTTTGAAACTTTGGACTCAGCAACTCCATCCATTCCAAGGAATGTATTCTAATAATGAATTCAGTTGGGTGTTCTAACATGTATGCATGAAAGTGTTCCAAGAAATGTTTTCCCAGTTAAACTTTGTTAACAATCTAAGTGCTTGAAAAAAAAGAAAATGGTTACAAAACTAGATAATAAATTCCTAAGGAGTCATTACAAATTTTGGTGTCTTGGACACTCCTGTTAGTTCACACAGAAATGTATTCACTGTGCATTTTTTTTATTATTTAAAAATATTTTTTAATGTTTATTCATATTTGAGAGGGAGTATGAGAAGGGAAGGGGCAGAAAGAGAGGGGAGAGACAGAGTCTGAGCAGGCTCCAGGCTCTGAACTGTCAGCACAGAGCCCGACGTGGGGCTCGAACTCATGAGCCTATGAATCATGAACTGAGCTGAGTTGGATGGTCAACCGACTGAGCCACCCAGGTGCCCCTTCGCTACAGGCTGTTTTGAGTCATAAAACAGGTTATAAGCTCTGTATGCTAGTCTCTATTTTCATAAAATGTGCCTTTATTTGTTTACTTGCCTGGAGCTAGATGCCTAAGTTTCAGTAACGGTTTTGCTACAGGTAACTTTTCATCTTTTTCCTTCTTGCTTATGTGTATATCCAAAATATCTCCTAAAGGACATGTGTTATTTTTGTAATAAATAAATACTCTAAAGTTATGCTGACTGAATTCTTCATTTTATCTATAACTTTTCTAGATGAGAGTAATTTTGTGTGAGTCCAGAAACTAAACACACTATAAATTAAGAAAAAATGCATGTCCACTGTGGTTTTTGTTCCCTATTGTGTTTCGTTTATTTCTTCCTTTTCTTCTGAATCTAAGGAAGGAAAAATTCCATTTCTCTGTATTAACTGTTAACATTAGGAATTTCAATTATTCTCTTAAGTTCTATATTTGTCTTCATCTCCCCAGGACTTAAATTGAAAATGACATTTTACCACCTACCCGCTTCTCACACATAAAATGATACAATACCTTAAGTGTTGTGGAAACCTGTTATTTATGCATAAGCCAGAAGATAATATATGCCAAGATTTTTCTCCTGGAGACAGGATCTTAGGAGTTAAGATGAGAATGTAGCTTTAAAGCATCTGATTTTTCCCCTTATTTTTCCCACTTCTCTCATTCTCTACTGGCTTTTCCTTTTTGCATCTCCATCTTTCTTCCTGTTTCCCTTCCATCTGAACATATCCTCGCCTGCATACAGACTCACGTATTTTTAACAATAGTTTTGCATATGGACAAGAACTGGCATGATTCCCTCCTTGCATTTACTCATCTTAGGAACAAGGCACGTTCCAGATAATAATATCCCCTTAAGAAGAATATAACCTGTACTTTCTTCAGTACTGGATGGAGGCCACGGAGGACATTTTGCAGTTGGCAATTACATTGCACTTGTATGTTTTCCATGGAGGGTCCTCGTTGTGCTCTTGGGAAAAGTGAAGGGTACCTCCCAATTCTGAGGATACGTTTTTGGCCCTTTTCTCTCAATTAGTTCAATACCTCCAAAGTGACATTATTCTGTACTATCTCCTTACAATAAAGTCTTAAACTTGTTTCAATCAGTCATCTGACTTGGATAAAGCAGAAATTTTCAAGATCACAGATATGTTTTACACACTGTCCTTGAAAAGATGCACTATAATAGAGGTAGCTCTGCTTCTTACTGCTGGAAATTTCTAAAGAAAAGTTGAATTAAGAAAAAAAGAACTGAGTGTGTCAATAGGAATAGGAATCCGTATATTAGCAGAAATACTCTTAAAGAGGAATGTGTTCTAACAGTTGCCTTCACTATGCTAAGAGTGTGACAGGAAGAGAAACAATGATCTCTCTGTGTTACCCTGGGGTAACTTCAGTTCCTCATCTGTAAAATTGAGTTGGGTGGCTGGGTGGGGGCATTTTATCATGTCTAAAATCTTTCTATTCCCAGCATTCTATTATTGTACAGAATTGGTCATGCTATATTTCTAAATTGAAAAGATCCTTCTGCCTGAAAGTAAAATGCCACTTGACATTTCAGCAAACCATAATTCAAGGAAATGGAAGAACAAATACCAAAGTGTAATTTAGTGTAACAGGATGTTTAAAGGGGATTTTTTTTTTCCCTTCTATCTCCCTGTCAGCAGAGGTCCAAAAAGTCTGAAAGCAAAATAATTAATTAGTTCGGAGGCAAAAAGATTCTCATAATCTAGAGTGAGGTGCGAGATTCCCGGTGCAGGACAAGGAGATTGCTCCGAAAACCAACCAGCTGACACCCAGGCCAGCGGCCATTTTAGGGTATAAAGAAACTGAAGATGCCGTAAAGAGAGGAGAGAGTTGTAGGTATGCACTGAGTCCCGCTCCCCCGGGACGCTTCCCTTTCAGTTCTAGCTTCCACTCCCGTGGACCAGTCAAAGAATTTAGTGTATGCCCTCTGGGGAAACCATTTGAGGGACAGAATGGATCAGTGGCTCCTTAATACCTGCAAAAGTCTACGGGCAAAAAGCCGTGGCTGGAGCAACCCATGTGAGTAAGGAAAGAAGGGGCAGCCAGGGAGCCATTGGTGTGGCAACAAGGTGTGAGCTTCCTATGGGCCAAGCTCAAGTTGACTCAGGAGAAGTTGTGTAAGTAGGGAGGCCTGCCATTGTGAGAGATGGTAACAGAAAAATACTGGGGGCTTCTGGGTGGCTCAGTCGGTTAAGTGTCCAACTTCGGCTCAGGTCGTGATCTCACAGTTTGTGGGTTTGAGCCTCGCATCAGACTCTGTGCTGACAGCTCAGAGCCTGGAGCCTGCTTCAGATTCTGTGCCTCCCTCTCTCTGCCCCTCCCCAGCTTGTGCTCTGTCTCTCTCTCACTCTCTTTCAAAAATAAATAAACATTAAAAAAAAAAAGAAAGAAAAACACTGGATGTGTATTACCAAAGGTAACCCCAGTTAGTGGGGCTGGGACAAAAGAGACTGGCCAAAAACGCACTGATTTGAAACCGGGCAATGCTGAGGTACCTGAGTACAGTCATTAAAGAACTTCCCACCCAATCTCCTTAATGTAAACTATGCCCTTTAGCTAAATATTGGTGCATAAGTTAAAACAGATAAACCACACTAATGTGGATGGGAGTAGGGGATATACCCTCTGTACTTTCTGTGCAGTTTTTCTATACCCCCCCAAAGGTAAAATACACATCGTAAAAATAGCTTTTCATTTGTGTCAAAGAAAATATAATGAATAAAATCATCCTTACACAAATAATAGCTTTTGAGCGTGAAGGATGGAATTATGAGAGCAGGGGCTGGCAACAGTATAGGAGACAAAAGAAATAAGTAAAACTCCCTGGCATTAGAGAGTAAGAGGAATGTGTAAGAATAGGATCTAGCAGAGTGGGGTGAAGAGAAGAAAAGGCTGAACAAATGAAGAAAAGGCAAGAAGAGTTAAAAGGAGAGTCATGTCTAATATTCAAAGTAAGCTCTTTGAACCTCTGTCATATAAACCCTCGTGCACGTTATCAAAACCAGGAGTAAATCTGACATACATTTTGAGATAGATATACATACACACACACATACAGTATACGGTTTTTGAGGAAAAGAACTCATTTCCACAATTAGGTTAGTAATGAAGCAGAAACAAAAGACTAGAAGATCCTGAATAGAAATTAAGAATTCAGTGGAGGCAAGAAATCAAACCAGCTATAAGCCTAAGAATACAAATTCTCCCTCCATCATATGCATCCTTGAAGCAGTCATTGGATATTCCATGGAGAACAGAAGGAAGTTTGGGCCAATCTTATTTAGGTCTTATCTAGACTCCAGTTGGCATCCAGGTAACAGTTAAAATTACTTACTTGTATGTGGAGCCATCTTTGTTTTTCTTATCAAGCAGAGGAAGTTCTGGTAGGTCTAAACATGATTCCTCCTTAGAAAGAAAAGGAATTTCTCTTATGTTTTCTTCTTGACTCTCACTTTTTGTTAAATTAGTATCTCTTTTAGGAAGGGAAAAACTGTTTTCAATTTGCCAATACTTTGCCTGAAAAAAACAGAGCATTATTTTATTTTTATGACATCTATTTTTCTTGAACATTTATGTGCTACGTTATTAACTGAAGTCCTGGGTACACACAAAAAAATTAATGAAGCATGGTTCTTCAAAGCCTTAGAGTTTTATAAGGGAGATGAGGCATACATATCTAACTTTATTTTTTAATTTATTTATTTAAATTCAAGTTAGTTAACATACAGTGTAGTATTAGTTTCAGGAATAGAACCCAGTGATTCATATCCTACATATAACACCCAGCACTCATCCCAGCAAGTGCCCTAATTAATGCCCATCACCCATTTGGCCCATACCCCCACTCAACACCCCTCCAACAACCCTCAGTTTGTTCTGTGTTTTAAGTATCTTATGGTTTGCCTTCCTCCCTGTTTTTATATTATTTTTCCTTCCCTTCTCCTATGTTCTTCTATTTTGTTTCTTAAATTCCACATATGATGGAAATCACATGATATTTGTTACATGTAACTTTAATAAAGGTAGATAATAGTGTTGTAAACAAATAAAGGTAAATAAATGTAGATGATAAGTGTTGTAAGAAACAAAGAGTCTCTGAAAAGATAATGAACTACAAAAAAACTTGACATTCCCACTTTAAATTCTTGAAGAGCAAGATGTATATTTACCAAAAAGAAAAACAAAACTTTTACCAAAAAATTACCAATTTTTCATACAACTGCTTTCTTTGCATCTTCCTAAAATATCTCAAAACCAATCAAATTATTGAGCATTTTTTTCCCAGAATATATGTTACATACTAGTTTTCACAAAATTTGGCTCTACATCTTAATACGTTTCCACCTAGCAGAAGTTCTCTTTGACATTCTATATTACAGTTGAAAAACAGAATCAATTTCCTTGTCTGATGTCAATTCCTGTTATATCCACAGGAATGCATGATATGTGTGATATGAGGGAATTAGGCATCCTTTGGATATCTGTGTGGCCTACAAACTGATAACCTGTCAGCAGATATTGCACAGTAAAATGCCTACATGAGCCGGGAAGATAGTGTCAATGAATGAATCGACTCTCATAAAAGGTGATGAACAGCAAATGAAGTTCAGCCCCAGTGTTCATCGTCAAAAGGAAAAGTGGAGACTACAGTGAGTTAGAGAACCCATTTTACAGTTATTCTCAGGGACTGATGCGTTCTTTCTCAAGAGAAGCAAGAAATCTGGATCTTGTATGAAATCTTTAGTGTTTAAATACGAGCAACTAAGTTGGGGTACCCAGGTGGCCCAGTGGGTTAAGTGTCTAACTCTTGATTTCAGCTCAGGTCATGATCTCAGAGGTTCATGAAATCGAGCCCTGTGTCGGGTTCTGCATTGTCGGTGCTTGGGATTCTGTCTCTCCCTCTCTCTCTCTCCTTCTCTCTCTCTCTCTCTCTCTGCCCCTCCCCAACTCATGTGCTTTCCCTCTCTCTCTCAAAATAAATAAATACACTTTAAAAAAAAAAGGGCAACTAAGTCAAATTTCAAACACTGGGTGAATAGGCACAACCGAAATCACTGGCCCCCACAGGACCAGGAGAGGTGCCAGTGCGCACACTCCACCCAATGCCACTGTGGTTAGTGCGCAAAGAGGGGCACTGAAGACATGCACATAACACCTAATTTCTTTTTATAATGCAATCATCTGACAGTCTCCTAGGACAAGGGTATTCCCACAAAAAAATCATCCCCACCCCATTTTCCAATGCTAGACATAGACACACCCCCACCTTTACTTTTAAGACTCTAACATGGAACCCTACCATAGACCCATAGTTGCGTTATAAAAACTATTTACACGTATGAAAATAATAACTTCGTTCATGATATATATTCAATCACATGGCACTAAATTTTAAATCCGTTCATCAGACTGCATGTGACTGGAAAGTCAAGTCTTAAGGTAGGAAATTAAAATACAGTCGTTGCTTTTGTTCCTATTTTTATCACTGCCAGACCAGAATTAATTCAACTGAAAAACAAACGTAATATTCGAATGTAAGGCAAAAGTCATGACACTGTACACATCGAGTTTGTTTAGCAAAAACTGTTCTGATCCCAGTATGTTTACTAATTGGGTCTCTTCTCCTTCATATCTATGCATTACCATCTGCCTTCCATATCCTTCTGTTCTTTCTCCAAACGAGTATCTCGTCTTACTCACCATGAGAGGGACATTCACTGCTGCTTCTTTCCAGTATCGACTAATATATTCTCTTCCCTTCCTCCCTCCTCTCTTCTCTTCTCACCCTACTCCTGCCCCTTGGGACTAGCAGCACCTATATTCAAGACAGCCTGATCAAAGAGAGCTCTCAAGGGCCGGGGGGTGCGGGGAGAGCCATCAAGCAGAAGAGACGAGGAAACCCAGTTGTTCCCCGGTCGGCCAGTCCTTACTCTCTAAGACTATCCCAGCTCTGATGGCTCTTTTTCCTGTCTTGAACATAAGGAAAATACCAAACTGTTTTCACACAGGCTTTTTGAGGCTAAAATCCTTCAAAATACAAAGACATTATAAAACAGCTAAGGACAAATATCAAAGGCGTAAAAATGAACAGTTTTACTAGCACATGCTTCCTAATTAAAATAAAATTTAGCCAAAGATTCTGTTTGGTGGATACAATATAGCACCCACACCTAGAATGGTGCTATTTCCTGCTTCAGCCCCATCTAAGGAAATTACACTCCAGGTTATCAGCCACTCGATGACGCTCTGTTTCTTTACCTGTTGTTCTAACCTCTTCCTCATTTCTCCAGAGCCCATGAGGCATGGTATACAGCAATTTAGCACTGCATTAACTTTGTCACTTACAGAAGGATCTTTCCAACTCATTCTGTGCTCAGAACTCCAGCTGTGCTCCTCTGTCTCACTTACCACACACCTACACTCATACCCATTTGAGACACCACTCAGATGCTCTTTTTCCTGACTAAGGAAAGTCTAGCACTTGCCTTATGTACAGGGCAGAAGACACTATACAGCTCTTGAGTGTTACCTTGAGACTGCCATATTACCCAGCCAAATGGGGACTCACTGTCCCAGATTATTTTCTGATTTACCATCACCCTTTGTATCTCACAGGGTTGGACGAAATTCTTTCAGGACAGGTTGACATCATCAAACTGATTCAAAAATAGAGTAACAACAGATTTTGTCTTCCAGCATGAAGATAATTGCTGTGTTCTCACAGCATGAGTGGCATTGGGGGCTGTAGGATAGAACCCAGCCAGCCAGACAGACAGAAACGAAGGTTTCAGCCTGACCTCACACCACCATGCTTCAACAGTACTGGTTGAAACAGATCTGTTATTTTGTCCCCTAAATCACAAAGAAAACAGGAATAGAGTTCCCGTGAAAACAAACAGAAAAGATAAAAGATGTGAGAAACAATAAATATTTCTTTTCTACCGATTCTCAACTTCCATTTCTTTTAATAGGCAGGTATAAATGAGAGCTTGGTTTCATAGGAGGAAGAGGGTAAAACCATGAGCTCTGAAATCAGCCAGCTTGAGTTAAAAATCAAACTCTGCTACTTATTAGCCTCTGTGAGCTCAGGAGATTTATTCAAACTCCCTGTACCTCTGTTTTCCCATTTGGAAAATGGGAATCATGAGAGAAATTATAATTCCTTGAGATAATTCATGTGGAGGCCATAGTATAGGGTCTCATTCACATAGGAAAAGTTCAGCAAATGTTAGCTATTGTTATTTTGGCAGGAGTAAACCAGATATAGAATAGAAAGACTTGTTTATTTCTAAAATTTTCCATATTTGATTATTACCGTGATTATTAATTGACATTGTCTTCTATCTGTTTAAGAATAACATGGTAATTTTTTCCACATTGCATTTTTACTAAGCACTGAAATGGAAGAAATTCATTTATTTTAGAGGAGAAAATTTTCTCAGAAATCCCGGAACATTTGGAGCTGTATAGGGCCGCCATCTTTCCATGTCTCCAGAGTCCTCCACTTGATGGCACTGTCACAGTTAATGGTACACAGGACAAGAGACGCCTGGAGCTACAGCTCCAGAAATGGAAGTCAGTTCTTTCATGACTAATGAATGTTAACAGCCAATGAGATTCAAATAGAAAGCAGCCCAAGTTCATACTAAATGTCAAGTAAATACTAGAATAATCACGAAGCAGTATTTCTACCTGACCAAAGATCCAGACCGGAGCCCCGCAGACGTCAGTCACGCAAATGCTGCAGTCTGCAGAGGAGGAGATAATTCGGAGACGGCCGCCCAGCTTACACAGCTCTAAGGAACTTATCCGGTCTTCATGAGGTCGGAACGATCTTATCAGAGTTGGGGCCTGTGTGACTTTGCTCTTACTGGGATGAAGACAGTACTCCTGAATTAAAAGAAATGCCAGAATTCTTAAAAGTCCAAATATTAAATTATCGCAGTGACATAACACTTTTTCTTAAAACATCTGATACGGAAATGAAAAAAGGCACATTTGGGAACAAAAATCTGTTCTTCAAATGCAAAAGAATAGTTCTCGATAACAGAGTTTAGAAAAAAGGTATTAAGTTTCCAAAAAAGTTTCTAACTGATTGGCCTAACTTGAGGCGTGGAAAGAACAGAAGAGGGGGAAGGGGGAGAACGAAAAGAAGAAAAAGTGAACAGGAAAGTCAGTTATTTGACAAAGATGAACTTTATCATGTGTAGATAGATGTATATTGTACAATTTTATAATATTATTAGAAAACTGAGCAGCTAATCAGTGACACAGAAATCCCAGACTAATTCAAAAGGACAGTAATGTTGGATGAAGGGTCAGTACTCTTTCTAAATCAGGTTTACAATCTCATTTCAAATAAGGTACATCCTAATTATTTATGCTCAAATGATGCTGCAGTACCTTACTGACAATACTTCTAAATTCAGTGACTGACTTGACTATATATTAAGAGAAGATTTTCAATATTGAGAAAAACCTGGTTTTCCCATAAATTATTTAAAAAATTTCTCTGCTCAATACATGTAAATGTTTCTATTAAAATACTCAGGCTGACCGTGTCTTCTCTTATCCAGGAAATAGACAAAACCAAATTCATAGTTATCCACCATAAAATGCAATCAAAAATAATAAACAGAATATGAGAATTCTCTCCATTTACTTCTATATTCCAGATTTTCAACTGTCCATCCAGATCTCCTGTGGCAAGGTATTGGTTTGACTTATCAGTAGACATGATAATGGATCCAACTCCACCATGAGCCAAAAATTCTGCCAGAAGTTGCTTCTTAAATGTATCCCAGAACCTGACATACCCAGCGCCGCCACATGACACCAGGTTAGCTCCTCCTAACGTGTAAGAGAACACCTAATTAGGAAAACGTGAAAAGAAACAACAGAGAAAAAGTATCTTCAGTGGCTTACCCTGTGGGAAGCATAAGGATGTTGGAGAGGTGGGTAGCCCTGATATCGATTTCTAGCACTTTGATTCTCTCAAATATAAAATGGAGATAATCCTAAGATACCCTTACCGGTTTGTGGGGAGTATTAAGTGAGCTAGGAAAGACAAGATGATCCATTACATTTAGTTCCCTTCCCTTCATTCATTATGTCGATAAAATTGGTGTTTTTAAGTTAGATGGACTTACTTTGTTACTCTGAATAAATTTACAAAAATGGTATAATACTCCAATTACATAAACCCATCTTTTTTAAGAACGCATTGGACACATACACCAAACAAGTAAAATTCCTCCTGCACAGCCCTGGACGCAATAGATTTAGTTAGAGCAGCATAGCTATTAATTACTCTGTGTGGCATCAAGCTTAGGATTCTATTTATGAGCTTGCTTTTAATTTCTCATCACGAATTCAGTGGAACCCCTTCTGGAATACTTTTTTGGTTCACAGGCCTAGAACTAACCTTTTCATTTTCTACTTTTATACGCCTTGTAGAAGCAGTCTACCTAAATTATTCTTCCGTGGCAAAGTTCCTATTATTATTTGATAAATCTGTGGATGACTTTCAATTTACTTCACAAATGTACTGCCGATTAACAATCATATCTGTTTAAGGTAGAAATAATGGCATGTAGCTGCTTCAGTGGAAACAATTTGGGAATACTGATAACATTAAGAGGAATTAGTGTTGAGGAAATGAGAGCAATTTCAGGATAATAGTTCATTTTGTGAATATAAGTAAGTTCTGGAAAATAGAGAGTTGTAGAATCTAACCGTTTCAAAGTCTATCCTAAATACGCCACAAGGTTTCTAAAACTCTATAAGGATATACCTTTATTGATTTTTAATAATGAAAATTTTTATACGAAAATCATGCAAATTTTCTAGCTGTAAACTGAATATGGGAAAATAAATATGGAAAACACAGCTCAGATATGTTCATTTTTCCCAAACATATAATACCTATATGTCTAGATTCCTATTATTAAGAAAAATTCTTTTAAAAGAAAATTTTCTAAAGAAAAGGTAAAAAGTACACATTATTCTCGAAAGCAGATTTTCTTTGGGGAAGGTGCAGGCTGCGTCAGCACTATGCTAACATAGCCACTGAAAACAAGGTGGAAATTGAGCAAATGGTTATTTCATTTACATAATATCAAACAACTACGGTGAGTGCTCTGATGGCAACAGTCTTAGCATATATCTCAGCAGAAGCTCTATCCTAAGCATGCTGGAATCTACCCTAAAAATCAGGACTCTGACTTATTCTGGAAAGTATGCATTTGGGTAATGATACCCAAAGCATTACCAAAAAACAAACAAAACAATTTTTAAGATAAAAGCAAACAGCTCTCTTGACCCGGGATCAGCAGTTATTTCACATTCTGCTATTGCCCTGATCTCCAAGTTTATCTACTGTTTTCTCCTAGCCCATTTTGATACTAGTGCCAGCAAAGTCTCAGCCCCTACCCTTCTGGCACATGTAGACCTAAGCCTTGGCTCATGTATTTGAAACATATTTCTTGCTGTGCCCTCTACCCTACCAGACTTCTTTAAGACATGGCTGGAACACTAATTCTGATTGTCACCCATATCAAATAGTTGGCCAGAGTTTTTCCCACTCTGATCCTGACCCGTACAGCACTGTATAAATCACACCTTAGGTCTAGTCTGGCTCCTGCTCCTGGATCCTTCCTCCTGAGCCCTGACCTTGTTTGCTGCAGCCTATGACCTCCCATGACTCAGCACCAATTGTTAGCTACACAAAGTGAAGCTCTAGGAATAAGCTGTCTTCCTTGCTCCCTTTTCCGATGGTTTACAATTATATCAATCTACAGTCAAACTCGAAATATATATCTTACCTGTCTCTGCAGTGTTTTTTCTTGCTTCAAGGACACAAAGCCTCACAACAGCATTATTGCATTTGGTGTCTGTCTCAAAGGAGCAGACTCCCAGGGGAGACTGGTGTGAGCTAGGGGCGGCCAGAATGGTTCCTCCAAGCACTGAGAAGCTTCTGAGGCTCTGTATCTGTGATGGACACAAAGCTAGGTGTCTTCATGGGGAGAAACATCTGCTTTTCAAACAGATACTGATGAAAAACAACAGGCCCGCCTCCATCACAGGTCTCTGGTGAGTCTATCAAGTCTCACAACAGGCTTCCTGTCAACATCCATCAAACTTTCCGCTATCCACTTCTTCAACACCAACGTGAAGGATCGTTTGATTCCATTTTTATTTTGCGTATTACGTGCACACTGACTGTGTTTTCCCTTGATATGAATTAATAGGGACTTCATTTTGTTGTCACTGTTGACACCTTAGAAATCCTGATGTATTCCACGCAAATGTGATTCTAATATGGAATTTTCAGCTTATCAGTCATTAACATTAATCTTGCAAATAATGTAATGTCCATGATCTGTAATGGCTATTTAAATATTTTTAAATGATCATTTGTAGTAGTATTATTTGCTAGTGAAGTGGCCTAGAGAGGACATTCTCGGTGGTCCTTTAGTTATCTCCTGATATCATCTCCAGGCCACATAATAAGAACTGGGAATATTCAGAATCTATGAACAGTCTGCACATAGTTATGAAAAAATCTGTACACGGAGATCTTCAAAACCCCAAAGCAAGACAACTATAGCAATGCCTCTTCTGTCTTTTAGAAGTTTGAGATTACCCGTTTTTCTTACTTATCTATCTCTCTGTGGTTTTCATTGTAGCCACAATTAGGTTTGCCATAACAGCAAGACGTCACTCTGCTGCAGGCCAATATAGAGGAAGAGGCAGAATTGCACCCTCTCCATGGAGAGTTCAGATGAACCCTAGTGGTTAGGTCTTGGCACACAGAACAGGTCAGGGTTTTGTGCCTGCAGGCAAGTAAACCCTAAACCTCTAAGGGCTTATTCTTAACAAATTACTCCCTCAGCTTTCACACACAGAAAAGCTCTATCTGATGACTTGTCCTTTCCTACGGTCCAGTTCAGCTCTGTGAGCTTATCCATTTGAGACAATAGAACCTCACTGGGCCGTGAGGAATGACATATTCATTACCTAAATAAATAAGTCTAAGGAAAAATCTTTGGTATCTAAGGAAACTGAAATAAAATGTGAAAGGCAATTGTCAAGACATTTTGCTTAAGTATAAAATATTCATGTGCTCTGCTAAACTCCCATAAAATACAATATACTTCTGTCTCACGCTCCTCACAGGTTTCTAAAGCAAGAAATAATTTAAGATTTCCAGGTGGCATAATATTTAATACAAGCTCTAGACTGAGCCTGAGCAGCCTACCAAGTGAACACAAGTTCCGATTTTCCTACTAAGGGGTACCAAGGTTCACTCAAAGGCAATTTGGGGAGGTTTATTGGCAAAAACTAAACTAGATGGAAATGAGAGGCCTGCTCCCTGCTGCCAGTAATTCAGAAAAGCTGATGTGGCATAAAGACAAGCAACAGCACGCCATGGAGAATTTGCTAAGCCAAGGAAATCTCAAGGTTCTTTTTAGTCACTTTGACAAGACAACGGTACCACTAATCCCTTGTGCTTATAGCCAATCATCTATAATTTAGGAGCAAGCTGTATCGGGTACATGCATAAACAGCCAAGCCTACTGTGGTTTGACTCGGCCACATTATTTTAGTTTCAAACTTGCACTCACCCCATTTTGATTTTAGCAGCCTCTGGTAATCAGGGTGAAGGACGTAGTGAGCGATTTCTGTGCTGTTGTTCCACAGAATAATTTCTCCGTCATAACTCCCTATATGAGCCAGGAGGGTGAACATAAATTGTCAGAAAGTTTGAAAATATGAGCAACAGCAATGAGAAGTCAGTACCATTAATATCTTACACAGAGTCCGGCACACAGTAGGTACTCTGTATTTTTGGAAATATGAATGAATAATAACTAGTATTTTTATTAAACTTTAGAGCTTATAATCCTCCTAGCATACCTGTGTATTCACTGTGATAGAAATTACTGTCACATCTTTTTATTTGATAGAAATCAGTCATTCAGAATAAGGGCTTTGTGATTAAACAACTTGAGTTTGATCCAAGTTCTGCCACCTACTGGCCGTGCAAATGTGAGCAAGTTATTTAACTCTACCTAATGTCACAATCTCTTCATCTATAAAACTGGATTAAAAATTGTGTTTATTTCATAGCATTGTTGTGAAGAATGGAAAGTACTTAGAATAGTGCCAAGCATATTATAAGTACTGTTCCTAATAATCATTATACTTTTATTTATTGAGTGAAGGCAAGCAAATCAAATCATTCTAGATATCTGTTTCCCTCATGCATTCATCTATTCTTGTGTGTGTGTGTGTGTGTGTGTGTGTGTGTGTGTGTGTGTACATGTACACGTTTTCTTTTCCTTCCCTCCCTATATTCTTCATTGAATAATACTTTCTCCAATTCTAAAATTTTCCCTATTGTAAGTCCTTCCCTACTGCTCATCACAGAAAGTATAGAAAAGCCCAAATAGTGAGACTTGGTCTGACCAAGCTTGTCCTGGGGAGAAGCAACGCATGACCAGATTGCTGCTCTTAGCGGCTCAGGGAGGAGAGCTTCCTACTGAGCAGATAGTCAATGTCAAGTGAAGAGGAGAACAAAAGAGCTGAGTTTGAGTAGGATATACCAATGGTATCTTTCTTGTGATTTGGAGTAATACATACTAAACTCTGTATTGGTCTGGAAAGAGCAACCTGTAAAACTCAAATATTGGCAAAGGATGATGGATTTGCATGGATTTGCTGTACAGGGGAATACTCATCTTCTTCCTATGATTTTGAAATGCTTATGTTGTAAGGTGCTTGACTGAACATTTTCACATAGGACTGAAGGGACAAGAACGAATGAAGAAATCATCTATCCACCAATTACGAAGGTCTCTTAGGGCACTTCCACAATATAGAGACGCAGCCTTCTATCTTATTTGTCTCCATCACATGTCAGCATGTGATTCTCCCTGCAGACATAGACTTTCAGCAGCTATAAAGCAAATTCAACCCCAGAGCTGGCCCTACTGGAAAGTAATCAGGTAAGTCCTGAAGACAGTGGAAATTTAAGTGTAGACAGAGCTGTAAGCCTCATGTTATAACACGTAGTAGACATCCTGGCTTTTTTACTATAGTTTTCAATCCTCTTAATTGATGACATTTGGGGTTCTATTAAAAAAATTAGGTTGTCACAATATGGACTCTATAATTTCATGGTGCAATCTATCTTTATAACTTGTTTTCTTTGGCCAGAAATGATACAACAATTTCTGATCCTCTTTCATTTGTCACATCAAAGCATGCCCATGGTTCCTTTTAAGGGCTTGGATTTGTAGACACTTTGTAAGGTCAGTCTTCAACCAACATTACTTAGACGAAAGTGTGCCAAAGGGTTAGTATGCTCCCATTATGAAACATCTGAGTGCCACAGAAGTGTATTTGTTCCCATCATCCCCAACGCTGTTTCTGGGAAAGGATAATAAAAATAAAAGCTAACCATTTACCGATAAGATTACTGTGTGTCACATACTGCATTAAGCCCTTACACACATTATCTTACTCAGTCTTCACTTTAAACCAAGATATTGATATATTATTATTAGCCAGAGAAGGCTATGATTACGGTTTAAGTAACTTGTTCAATATGATGCCTTGGAAGGGGTAGCACCAGGATCTAAAGCCAGCCTAGCCATGCTCAAGAGCTGACAGTCATGGCAACTGGTATATTGCCCTGGAAATAAGAACCGAGCATAGCTGTAAGTGCAAACGCTGATTCCGTGAGAAAACAATCCAATCTGTAGTTCCGAAAAGGCTTTTTTAAAAGTGACTGAGCCAAAAGAAACCAAACGTTCAACCGCTGATTGTCAAGTGAAGATTCAATTAACCTGTCACGAGAGTTTGTGGAGGTAAAAATGCAGCACATGAGATATCATCACAGTGCTGTATTCCTCCTTTCCATTTTTCAGGCTGGATGAAGTATTGATTGAAGTTTTGTAGTCGAAACACAGTAATAGCCCTAGGAAAAAGGAAGTAGAATTGAGCTGTGAAACCAAATGTGATGTAGACATTGAGTAGCCAACATCTATTTGTCATCCATAATCCTGAGCTTCCCATATTAAACTCTTTTTTTGGATTTCTCTTTGAATTCGTGGTATATTATGAATATGTAACATTAGAAAGTTAATTACCGTTTCACAGCCATTAACATTAAACATGTATGCATTTATCAGATCAATTATCTACCACCAAGACTCTAAACAACGTTTCTCCATACGGGTACCATGGAACCACAGAGACCTTTTGTGACAGTAACAACAAAAAGGGAGATGAGTCTGTGAAGAAATAATGTTTGGTGGCTTAAACAAATCAGTAAGCTTTCTTTTCATTAGAGATTCCAGAACAGCTAACATGTTAACATTCCAGTGGCATTTTCCAGGCTTACTTGACCACAGAGTCCTTTTTCATATAGCATCTCGAAGTGCTATCATTTGTAAAACACACTTGGAAAATACCACTCCAAGGGAATAGGACTCGGGACAGATACATTTAAACAGAAATAATGTTTTTAAAAAGGCCAATATCTTGGGGCACTGCTGTGAATTTGACAGGCCAGGATGGGCAGAAAATGAACTGCCTGGTGCCCGGTAAAGAAGGGAGGAGCATGAAAATTAAATTGTGCAGGCATCAATGCCACCTTGTTTCCACCCGATGATTTAAGTTTTGGCTACCAGACTATAGTAAGTCTCTCTCCCTCTAGAGGCATACATATCCCAAACAGGCATTTATAACCACAGGCTTGGGGTCTCCACCCTCACTCTCTCTTCACCTATCTGAAATCCTGCTTCTATTCCTACTGCTCCAAAGGTCTCCAAATGGCTCTACCACTGCGACTCCTCACTCACTCTGAAGGATGTGGCTTCCTTCTTTTCCTTCTAGTACCTTCCACTTCTCTTCCTTCCTTCCTGATATCTCATTCCCTATTTTCTATTCCCCTTTCCGTTCTTCCTCCCCTTCTTTTAACATTTTATTTTATTTTATTTTATTTTTTTGAGAGACATAGAGACAGAGCGTCTGCAAGGGAAGGGCAGAGAGAGAGGGAGATACAGAATCCGAAGCAGGCTCCAGGCTCTGAGCCGTCAGCACAGAGCCCGACGTGGGGCTCGAACTCACAGACCATGAGATCATGACCTGAGCCGAAGTCGGCTGCCCAACCAACTGAGCCACCCAGGCGCCCCTCTCCCCTTCTTTTAATATGGACACTCCTTACTGTCATTCCTCTATTCCTCTCTCTCTACTCAAGTGGGCTTGTGCAGGGAATCCACATACTACTGTACATTGCTGTCTTGCTTCTCTACAATGGGTCTTAAATTTATCTACATTCATAACTTTTCCCAGTGTGGAGAAACTCCATTTGCCAGTTGATAATTCCATATAATGTTCCCATCAGCAACATATCAAGAACTCCAAATTTTTCATCTTCCCTCCACACCAGGTGTCGATCTCAAATATCCTAATTTGGTTAACAGGCCAGCATTCCAGCTTCCTGTGTGTTTCTCTTCCTCAGTCACGTCAAATGCTTAAATTCCACCTCTGTGAGAATTCACCATATTTATTCCTTTTTATTTTAAGCAGTCAATGACGGCTTTCTAGTTCAGGGCTCACTACCTCATCATTGAACAACTGTAACAGGCACTTGACCAATTTCATTGTCTTTAGCCTACACTTTCTGCCATTAGATTAATCATTCCATTTGGGGACTTTTAATATATATTCTTTTTACAGGCATTTCTGGTTTCCACCTGGAAGTCCATATTCAGGTGCTGCATGGGAGAGAGCCATGAGCATAAAGTGACTAAAATGAAAAGTGAAATGTGATAAATGCCAAGTAAGTACTTATCAATTGCTGTGAAGTCCCAGTACAGAAATCACAGAAAGCTGAGTGAGGGGTCATATTTGAGCTGGACCATAATAGAAAGCTAGGATTTGGAAGAGGAAAGCACTTTAGGCAGAGGGAACAGTCTGGTCAAACATACGGCTAATGCCCCATTAAAAAACATTTACCAGTTTTCCATTCTCTAAATGGCAAATTTTAAATGTGTGTGCCTATATTCAAGACCCAATACTTTTTTGGTCTAATCTACTTTTTTAGAATTAGTTCTCTCTATTCTTCTATCCTCGGTGTCCAATGTAAAATATGAATTCCAACTAATATTTGACAGAGCTGCTGGAAGTCATAGGATAAATATGGCTCCACCTGCCTAAGTGTTAATTTTACTTGAAAGAGTTTGAGGAAAATATTTTTTTTTATTTTAAAGTAAGGATAAATGAATTTATGTAACAGAATGCAAAGTTTGTCTGGATTTAAAAAGTAGAATACAAGGCTTCAAATAAATGTCTGGATTACAGGAACTATTTGAACTACTAAAAGTATTCAGAGGCAAAGCTTCTGAAGCACACTTTCTTATTTAGGAAAAAAATATTTAATGTTTATTTATTTTTGAGAGAGACAAACAGAGCACGAGTTGGGGAGGGGCAGAGAGAATGAGAGACACAGAATCCCAAGAAGGCTCCAGACTCAGAGCTGTCAGCACAAAGCCCTGCATGGGACTCAAACGCACGAACCGTGAGATCATGACCTGAGCTGAAGTCGGATGCTTAACCGACTGAGCCACCCAGGCGCTCCTGAAGCACACTTTTTTGTACAACACAGACAATATACATATTGTTCTCTAAGCATCATTCACATTTCTAGCTGCTTTGTTTTCATTCGTGGTGTGCTCATCTGTCCCTCCCATATCTATCTATCTGTATACCCATTATCTAAGACTCATCTTGTTCTGGTAGACTTCGTAATAACTAGAGTTGAAAGAAATATGTCTTTCTCTCATCTCATCTTACATTGTTCACATTTTACTGAAAACATTTAATAAATATTATATAGCTACACTCCCCTGCTAGATTATAAATTCTAAGAAACAAGGAGTCTTGTCTTATTCTGCAATCTCACAGTAGCAGGCATTGTGACCTATTCGTATTAGTGTTCAATAAATATTTGTCAAATAAATGAATGAAAAATTCTCTGTCCAAATGTCACTTCCTTAAGTAAGCCTTTTGTGACTACCCTATCTAAACACTCTTTCTTGAGGGTTAACATCCAAAATATATAAAACTTATACAACTCAACACCAAAAAAGACAAATAATTCCAATTTAAAAATGGGCGGAGGACATGAATAGCCATTTGTGAAAAGAAGACATAAGGATGGCCAACAGACACCAAAAAGATCACTAATCATCAAGGAAATGCAAATCAAAACCACAATTATATATCACCTCGTACTTGTCAGAATAGCTAAAAACATATAAAATAACAAGTATTGGCGAGGATGTAGAGAAAAAGGATCCCCCATGTACTGTTGATAAGAATGTAAATTGGTACAGCCACGGTGGAAATAGTTCCTTAAAAAATTAAAAATAGAATTACCATACGATCCAGTAATTCCACTACTGGGTATTTACTCAATAAAATGAACACTAATTCAAAAAGATATATGCAACCCTATCTTTATTGCAGAATTATATGTAACAGCCAAAATATAGAAGCAATCCAAGCATTCATCCATGAATGTATATATATATATAAATATAAAATAGAATATTACTCAGCCATAAAAAAGAATAAAATCTTGTCATTTGCAACAACATGGATGGATCTGGAGGATATAATGCTAAGTGAAATAAGTCAGTCAGAGAAAGACAAATACCCTACGATTTCATTCATATATATTTTGTTAAGAAACAAAATAAATGAACAAAGAAAAAAAGACATAAACCCAAAAAGGCTCTTAACTAGAGAACAAACTAGTAGTTGCCAAAGGGGAAAATGGCGGGGCAGATGAGTGAAATATATGCAGGGGATTAAGAATAAGTTTACTGCGATGAGAACAGAGTAATGCATAGAATTGTCAAAACATTGTATTGTACACCCGAAACTAATATAATACTGTATGTGATACATAATTGAATAGATAAAAGAAAAGACAATTTGAAGTGGAGAGCACTATAACTTACTTGGAGTTTTCAATTAGAATAAAACGTGATTTAAATTAAAAGATAAAATTAAGAAGACTCTCCCTCGAGTCTCTCATCCCTCACCCTACATCATTTTTCCTTATTACAATTATCAGTATGTGATGTTGTCATCTATATTTATTTGTCTGTTTTCTTATTGTCTCTGCTACCAAAAATAAGCTCTAGGGGAGTGGGGACTTTGTTTTTTTCTTTTCTGTATCATCAGTGCTTAGATTAGTACCTAGCACATAATAGGCATTTAATAAATATTTGCAGAATAGATGTATGAATTATTCTTTCTTTAAAAATCAATAATTTTAATATTAATATTCCTTTAAAATATTAATATGAGACTTAGCAAGGTAATATATTATAAATAAGGTACTTTGCAGTTCTGAAATTGCTGTGAATCTCGTAAGAGCTTTACATGTATATGTTTTCAATTTTTTCTTTACCTATTGACAAGTTTGGTTGAAGAGATTACCCTTTGAGAATGGAGAGAGTGGAGTGGGAGTCAGAGGGAAGAGGTCAATTCTATATCTCTTCTATTATCTCTCAGTCAAAATTCAATGTCAAATGTCTTTTTGCCAAGATACCCATATTAACTAGATATATTTGGGTAGTATGGCCCAAAAGCACATAATGCTTTTAGAAGATGATGTAAAACCTATCCCTTCTGATACTTGACCTTGTGTGTCAAAATACTGAGAAGCTAATCAGCTGCCACCTTTCCCTTAAAACCTAACCTGAAACTTTCCATTGAAGTGACAGTTATCCTTAAAACACCTTAAGAATCCACACTGCATTTCTTACTTGGTCCATTTCAAAGATAGCTTTTTTTTTTAAGTTTGTACTTTTGCCAGGAGTTAAATTGAAGTGCAGAATGAGCCAATTTTAAGGCATTTGAGGAGTCTGAGAGATTTGTTCTTTTGACATTGAAGGAGTTTACTAGTTTCATCCCATACCCATCTAAGATCCTGAGTCACTGTGTCATCTGTGAAGATGACCGACCTCTCACTGAGAATGTAGATATTATGACCAATTCTGTGAGAACAAAATTAGTTTACCTGACAAGTACGAAAAAATACAAAAAAGAAAAAATATACTAAAAACACAACCTCTTTTAGGATGAATGAACTGGGAAAATAACGTTTACCAAAACTTACTGTGTAGAAATTGTCACAGAAAGAACAAAAGAACACAATCAACTATTTGTTTCCTTAGAGGCTAATTGCTCATGTGTTATTAGTGCAATTATAAGAATCCTTGTTCAGTCAATTGCTTTTTAGGCTTAAAAGAAGTATCTCAGAGGCAGAGAATGTGTTCAGCATAAATTAGTTCATTTTTATTATTTTTCCTAAAATTTGTGGAGTCAAATTTTGGACACTAAAACCATCACAAAATTTGATTTGAGGGCTATTCGTGAATTTCCAACCTGCCCCCTCCTGACTTCCAACCTGGTTATTCAGAGTAAGTTACACTTCGGAAATTTTCACTCGGTTCTCACCCTAATAATAGAAACCAATAGTACCATAGTAAAGCAATTATTAAGAATTTAATATCTTCTGATAGATAAATTTTATTGTTGAGGAACCTCAAATCCCTAATCTAATTTCACTTAAAAGTACTTTTAGAAATCAAATGATATCAACAGCTGTTTATTGAGCACCTACTTTTACAGAGCTTTGTGAAAGATGCTATCAATAATATTTTCAGAACTACTTGAAATTATACAAAAGATTCTTTTTTATATTTGTATGAATCTAGATATTTTACAGAGATAAAACCTTAAACAGGTTTTTTCCCCTAACAGGAAGAAAAGAAATAAAGTGGGAGAAACTAAAAGCCTTAGTCTTTTTTTTTTAACGTTTATTTATTTTTGAGAGACATAGAGACAGAGCATGAGCAGGGGAAGGGCAGAGAGAGAGAGGGAGACACAGAATCCGAAGCAGGCTCCAGGCTCTGAGCTGTCAGCACAGAGCCTGACATGGGGCTCGAACTCACAGACCGTGAGATCATGACCCGAGCCGAAGTCAGCCACTTAACCGACTGAGCCACCCAGGAACCCCTATTTTTAAAAAGTATAGAATCATAGAACTTTTAGGGCAGGATAAAATCTTGAACTATTATGATTATTTATTTGATTTAACCAGAACTATACGTATTACATGCAAATGAAAAATTAATTGATCATCTATTCATATAATTTTGCCAGTGTAAATATGACTGGATATTTAACCAGGTATTATTTAATTTGCCCTATGTCAACTTTGTCTCTAAATATATTTTGCTTAAAAATGGTAAGAAACAGGTTTCTAGAAGTTCTGAATTTGCGGCTTCTTTATAACAGATTTAACATATTCTCCAGATATTAACAAATGTATTTCTAATTTTTTTAATCTTTATCTACTTTTGAGAGAGACAGAGACAGAGTGTGAGCAGGGAAGGGGCAGAGAGAGAGGAAGACACAGAATCTGCAGCAGGCTCCAAGCTCTGAGCTGTAAGCACAAAGCCCGATGCAGGGCTCAAACTCATGAACCATGAGATCATGACCTGAGCAAAAGTCGGATGCTTAACTGACTGAGTCACCCAGGCGCTCCTAACAAATGTATTTCTAGATAACCAACATAGTCTCTCCAATTCAGATTTTGCTTAGGACCATTTCACAGTGGACTTTTATCATGTCCTGCCTTGTGTGAGCTGATTCCCCAGTTAGAATGTGATGCCCTTGAGAGCAAGAATCATGTTTATTCATGTTCAGTACACCATAGCTCCTAACTCAGCACTTTCGACCAACATGCAGTTTAAAAATATTCATGGGAAGGAAAAAGGAAAAATAATAGTAAGCTAAAACCTTGAGGTATTAATTTGATAATACATGTTTTTTATGGGTTTCTTCAAACACACGAAACTGATTCATTAGCTCTGATTGACATAACCAACCTATTCAATCAGATTACTTAAGAGAATATAGTGGCTCTTCTATGATTTAATGACCCCATTTGTAACTCAGGAATGGTAGAAAGAGCACGGACTTTGGCATGGAATTCCAGTTCAGCTGTCTAATAGCTTTGTAATGTTGGCCAGGCTACCCAACCTCTTCAAGCCTCATTTTCTCCATTGTACAAAAGGACTGGTAATACTTAGACTCCTGGTTTATTGTGAAGAAAGAATAGATTTGAATAACTATCCTACTTGCTTCTTATTCAGAGTGTGACCATGATTAATTAATCCCTCTAGGTCTCAGATTCCCTGTCTACTTAATAAATATTAAAGTCATTCGACAAATACAATTGAGTATCTACTAAGAACCAGACACACACACACACACCCACACACACACACACACACACACACACACACTCTTATTAAATGTTATAATCCAGTCCTATATTAAATAAAGTACAGGAAGCTAAACAGCACAAAGACAAATAGGGGGCATATTTTTACCCTGGGAGTAAAGAGAGATGTCCTAATGGAAAAGATAAATGAACAAAGATCTGAAACAAGAATAAATGTTAGCCCTATGAACAATGTCTGGGGAGGGATTTCTAGAGAAGGGGAGAGAATAAAGGCAAGGCGGCGGGGGGGGGGGGGGGGGTTGGTGTATGTGAAAAAGTTTGGTTTACCTGGGACTGCCCTGAGAGTAACATCCTGTTTGAGATGAGAATGGGTAAGAATGAAACTAAGAATAGGCCCAGGCCAGAGGGGGCTTCAAATTATTTCGTCGGCACTCTGAAAGGTGTTAACCAAGGAGGTGCCATAGAAGGAATCCACTGTAGAAAGAAATTACTACAGCTAAGATGCACAGAATCTGAGAAGAATAAGGAGGCATTACTAGAGAAAAGAGCTGTGACATTCATCCAGGTAGAAACGATACTCTGAATTATACAGTTGTAGTCATAATAGGGACAGGTCTGAGAAATATTTAGAATATAAAACAGGTAAGACTATTTGGTTGGGAAGCTGAGTGAGAAAGGAAGAACCAAGGTAGATGTTCAGGTCTCTGACTGTTAACCAAAGCTCTGAAGCTAAGAGAGAAAAACAAGTTTCGAGGAGGGGAACAAATAATAAATTCAGTTTAGAATATATTGAAGTTGAGAGTGCGGTCAGACGTGTGCAGAAAGCAAATGGGTAAGTGAGCTGAGAGAGCTAAGACGTGAAGACAGAGACCTAGACATCTACAAAATATTGCCTACCTTTCAAATGAAGCTCAGGATTAAGTCAGATAATATGTAACGGTCCTAATGCTAGAAAGCGCTATAAGTAAAATAAATCAGATGCATATTTAGGTACCTTGGTCAATAAATGTAATATCTATCCTATCCTAAGCAAAATTATAAACCAATCTCTTTAGTTAGATAGAGCCTAAAATTAAAGCTACAGTTTAACTTAGCAGCCTCCCTCTGGGTTTTAAAGAAAGCCTAATAGGGCGCCAGGGTGGCTCAGTCAGTTGAGAATCTGAGTCTTGATTTCAGCTCAGGTCATGATCCCAGGGTCGTAGGATTGAGCTCCATATCAGGCTCTGTGCTGAGCGTGGAGCCTGCTTGAGATTCTCTCTCTCTCCGTCTGCCCATGTCTGCGGTTCACACACTCTCTCTCTCAAACTAAGTAAGCATTCGAAAAAGAGTAAGCTTAACAACCTGTCAATCATCCAGTTATTTTTTCTTTAATCACTGAACTATTAAGGATTGGCTTAATGGGCCATCCCCCCCCCCACTATAACCAAACAGTTGACTGGTCTACTTGCCTCCTTTGTTAAATGCCTCCCTATATAAAGGATTCTGGAAAAATCTGTCCTCATGTAAGGCCTTTGACTTACGTGAAATACATTTTTTAAATCTACCAATATAAAAGTGAAATAACACAACTGAGAATGCAGTCCTTCGACCTTCAGTTCCAACTAAGAAATCCAAGTCTTGACAACCTTGCAGAAGATGGAAACACTGGGGAAAGATGGAAGGAGTGGCAACCGTTCCTCCTCCCACCTCAGTCTGCTCACATCTCCCTCTCTAAGAATAAAGAAAGTAACCAACCCTCCACCAATCAGAACATCAGGTGTTCCTTTTTCTTTCTTTTTTTCTTTTTAAGTTTATTTATTTATTTTTGAGAGAGAGAGAGAGAGAGGAAGAAAGAGAAAGAGAGAGAGAAACCCAGGCCGACTCCACACTGTCAGCCTAGAGCCTGACATAGAACTCAATCTCAGGAAGTGTAAGATCACGACCTGAGCCAAAATCAAGAATTAGACACTTAACCGACAGAGCCATCCAGGTGCCTCCTTCTTCTTTTGTTTTTGTTTTTGTTTTTAAAGTAAGCTCAATGCTCAGTGTGGGGCTTGAACTCACAACTCAGATATCAAGACTCACATGCTCTGTGGACTGAGCCAGCCAGGCACCCCGGTGTTCTTCTAGGCCACTTTTAGAGGATTGTCCTCATTTAATCTTTCAAAACTGACTTCCATAAGCAATCAAAAAAAAACCTTACCATTGACACAAATTTCTAACTACGGATATCTAAAAAATATAACTAAGAAAACAGTACCACCAAAGTTTGGACTTACACTGATTAATTTTTAAAATTCTTTTTCAAAGAATTTTATGTCCAAAATTTCAGTTGGATCAGCTCTCTACCTCACATCTACCATGACATAATATTTGAGAATTAAACTTATTTATTGCCACAGCCCAACAGAAATTATTAGGCCACAGTCTGCTAAGAGATAGTCATTAATGGATCATGACTGTTCCCAGGATATGAAGAAGCCTTGTTTTTCAAAGGTGAAGATTATTGAATTCTTTTTTTTTAACTTTTTTTAATGCTTATTTATTTTTGAGAGACAGAGAGAGACAGAGTATAAGCAGGGGAGGGGCAGAAGCCAAAGCAGGCTCCAGGCTCTGAGCTGTCAGCACAGAGCCCAATGTGGGGCTCGAACCCATGGACCACGGGATCATGACCTGAGCTGAAGTCAGGTGCTTAAGTGACTAAGCCACCCAGGTGCTCCTTGAATTAATTCTTAATATCAAGGAGAATCATGCAGATTATGTTTTCTCTCCTTAGAGTCAAACTACCCCTGAAAACCAAGCTGTAAGTGGCATTATGTGTTCTCGTCTGCACACGCACATTTGTGTTAGAAGAAAAAGTCTTTCATGTGATGGATAAAAATCCCCAAATATATACTGCTAGTTTTCAAGGTATAAAATTGAATTAGAAACCTAACTTCGAATCATGAAGATCAAAATTCCCTAGTGGAAATGTGGGGCAAATTACCTATTAGAGCCATATTTTGTGAACTGTTGAATTTACGGACAATGTATTTTCAGAAAATATCACGCTTTAATGTTCCTAGTGCTTATACAATGCCATAGAAAAGGTCCTGTTTATGATCCCTTAGTTCTCTCAGGAGAAAAAGAAAGAAAAGTAATTTTCCTTCTAATGAAATGGAAGAATCGCTCCTTGAGAACGGAAAGCAGGCTGTGAGAGCACTCTCTGCCCTGGTATGAAGGAAGTGCTCACACAGAATTCAGTGGCCTATTTCCCTCTTTGCCGCAATTTAAAGTAAGTAACGAGAAAAGAAGAAATGAGTTTCCTCGATAGCTGAAAGAATATTATTTATACTTTAAGAATTTATTGGCTATAAAATTTTGGAAACTTTTGGAGTTAATACTTAGGAAGTGAGTATTCCTGTCTGGAATGGTCAAAGAAAAAGATTCCAAAAGCCAGAAGAAAGGCTTCTCACACCTCTCAAAGCTGCTTGAGCTAAGTGATCTTACAATGTTTAGTCACTAAGCACTCTCCGTCAATCCAACCAGTTTCACTCACCTAGATCGCCAGCAAGTTAATGACTCAGAGTCGGTCAAGATGTCTACATTGTTTATGTTTTAGATTTTGCTTCAAATAAAAACACTCTCCTTCTGCCCTCCTACAGTTTTGCATGACGTATACCATACCTCTCCCAGCCTGTAACCAGTATTGTCTTCTGAAGAACCAGGATTTGTGAAATATCCACAGCGCCCTCTTGCCCAACATTTAGGGTGTGGTGACAGTATCCGTTGAAGTCCCATACCTTTAAGAGAAAAATTTAAATCACCTTTGAGACGAGAGAAGAAAATATATTCTTTAGTGAGTAAAATAACACAGTGTAATCGGATTAGTTTAAGCTTTTGTGTTTACATTCAGGACTAGGGTTGATTCACTTAGGGTTTGTAATAATTAAAGAAAATTCTCTCACCATTTAACCCACAATATTTATAATTCTACTTGTAACCCTATCAATCTATTCTAATAATAGTTGACTCAAAGGCTATAAATTAGTATGTATTTTTAAGGGAGAGACTACAAAATCATGTAGAGTTACATTCTGGAGTGCTGAGATCATGGTTCTTCTCTAAATAAATCTCTCTAAATTGCAGTTTCCTCATTTATGACACAGGAAGCTTAGTCCTCTGGGACATTTGGAGGATTAAATGTCTAATACAGAGCCTGAAACACAGTCTTTATGTAGAGGTTTCCCATCTGCTCCCATAAATTGTCCTATTGTGAGTGGATGTCAGATTCAGTCCTACGGAGGAGCAAGGACTCTGAGTTTACTTCCTCAGGCAGTGGGTCAGGCCCCAGGCCCCATGGGGGCACTTTACAACAGAACATCATTAGGTCACCAGCAGTTAAAACTAAGCCCTGCTATGAAATATTGCTGGTGCATCATACACAAAGACCGAGTTGGCACTATCAGAATTAAGTTGCTTATTAAACCCTTTGACTTAAAAATTCAACTTCTAGAAAATTATCTCACAGAAACCCTTAGATGTGTGAAATGACATATTTTGAAGGCTATTTTTTAAAGATTTTTTTTAAGTTTATTTATTTATTTTGAGACAGAGAGAATGAGTGGAGGAGGAGCAGAAAGAGAGGGAGACAGAGGATCCAAAGCAGGCTCCAAGCTGACAGCAGAAAGCCCAATGTGGGGCTTGAGCTCACAGACTGTGAGATCATGACCTGAGCTGAAATCTGATGCTTAACTGACTGAGCCACCAAGGCACCCTTGAAGGTTCTTCTTGAAGCACTGTTTATAAAAGCTAAAGACTTGAATCAACTCAGCTGCTCATTAACAAGGGACTAAACAATCAGAATATTGAATATCTATACAGTAGCATATAATGCAGCCATTAAAAAGAATATGTCATTTCCATATTTCTAAGCTCTGCCAAAACTGGACCAGCTATGAAACCTTAAAAAAATTTGCTGTATCTCCTTGGGCTTCAGTTTCCTCCTCTATAACACTAATGTAATAATAGTATCAGCTATATAGATATATATGGGGGGGGGCGGCTGTGGGGGTGTCCATGTAGGTTTGTACATATAAAGTGCTTACAACAGTACCTGGTTGTTAGTAAGTATGCAATAAAAGTTAACTACATTATTATTATCGTATGCATTCATATGAATCAATATCCAAGACAGAAAATGCAAAATGCAGAACTTCGTGTATACTAGGCTGCCATTGAGAAACAAATGGTGCTCACGGGCTAGAAGGATGCATGAGAAACCAGTAACAGTGGTAGCTACGAGGGAGGTGAGAAAGAGACTTTCTTTTCACTGTATAACTCTTTGATATTTCAAGTTTTACTCTATGCATACATTAATTATTCAAAACACTAATTAATTAAAAATCAGACACTTCAGAGCCATGATAAATAGGGCAATACTTTTAAATCTTTGATGACATAGGTACTGGTTTTGGATTCTAAATTATAAATGAGATTGGAAAATGTCATTCATTCCCATCTCTTTATAGAATATGTCCAGAGCAGCTCGGCCCTGATTTATACATCCTACCATCCTACACAGAGGTTGCCAAATTTCAGGATTCTGTCGTGTTATTACGATAAAGATAAATGTACTTTCAAAAACTGTGATTATACTACTAAATTCACATTAACTTCTAAGAGGCAAGGCTTGAGCTGACATGTTGAACGGCGCACATGATCTTCACCCATGTCACTTTGTTGTCCTCTAAACATGGCTCTTACCGAGCCCACCTAAAATAACACCACACATAGGTATCGTGAAGATCTGACTGTCCCCAAGTCCTATTAAGTCTTTAGCTGGGACTATCTGCAAGCTTTTAGCAACCATCTGCAAGTCTGCCCTACTCCAGACTGTGTTACTCACTACTTTCCAAGACAGGGGTAAAAGGAACCTAATCTATTCATTTCATTTCTGAGTTCAGTCTCATACCCCAGGACTAGTAAGTGGGATGCTCATTGCTCCTTTTACCTAGGCCTGTCTGACCCTCCAGCTTCGGTTGTCCTTGTTTTATTCCACTTTGACTACTGGGGTTGGAATTGTCCCATCACCTTCAGACGCCTTACCAGTTCTCTTGCAAACTAGATTACTTAAACCCAAGCTCCCAGTCCCTAACCTCATGCTGTTAACCTTCCCAGAGGCCCAGCTCTGTTGATTTTCAGAAATTCTCATTGCTGCCTGCCATAGCACCTCCTTCATGTTGCCAAGTGCCAGCCTAGAATCCCCCTGAACTCCAACTTCCATCATGTTCTACCCACATAACCAGATAACCTTCCATTAACCTCCCTTGCAGGCTACCGGCATGCATCATACACCCCCCCATGGAAGGAACACCTAATTAATACCCTTCTCATTCCAGTTATGACAGAAGTTTGAGAACCATTCAAAGCTTATTCTGGGAAACTGCCTTCTGTTGCCTCAAAGTGTCACAAGCCATCTCCAATCAAAGACTGTCATTAGTCTCAGAGCTGAGGGGAGCAGAGAAGATTCACTGGTAGGCATGATTTCAGATAGCAAATATCTAAGCTTTGCATGAATATTTGATCATTCTTGTAAAGTATAATAGCACTCTTCTCCCAAAAGAAATTAGTAATAGTTATAAAATAATAAAAGTATTATTATTAAAGTATTACATACTGTAGGTTTAGGATGATAATAAACAAGATAATGATTGTTCTTCCTACTATCCTTCTTCACTGTCTCACTTGCCTTCACAAAAATGTGCAAATTATAACATGGGTTGATTTTGAAATGTTCATTTGCCCCCAAATTTGCATCTATGCCATTTTAACAAGTGTTCTTGGTTGCCCTGATTTCTCATTTTACAAACTAAGAAGAAGAAAACCAGGCACGTTAGCTGAAGCATAGGAAAACTATTCGGACTTCTTATTCCCCAAAGTAGTCCTCTGTCCAGAACCCTGAGAAAGGCTTTCTGAAATAAGTATGCCAAGTTGTGTTTTTATTCTAAATAATTTATTCAGAAAAATCATTTATTCATTTCTCCACTGAGGTGGTTTTTTTTTTCTCCTAACAGCTTTGTTATTATGGTGTAGGTTATTTAACTCTTCTAATCTTGTCTCATCTTTCCTCTTGCATGGCTAAAAAGGCAGAAACGAATATAGCTATAGCCGTGTCTCTTCGCACAGTAGTTTAGCCTCCTCATATGTGGATAGAAAGCATCACTGTTCTCACCTTTACAGTCCCATCTGTGCTGCCAGTCAAAAGCCGTGTCTCATTTGCATCAAGGGCCATAGTGCTGATTTCTGCGTTGCCATGGCAACCCGTAAACTGTTTGATTTTCTGCCCAGTGTCTATCATCCAGAAGGAAACAGTAGACCCCTCATCAGAGCTGATTACCTAAGAGAAAATAACATTGTAAAGAAATTAAATGTAGTCCAGAATCCACCGTTTTTATTGCAATAAAAAATATCTAATCTGTGAATTTCCGATGAGATCCACCACCTGCCACCCCCCACCTCTCCCCACCTCCGCCATAGTTAGAGACACATTTGTAATATATTTACTTCCTCTTTGTTAAGCTGATAAACATTTCAATTCTTAAGCCAGGACTGAGGTAATGAAGTCATGCTTCTCTTTCCCAGAAAGCTAGGACTTTACTTCCCTTACCCTCCATTCAGCTTACTGCCTAGAGGCCCTACTGAAATCAAGTCCTATTGAAAATAAATTTTAAAATCTGCATTTAAGTGAGAAAGCTGATTTTATTAGTCACAGTGCTTCAACACTATTTACTATATGAAAAGAAGCATTTTACTATATATCACTTCTGTTTAGCATTCAGAAAAGAAAGTTCTACCAGACATTATGGGGGGAAAAGTTAATTTTAACAAAATGCTAGAGCTATCACTTTCGATGCCATTAGTCCCTTTCGTCCTCCTTTCTCAAGGGGTTGTATATATTTCTACAGCTGAACACAATTATTGGTGACTTGCTAAAAACAAACAACACAGGAAGGTGAAATATAAATCTGCAATACATGCCCCAAGAGGAAGGCAACAAAGCAAATGCTAGAAGGGATGGGATCACATATAGTAGCCCAATGGTGAGAAATTTTATAATGGTAAGGCAACTGCTAATTTCAGCTCCAGGTATTTAGGCACACTTTAAGAGTTTAAAGTCACCTCACCCAGAGGCACCTGGGTGGCTCAGTAGGTTAAGCGTCCAACTTTGGCTCAGGTCATGGTCTCACAACTCGTGGGTCTGAGCCCTGTGTAGGCTCAGCACTGACAGTGTGGAACCTACCTGGGATTCTCTTTCCTTTTCTCTCTTTGCCCTTCCCCCACTCGTGCTCATGCTTTCTCTCTCTCTCTCTCTCTCTCTCTCTCTCTCTCTCAAGGTAAATAAATATTTTAAAGAGTCATCTCACCCATATGATTTTGGGACCCAAAAATGAAAAACAAACAACACTGCACACACAAATAGGTAGATAGGTTGTGGCCATGGCCTGAAGCAACAGGTAGACTTTGAGAGCACATCTAGCATGTCTTTATCTGCATAGGTACTGATGACCACGGTGTAAATGTAAGCGTATCAATAATATGTCAATTTGCGTATCACATTTTTATAATTCAATAGGTTATTAAAGTTTATCCAATGTATACTCAGAAGGCCTCCATAGCCGGCCATCACACATACAGGCATTCATTCGTTTTGGGGGCAAGCACTGAACAACCACTGTGGCCAGCTCCATGACAGCAGCAGGGCTCAGTAACGAATCCCTCCTCCGAAGGAATCTACAGTCTAGGCTTGAACATTAAATCAGGAACTTTACAAACCATGCCTATATACCAGATCAGAGCCTCCGCTTTAACTGAACTAAAGACGGAACATTTTTTAAAGAGTTTCTCGGGTTACTGAAGTGTGCAGCCTGGGTTGAGCCCTGTTGGGATAGATAGAGAAACAGACAAGAAGCAGATAAAGCCCAAACAATACTACAGGTTTAGAGGTCTCTCCCCTGGTTGTTGCAGGGGCACAGAGAGGAAACCCCAAAATCCACTCCCTGGGATGGGGAATAAGAGGGGAGGATGGTCCATCTGGGGTTGAAGACAGGAACGTGTATTTATTGGATGCCAAGCCCTTCACACTCACTATCTCACTTGATCTTTATAAAAGCTCTGTAAAGTAAACAATGTGAGTGCCCTCATTCTACTAGTGATGAAATTGAGACGCTAATCCGCTAAGCACCATTCCTAAGCGTACATAATGAGGTTCGAATCATGGGCTGTCTATGACAGACCCATCATAAGGCCTTCTCTTTTCTAGCCTAGTATTCCAGATGATCAAGAGTGTGCTGAGAAGAGAGAACCTATAGAGTACTCTAAGCATGAAAAACAATACGAAGTGTCACGGAGCCAAAGTACGCAGAGGAGGAGATAAACGGTGGGGTACCAGGTGAAGAAGCGAGCTGGTGACAGGTCCCGAAATCCCTACAGAGCCATGCTAGAGATAGATCTTCACTAGAGACAGCAGTCCAATGGTGATCAGAGGGGAAGCGTTGGAGGGGTGGCTGAAATAGATGATGGGGATTAAGGAGTGCACTTGTCGTGATGAGCACCAGGTGATGTTTGGAAGTGTTGAATTGCTCTACTGTACACCTGAGACTAATATTACACTGTATGTCAGCTGTACTGGAATTAAAATGTTTAAAAAAGAGCAATAGTAGAGAATAACGAGTCATGTGTATAAAGTTCTTCTTCCTGGCTAGGGGCCTTAGCTTTCACTAGACTGTCAGCGGAGTATATGTCTCAGAATTAGCAGCAATCACTGTTCTTGGTGAGGGTGAGGGTGATACGGCATTTTTTGTTGGTTGGTTTGCGAAGGTACTCCTGGCAATGACGTGGAGAACAAGTTGGAGTTGTAGGAAGACCATCTGGGGGCTTCTGTCCTAGTCCAGGCGAGAGATGTTCACCTGAAAGAGCGGTTCAGAGGTAAAGAGGAGAAAAGAGAGAGGCGCCCGGGCGGCTCAGTGGGTTAAGCGTCTGACTTTAGCTCAGGTCATGACTCACAGTTTGTGGTGTCGAGCCCCCGCATCGGGCTCTGTGCTGACAACTCAGAGCCTGGAGCCTGCTTCAGATTCTGTGTCTCCCTCTCTCTCTGACCCTCCCCACTCATGCTCTGTCTCTCCGTCTCTCTCTCTCAAAAATAAATAAATGTTGAAAGAAGAAAAGAGACTGGAAAAAAAAAAAAGGGCCACCATTTAGCAACCGTTGTTCTCAGCAAAGAGCTGATCTGAGCACATGAGCGCTTGTAGCCTTTTCCCCCTGAAATTATGAATTGCAACTCTGGATCAAACAACTTCAGAAATGATGTAAAACTATACGTATGTTACACATTTTCTCTCATGAAATCAAAAGTAGTTAAATATTTCATTACCGTTGTTACACAAGAGCATAATTTCTGGGACAAATGGCCTGAATCTTGAAATAATGTGACCTACCCCTTCAATTACCACTCCATATGAACTGACTACAGTGTTTCCGATTGCTTCCATTTGGGCAGTACGCACGGTGGTCAAGAGTACCAGGTCTGAAGCCAGGATGCCTGAGTTTGAAGGTCAGTTGTCTGACCTTGGGCTCATTACTTAACCTAAGCTTCAGTTCCTTCACTTATAAACCAGAGAGAAACATAGTAACTGCCTCAAACCATTTTTAAAAGGTTTAACTAAACTAATATCTATAAAGCATTTAACACAGTACATGGCATACAATAAATAAACCATAAAAGTTAACTAGTGTTACTTCCTAGTTAAGCTTTATTTGTCTGACTGTCTGTTTTGGGTGATACCGCTTTTCATATCCAAACCAGTTCAAGAAAAATATTCAATACCTTGCTTTCTTTCAACTATGACAGTGAATATAGACAATTACAATTTTAGAAGCCAGATTGTAGATGGAAATTTCAAATTAAATCAGACTCGTGAATTTCTCACATAATTACCTGTGAATCTGAATTGTACTCATTACAAACAAAACCATGAAAACATATAATTTTCCAAGCATGAGCGAAATTTTGATGGTTTTTTTTAAGAAGAGGTGAAAAGTTGTGAAGAGTTTTACTATTTCTATTCAAAAAGTATTTATTGACCACTTATATGTTAGGCATTTCCGTACTAAAAGATGGGCATTCCCTGATAAAACAAAACAAAACAAAACAAAAAACAAAAAAAACAAAAAAACAAAAGAAAAGAAGCAAAGTAAAATGTCACCATGCTCAAGGAGAAGAGTTACCTACTTTTCCAAGACTGGCGTCGCCCACATTACAAAGCATCTAATCATCAACCAGACCACTTTTATCTGCTGTAGACATTCAATCAGGGAATTAGCAACGTTCACACTTTGCTGCTTGCGGCAAAACTCTCCCTCCTCTGCCCACCTGGCTGAGCCCCAACACACTATTCATCCGTTTTCAGAACCTTTCTCTGCTCATTTAACAATCTCTCATGAAATCAGAATCAATAATGGCAACAGCATATAGCCAGTCGGATTTCATTTTATGGCAATCTGCAATCGCCAGGAAAACAATGTGCTGAAAAACAAGGACTGACTGTGTCACCAACATACGACCAGGATTACCAGACTCTTCTGTCACTATGACAATCTCAGAATACAAGAATAGCAAGGCAGGTGAAAAGACTTTCAAAGTCTGGTGAGAGCGGAGTGCATTTAACATCACTTGGCAGGTGAAGGAAGTGTTCAACTATGGGATGGTGGGGACTTCATTTTTAGCAAGCTGATTTTCTCAGTAATAAAGCCCAGGCATAAGTATTGGCATAATACTTATATGCCGGATTTTGATGATACCAAATCTCTTTAAGTTTACGGTTCTTTCCTGGCCGCTTCTTAACAGATAAGACCTCAACCAACAAGGACCTGGCAGGGCCCTGACAGTCTGCAGAGCAGAAATGACACTCCCCTAATAACTTCACTCCAGCGTAAACGGGCTTCGGGAGCAAATCGTTCTCCACCTTATGTACCCGAGTTAATAACCGTTTAGGAATATATGGGTCTTTTTGTCTCTCTCATCTGAAGCTGTCACAGCCAATGAGACAATTCTAAGAGATACGAGGTTGTATCCATGTCCCCTAATTGGCTTCTTATATTCCAACAGCAGTAGGCATTTTAGTTGTCTTTATATGCATTCCAAGCCCTAGGTCTAAGCAAGAAGGGAAATCAAAAATTCCAGCAGCAGATATCGCTGGCTACCAAGGGATGAGGACATTTGATTTAATTGCTGTTTATAGTTCCATTTTTCAGTCAGTGCTGTTTGAGGCCCCATAATATAAAGCAGGCTATCTCCTTTATTTCTACTATGCATCAAATCTCTAGAAGTTACATCTCTATAAGTAGTGAGGCCAGGGGGATGATAATATCTAAGTATTGGTACAGAAAAATGATTTAAATATTTTAAAGCAGCCATTCTCCACTTATAAATCTTATTTATTACCTCTTTTAATTTGTAATTTGCACTTTCAAATGCATTCCTTGAGTTTACTGAACCCCTACAATATGGAAGACCCAGGATCTAGGCATTGGGGATTCAGCAGTGAACAATTCCTGCCCTTACATTTCGTGGGGGTAGAGATGCAACCAGACGAGAAAATAAAATAAAATAAAAATATACGGCTCGCAGTGATAAGCATTATGGAGAAAAATAAAACTGAGAAGGAGGAAGAAACCATTGGGAGTGAAGGCAAGGTCGGGGGCTCTGAGAAAGTCTCTCTGAAGAATCATTTGAGGAAAGATATGATTGAGGTAGAGAAGGGAGCCATATAGATACCTAAGTGAAGAAAGTTCTAGGCAAAGGAAACAGCAATGCAAAGGCCCTGAAGTAAAGTGCCCTCCCTTGGTACATTCAAGGACTAGCACGGAGGGAGCCGAAGGCAGTGTGAGTGAGGGGAGGGGCCGCAGGGACCACATTACACAGGCATTCAGGACACCCCCCAAATCACCCGGCACCCCCAGGAACTAGGTGACATTCAGAAAACTATGACTTTTGGCTAATATTTAGTTAGCTTTTACTCCTGCTTTGTTCCATGCGTGTTTATATACAATATCCTTTGCCCTGTACAAAACAGCTACAAGGGAGGTACTATACTCCCAGTGTTATAGATACAAAAACTCTTGTTTAAAGAAGTTAAAATCACTTGCTCACTACAATGGCAACTCTGACTCTAAAACCTTGCCAGTCCCTCATTCTAAACAAATAGCTGAGAAAACACTACTTCGAAAAGTAGTTGATTGGGCTTCCAGGTTCTGCATGCTTAGAAGTCGTCTGTCCTAACAATAAGTAAAAAGCTAAACAAAATTTAAAAAAAACTCAACAACGCTTCTCTGATCAATAATAGAAACAATGTTGCAGGGCAAATTGCTACCAGCCGGAACTGGAGAGATCAACAGGCAAGTAGAGAAAATAACACTTTACCAGAGCAGAATTCGTGAACCGGAAACTCCGCGGGAAACAATGCTGAGATAGAAAAACCAGAACTGTAATTGACGAATTGCTGGCGGCCCTAAGTGGACAAGTCTGAGAACTAAAAATTCCAGGGGGAGGCGGTCATAGGGGGTCCCCACAATTTTATGAGTTTTATTTTGAGGATATCGACCGGGTTTTTACTGTAATGTTGGAGAAAAATCCCTTCCTGCTTCTGACGGGGGCAGAAGGAAAGAAAGGGTTTCAAAATATCTTAGAGTAATTCGGTTCCTCTTAACAAGGTCTGCCCTCAGGGGAAGTTACTTAACCAGGGCCTCACCTGCTGGGGTTTTATCAGCACTTAACTGACCTGAGGAAGGAAAATGCCAAATTCTAGCTGGCTCTCGCCTTCCTATTGGACATAAGGGTGGGGGACAACTGGGAAGCATGTGTGAAGCTCACATGTGTCCAGAAGCACGACTCACAAAAGGCTGAGACCTATTCCCAGGATTATAGAATCCTTCCCCGCCCCCACACCTCACCACCAAAGTTCTAAAGGCCTATTTACAGCAGTTCCTTTGACCCGGTACCTTACCTCCCACTATCAAGAAAAAATGACTATGATAGGAGAGGATAGGGTTCAGTAGGCAGAGAGGGAAAGGTTAGGGCCTGAGGTCCCTGGGTGGGAAACACACACATTTTGGAACAATGCTGGGAGTGTCTGACCTGACCGCAGCAAACCCCCTCAGGTGTAAGGTTCCTCTTGAGAATGTAACAGATCCCCCTCAGGTTTCCCTCAGGAATTTGAGGAAAGACCTAGGTATAGCACAGACCACCCCTCATACAATGGAAATGAGCCAATCAGGAACGGACAACCCAGCACCTAGGGTTAACCGGCCAATAAGGGTAGACTCTGAGAAGGAACAAGGGGGAAGGGAAGAGGAGGGAAGGGCTAACCAAAACCTTATAAAACAAGGACCCTTCCCTATTGTCAGGGGCATTACTTTTGAATGTCCCCTCTCTGTAAAGAGAGCTTTCGTCCTATTCTTCCTTTCTAATCTTATCCTCTAACAAACTTTTGCCTGCTGCTCATTTTGTGTCCACCTCTTAATTCTTCCAAGCAGTGAGACGACGAATCCTGGGTATTGTGGTAAAAAATCCTGCCACATTACAAAACATACTAAAAGGCAAAAAAACATAGTTTGAAGAAAGAACGCAAGCATCAGACCCAGACATGACAGAGATGTTGAAATTATCAGATCGGAAATTTAAAACAACTATGATTAACGTGCTAAAGGCTCTAATGGGTAAAGATAGCATGTGAGAACAGATGGATAACAGAAGCAGAGAGAGGCAAATTCTTAGAAAGAACCAAAATGAGATGCTACAGATCAGCAGGGAAGTATGTCTTTCATGTGCCTACCGATAGACCGAACATGGCTGAGGAGAGAATCTCTGAGCTTATGGGTATGTCAGTAGAAACCCCGAAAACTGAAAAAGCAAAGAAGACAAAGACCAAAACCAAAATACAGTATCCAAGAACTGTGGGGCAACTACCCAAGGTATAACATCCACACAATGAGAATACAAGTAGGAGAAGATAAAAAGGAACAAAAGAAATACTTGAAACAGGAATGACTGAAAAATTTCTCAAATTAATGACAGATACCAAACCAGAGATTCAGGAAGCTCACGTGACACCACGGGGAATAAATGCTAGAAAAAGAAAAAGAAAAACAAATAAAAAGAAACTAGGTATGGCAAAGTCAAAGATAACATCCTAAGAGAAGCCAGGTAAGAAAGATAACTTATCTTCAAAGGAACAAGAATAAAAATTACATTTGACTTCTTAGAAAACACAATCCAGAAGGGAGTCAAGTGAAATGTTTAAAGTGTTGAGAGAATAAACCCACCAACCTAGAATTGCATATCCTGTGAAAATAAAGGAGAAATAGACTTTTTCAGACAAACAAAAAATAAATATGTTAAAAGAAGTTCTTTAAAGAGAAATAAAATAATTTAAGTCAGAAAATTGAATCTACATAAAAAGGTAAAAACATTAGAGAAAGAATAAGTAAAGATAGAAGAAAAAGTTCTATTTTTCTTGTTCTTAATTGATGGCACAGGTCAAAACAATAATACCAACAATGCACTAAATTATGTATGCTCATGTATACATACATGATTATATACAGACATATGCTAATATATAAGGGAAATGAATGACAGGAATGATACAGGGAAAACGAGGGAGGAATTAGATTATTTTGTTATTATAAGATACTAAAACTACTTGGGAAGTAATATAGTAGAAATTTATCTGGAAGTGGACTTGGATCTGTTATAAACGTATATTGAAAACTCTAGGGCAACATTTAAAAAGCTAAAAGCAAAATATACCTGATATGCTAAAAAAAAAAAAAAAGAGAGAGGAAATAGAATAATTGAAAGTGCTCAATTAAAACCACAAAAGGCAGAAAAAGAGCAGAAGATAAAAATAGGAACAAAGAACAAGGGCAACCAATAGAAAACAGTGACAAAATGAAAGTTATTAATCCAACTGTATCAATAATCACTTTGAATGTAAATACACTAAAAGAATAAATCAAGCCAGATTGTCAGGTTGGATCAAAAATTAAGAACCAACTATATGTTGTATAAAAGAAATTCAATATTTTTAAATATAAAAATACATGCAGATTTAAAGCACAGTGGATAAAGAATGATATACCATGCTAACATGAAAGCGTGTGCGAGTAGCTACAGTAATTTCAGACAAAGCAGACTTTAGAGCAAGAAAGTTATTAGGGATGAAGAGGGGTATAATGATAAAGGGTCAAGTCGTCAAGAACACATAACGATCCTTAATGTGCATGACTCTAACAACTGCATCAAACCACATGATGCGAAGCTGGTAGAACTGTAGGGAGAAATACATTAATCCACTTTTATAGTTGAAGATTTCAACACTCCTCTATCAGAAAGGGACAGAACCAGCAGGCAGAAAATCAGTAATGACATAGTTGAACTCAACAATATCATCAATCAAGTGGATACAAATATAAAATAAACTACCTCATACAACAGTGGCAAAATACATATTTTTCTCAAGGTTGCATGGAACATTCACCAAAGTAAACCATATTTTGGGACATAAAACACACCTCAACAAATTTAAAAGAATAAAAATCATATAACGTCAGGTCTTAGACCACACTGAAATTAAACTAGAAATCAACAACAGAATGGTAACTAGAAAAATCCCATAATACTTGGAGATTAAATGGCATATTTCTAAATAAGACAAAGGTCAAAGAAGAACTCTCAAGAGAAATTTAAAGATATTAACTAAATCAAAATGAAAATGCAAATCAAAAATTTAGGATACAGAGAAAGCAACGCTTAGGGGAAAACATGCATATATTAGAAAAGTTAATGCAAGTAAAAGTAAGGAGAAGAAAATAAAAAATTAAAATTAGAGCAGAAATCAGTGAAACTGAAAACCAAAAATTGATAAAGTCAATGAGACCAAAAGCTGGCACTTTGAAAAGATCAATAAAACTGATAAGAATTTTTAGTTAGGCTAAGTAAGAAAAAAAAAAGACACAAATCACCAATATCAGAAATGAAAGAGGGGACATCACTAAAAATCCCATATACATTAAAAGGATAATAGAGGAATACATACTATAAAAACTCTATGCCTACAAATTTGACATCGATAAAATGGGTCAACCTATTTAAAGACACAATCTTCCTAAATTTGCACAAGAAGAAATAGACATATTTAGAAAAAATAGACATAAGAAAAGTCCAGATAGGCTTATATCAGTGAAAAAAATTAAATCAATAGTTAATAATGTTCCTTTATTTTTTTTTAACGTTTATTTATTTTTGAGAGACATAGAGACAGGGCATGAGCAGGGGAAGGGCAGAGAGAGAGGGAGACACAGAATTCGAAGCAGGCTCCAGGCTCTGAGCCATCAGGACAGAGCCGGACGTGGGGCCCGAACTCACAGACAGTGAGATCATGACCTGATCAAAGTCGGCCGCTTAACCAACTGAGCCACCCAGGCGCCCCTTTATTTTTTTTTTAATTTAAATTCTAGTTAGTTAACATTCAGTGCAATATTGTTTCAGTAAAATTTAGTGATTCATCACTTACTTACGACACCCAGTGCACATCATAACACGTGCCCTCATTAATGCCCATCGCCCATCTAGTCCATCCCCCAGCTCCCTCTTTCCATCAATCCTCAGTTTGCTCTCTATCATTAAGAGTCTCTTATGGTTTTTTCTCTCCCTGTCTCTTTTTCCCCCCTCCCATATGTTAATTTGTTTTGTTAAATTCCACATGAGCGAAATCATATGGTATTTATTCATCTTTTCCTGACTGAGTGATTTTGCTTAGCATAACACACTCTAGCTCCATCCATGTCATTGCGAATGGCAAGATTTCATGATTTTTGATGGCCAGGTAATATGCCATTGTATATATACATATACACCACATCTTCTTTATTCATTTATATATATATGTATATACACACCACATCTTCTTTATTCATTTATCAGTCAATGGACATTTGGAATCTTTCCATAATTTAGCTATTGTTGATAATGTTGCTATAAACATTGGGTGCATGTACCCCTATGAATCTATATAATTAATAGTGTTCCAAAACAGGGGCACCTGGGTGGCTTAGTTCGGTTAAGCATCTGACTCTTGGTTTCAGCTCAGGTCATGATCTCACTGTTCATGAGTTCTAGCCCTGCATCAGACTCTGTGCTGATAGTGCAGAGCCTGCTTGGGATTCTCTATATGCCCCTTTCTGCCTCTCTCTCTTTCTCTCTCTCTCTCAAAATTAATAAATAAACTTAAAAGAAACTTAAAAACACATAATGTTTCAACACAGAAAGTACTAGTCTGGATGCGTTCACTGATGAATTCTAAGAAAAGTTAAGGAAGAAATGATACCAATTTACTACAATCTTGTTCAGAGGATAGAAGCAGAGGGAATACTTCTTGACTCACTCTGTGAAGCCAGCATTACCCTAACCAAGGAAAATATCAAAACCAAATACATTACGAAAAGAAAAACACAGACCAATATGTATCATAAACATAGATGCACAAATACTTAACAAAAGAAGAGCAAATCAGATCCAACAATGCATAAAAAGAATTACATAGCATAACCAAGTGACATTTATCCCAGGTATCCAAGGCTGCTTCAACATTTGAAAATCAATTAATGCAAACCATCACATTAATAGGCAAAAAAAGAAAAATCATGTGATCATATTAATAGATGCAGAAAAAGCATTTGACAGAATCCAACACCTATTCATAATAAAAATTATCAGTAAACTTGTGGCACTTGGGTGTCTCAGTTGATTAAGCTCAGATTGAGATCTCACAGTTGTCAGGCTCTGTGCTGGACATGGAGCCTGCTTAGGATTCTCTCTCTCCCTCTCCCTCTGCCTCTCTCTCTCTCCCTCAAAAAAAAAAAAAAATGATCAGTAAACTATTCACAGAGGAGAACTTCCTCCACTTGATAGAGTATTTGCAAAAACATACGGCTAATATACTTAATGGTGAAAAACGTCTACTAAGATCAGGTACGAGGCAAGCATAGCTCCTCTCATCACTCCTTTTCAACATCATATAGAAAAGTTACCTAACTCACTAAGACAAGCAAAGGAAATAAATTGTATACAGATGAGAAAGGAAGGAATAAACTGTCTTTATTAGCAGATGACATGATCCTCTATGTAGAAAATACGAAAGAATAAATAAAAAACTCCTGGAACCAACAGCAAGATTGCAGGATACAAGATTAATATACAAAAGTCAAGCATTTTCCTATAAAGCAGCAATGAAAAGTAGAATTTGAAAATAAAACTCTAATGCCACTTACATTAGCATTTACTGAAATTAAATACGTAGGTATAATCTAAAAAAATGAACAAGATCTATATGACATAACTACAGAACTCTGATGAATAAAATCGAAGAACTAAATAAATGGAAATATTCCCTGTTTTGTGGGTAGGAAAACTCAGTATTGTCAAGATCTCAGTTCCCCCCAACTTAATCAATATATTCCATGCAACGAGAATAAAAATCCCAGCAAGTTATTTTGTGGATATTGACAGACTGAATCTAATGTTTGTATGGGAAGGCCAAAGACCCAAATGAGCTAACACAATATTATAGGAAAAGAACAAACTTGGAAGACTGACAACTGCCAACTTCATGATTTACCATGAAGCTGCAAAAATCAAGACATTGTAATATTGGCATGAAAATAGACAACTGGATCAATGGAACAGAATAAAGAGCCCCAAAATAGATGCACATAAGTAGAGTCAATTGATCTTTGCCAAAGAAACCAAGGCAATATAATGGAGAAAGGGTAGTCTTTCCAACAAAAGGTGCTAGAAAAACTGGACATCCACATATAAAAAGATGAATCTAGACACAGACCTTACACCCTTCACAAAACTAACAAAATGGGTCACAAACCTAAAAACATAAAACACAAAACTGTAAAATGCCAAGAAGATGACATAGGAGAACATTTAAATGCCCTTGGGTTTGGCAATGACTTTTTAGATAAAACATGGAAGGTATGGTCCAGGAAAGAAATAATTGATAAGCTGGACTTCATTAAACTTAAATTTTTCTGCTCTACAAAAGATACTGTCAAGTTAATGAAAAGGTAAGGCACAGATTTGGAGACATTATTTCCAAAAGACATATATGTTGAAGCACTGTTATCCAGAATATAGAAAAAAACTCTTAAAATTCAATGAGAAAACAATCCAATTAAAAAATGGGCCAAAGATCTTGACACCTGACCAAAGAATGAATATAAACAAATGGCAAATAAGCATATGAAAAGACGTCCCACCTTATATGGCACTGGGGAAATGCAAAGTAAAATAATAATGTGATACTATACATCTATTGGAGTGGCTTCAGTCTGCAACACTGACAACATCAAATGCTGGTGAGGACTGAGAACATTCATTCATTCTTATTGCTTGTGTGAAACTGGTACAGCCACTTTAGAAGGCAATTGCTTTTTGGTTTTTTTTGCTTTTTATTTTTTTACAAAACTAAGCATATTTTTTACCATATAAGCTACCAATCATGCTTCTTGATATTTACCCAAAGGAGTTGAAAACTTATGACCACACAAAAGCCTATGTATGGACACTGCCAGCAGCTTTATTCATAATACCCAATACTTGGATGCAACCAAGATGTCCTTCAGTAAGAGAATGGATAAATAAATGGCGGAATAGCCACACAATGGATTATCATTCAACATTAAAAAAGAGAGAGAGAGAGTTCTCAAGTCATTAAAATATATAGAGAAAACATAAATGCTTATTACTGAGTGATAGATGCCAGTCTGAAAAGGTTGTAGGCTATAATGTTGGATACATGAGATTATACATTTGTCTAAACTCTTAGATGTACTACACCAAGATTGGCCCTAATGTAAACTGTGGTTACAGTTGGTGATAATGATGTGTCAGTGTAGGATCATCATTTGCAACAAATGTACTGCTCTGGTTACGGATGTGGATAGCGGGGGAGTATGCATGTGGGGAGACAGGGGATCTATGGCGTATCACTGTACTTTCGACTCAATTTTGCTGTGAACCTAAAAGTGCTCTTAAAAAACAAATTCTTTTTTTTTAAAAAAAAGGCTGAGGCTGTGATGATGAGAGAGGCTGAGGAAAGTATCCTCTCCTACTCCTCCGACAGATTTAATGTGGCTTTGATGGAGAATATTTGACAATATCCATCAAGGTTACTGACATAAATACTCTCTGACTCAATAATTTCAGTTCCACGAATTTATTCCACAGATATTTCCTCACTAGGGCTAAAATCTGTGTGTTCTAGGTTGAAAACTACTACATTTTTTGTAATATAAAAATACTGAAATCAATAAAGATCCGTAAAAGCTGACAAACAAACTTTGCTACACCTATGTAATGGAATATTGTACAACTGTAACAAAGAAAGAGGATACTCTACATAATGAGATAAGATGATCTTTAGGCTGTATTGTTAGATGAAAAATCAATGTACAGAACAGTGTTTTGGTGCATATGCTATCATTTGCATAAACAGCATTGAAAATAATATCAATTCTTAAATATTAAGAATTACATATATCCATATTTAAAAGTGAGTATGTATGTTCCTTGTGTATGAACAGAATAGCCATTAAAGGTAGCTCCTAAAAGTCACCGAACTGGTTGCCGCAGGGGAAGGAAACTGAGTAAGTAGAGACGGATAAGAGAAAATTTTCACCGTATAGCCTTTTGAGCTTTGTAACATTGAAATGTGTTATTCCTTCCAAGATAATCATATTTAAATATATACATGTGTATGTGTGTATATATATGATTTGGTCTAACCTTAAGACTAGGGTACTCCCCACCTCTCCAACAAGTGACCAGAGCCCATGGCCTCAGGAATGACATGTAACCAAGTATGGCCTTAAGCTGACCACGTAAGAAGAGCCGTGTCAATGAAAGGAAGGTCACTTGGAGCGCCAGCAGTAAGACAGGCAAGGAGAAAGTTTTCATCAGGGTTCATCCAGCTATGTTCACATGACAAACTCATTGATTTTGACCCGAATGCCAGCACTAAAGAGGCATAGTGTCTTGTAAGGTAGAGAGAAATTTCCCTCAAGCTTGTCCACTTCCCTTCGCTCAGATTTACAATTACCAAGGGAACTACCAATTGAATTGGCTAGATTCCCAAATATCTCAATTCCCAAAAATTGGTGTGCAGAAGAGACAACACGAAATGAACTGTCACTAAAAAATTATAGCCCAGCCCCATTTTTAATGAATGATTTGTCATTACGGTTTGCTGGGATAGTGTAAGAGGTGATCCTGGAGAAGGAGCACCACTCTGGCTGACATGAAGAAGGTCTAGTCAAATTTTCAAAGTCAACATCCCATACTGAGACATGGGAACCCTGGCCGACGATCTCAGGGGGCCTGCTGGAGGCAGCCAGGCAGCCGCGGGCACGTCTCTTTACGTAACCATGTAGGCGATTAATATGTTTACTCTTGGAGATTGGGTAAAACGGTAAGATTCTGGGAGGCAATTTGTGTATCAAATTATCTAACATGCAAATATTTTAACTTAGAAATTCATTCCTAAGATATTACCCTAGAGAGAGAAAGTCATGAGTGTGAATATATTTATGCACAAAAAAATTCATAATAGCAAAATTCTCATCAAGGCAAATGGATCAGTAAATTATGATACGTACATACAATGGGATACTGTGCTGCTTTTTAAAAATGATTCAGTAGATCTGCATACACTTAGGTACAAGGAAGTATGCTCCAATATATTACAGAATAAAGAAGTTTACAGAACCATATTTATATAAAATATGCACACAGAGATATTTAGAACGTGTTGATGGTATATTTCAGCAATACTTAGCTCCTTATTTGAGCTTACTTCATTGTTATAATTTCTTATAATAAGCATGTAGTGTTTTACAAAATTAAGTTATTTAAATAATAAAAATGGCTAATATCATTATCTGCCTAAATGCAATGATGCCTAAATATCTAGTCTGACTGTAGATATGTCCTAGATACAAGACAAACGGAAACGTCACCATACTTTACAAAAACACATAAACCCACATCATTAGGATGACAGCCAGAGTAATCACTCAGAAATTTTATCTCTTCCAGTTTATATGATACCTACAAATACATTCTTTAAAGTTTCCCAACTTTCATGAGTTTTAATAAAAGCTCCATTTAAGAACTCGGTGCAAAGGCAGTTCATTAGAACTCCCTCCGGGATATTGAGTTCCTTTGATTCTTTCAAAATTAGGCATTCCAGGGACTCCTTCATCCTGTCCCAACTTGCTCTGCTGAGAGCTGCGAGGGCAAGCTTTGCTGCGTGAGGTAAAGCAAGTGGTTTCTTTTAAAAGATTTTGCAGGGTGTAATATCACTTTCTGAGATTAAAGTGCAAGCATACTAAATGCAGGAAGATAAAGAAAAGTCACAGAGCTGCTCCAAGTTGCTTTAACACAAGGATTATGTCAGGTCTCTGCCAAAGTCCAAAGAGAATGAAATAATAAGAAAGCTTCAGCAACATGTTAAAATGGCAACAGAAAGGAAGGTTTTCATTAAACTCGGACAAAGAGAAGGTCTACGAGAAAACAAAACAAAACAAAACACCAAACCAGATAAACAAAGAGCAAATGCCTGTGAACTGAAAAAGCCTAGATTCCTTTTGAACCTGGAATGAGAAATGGTGATACTTGACCAAATCTAGTAATTAAGATATATTTGATGCTCAGAAGAGTCTAAGGAGCTGCAGGAACATACAGAAGTGGAAAGCAAGGATCTTTCCCTGACGTCAAAACCAAAGGAGGAGAGATAAACGGGAGTTTAGTTAAGTGTTTGACTGGAAAACAACTAGACATGTGAGCAACAGACAGAGAGGCAAGTGTGGGGTGTCCCTGCAGACTTCGTGAGCTGAGAGGACCAAAGAGGAGCTCTGGGGATGAATGTTTATGAGAAGGAACTGAGGCGAGAAGAGGCAGGATAAACAACCACCTCACCGGAAGGGGCGTTCCTGGACAAAGCCCAGTTCATGATGTCCTCCACCATTCTAATTCTTCCTAACATCTTGCTTTCACGTGCACATGGTTAAAACAAAGATGAAGAATACCAAGAAGTTCATAAGAAAAATAGTGTCATAAATCACTAGCATTTAACCTGAGAGGTGTAGCGGGCAGGGGGAGCCTTGCTCAAGCTGGCTGTTCCCAAGAGGCAGGCTAGAGCGAAGCAATGCTGGAGAGACATGTGCTGTTACCAATTCCACAACTATGCTTCCCACCTCCACCCTCCACCCTTGCCATGACACACACACACACACATTTCTAAGAGTCAACCAACTGAAGCTTAGACCTGATAAGCTGTCTGCCGGACTCTGAACTCTGATCTAACTCAGCAGTTCTAAAACCTTTCGACCTTAGGAGCACCTGGGTAGCTCAGTCAGTTAAGTGTCCAACTCTTGATTTCGGCTCAGGTCATGATCTCGTGGTTCGTGGGTTCAAGCCCCTTGTCGGGCTCTGCTCTGACACTGTGGAGCCTGCTCTGGATTCTCTCTCTCCCTCTCTCTCTCTCTCTGCCCCTCCCCTGTGCTCTCTCTCTCTCAAAATAACTAAGCTTTAAAAAGTACATTTTAAACTTTTGATCTTGAGATCCCTTTAGACTCTTAAAAATTACTGAAGAATTCAAACAGGTTTCATTTGTGTGGGAGACAGAGACACAGAGACAAAGATAGATACACTATGTATTTACCATATTAGAAATTTAAACTGAGAAACTGTTAAAACACAAGAATACAAAAGCACATATTCTTTTAGCCATTAGAGCAATAATGTCATCTCTCCTCATGCAGCCTCTAGAAAACCCCACTGAACACTCAGGAGACAATAGTTAAAAAAAAAAAGCCAATGACTAATACTATGATGAAAAGAGTTTTGATCTTGCAGACTCTCTGAAAAAATCTGAGTCCCCCCAGGGGTCTCAGATCACATTGTGAACATTGCTGGGTTTTTAAAATTTTTACTTTTTTATTTTAGTGGGGAAGGGGCAGAGAGAGAGAGAGAGAGAGAATCCCAAGGCAGTCTCCACATTCAGCATGGAGCTCGGTGTGGAGCCAGATGTGGGGCTCAATTCCATGATCCTGGGATCATGACCTGAGCCGAATCCAAGAGTTGGACACGCGACCAACTGAGCCACCCAGGCTCCCTGGAAATTGCTGTTTTAATCTCAAGTCCATGCTTTATTTTTCCAAGACCAGGCTGTGGTATATTCAGTGAGTGACATTTACAATCTGGCTGTAAGCTCCCTTTACTGCCTCAACTCCCACAACATTCGCTAAGTACTTCCAAACACCAGAATAAATCTTCTCTCTCTTAAAAAAAAAAATGTCCTGTGAGCACTCAAGCCTCTTTGAAAGCTCACGCTGTGTCTTCTGTCAGAACTGCTTCCTTCTCCTTTTAGAGAGTCCCACTCTAAGACTTCAGGGCTCTATTCTGTCACCCGCCCCAGTCCCAGGCCTGCCAGGGACACAGCACTTTGCTCTGATCTCTACTTCATTTTACTGTATTCCACTGTTAAGTTGTGAATTAGTAATGTGTCCGCCTTCCCTTCTTTCACCCCTCAATCCTGAACTGCACACATGCCCAGCAATGAGCACCAAGACAACCCAGACTTCAGTCTCCCTGAGCCGCTGGAAGGAAGAGACTGGAGTATAAGAATCTGCTTCCTCATTCCTGGCACCTGGGCTTGTTCAAAACTCTTTTATTTGCTTGGTCTGATTACTCTGAAATGATAAATTATCACCGGTGGATGGGACTGGGGGTGATCTTGTTTTCTTTGCTCTTAACTGCGATACATTTTTATAGTTATAGATGAAATACCACGTTAAAGTGTCTCTCTACAGCTCAGCCTCTAATCATTGCGAAGCACTCCTGTATGCCAGGAACAGCTCTATGTGCTGTATATACATAGTAATGCTTTTAATTATTTATACCGTTAACAGCAAAAATAAGTAGAGGTGTGAACACCAACTCAACTGTACAGTGATTCTTCCTGCATCCTACCCCATATGTGCATATTCTATTGTCCCCTGTAACTTGCATATATTTGCACTATCTTCCCAATATCTTCACATCCCAAATGGAAGATGCCTCATCTTTGTGTCCCATTTCCTGAATTCCTCCTGGAATATCGCTCATCTAATGGCGAGGCAACATAGGATCTTAACATCTACCTACAGACCTAGCTTTTTAATTTTGCAGATCTCATTCAGCAAAATGTTCTCCTGGCAATAAATAACACCTCTCAGTGGCCACCAGAGAGCCAAATTAACTGGTTGCCTTCATAAACTTCAATAAAACATTTACGGGAGATGGTTCCCCACAGATGGAATTCAAAATGGATTGTTTTGTAAAGGATTTTTATCTCCTAGAATAAACCAGAAAACAGAGTGTTTGAAGTACTGACAGGACACACTACTCATTACTAACAAAGGGCTTTCCACCCCTTGCACAAAAACCGAACCACTCATTTCTGTGTGAACGCAGAAGCTTCCGCAGAAGGGAAGAGAAGAATGGGTTGGAGTTGTGGTTTAATTGGCCACAAGCTGGAGACCAGCTCTCTGCTCGGTTCCTGCTGCGTAGTTACCATCAGGCCTGAGGTGATCACTGCAGCAGACTAAACTTCCACGGTGCCTCTGCCTCCAGACACCACACGCTGGTCCTCTCAGAAGGCCTGGGGTCTGGGCGGCATCTTTGCTCCAGGGGAGCAAGTGCGTGCTCATTGACATGCAGGTAGCGCTCCCGTAAGCAAGGGCTGCAAAGTGTCATTAAAGTAGTGGGGAGACAGACGCCACTGGTTCTGCATACCAAGTGGCGCCACATTTAACTGAATCATTTTATTATGAATACATTCCGGGCTGCCACTGTGAGCCACTGGTGTAAAATATGCCTGGCAAAATGGATCTCTGCTAATTACATTTCATGCATATTTCAGAACTTTCCACAGAGATACAGGAGGATAGTGTTCATAAAGGAGAATTTTACAACCAGGTTCACTGGCGTTTGGCATCAAGACCCAAGCTCGCGAGCAACAAACAGAAGTTCGATGATATTACACGTTGTGTTTGTTTTAGCTGGAACATTGTAATTCCTTATAACTCTATCGGCGCTGCTGTGGTCACTGGCTGAAAACGAAATCGCTCTTCAATTCCACCTGAACACACATTATTGCAGAAAAGCACACGGCTATTAAATCATTTCTTTCCCACAATTTTCCCCCCTATTTGTCCTCAGTTGCCATACACCGAATTAAGGAGATGAGCCTCTGGACACGGGGATGGGTCAGAAGCGCACAGAAAAGCATCGTTACCTGCTTCAAGACTGGATTGTAAAGAACACAAGTGACTGGTTTCTTGTGGCTCTTCACCCTTTCGCTGGCCTCGCTTTTCATTGCCAGCACTCCGAGCTGGCTATTCAATGAGATGAAAAGTCGTCCGTGGGCTTCATCAAAGTGGAAGAGACATCCGAAGTCCTGGCTTTTGGAGAAAGGACAAGCCAGCCTCTGGATGGACAGCTGGTGCTGAATATCCCAGAGTCTCAAAACCTAGTTAAAAAGTGACAAAGTCATATGAACATGTCAAGAATAATTGTAATTTTTGAGTCCAATATTTTTCTAGCTCACTCTCAGCCCCAGGCAGATAGCTGTTTCCTCCATAGTGTGATCATTAGTTATACTTCCATCACGGCACATGGTTTTTTATTTCCCTTATCTATTTAAATGTCTCCTCACTTGTCCTTTTTTTTTTTTTTTTTTTTGAAAGAGAGCACACTCAAGTGGGGGGAGGAGCAGAGGGAGAGAGAGCGAAAGAGTATCTTAAGCAGGCTCCATACCCAGCATGGAGCCCCATGTGGGGCTTGATCTCACAACCGTGCAATCATAACCTGAGCCAAAATCAAGAGTTGGATACTTAATTGACTGAGCCACCCAAGCACCCCGAATGTCTCCTCACTTATTATCTTCCCCAGGGAAGAACTGTGTTTTGTCTCAGTCCCCGGAAGGCTGCTGTATTTAGCAAGTGCTTGTAGTAGACAGAATACTAATCCCCCAAATGTCCATGTTCTAATCCCTGGAGTGTGTGAATATGTTATTTTGCATGGCAAAAGGGATTTTCCAGATGTAATAAAGTAAGGGCTTTGAGATGGAGAGATTTCCCTGATGCTATGGGGGAGTCCAGTGTAATCGTAAGGGAGATCAGAGTGAGGGGGTTTGAGAAGGACTCTATTGCTGGTTTTGAAGACGGAGGAAGGGGACCATGAGTCAAAGAAGCTGAAAAAGGCAAGGAAACAGATTCCCCCCAGAGCTCCAGAAAGGAGGAGTCCTGCCAACACCTTGATTTTAGCCCAGTGAGAACCATGCTGGGATTCTAACCTACAGAACACGAATACATTTGTGTGGTTTTAAGCCACTGAGTTTGTGGTTATTTGTCACGGTAGCAAATGAAAAGTAATACAGTCTCTCTGTCTCTATCATATATGTAATATTATATATTATACTCTCTATATAGTCGTTACACATTATATGTACATATTAACCTATTTTATAGCTATAGAGTATTTAACATGTATTACATATATATTGTGTATGTGTGTGAAATAAAAGACTTGGTATTAAGTGAAATCACATTCACATAAACCACAGACATTAGATTCTTATTCAAACATAATCTAGACACAAAAATGACATGCAGACGGAATGAGACGAATACTGGAGGAAACGGGAGGAGCAGCTTTGCAGGTGCACGCGTTGCTGCTATCACTCATGAGACAGCATGAACGCAGGCCAGTGAGGGAGAGTCACAAGGAAGACAGTGAAAACTCCCTCCGAACGCTGCTAGGAGGCAAGCTCTAGAGTTAGACTTTTTGAGTTCTAATCTTGGTTCTGTCTCTCATTCTAGCGTGACCTCTGTAGCAAGTTTATTCGTCTGTCTGAGGTTTTGATGTAGTACCTACCTCATCCAATGCTGTGAAGATTGAACCAGAGCCCATGCCAAGCATTTAGGATGATAACCAGCACGTAAAACATGTTCAATAAATGCTTTTATTATTAAGTGTATTTCAATACTTTTCATTGTGTATATATTAGAACCTAAGAGCAGAAAGGGTTCTTTCAAATAAACTAGTCTGTGTTATCCGATGTAAGATTTTTAAATTATCTATAAAAAATGGTCTCTGTTCAAATGAGTGTTTACAGGCAACCCTGTAGTTCTTATTTTTTTATGTTTTTGAGTTTGTGTTCTTTTGAGAGAGAGAGAGAGCACAGATGGGGAAAGTACAGAGAAAGAGGGAGAGAGAGAGAATCCCAAGCAGGCTCTGACACTGTCAGTGCAGAGCCCAGTGCAGGACTGGAACTTACGAACCACGAGGTCATGACCTGAGCCGAAATCAAGAGTTGGACGCTTAATTGATTGAGCCACCCAGACGCCCCAGTTCTTCACCTATTTTATTTATTTTTAAAGCGTGTTATTTTATTTTGAGAGAAAGAGAGAGCACAAACAGGTGAGGGCCAGAGGGGAAAGACAGGATCCCAAGCAGGCTCTGAGCCATCTGCACAGAGCCTGATGTGGGGCTCGAACACATGAACTGAGATCATGACCTGAGCCAAAGCTGGATGCTTAACCACCTGAGCCACCCAGGTGCCCCTATTTATTTATTTTTAAAGTTTACTTATTTTATTTTTAGAGAGAGAGAGAGCATATGCAAGGGCAGAGAAGAAAGAGAGAATCCCAAGCTGGATCCGAGCCATCTTCCAGAGCCTCATGTGGGGCTCGAACCAATGAACGGTGAGATCATGACCTGACCTGAGATCAAGAGTTAGATGCTTAACTGACTGAGCCCACCCAGGTGCCCCTTAACCTATTTTAAATCATATAATCTTTTGGGAAAATAAATTCTGTTCAAAATGATGGTCTATCCCCTCCTCCTAAATGCATATGCCCATATATATACACAATTTTTAATATAATTTCTTAGGCTATATAGACACACACACCTCTCATGTATATGTACAGACTCTGGGAATCCGCAGGTTAGAAATCCCTGTGGTATCTATTAAGTACATTCACCCAGATATATCCTCTTCTACCTTTTGGTTCTACCCTCTTTTCCTACGTGTACATAAGCCTCTTCTTAACACTTGCTGCCCAGGGTAAATGATCCCAGTTCCTTCAACCATCTTAACATCAGAACTCACTTCTCGATGGCAGCCTCCTGATTCTCTCAGTCTCTGTTTGCGTTTTCTCTCCAGGGGAGGCTCATCATTCATATTTTTTTAACCTTTGGAACCATAGTTGGATATGCCGATGGTGTGAAATCCAGTAGCACTGGAGGGCTTTATTCTCAGCCCATCCCCCATCCCTCTAAACCTCAAATCCTACTCTCTCAGAGAGAGTCCTTTTTAAATTATTTTTTAAATTTTTATTTATTTGGAGACAGCTTTCTTATTTTTTTTTTAGCGTTTTTATTTTATTTTTTGAGAGACATAGAGACAGAGTGTGAGCAAGGGAAAGGCAGAGAGACAGGGGGACATAGAATCCGAAGCAGGCTCCAGGCTCTGAGCCATCAGCACAGAGCCCAACGCAGAGCTCGAAATCACAGACGGTGAGATCATGACCTGAACTGAAGTCCACCGCTTAACCAACTGAGCCACCCAGGCGCCCGTGGAGACAGCTTTCTTTAACTCTTCCCGAGTTATGGATTTCTCCATAACACCAAATAATAATATTGTGTGTGTGTGTGTGTGTGTGTGTGTGTGTGTGTGTGTGTAAATATATACTGATCAAATGACTCTCTCCTTTGAATGAAAAAGGTTGCTTACATTCTTTTTCTCCCTTTCCATTCCTCCCAATCTAAAGTTTTTTTTCTGGTCATATTGGTTGTGATATTTTAAAATAATATCCTTACACATTAATTACCACATTATCAATTTAAAACAGTGTCTCTCTACTCGTCAGAATGGAAGAGAAACACAATCCTCAGAAGGGATCCAATATTTCAGGTGTGTTCTAGCCACTGTTACAGGTGCTGTGACTTCTTTAAGTCACTTGTTTTTGTGTTATGATTAAGGCACTCCATCAGGAATTTTGCTTACCTTGAGGATCTGTGTAAAACTCTTAAATCTTACTCCCATGAACAAATAATCAAGCCAGACGTCTACCATCCTACCTTCAAAAATCTGATGTTTTAACCTAAGACTAGGATTTTCCTACTTTTTATTCAAAGTTTCAAAGTATGACAGTAAGGTTTTGAATTCTAATTCAATTATATTGACAGTTCCTAATTTGTCCACATATCTCATGAGACATAGTAGATGTTCAACAAAAATTTTTTAAAATTTGTTGAACATTGTGGCTCAGCTAATACCTATGTCTCTATCCAGCTCATTGGTGGATCCGTCAGCTAGGATAAAGTTCAAGGATATAGAACCCCATAAAAACTTGCCTCACTTCTGCTTGGTAATTCGCCCAATAGCAAATATCATAAAATCCACAATTACACTCTATGAAACTTTTTCGAACATGTTATACAAATAATTATGCTTCATGTATAGAGTAATATCTCCACCTACCAACAATTATAACAAACCAAAAATGACCTAGACAACCCTTGCCAGATAAACAGTGTTACCAATCCTGTAACCCCAAGAATATGTCTTTATGAAGTAAATTGGTTTTTGTGGCAAGAATTTTTCATTAAAGAACTCATTCTGATTCTTAAACATTACTAAATTGTTTTTATTTAAAATACTCTGGCAAGAGTCCAAAATATGTTTATCCTCAAAAATGTAAATTCTATAAGAACAAAGACTCACAAATATTTTTCAATGTGTTCTAAATATAAAGAAAATTGATAAACTTATTTTGAATGTTAAAGCCACAAGATTAGACATGTCTCCATCATTCTCAAACACTCATATTGCTTATAATAGTTATACCCTCATTGTTCAGAATCCTGTCTTGTTTAGTATAGGCTCCCTTCCAAAAAGTAGAAACTAACTTCATGTCAGAATAATAATCTGGGCCATAGTTGAATATAGATTAATAATAACTCAACAGGATTAATGGACTATAATTTCCACAGAATCATTTTCCACTGTGTTGTTCAAATAATTTATATTGCCTTCAATATTTTATTGACACTTTGTTACATAAATTAAATGAAAAAATTAAAAATAGATGAGTGATAACCTCTAGTCTACGATAGGTTAGTTCTTGCTAGTAGCGATCAAAACTAGAAATATGTTTTTATCAAAATGTGTATATTCATTACTTATTCTTAAAATTAGTTTTTACTGATCTGCTTTCTCTTCTTCCTCTGAGGATCCCTTAACTCTCTTAATTAGTGATCCCTCATCTCTTTAAGTCCCCTCCCATCTTTAATTCTCTAATGTTTCTCTCTGCCGAGAATCAAACCAACAATATTGATATATTAGTATCACTGCACAAAACCGTGTTCTAGTATTCTCCTAGAAACCATGTCACATACCATGTTTTCAGTTTTTTCTGTGCTACCACATTCTATACAAATGGTTCTTAATCTTGATGTTGGAAACACAAATGGTACCTTAGAAATTACCTATTTGGACCCTTCCGCCAGATCTATTAAGTCAGAAAATCTGAGGATGGGGCTTAGGTACTAATGTCTTTGGTTTGGTCTGGTTTGGTTTTTATTTACCCAGCATTTCCTTTGCATCGTACCTTGACTTCTCTACATGGTTTAAAGGTCAATGCTAATATCCTTGAACAAGAAATCTTTCTCTCAGCTTCATCAGTAATATTATGTGGTGTGTCTTTAAACCAGATGACTATATTCTCCTTCTTTCCTAATCAGTCTTTATGTTTAATCATGAAAATATCTCACATTAATTCAGTTTTATTAATCACGTTCTTTGACAAAATGTAACTTAAACATCTAGTTAGTATTTGAGAACCTGAGTCTTTCTCTTTTACACTGAAGTTGACTTCTGGGATAGAATTAGGACACACTGCAGAAAGACATACACTTCATACCAATTTTCATCCCAGATTTCCTATAGAGGTTTTCTTCATTCTTAGTAGGAAAAATAGATAAATTGACAAACACCTAAGCTTAAAAATTACAACTGAACAATTGATACTTTATTTTATATTTTCCACACACTTTCATTTAAACTGTACATTCTGTTTTCATCATGATAACTGAGAACCTGTGATGTCTGCCCAAACTCAGCCTTCCTAAGTCTAGTTCCTAAAATGGCATGTCTGGGGGATTTCTATTTCATCTCCCTTTTTATATTATGAGGAATAAGTACCCGAGCTTATGATTTAATAGCAACACAAAATTTAGCTTTTTATATAATAATGAGGACATATTTTTCTGATTTATCTTGTTTCAGTTGTTAGCCATTTAATAATGCATGATTATAAAAGCAAATACTGGGGCACCTGGGTGGCTCAGTCAGTTAAGTGTCCGACTTCAGCTGAGGTCATGGTCTCTCAGTTCACGAGTTTGAGCCCCACATCAGGCTCTATGCTGACAGCTCAGAGCCTGGAGCCTGTTTCAGATTCTGTCTCCCTCTTTCTCTGCCCCTCCCCTGCTCATGCTCTGTCTCTCTCAAAAAATAAATAATAAGATATTTTTTAAAAAAGCAAATACCTTGTTATTCATATATATTTGAACAAGAAATCAGTGAGCTGAGACCAGACACCTAGATCCTCATTTTAATACTACTCAGATTTGTCAGCTTAGGTACACGATTTTACTTGTTCATTTCCTCACCTTTCTCCTAAGGGGACCCCTGCCAGCTCTGAAATTCTGTCGGTTCTGTCTAGAATGTACTGAGGTTGCTCAACCCATTATCTGTAGATTACAAAACAACAATTTAAACCAATTTAGGAAGGTGCACTCTGAAGACTGGACTAAAGAAATGTAGAACACCACCATGTTTTCAGCCTAATTTTGCTGAAGAATTTTCTTTTTCCTGCTTCCTGCAAGAGATGCAATCATTTGACATAGACATAGTAAAACTGTACTAAACAGATAAGAAAATAAATAAATAAAGCTGTTATTTTGTCCTCTATTATATTTGTAAGTGGGTAACTTCATGGATGTGTAGATGCATGAAAAGATGTATGGATAGCTAGAGAATCTGTTTCTGGTGCACTTTTTAATACCAAATCAGCATCATTTACATATTGGCAATATTTTCAACTTAAAAAAATTTTTTTAAACGTATTCATTTTGAGAGACAGAGCAAGAGAGAGAGTGAGTGTGGGAGGGGCAGAAAGAAAGGGAGTCACAGAATCTGAAGCAGGCTCCAGGCTCTGAACTATCAGCACAGAGACCCACCCGGGGCTTGGACTCATGGACCACAAGATCATGACCAGAGCTGAAGTTAGACGCTTAACCCACTGAGCCACTCAGGTGCCCCTCCAAGTTTAATTCAAAGTAGGAGACAAAAGAGGTTCATAGTTTCCTAATAATGATATAAAAGTGAGGGAAAAGTAGAAAACAGACTCAGATGACTCTATCAAAATGAGACCTGTTTGGCTTCATCAAACATTTGCTACTAACTCCTGCCGTCCTGTAGGGGAAAGATATAAAATGAAATAAGAAAAAGGGAAAGAGACTATATATCACGAGGGGATTTTGAAGACAGCAGTACAGCAGCTCAGCTCTCTGGGGTAATCCACAGAAATGGATAACCTACTTGGAGATGATAGCGTAACAGGACCTGATGTAATTGGGTCTCCTGAATACTCCTTTAAGTATTAACGAGCCTATTTATTTAGAATTTAAGCCTTTGGATAATCCACAGAAGCATCATCAGGGAACCCTTAAAGGCAATTTTGTTTGACATGATATATGCAGGCAAAAGTATTCTACTGAATACCTCAGATAATGTTTTAACATAAAGTCACAGAACAGAGCTTCCTTTAAGAAATATTTTTACCAGTTTTTTTTTTTTTCCCCAGGACTGAAGTCAAACCCAAAAATATTGGTTGGAAATTAAAATCTTCTCTTGAGCTAGTCATCTTTAAATTACCATAACCATTGTCTTCTCTGTTGTTGTTGTTGTTGTTGTTGTTTTCATTCTTTTCAACAGAAATGAGAGAAGATCTAAACCTCTACTACTCAGATTTCTGTTGTGTTGGCTTGTGTCTTCTATCAATGAACTTGAAGAAGTCAAAACCTTTCTAACTCTGTGGATTATTCTGCAAAAATCTCCCTGACGTCCTGGTTCAGCCTTAATGAATTTAAATTAAGTAAAATCAAGTTTAATAAACTTAACCAATAGCAACATTTTATTTCAGGTGCTTCCTGTTTTCGGAACAAATGTTTATTTGGCCACATAACTGTTGGTAACTTGAGGGATTTTTCAGTTGCCTTTTGCAAGGATGAACAGATCCAACAAGCACATCTATAATACAAAGTAAACTATGATTTTATTGGGAAATTCTCATAGATGGAAAATTAAATTGAGTATCTATTCTGTCCATTTCATTTTATAATAATCTTACCACTTATTTTTGTGCCATGTATTTAAATTTCCTGTTTAGTGGAAAGAAAAGAAACCTATCATTAAAAAAAGTTTATATGAGAAATTTAAAAATCTCAATTAAATTGATTTTTTTGCTATTATCATTACTCACGTAACACTGAAAAACATAACAATTTTTCTTAGCCTTAAAAACTTTTTTTTCTAATTTCACTTTGGTGATAAGATCACCATTCCTATTTTATTTTACAAAGTAAACTTCGACACTTTAAGTTTCTTTCTTTCTTCCTCCCTTCCTCTCTCTCTCTCTCTCTCTCTCTCTCTCTCTCTCTCTCTTGGTCTCTTCTCTCTTCTCTCTTGAGATTTATACTAAATCACAGCTTTGAAAGAAGCAAATGAAAACCAGCCACAACAAGGGAACTCTGGTTCAAGTGTCATTACAGTCTAGGTTTTTGTAGGGGGCCTTTCTGCTTCAAAGGAACGCAGTTCTGAAGAAAACATAATTTCTGCTGCCTTGCTGAGTTTTCAGGGAGTGGGAACAATCCCCACAGATCCAAAAGCAAAAAGAGGGAAAAAGTAACAAACTTAAACACGGAAAGCTCCTACAACCAGGAGCTTATGCCCCTGACCATCCACAAGGTGCAGGCACCATGGTACAAGACTTTACCATTTACAAGACTTGTAAATGACATTTAATCTTGTACCATGGTACAAGACTGTGCCATTAAACTGGACCAGAGAAAAGGAGAATGTAGTAGCCACTGGGCAGCATTTTTCCTCGTTTCCACCTTCAGAAACAAATAGAAATTTCTGGAGGAAAGCATCTCCAATTTAGTTCCTCAGAACACCTTAGATTATAGCAACAGTGAAAAATGAGGTAACAATAAAAGATAACAAAACATAAAATGGAAACAAGTCACCATGAGAAAGAATCACCAAAATAGCAAATATCAGATTTAGATCTCTCAGAACTCCAGATACTGGAAGTATTAAATAAGGACATATAATAATTACATTGAAATTAAAGAGCTAGCAGTCAAAATCCCCAAAATGAGCAAGCACCAAATGACTATCCAAAATTGCCAGATAGTTAAAAAAAATGTTTTAGGGGTGTCTGAGTGGCTCAGTCGGTTAAGCGGCCGACTTCGGCTCAGGTCATGATCTCGTGGTCTGTGATTTCGAGCCCTGCGTCGGGCTCTGTGCTGACAGCTCAGAGCCTGGAGCCTGCTTCGGATTCTGTGTCTCCCTCTCTCTCTGCCCTTCTCCTGCTCACACTCTGTCTCTATGTCTCAAAAATAAATAAACGTTAAAAAAAATTTAAAAAATGTTTTAGAAGAAAAAAACTACATTAAAATTGAAAACTCAACGAACAGTTTATAAAGAAAGTGGTCGCACCTCCATTAGAAGCACCCACATTAAAGTCAAGAATATTCCTAAGATATGTAGGAAAAACCTAAAAAAGAATGGGAAAGAAATTTGTCCATGAAATTTTTCTGAAAGACAGCTAAAGGAATGAATAAATGGTGAAATAGAGGCTGTGGTTTCTCACTACTTTCATGATGTGGAATATCATCATATTCAACGAAATGTCAACCCAAAAACTAGTGTATTTTTTTCATGAGACATGAATATTGATCCTAAAATTTACTTGGAGGGATAAAATGCAGAAGAGAGTTTTTTTAAAAAAGGGAAAGAGGGGCGCCTGGGTGGCTCAGCTGGTTAAGCGGCCGACTTCAGCTCAGGTCATGATCTCACGGTCTGTGAGTTCGAGCCCCTCATCAGGCTCTGTGCTGACGGCTCAGAGCCTGGAGCCTGCATCAGATTCTGTGTCTCCCTCTCTCTCTGCCCTTCCCCTGCTCATGCTCTGTCTCTATGTTTCTCAAGAATAAATAAACGTTAAAAAAATTTTTTTAAATTTTTTAAAAAAGGGAAAGAATAAGTAGAAAATGACCTACCAGTTATCAAGACATACAATAGTTGCGCTGGTTAAATGGTGTAGTATGTAGGAAAAGACAAGCAGACTGATAGAAAGAATAAAGCATCCAGAAACAAATTCGTATACATACAGTAATTTAAATGATGATAACAATGGCATTTCAAACCAATGAGAGACAAATTATTCAAAAAATAATTTAGATATCCGTTTGTAGAAAAAAAACTTTATATAAACTGCAAAGGTAAATGCAAAACGTATTCAACAACAGAAAAACTACTGGGAGAAAATAAAGGAGATATTTCATATTTTACAAATATGATGTGTGGAAGACATTCCTAAGCCAGATACAAAATCTAGAGCCATAAGGAAAATCATTTTTATATGCCTGAAACAAGTGAAATATTTGCATTATCTATAATAAAGGATAATCAAAATATTTTTAAAACTGGTACAAATCAATAAGAAAAAGACAAGAGTTAATAAGATAATAAAGGGCACAAATAATGCACCTCCTAAAAAACAAATAAATAAGCAAAAATAAATCTGCAAAAGAAACCCATCATAGGCTTTTGTCCATCAGGTTCACGAAAAAAATGAACACGTTAATAGCACCCATTTTTGACATGACTGAAGAATCAGGCACATTTCCACACATCTGATGAGTATACCAATGAGTACAACGTTTCTAGATCTAAGTTGGCAATGTTAAAAAAAAATTTTAATGTTTATTTATTTTTGAGAGAGAGACAGAGACAGAGCATGAGTGGTCGAGAGGCAGAGAGAGATGGAGACACAGAATCTGAAGCAGGCTCCAGGCTCTGAGCTGTCAGCACAGAGCCCAAAACAAGGCTCAAATTCAGAACAGTGAGATCATGACCTGAGCCAAAGTTGGATGCTTAACTGACTGAGCCACCCAGGCGCTCCAAAATCAGCAATATTTTTTAAAAAATCATTTAAGGAATGCAGCTCTGTTGACCCAAGAGCATCTGTTCTAGGGACTTATCTCTAGGAACTTATCACAAAGAAATAAACATACAGTGTATTAAAGTGTGTGTGTGTGTGTATGTGTGTGTGTATGTGTGTGTGTGTGTGTGTGTGTGTGTGTGTGTGTGTGAGTGTGAAAGGTGGTTTATAAAGGTTGGGGCTCCTGGATGGCTCAGTAGGTTAAGCTTCTGACTTTGGCTCAGGTCATGATCTTGTGGTTTGTGAGTTCGAGCCCCGCATAGGGCTGTCAGCGCAGAGCCCAGTTTGGATCCTCTGTCCCCTTCTCTCTCTGCCTCTGCCCCACTTATGCTCCCTCTCTCTCTCCTCTCTCTTTCTCTCTATCTCAAAAATAAACAAAAAAAATTTTTTAAGATTGTTTATAAAGGCAAAAAAATTAGAAATATCTTTTATAATCAAAAGGTGCTTGATAATAAAGTCATGACTATCTATTACTATGGATTACTATGCAGCAGGTAAAATTTCGGGTCTATGTATAGCCACACAGAAAGATCTCCAGGACCTATTACTTATGGAAAACCAAGTTGCAGAAAAATATTTCTTGTGTGACACCATTTACATAAAAACCAATAATAAATACTATTTTGTACTTGTACTCATACATAGGATAGTATATACAGTACCATAATACAGTATAATATAATATTATATACATATAATATATAATACAGTTAACCCTTGAACAAATGGGCTTAAACTGTGCAGTCCACTTATATGTGATTTTTTAAATAAAATCAGTACAGTACTGTAAATGTATTTACTCTTCCTTATGTTTCCTTAGCATTTCCTTTCCTCCACCTTACTTCGTTGTAAGAATACAGTCTAAGATACATAAAATATACAAAATATGTGGCAATCGACTATTTATGTTATCAGTAAGGCATCTAGTCAACACTAGTAGGCTATTGGTAGGTAAGTATTTGAGGAGTGAAAAGTTATACATGAATTTTTGACTATGTGTGGAGTAGGTGCCCCTAACTCCCACACTGTTGAAGGGCCAACTGTATAACAAAAATTATGAGAAAATATACCTTGGAAGTTAAAACTGGCTATTTCTTGGGAGAGAAATTGATTTGAAGGGGAAGTAAACAAAAGGACTCTCCATTTTTTCCCCTACATTTTTCCTCATTTATAATTTTTATGGAAGGGCATTAATCCATTTACCTGTGTAGTTTAAGCAAAATCATAATGGCTTTGTTTCTGGATGAATAAAGAGAAGTTGAGGAGGAAGAGTACACAGAAGGAAAAGGAAGACAAGCAAGTAAGATATAGTCCTAACACGAAAGTCTCACTTTGTATTTTCCTTACCAACTTTGGGTCTACAATGTAGAAATCAGGGTCTGAAAAAAATCAGAACCTTAAATAAACAGTCCTAAAATTTTTATGGAGTCACAAAAGGCCCTGAATAATCAAAGCAATCTTGAAAAAGAAAAAGAAAACTGGAGGCATCATCACAATTCCAAATGTCAAGCTATATTAAGATGTAATCATGAAAACAGTATGGTACTGGCACAAAAACACACACAGATCAATGGAACAGAACACCCAGAAATAGATCCGACTCCTGGCCAACTAATCTTCAACAAAGCCGAAAAGAATATCCATTAGAAAAAAGACAGTCTCTTCAACAAATGGTGTTGGGAAAACTGGACAGCATCATGGAGAAGAATGAAACTGGACCACTTTCTTACACCACACACAAAAATAAATTCAAAATGGGTGAAAGACCTAAATGTGAGACAGAAAACCATCAAAAGCCTAGAGGAGAACACAGGCAGCAACCTCTTTGATGTTGGCCAGACCAACTTCTTATCAGACACATCTCCAGAGGCAAGGAAAACAAAAGCAAAAATGACCTATTGGGACTTCATCAAGACAAGGAGCAAAGGAAATAGTAAAGGAAACAATCAACAAAACTAACAGGCAGCCTATGCAATGGGAGAAGATATTTGCAAATGACATATCTGATAAACAGTTATTATCAAAAATCTATAAAGAACTTAACAAACTCAACACCCCTCCAATAAAAAAAAAAATCCAGTAAAGAATGGGTGGAAGACATGAATAAACATTTTTCCAAAGACATACAGATCCCAACAGACACACGAAAAGATGCTCGACCTTGCTCATCATCAGGGAAATATAAATCAAAACTACAATGAGCTACCACCTGACACCTGTCAGAATGGCTAAAATTTACAACACAAGAAATAATCAGTGTTGGTGAGGATGTGGAGAAAGGGGAACTCTCTTATACTATTGGTGGGAATGCAAGGCAAACTGGTGCAGCCATTGTGAAAAACGGCATGGAGTCTCCTCAAAAAGTTAAAAATAGAACTATACTATGAACCAGCAATTGCATTAGTATACTAGGTATTTACCCAAAGTATACAAAAATACTGATTTGAAGGGGCACATGCACCTGATGTTTATAGCAGCACTATCAGCAATCACCAAATTAGGGAAAGAGACAATGTGTCCAACAAATGAATGGATAAGGAAGATGTGGTATATAGATACAATGGAATGTTACTCAACCATCAAAAAGAATGAAACCTTGCCCTTTACAATGATGTGGATGGAACTAGTGGGTATTAAGATAAACAAAGGAAGTTCGTCAGAGGAAGACAAATACCATATGGTTTCACTTATATGTTCAATTTAAAAAAAACAAAAGAGATGAACATAGGGGAAGTGGGGGCAAATAGAGGAAAGCAAGTCATATGAGACTCTTAACTATTGAGAACAAACGGAGGGTTGATAGAGGGGAGGTGGGGGTAGGATGGGCTAAATGGGTGATGGGTATTAAGGAGAGCACTTGTTCTATTGAGCACTGGGTGTTATAAGTGATGAGTCACTAAATTCTACTCCTGAAGCCAATATTACACTATATGGAACTAGAGTTTAAATAAAAATTTGATGGAAAAAAAAAAGAAGAAAAATCACAACCATAAACGAAAAGTTCCAAAGTGGTCAGATTCTGGTGGCCAAATTGGGGTAGACAGCCTAGAAGAGTTAGGAGCAATAGAAGAGCCGAATCAGGCTCACAGGTTGCAATGTCGGCCTTCAGCAGAGAGATCTCCACCAGGCTTTAAAAATCCTCTTACTCCCCATGGTAATTCCTCCTCCAAACCCCCAGTTACTGACCCCTAGCAGGCTGTTGTCATCAGTGACAGTTAGGAGTCTAAAACAAAATGCAAATGGATTTTTATGATACCAATCTTACCAAATTCTATGGGGATACATTTTTTTAATCATCACTGGAAAATGGTAATAGAGCAGTCTTCCAAAACAAGACAAAACAAAACAAAAACAAAAAAACCCAACAACTTAAATCTCAGATCATTTTTGAAGAAATTACTTAGATCTAAATTGCTTTGGTCTTAAAGTCTCTAACTCATCGATGAAAATATGATTCATTCAAAGGCACTTTGGAAAAAAAAAGATGTTTTCTTTCATTTTCCCTGTTCTTTACCCTAACCCCATAAAACATCCAAAAGAATTGTATAGCAATAGCAAAGGCTTAACCTGGTGGCAGAAAGCCCTGTTGTTTGTTGTGAAGACATAAAGACTAAGATTGCTATGCCTTTATCAAAGTGAAATGGATTTGGACGAATGTAAAAGGCAGCATGGCAAGCTTTATTACAACGTAATAGTTTAAAAGTCAAAGCAAAAACAGAATGATAAAACAGCTTTGGAAGAGGCTAGGTAGTCTTAACATTGATGATACCTACACACAATCAATTCTGACTCTGACATTTTTTTTCACTTGCTTTTAAAGTTATAAAACACTTTGTGCACTAAAACTGCAGTAGGTAACTGAAGTCGCCTTCCATGGCTCTCAAGTGAGCTCAAGGAGAAACCAAAAACAAGAAGCAGAAAACCAATTAGGCAGAAACACACAGGCAGTATTTTTGAACAATCAGGTACGATAGACACACAATGTATTAAGATGACCTAAGCGGTCTTTCACACATCTATGTGGAAATCAGTAAACCTTAATTTTTACAACCAAACGAAGTATACCTTGTGATTATACCTGGAGAACTGCTTGTAAGCATGTGTACCCTTTCCCCCTTTCTGTATACAATTCCCTATAAATTGACAAACTTTGGAGCAGTTCTTCAGAACAACCTGAAATACCGTCTCCTGAGCTACAGTCTTCAGTAAGATGAGTAAAGTTTACTAACCCGCTCTAAGATTGGCTTTGTTTTTTTCAGTCAACACTTTCATGGAATTCTGTAATGATAAAATACTTATTTGTTTTGTATTTATGTCTGATAAAGATTCATTCATTTGAGAGTTGTCGAGGATTTACTATGTGTTTGGCAGAACACAAAAAAGATGTAATAGTCTTTAACCTCATGAATCCCATTGATTAGTTGATAGTTACACTATTTTGTATGTCACATTCAACATGTGTTTAATGTACGTTAATCTGTGCTATGTCCTGGGAAACAGAAAAATGAACTCAATCAATAATCTTTGTTTTTAAGGACTCAAAATCTAGTAAAAGATACATGTGTAACCTTTGAATATACAAAACACATTATGTTAAATTGGGTAATGGAAGCTATATCCAAATGCTCAAAGATCTCAAAAAATAAAACAACTATATGTGAGGAGGACATCAAAAAAGTTTTCAGTCTGAGTTTTTTGTACTTGAGATTCATAGTCACATGTCTTCCCTTTAAGGCATCAACAAATAACCACTGAACAAACACCACCAGGTGCTAGAGTCTGATGGATACTAAGTATTCGAGCTACAAAGACACTGCCCCCTGCTTAAGGAAGCAAACTAACAATTCTGATACAACAGGATACATGTTCTAATGAGAGATACACAGGTGCAACTGGAGTGCAGAGAAGGAAACATCTAAGTGTATGTGAAAGACTCCAGAAAGTCTGAGACTTTGAGGATGAATAGGCATTTGGCAACGGGTCAGTAAGGAGAGGGCACTAAAAGCAGAAGGAAGAGCACACTGCAGAGCCCAAGGCAGCATGGTGGGAACAGTCAACGCGGGATATGGCTGGAGCATTAAATGAATGAAAGAGAAAAGCAGGAAATAAAATGGGGCCGATAGACTGGGGGAGGGCTTTGTACAAAACCTTAAGAATTCTGGAGTTGAAATTTAGACCGAGGATTAGATGAAGTGCTAAAAAAGCCTTTTTTTACAAACAGCTTCATTAGCAGGATAAAGGGCAGAGTGGAGTCAGACCATCTGAAAGAAGGGAGAAATGTTAAGAAACCTCTGTTATATTTTGGGCAAAAGAAGATGAGAGTTTGAATTAGAGCAGTGGCAGCAGAGAGGGAGAGGTGAAGCTGATAAACATATTTTGATGGTAGATTCAACCAGAATTGGGAGAAGATTGACACAATAGGTAATATAGCAAAATAAGCAAGTTTGGTAGAATTTGTGGGTGGGATGAGGCTAATGACTTGAAGATGAGTTTCTATTTAAAATTTACATATACATGTATCACTTTAGAATAAAATAAAACGTCAGATTCACTGGAAGTCTCAGGTGGAGGCTGTCCCCAAAAAGTTTATAGCCCACCCTTCTCTTCACAACCAAGGGTCTTGAAATCTATCCCATGTTAACTGGATCTATAAATTGGGCATTATGTAAAAATCAAAGTTTTACAGAGAAACAAATGACAAGATTATTAGAGATTAAGGAATGTTCCTAAGGGGATATGGGTAGTAAATAATGTGGTCAGGATTCAACCTGGACTGCCTGGTTCTGGTACCACGTTTTTGTCCACCATTTTAAAAATATCCCATCAACATCACCAAATAGAAATGGACTGGTTTACACAATAGAAATGTTCTTAATGAACTCGACAGTCTTCAGATTAACTTAAATTTCTAATTTACTGAGTTTCTTCAATATAAAAAAAATAACTAATTAGCTCTACCTCTTCCACATCTTACAATTACCAAGCAACATTTCCTCATCTTCATTTGTGTTTTTCTATTGCATTAATGAGAACTTTGGAAACTCTCCAGACGTGAGCTTTGGAGAGTGCAGTTATAAAGATTAAATCCATGAGTGTATCATTTAAAAAAGTTTTTTTTTAAGGAAACACTTTGTCTAGTTGCCCGGGACCATGCTTAAGTTACCATAAATATCTTTTCCTAATTTAGATTTCCAAAGATATAGTAGTTAGGCAGTATATTTTTAAAATCCACACCATCCCTCAGAGGAATTCAGGACTAAGGATAGATTTAGGGAGGAACCGAGGAGGCAGAAGTAAATAAATTAAATGTACAATATTGCTTACTTTATCTTTGGAGAAGCTGAAAAGTTGTTTTCTTGCAGCAAAGAACTGCACAGCTATTACGCTTGCTGAGTGACCCCAAAGGACACCAACCGGCTTAGACACAACATACGGGTTCCAAAGGCAAACTTTATTGTTGATGCCGGCAGTTGCTAATCAGAATTAGAAAGAAAGAAAAAGTGCTTTTAGTACATGAATAACCCATAACATTTTCTTTTTGAAATGAGTGTATATCACACATCTGTAGGTTGTTAAATGGTTTCTGAGTAATGCACCTTGCGTGGAAGAAAGAGAGATCCTGTCAAGCTAACAGGGCATGAGTTCTATTACTGGAAATGGAGGGAGAAGTGAGGAACGAGTATTCATAGGGCGGCAGGACAAGAGTCCCGTTTAGGAGACAGCCAGCCAATGGCCCGACCAGGAGGCCACAAAATCCTGCTTCTCAGTCCTGATGCTTTCCTTCTCCTGCTAGCACAGCCTAGGAATAGAGACCAACTTACAGTTAGTTATCCCAGGAGTGAGAAAGAACTAAACCAATATTTAAAGTTTCCAAATTAATGAAAAAATATATGGAAACAAATTATTTCCACTGTCATATAAACAATTGAGTATCTGCAAACACACAAACAGCAGGATTATATTTTTGACCTGCTCTATTGAAAGAACAAGGTATTTTTGAACATGAACTGGTTTTATTCAGGGAACACATTAGGAGCTTGTGGAGCAGTGGTTTTTGAGGTCTGTGGAAACTCAGTAGCGCAGTCTTTGTTTTTATCTTGTTCACGGCCGACAGCAGAGCTGACCTTATTCACTATTCTCTTTCCAGCACTATGCCAGGTACAAAGTAGTGACCAGTGTAAACGGGTTGAAATAATCAATCAATGAATCAATAAAATGGTTCATATTTGAGTCCTTCTGAACTCAATTTGCTAACCCAGGCTTCTCTAATAGATCTGTAATTCTCTTTGAAAGGTGAATATTGGCATATTCCTGAGTTCCTATTCAGCCATGATTGTCAGCCATGATTGATTGTCAGCCATGATTGTCAGCCATGATTGATTGTCAGCCATGATTGTCAGCCATGATTATTAGGGGTTTTAGAGGCTTAACCTCCCAGCTGATTGCAATACTCTTTATGTGAGTGATAATTATTAAATGAGGGTTATTAATATGACCCATTCTGAAGGCCATGTATGTTCATTCTCTACAACTACACTATTAAGGTTCAGTGCCTCACATTTTTATAATGTTTGAATTAATGTATATATTATATCAAATTATCAGCTTTCAAATGTAATATATTTTATGTAAATAGTTACTGCCCTAAAACTTTATAGCTTATTTCCTCAGCTAAAATATACTCTTTGATACCCAAAAAAAGATCTCTCATTTTAAACTAAAACTAGGATGATTTGACAGTTTTCAAAAAGCAGTGTGGGTTGCATTCTGAATGGTGAAAACATTCTACATTTTGCACTTCTGGGGTGTCGTGGCTGTAGCAACAGTAGTAGTAGTGGTGGTGGTGGTAGTGGTGGTGGTGGTAGCAACAGCAGCAGCAGGAGGTTGAGTCTTTGGCGGTGTTAGAAAGGTGGCAGAATAGCAGACGTGGCACAAAAACCGTCTTCTTTCTCTATATCATCTTACATCCCCACAGATTCTAATAAAAACACTCATTAAAGCATTGGGGCACTTTCTCATATTTTCACCCCCATGTAGTTCATACATGCCGCACATCATAATGCATCATTATCAGACATTCTCAGGCAATAAAATGTGAGCTGTTCAAGTTGGTCTCTCTGGCAATAAAGCAAGAAGGTGGAGAGGCTCCATGCATACAAATACACATCCCAGACTATTTATGAGGCCCTCATAGTTACCATGATTTATTTTACATACCAATTAAATTGAGCCGAGAGTGGTAATCAAAAGCATGAATGCCCTCAGCAACATTGAAGGATGTCATTTTAAGAGGCTTTTTTGATTTCTCTCTCCAAGCCAGTACCACAGTGTTTGTATTGCTGGTTGTACTGGAAATGATAGCATCTAAAGATGCATTGTAAGTAACTGATTAAAAAAAAAGAAATGGATATTTAGTTGGCTTCTCACAAAACATGAGCAAAGTTAAAGTCAAAAATTAAACCCAGAGGATGATGACACAACCCAATACATAGAAAATACATCATTAATGCCTCCCCGCTCCATTAAAGAATTTACAGTGAGAAGTTACAGCGAAGTCTACATTCCGACCTTTAACCCAATCTAAGGATACCTTGAAATTTTTTTTTTTTTTTTCAGTTGGCACACATGGCAGGAAACAACATTAATCACAATACTCATATGGGATTCTGGGGTTTTATGATGAGTGACTGGCCAAATTCCCAGGTTCTTCCTCCTGGGTCTGAAGCAGTCAAACAGGAGCTTAGCAGCTGTCTGCTGCACTCCAAGGTCCAGCTCATGCCTAAACCAGGGTTCATTTAAGTCGTGACTGGTCTAGAATGTTAGAGTGGGATTGCCAAGACTCAATGTCTGGCACAAACACAGCCAGAGTCTCGGGTAAAATGGCTGTTCCTATGTCCTCAGTGACCCAGCTCCAGATACCGTGGAATAAAATTCCATTCCCCAAGCAAGGATATTGCTGCTTCTTGCCAGGAGGACCTGTCAGACTCACAGGCTCCAGAAGGCAAAGAGCCACTTCCTCCAGGAACAGTATTCTTATCTCCTCCTTGTTTCCTCTCCACCCTTTTCTCTCACCTGTCTTTCCTTCATAAAGAAAAAGAGAGAGAATGAAGAGAGAGAGGAAGGAAGGGAAAACAAACCGAAGAAGTGATCAGGTCCTGGGGCACCTAGGTGGCTCAGTTAGTTAAACATGTGACTCTTGATTCTGGCTCAGGTCATGATCTCATGGTTCCTGGGACAGAGCTCCATTTGGGCTCTGCACTGACAGCAGGAGCCTGTTTGGGATTCTCTGTCTCCCTCTCTCTGCCCCTCACCCACTTGTGTGTGTGTGTGCACGCGCGCACACACATGCACATGTGCTTGTATGGTCTTTCTCTCTCCAAATAAATAAGCATTACAAAATTAAAAAAAAAAAGTGATCAGTTTCTACAAAGGTGAGTCCTCTGAGCCCCAACAGGGAGCAATTAATTTCAGGACAGTAGCAACTGCTATACCACTGCTGCTACTTCATAGGAAGTACCAACAGTCTAAGTCTGAGGACGACTGTTCTCGAAGCAACATCACTGAAAATATTCCTTTTGTTTACAGAAAATGCTAATGGTTACTGTAACTTGACTCCGTGAAGCAATAGTATCCAATGTAAAGTATATAACAAACACTATAATTCTATCTTCAAATCCATGGAAATTTCATAATGTCATTACAGTACAATCAAAGGGAAGTGTTTCTACCCAGATTACTTTGTCATATGTTCCCACATTACATCCAACTATCATCTTCAGTTTTGAGGCTATAAAGAAAAACATATACAGAAGGACATTCTGCTCTGGTATTCAAAGGATTGCTTTTAGATTTGAATCTGCAGGCTACCAAGTGACATTTATGGGTCTGTAGTGTTACATATCGGAGGCTTAACAATTCACACTTTATTTCCAGACCAAGATATAACTGGTATCTGATTAGATGGTAGAATGCCAGAGCTCCTGAGAATGCACGAGTAAAAGGTGAGGGTAAAGCCATTTCCTTAAAATCAAATTATCTGATAAATAAAAATGTTTTCCTCACTTCTTGAAGACAGGAAAGGAAAAGATAGGTTATGATGGAAAAGTTTTTAAAATCTCAAGCTAGGGAATGGGGTGAGTGGATAAAATAAATGATTTATTTTTAATATTCTCAGTGAGTTTGAAGATCGGTAGAGGAAAAAATACTTTTTAAATTACTTTTAGATAATATTATGAGAGGGAAAAAAAGACAACTTGATCATGTCTGTCCATTAAGATGCTCACTTTCATGCTTCTGCTCCTTGCCACTTAGTCATAAAAAAGGCATTAAGCGAACTGCCATTGATCCCTGTTCTGTTCTGGTGTATGCGCTGTCAGAATGACCTGTGTAATGGCAATTAGTTCAGGTGGGGAAAGTGATTTGAAAATGGAATGTGATACCTAAAAACCAAGTAAGTAATGCCATTCGGTGCAGTTGAAATAAGCTAGAATGAGGTCACTCGATACCATCTGCCAACAGGTAGAAGCTGTAGCAGGGTAGAAAATTGGGCCATTTCTAACTAGGAATTCTTATTATCATTTTCCAAGCTTTGTTACTTTAGGAGTCCTATGACATTAGGAAAACACCCTACCTTGAACTTCTTTGATGATCTCTTGCTTGAAAGAGTTTGCTTTCAGTTGCATTTCTTATTTTGAAGCCGGAGCCCCTTTCTCTGAGACCATCACATGGCCTTCTATATTCTGACCAACAACCATTTTAAGAAGGAAAGAAGACTCACTCTATCTATTTCATGTTTAAAAATCAAAATGCATCTAATTCAGTACTGCTAGGCACATTAAAAAATAATAATGCAATTAATTTAATGACTTTTCAAAATGCTGAGTAGACTCCCATGTTCATAATACAAATGGATCTTAACCTTCCACCATGCTATTAAACAGGCTGCAGGAAGAGACCTCTTCAAACCTAGGCGACCAGCTCAAAGATGATTTCAACTGCTTTAAACACAGTGAGACAACTGGTAGGAAGGAAGGACACAGTGTTCTAGCTAACTCAGGAAGGCACCATCTTTTTGTCTGGACTGATTTAGATGCAGGGAAGTGGAACAAAGCACAACACCAGACTAAATGTAGCTTCTCTTCCAAAGTTGGTCTCTATCAATTATAAATGCTTCCTAAGGAAATGTAACCTGGTATCTGTATTCTCAATTCTCTGGCACACCTCCATTAATTAGTGCAGCAATTAGTGATTTTGCTATCAGTCCAAACTGTTTTGTACCTTCTCCCAGCCATGGTCAGACAAAGGAGACAAAACACCTTTCAACATAATAATAAAAAAAAAATCAATGGTTTTTATTATTGGCAATTTACTGCTCACTTTTTCAAAAGCTATACTTCCAGTCTGTGGTTTCCAAGGTTTCCAATGATATTGTCTTTATAAGGACACAATTACTTGGGACTAAAAAAAAAGGAAAACTCTGAGATTCAAGACATTCATGTCCTGCCCTTATTGCATAAAATCTCTGTACTTACATTACAAGCATTTCAGATTGTAATTATTTTTCTATGAAAACATGACACAGAACCACTCAGACAAGATGAAAATATTTCTTCTTCAAAGTTTTAAATTAGAAATCTGAACCTTATCTTAAAGCAGTAAGTTAATACTCTTATGTCTGAAACTAAGTTTTTCCTTTGACATTTTGGTTTTATAAATATTTTATCCTTAGCTTCAATGAAACATTATTACCATACTTGCTCATGTATTTCTTTCTTTCCCCAGTTGTATAGTCTTTCCTCACACTAAGAATAAAATCAGCAAAAATATTTCTTGAGGAGTTCTAAGAGTACCGATTAATGTCGCTGGGGTAAAAAAATATATCAAATGGAAGCAACTGTTGGTTGCTTGCTCCTGGAAGGTAAGTTTTGTGGACCAGGGAGCACTACTAAGCCCACTGTACTATTTTTTATTCCATCCTGCTCTCCTCTTTCTCCCTGCTTCCTTATTTTAGCATTTCTTTCCTTCTCCTCATACGGAAATAACTGAGCTGCAAACAAACAAAAAAGTTGTATTTAAGCTTCTAATCTCTACTGCTAAATCTAGGAAGAGGCATTCATTCATTCATTGGTTAGGACTGAATTAGGTCATTCTTTCAGAGGTACCCTGGGCTTCAAATCTAAAATTTGAAAGGAGACAAAATATTATAAACTCTTCACCTTTCGAGACACTTTACTTTATCCTTTTTAAATTGTCTCCATAACGTTCTGCCCCTCTCTCATCCATGTCCTTCTTGAAAGCAAATTACATCCCAGTAGTCTCAAATGTCTTAACTCATTCCAGCATCAACTCTAAAGTCTAAGTTCAAAGTCTCGTCTAAATCAGATACAGGTAAGACGTGGGATACAATGCATCCTGAGGAAAATTTCTTCCCAAGCTATGAACTCAGGAAATCAAACAAGTTGTGTACTTCCAAAAAAGTGGTGGAACAGACATATGATAAGTATTTCCATTCCAAAAAGAAGAGGTAGGAAAAAAAGAAAGAGGTAGTAGGTACCAAGTAAATACAAAGTCTAACCAAGAAAACTCCATGAAACCGAACACTCAAGAATAATTCTCTTTGGCTTGCTCTCCCTTCCAAGTTCACTGGAATGGCAATGCTACCGCCATGGCTTGGTGGGTGCTATCCGCCTATGCTGCAGTTCTCTAAGGTGGTCCCACTGCTGGTTTCTCTAAGTGTGGCCACACCATGACTCTGCAGAGCCACCACCCCGTCAGAGCCAGGTTGAAACATTCTGGCCCATGTGAACCAGAGAGGCGGCCCCATCCTTTGAAACCATTCTGCAGTTTTTCACAAGAAAAGAAACAGAAACCCAGAGACATAGAAATAAAATCTAACTAACCTAAAACATAGTGATTTAAAACAAAATTTTAAAAGACTGAATAAAAATGTATAAAGCTTACCGCCAGATAATATAAAATATCTAAGATACATATAATAGGAGCCCCAGAAAAAAAAAAGGGGTCAAAAATTTCAGAAAAAATAACAATAGAAAAATCTCCAAATTTAATCAAAACTACAGACCCATATATCCAAGAATTTCAATGAATTCCAACCAGTATACGAACACATGCACTCTCTCTCCCTCAATCTCTCTCTCTCTCCCCCCCTTCCTCTCTCTCTTTCACACACACCAGTAAAACTGAAGTGTATCACGAGTAAGTTGTTTAAAAACAGTGAGAAAGGGAAAATAGGATAAAACATAGTACCATGTGTTACAGTAGACACTAAGGAGAAAAAAGAACTTATCGTATGCCCTAAGAAGATGGTTTTAGCTTTCAGTTTATGTATACATGTGATTTGCATGTGAAGCATCCAAATTTCCTCTGGGCTTCAAAGAGTTATGACAGGCAGGACAAAAGTTCTGACGTAGGTACAGAGATTTTTAGGATTGCTTCACAGATAGAGCTTCATCTGAAAGCAAGATTTTTAAGAAGCCAGGAGCACAGCCCAAATGGAGAACTCTGCAAACCATGTAAGGCAAAGTCCATGTGAATTAGAAGAAGCAGCAAAATACAGAGTTTGGTAAAGGTAAGGGAAGTTTCAGGGTCAATACCAGCAAGAAAGACTCTTCTTTGGTGGCAGACTTTGGACTATTCCAGAATAAAGGAGTCTTTCAGAGGTAATCCATATTGAGGAGGTGAGTGGAGAAGATTCTGAGCACTGGGTCTGACCAGGGCATCTGTGATCTGCAAACAGAACACTCTCCACCTGGAAACTGATGTCTTTGTGGGACATTCTAAAATGACTCATCATTCCACATTTTCAGACCGTGAGTCCTGAAGATTCCTGTTTAAGAAGATTGCTTATTTCCTTCCTTCCTTGCTTTATCATTTCCACTTTTTCATCATCAAGAGCCTTCAAATTAGCTAGTCTGATTGCAGTTTCTTTCTTTGTCCTCCAGCCTCTGCCAGACAGAATGATCAAATAAGCCATCCCTAAATGCTGTGTGCATTAGGTCCATCCAAGTGTCCTCAAAGTCTTCAATGTTTCACTGTTTCATTGTCTGTCAAGTGTAAACACAGCTAGTTGCCAAGATTTCCAACATATGTCCCTATTAGACCTACTCACTTTTATTTCCCCAATACTCAGCCTCTGATCTATTCGTGTCCACCTCTCCTCCCATCATTATGTCTACTTGCCTCCCTTTACTCATGTTCTCTCTGTTCTTTTTCCCTCCACCTATCCATCCTTTGAGTAGCACCAACCACCCTTGAAGATTTTCCTCATAATGTTTGCTGCTTAAGAATTACTATGGGAATTAATATCTCATTTATATGGTTTAGTAGTTAATTTTCAGTATCATTGTACAATGTTCTAATAAATTATTTCACATGAGTCTTTAATTTGCATTCATATACTGTTTCTTGAGGGTTATAATTAATCTTTCTTCTACAGTCTCCAATGCCTAAAACAGTTTCAAAGCACATAAAAGATAGATAAATGTTGATCGATTGACACATTGAGCCCACAATTTAAAAAAACTGACCAACGTATATTTTTTCAGCTATTTTCCCAAAAATCAATCACTGAATTACAATGTTTTGATTCACAGACCTAAGAAATATGTAATCCCAATAAGATATCAAACATCCCTAATATTTATTTTATATGTAAAACATTTTTGTAACCAGTTCCTAATTGCAGTGATTTAGAGGTGAGACTCCAAAATTGGATTGCTTAGGTCATAAACATGAGTTACAGTGCTGATACTAAACTAAGTGTCCGTGTTCTTTTGTCAGTAGATGAGGGAACCAAAGATTAGAATGATATTTTTGGAAACATGATGAACAATGAATTCACCTGGACCTATAGAAAACTCCTTTTCCTGCAACTTAACAGACAAATGGCTTATAAGCAGTTACTTAACCAGCAGAGTTGAATTTGGAGAGGTTTGAATGAAACTATGACAGGATCTGGAGTGGAAACTTTTCATTTTCTCACTGAATGTGAAGAGAGTATTTAGACACTATTCATATTCAGAAAAAATAATATCAAATTGAAAACATTACTTGTTATATCCCCAATCTTTTCAATAATGAAATTTTGTTAGCTACTTCTCTGTATGTATTCATAGTAATTTAGGGTGATGGAACTCAAATAATACACTAATCTTGAGGAATCCTACTACAAGTAGATTTTAAGAACTATTGCTTTATTACCATAGTCTATCTAGTCTTTGTTTTATGTATTAAAATAACATGTTTGTAAAAATAAACTATTGGACCTACACCAAAATAAAAAGCTTTTTCACAGCAAAGGAACCCATCAACAACATGAAAAGGCAACCTACTGAATGGAAAAAGGTATTTTCAAATGATATAGCCAATAAGGGATTGGCATCCAAAATATATAAAGAACTTATACAACTCAACACAGAAAGAAACCCAAATAATCTAATTAAAAATGGGCTTAGGACATGAATACACATTTTTTTTCCAAAGAAGACATACAGATGGCCAACAGACACCTGAAAAGATGCTCAACATTACTAATTATCAGGGAAACACAAATCAAAACCACAACAAGTTATCACCTTACACCTGTCAAAATGGCCAGAATCAAAAAGACAAGAAACAACTTGAATGTGGAGAAAAAGAAACCCTCATGCACTGTTGGTAGAAATGTAAATTGGTAGAGCCACTGTGGAAAACGAGATGGAGTTTCCTCAAAAAATTAAAATAGAAATACCATGATCTAGTAATTCTACTACTAGATATTTACCCCCCAAAACCCAAAAACACTAGTTCAAAAAGTTAGATGCACTTCTATATTTATGGTAGCATTATATATAATAGCCAAGATTTGGAAAATAAAGAAGAGGTGGTGTATATACATGTATATATGTGTGTATATATACATGCATACATGTACACACACATACACACATACACGATGGAACACTACTCAGCCACAAAAAAGAATGAGAACTTCCAATTTGCAACAACAAGGATGGACCTACACGGTATTATCATAAGTGAAATAAATCAGACAAGAAAAGACAAATACCATATAATTTCACTTATATGTGGAATGTTAAAAACAAAATGAATGAATAAACAAACAAAAAGTAGAAACAGATCCATAAAGACAGAGAACAAACTGATGGCAACATTGATGAAAGGGAGTGGGAGATACAGGATTCCAGTTAAGGAATGAATTAATCATGGGAATAAAAGGTACAGTGTAGGGAATAAAGTCAATGATGTTGCAATAGGTTGTGTGGTGACAGTAACTACACTTGTGGTGAACTATGTTGTACACTTGAACCTAATGTAACATTTCATGTCAATTACACATCAATGACCATTCTGGTTTGGAAGCAGCTGCAATAACTCCCTGCAGTTTCTAGTACCGTGATTTTTATTTCCATGTTATTCAAACATAACACATGACTTTGTGCTGCGACACACAGTAGATAACCCAAAAATATCATCTTCTGTTTTTTCCACATTCAATATCATGCCAGAATTAAAGAATGGGCAGAAGGTATTGAAGACATATGATTTACAGTGAAGAAAAAAAAATACAGAACCTGTAGTTCATCTTGTGGGATATTACTATTGTGGGTCATGAGTTAAAGACTTAGTTGCAACTTTCTAAACTCCAAAGAGAGTATAAAACTACTATAAGGACTAATAGCTGGGTCCAGTTTGACTGACTCTCCTTCAAAGTATAGTAGGAATAGACCTATAAGATAACAGTCAAAGAGACTGTTAGTTTCCATTCCTTTCAAAGGGCATAACTTAATGTTGAAATTTTAGAAGTGAGGAGATTACCATAGTCTAGTGTCTGGACCCAAGAGATATCAGAGCAGATATTGCACATGTGGGTCCTGGACCAGCACAGCCAAACTTTGTAAAAGTTATGCATATTGCGAAACTAATAAACTCATTGGTCACAAGGTATAAGGAATGTTCTGGCTTTCTGTATATGCTATTTTATGACATAATCCTATCACACAGAGAAATACTACTCAAGTACTCTAGGCCAGAGGAACCCAGTCACTATATCAACAAAGAGGGGAAAAAAAGAAAAGAAGATCCATTTTGAAGACAATCATGTGAATATACTTTCATAAAAACATGAAGAAAACAAAGGTGTGGTTTTGAGGGACCTTGTTACATTCTTTCACTAATCAGCTGCGGATGTGGCTAGATGAGACTTCTAGGATCAGAGCCGGGGGGATGTTAAATGGATTCTGTGACAGTTTTCTCCCTTCTCCTGAGAGGTCTTGAGTGCACAGTTCACCTGAATTAATTGCATGAAATTTTAGAAGGAAAGAAAAGACAGAAAGAATTCCTGCTAGTGGGCAGGAGAGAGCAGACAACCTAGGCCCAAATCTCCAGAGAACCAATTATTAGTTTCGAGACTAGCATTTTTGGGAAATATTTTCATCAAAGAAGGCAAATGTAGAAGTCGAGGTGACCATTTCTTTCATTACTGTTGAAATTCGGTACCTTGCCTGACCCAGTCTCCATGATGAAGATTATGCTCTAATGTGTAGCAACATTTGTGATATCCAGAGATCAACTCTGCCCAGTCGATAGTCACAGTGGCTTCTTCGTCTTCACGTGCATTGGCAGGTCGCTCAAACAGGGAAATCAAGGCCATTGTGAAAACCATTGCTTGCACCTTGAGAAAGATATTGAAATGAAAACAAACATGGGCTGGATAATTCTCGGGGAAAAAAAATTTATGTTCTTTGAGATTACTAAGGAATAGATATTGATTAATAGGAATTTCCTCGATATAGTTTAAAGGAGGCAGGCAGTCCTGTTAAAACACAGAACAACTACAATGTTGGTAAAGCAATTACCAAGGGCAGTTCGTTATTTGCTTTTATGATACACTCGTGATTCAAAACACAAAGAATGAAAAGCTTTCACAATTAGGAAAGGAAATTATTCAAATTAGACTATTTCAGAGTTCGTGGGCATATTCTCATGTCATACAACAAATAATCATTTTTTTAGCGGCTGGTGCGATGTAGAAAGAGGAATAATTGCATCCAGTGCCCGCCGGGTTTTTGTGCTCGCCTCTCTAATGCATCTATCCCTCTGTTACATGATGCAGGAAACGAGTGCTGCCCAGGAGGCTGGTACAGAGGAGACTTTTAAATGAAGATCAGAATAATTAATTTGAAAGAGTTATGAGATAACTTTGGGCATTTAATATTTGACGTTTATTAAAATTGGGACCAAAGAGATCAAGCATACTACGGTGAAAAAAAAAATTGCAGTTTTTTTCTAAATAAGGAAATTGAGACTACATATAGGCAAGAAAACCATATGAAGACTGTTTTTCATAAGCAAGAAAGGAAACTGACCTAATCCTTTTCCACACCCAGCATGTGTGGACGTATAATTTGTAACGTGGCTTGATGAGGAGGTCACACTCATTTCATTCTATTTCTATAATGAGCTGCAGTCTGATGATTAAATCCATTGTGTTCAATCTTTCCTTCCCTCACTTACCTTTCCAGTTATGTCCCCAAAAGAAAGAATCGATTCATTGGCATCAAGGGGGTCATACCAATATTCCATACAAATCGGTGTTCCTTTCAGGCCCTGGAGTTTATATTGACAAGGAAATTCTCCTTTGGACAGCAGGTCATAGAAACAAATCTCTTTACTCGTAAAAGCCACTGCTATCTAAAGTAACAAACAGAAAATCGGAAAGTATTTTTCTGATGAATTTAGTGAAATCGGTATACAAAGGAGACATGCGACCCTTAGCGCTGAATCAGATACCGTTCCCTGAGGGTCACTAACAGTATTATAGAGGCACAGCATGGTGGCACACGCGGACTTTATTCTAACTTTGGACTCTAGCCAAGAAAAAGTTCTTCCCATTAAAGGCATTTGAACGTATTTTCCTCTGTATCCCCACTTCACACACCTGCCAACCTCTTCCATCCATGGGAGACGAGATGATTAATCACAAAGGAAAGACAAAAACAAAGGGCTACAGCATCACACAGTCATACCAGACGCTTTACAAATTATGTTTTATAAAGCAAGCAGAGGCTTTTACAAAAAATCAGTTGATAAAAACTCTGTACGTAGCCACAAGTTAGATAAAATCCCAAAGCTATTTTTAAAATTGTAAATAAATTTGTTGATAAAATTGACCAAACTTTAACTAAACCAACCCAAGATAAAAAAAAGAGTGAAAATACACATTACTAAAATTAGACATAAAAGTGTACACTACTATCGACCTGATAAAAATAAAAGGAGATTATAAGAGAATATCATGATGACATGCCCACAAAGGAGACAACCTAGATGAAATTCCTAGAGAAATTTCTGGAGGAAGAAAATATTACCTAAACTAACTCAAGACCAAATAGAAAATCTCAGCAAACATATAAGTTAAAAAAATTGCATTAGTAATCAAAAAATTGTCCCAAAGAAAATCCCAGGCCCAGATGGCTTCACTAATAAATGCAACCATTTAAAGAATTAACACCAACGCTTCTCAAACTCTTCAAAAAAGTAAAAATTAAAAAAAGGAAGTGGAGGGAACTTTTCCCAAATCATTTTATGAAGCCAATACTATCTTAATACTAAACTGCACAAAAACATCACAAGAAAACTGCAGATCAATAACTCTAATGAATATAGATGCAAAAAATCTTCAACTAAACACTAGCAAAGAGAATCCAAGAACATATAAAAAGATTACATACCATGACCAACTTATACTGATACCTGGATGCAAGGCTACTTTAACATACAGATATCAATCAATGTAACACACTATATTAATAAAACAAAGGATAAAACCTATATGATTATCTCAATATATCCAAGAGAGCATTTGACGAATGTTGACACATTTTCATGATAAAAATCCTCAACAAATCAGGAATAGAAGAAAAAGTCTTCAACCTGATATGGACAAAACCCCCACATACTTAACTGGTGGAAAATGGAATGTATTCTCCCTAAGATCAGGGACGTGATGAGGATGTTCATTCTCACCACTACTCTCCAACACCACGCTAGAATTTTCAGAAAGGGAAAGTAGGCAACAAAAAGAAATAAAAGCATCCAGTTTGGAAAGGAAAAAGTTAGACTGTATTTATTAGTAGATGACATAATCTTAAACACAGAAAATTGTAGGGTGTCTGGGTGGCTCAGTCGGTTAAGCGTCCGACTTCAGCTCAGGTCTTGATTTCACGGTTCGTGAGTTTGAGCCCCGCATAGGGCTCTGTGCTGACAGCTCAGAGCCTGGATCCTGCTTCGGATTCTGCGTCTCCCTCTCTCTCTGTCCCTCCCCTACTCATGCTGTCTGTCTGTCTCTCAAAAATAAATAAAACATAAAAAAAAATCCTAAAGAATAACAGCAACAAAAAATTACCAAAGCCAGTAAATGAGTTCAGTGTAGTTGCAGGATATAAGATCATTTTTAAAAATCTATTTTTTTCTATACACTAGTAATGAACAATCTGAAAATGACATTACCAAAAGCAGTGTTAGGAAAATACAAAGACAAAACACGTGCTGTAATACGCTATTTGTAAATTATCCATCTGATAAATGTATATGTCTAGAATACATAAAGAACTCTCAAAACTCAGTAAAATAAAACCAACAACAAAATGGGTAAAAGATTTAAACAGACATTTCGCCCAAGAGGATATACAGGTAGCAAATCAGTATACGAAAATATGCTCAATATTCATTAGGGCAATGTGAGTTAAAACCACGATAAGATAAAATGGCCAAAATAAGAGGGTAAGAAAACCCTGATCATACCAAATGTTGGTAAGGATAGGCTCTATCCACATAGCGGAGTATTATACAACAATAAAAAGATAAACTACTAATATATCCATTGACATGGATATATCTCAAAATAATCATGCCAAGTTAAAGAAGTTAAGACCAAAAAGCGTACACACTGTATGATGTAAATTACATACAAATCTAGAAAATGCTAACTATTGTAGAGACAGAGAGCACAGCAGCGGCTACCTGACAAGGAGAGGTAGAAGAGGTTGGACAGGAGATTACAAAAGGGCACAAGGAAATTTTTGAGCATGCTGAATGTGTTCGCTATCTTCATCATACTGTTGATCTTTCACAGTATACAAAAGTATTAAAACCTATCAACTTGGATATTTTTAGTATGTGTAGTGCATTTTGTATAATTACATCTCAAGAAAGCTCTTTGAGGAAAGAAGAAAAAAGCAACACTCTTTAAACTTCTACATTGCATACGTGCAAAGCAAAGGCTAAGATTTAGTTATCAAGTCCCGGAAAGAAGAAACAATACAACATAATCATTACACAATATAACAACAAAAACATTACATGATAATAACAGACTGCTGCACACAGATATAAAAGAAAATCTGGGCTTGAACTATCTTGTAATCCATACAGTTAACATTAACACCATATCCTTAGGAAGAAGAGCCTGGATACGATGTCAGCTACCACTCAAGAGGCAGCAAAGACTCTGAAACCCAGGTTCTGAAATCAAGCTGCCTCTCTATACAAATCTTGCAACACCGATTACATTCTGTGTGACCTGTGGCAAATTCCACAATGTCTCCTTGCCTAGTCTCTCATTCTTAAAGTAGGAATAAGGTCCCCTTCATTGTGATCTTGAGAAGATTAATAGAGCAGGGTGTGTCACATATGGAGTTAATGACGGTGATGATGATGATGATGATTCTTTATTTTCAAGGCAGTAGAGCAAACCATTTCTCACTAAAAAGAATCTGGGTTTGGAGAAATGGAGGATTCTGGCTCTGGCATAATAAATATGCAAGACAATCCTAGAACATCTTGCCATACCAGAAAACAAAGAAGCTTTCAAAGACTAATACAGTTGTGTCAGAAAAGACTCAGAAGCTGACTTGTATTCATTCCAGTGTCCAAAGATGATACAATTTTAAGGATGAGTTAATAACTCAGTGGACCGAAACAAATAAAATTGTTTAAACTCATGAGTTTATAATGATATTGATAACGATAATGATAGCTGTACTCATTTATCCATCTTTAGAGGATTGTGAATACTGGCTAATAAAGGTAAAGAATTAACCATTCATCCTGCCTTTGTTCTATGATTTGTACTACATTATAGTTAAGTAATTGACAGGTGGGATTTCTTTTTATAGAGGTATTCCAGCTTACAAAGAAAGAGGAAATGACGGAATTAGAATGTCATCATCCTGCAACCCCTAATGAATTGCTAGGTCAGGGAATAATCAGCAATTACAGTTAATGTCCAACGAAGAGAGATAACAGGCATTTTGTGCCTCCTGATTGAGGAACACCTATTCCAGAATAAACCATCTTGAAACTCATCAAGGCTTTAGATTTGACTACTCATTTACTGGAAATATGGGGAACAAGTAGACAGGTAAAACAACCCCATCTAAACACAGTCTGTGAAATCCAGACTAAGAAACTCTAAAGGACAAACACCAGTTTCTCTAACAAAAACAGAACAACAATAACAAAACAATGCAATAATAAAGAAGAGGTGGAGAAAACCACGTAGATCAAAAGAGACATATCAACAATTCACACTGATTTGGATCTTATTCAGATCAAATAAAGTACCAAATGAGGAATTAACAAACTAATAAAAAAATTAAAAGAAAATGTGTACTTGACTGAATATTTGAGGATAACAAGGAATTACTGCAATTGCTATTAAATGTGATAGTGGTATTATGGTTATGCTAAAAAAAAAAGGAGACTTTTTAATGAAATATTTACAGATTAAATAATTGCATGTTTTGGATTTCAAGAGGGGAGATACAGATGGCTGTGAATTGGAAAAGGTTAAGGGTAGATATTGGTTTAATACTATTATCTCTGCTTGTATGTGCATTTGAGAGTTTTCATAGTAGGCGCACCTGAGTGGCTCAGTTGGTTGAACATCCGACTTTGGCTCAAGCCATGATTTCACAGTTCATGAGTTCAAGCTCCGTGTCGAGCTCTGTGCTGACAGCTCAGAGCTGGGAGCCTGCTTCCTCCCGTGTCTCCTTCTCTCTCTGCCCCTCCCCGGCTCATGCTCTGTCTCTCTCTGTCTCTCAAAACTGAATAAATTTTTAAAAAAAATTTTTTTAACTGAATAAATGTTAAAAAAATTATTCTCATAGTGAAGTTTACCATCTGCTTAATATAAAATACTAAGACTATGGATTCTTTGAGCATCTTCATCCTTCCCTAGCACACTGATTTTCCTTTCAATACGTTAGCTTGCTCATAGGCTGTTACATAAGATATTTGTACTGAGTGGGCCCTACCCATCAGAATTAAGAAACTGAACAGTGGTTAAAATCAGATAAGCAGTTCCCTGTAATTGCACTGAGTTGTGCCATGCATTGTAATAGCCTCTCGGTGCTGCATATAGACCCATAATTCTACTATAAACTGTGGAGTCAGTAACGTCTTACAAGCCAGTAATGTGGCATGACCACATATGGGACAGAGCCAAGAATCTGAGTCACTGTCAGCTGTGTCCTTTAAAGGAGCTGAAGAAAACAGCTTGGGGCATGAGTAGCTCACTTGGCTCTACTTGCATTCCCTCCAGGTCAGATGAGAGGCACAAATCAGGGCTGAAGCTCTGTCCCTGCTCGTGTTATACTTAGTATTGATCAGGAAGCCCATTCTATCATTTTCCCCCTTTTAGAGGCAATAATTTGTTTATAAAGACTTGGTACCTTGTTTACATTTTCCAGAGAAACCAGACTAGTCACCCACAGGTGTTTAAGCCTGGTGGCATCTGAAGTGATGGGAAGTGTTTCTTGAAGCTTTAAATTCTCTCCCCAGATTCCTAATAAGCCTTCTTTACTGATGGTCAGATAACGACTTGAACTTTTTAAGAAAATTACTTTTTGAATGGTGTCCTTATGTTTTGTTGGGAGGAATTCAAGGTCTTTCCACTGGGGGACCACAGTTGCCTTTGCTCGTTCATCATTCTCATAAAGTGTTAACAGCATAAATGAAGTCAACTTGTCCCAGTTAATGAAGCCATCTTGGGCCACATCCACTTTGTCAAAGAGCTGCCCATATTCTTCCTTTGTGCCCCAACCAACAATCTCTGTCATCTTTTGCATAAACTCTTCTCTGGACATGCAAATAGTTTGACATGGTTCTGAAGGCTAGAAATGGGAATAAAAACAAGACAACAGTGAAAGCATCATAAGTACCAGAGCATTGTACCATACCACACCCAGATGTGGACTTAATCAGCAAGTCTTCTCAGATATTTATTCAAAAAAAAAAAAGAAACAAAATTGTCTTTTACTTTATAACAGGACTGTACTTAAGTTAATTTGGGCTGGGGAGCAAATAACTGACAGGGTTACAAACTGACATTCTCAATAACCAACGTCCTTACAACTGGAAAAGGGAGGCAGGAGAGTCAGTGACTTGATATGATGATGGAAGCAGCAGTCAGAGGAACATGGAGCTATATTCCAAGGAATGTAAGCACCTCCAGCAGCAGGAAAAGGAGAGACAGAGTTTCCATTAGAGCTTCCAGAAGGAAGGCAATCTTGACGCATGCTGATTTTAGCCCTGTAGAACGCATTTTGGACTTCTGACCTCCAAAGTAAGAAAATTAACTTGTGTTTGAAGCACTAACTTTGTGGTAATTTGTTACAACATCAGTAGCAAACTAGTATAGTGGTTGACAGAATATAGATGAACACAGGTTAGCACAGCCAGTGAAACTATACCACACTGAAATTTAATCCATAAGGAAGAAGTCCACTTCTGCAAATACACAATTACAAACACACCATTAGAGTGAAACCATGTATGTTTGATTCTTGCGATCAAAAATTAGTGCACTTATGCTCTATAAATTCTTGGCAAATACTAAATTAGCAGCTACTGAACCATAGTTCAGAGAGGAAATACAGAGTTATGTTTCTATGATCCTCTGGTCACAATATTTTCATCAGTTGATCAAGTCATAATTTGTTTTGTATGTTTCTGTTGAAAGACTCTTAGTATATACAGTTAACTTATTAATATTAAATTCATGATGAATAGGACAAAGTTTATCTAACACATGTATTTTCTCCATAAGGCACATCACAGTCTTCTTAATGTTTATTCATTTTTGAGAGAGAGAAAGAGACAGCATGAGCTGCAAGGGGCAGAGAGAGAAAGGGAAACACAGAATCTAAAGCAAGCTCCAGAGTCAGCTGTCAGCACAGAGCCCAACACGGGGCTCGAACCCACAAACTGAGAGATCATGACCTGAGCCGAAGTCAGATGCTTAACCGACTGAGCCACCCACGTGCCCCCACATCACAGCCTTCTCGCACTTAGGAACATGAAACAGAATTTTACCACCACACTTGGGGGCCATTTTAAACTGTGAAATAACCAACAAAAACAAAAAATGCAAAAAGAACTTGGGATTAAGTAGACCACGAGTAGGATGCTTGTTTGCAGTGTGAGCGCTGGAATAAAAAGGCAGTGTTCTATTGCTTGACCTCAGTCTGGAATATGCTCATTGGAGCCAGAAATCTTTTGCCACTCTGTTACATATCTGTGAATGACCATAAAACTGTCTTCAAGATTGATTTTGGGGCTACAAAAAAATTTTAGTAAGTAAGCAAACTCGCGAATACAAAATCTGTGAATGAGAGTACTATATCACTTATTATTATTATTATTATTAAAAGTAACAGTATTTAAAAATATATATTTTTTACTATTTAATAGGTTGTTTAGTTTGGTGAGGTTCATCATGAAAAATCTATCTTTCCTACTACCTTGGAGTCAAAGAATCAGGATTGATAGTAAGCACTTGGAGGCAGCATATTGTATAGCAAGTCAAATAATTACAAATTTAAACTAATTCCACCAGTAATTGTAGGAACTGCTAGCAAGTTACTTCAGTGCTGAAGCTTAATCTCCCCATCTGTAAAGTGGATATGGCAATACCAGTTACAATAAAATCATTTTTAAAATTAATTGATATATCAATAGATATAGAAAAAGCATTTGACAAAATTCAATGGCCATTCATGACAAAAACTCTCAGTAGACTGAGACTAGAGGGGACTTTCCTCTACTTAACAAAGAATATCTACAAAAAATGGACATTTAACATCATACTCAATGGTTAGAAACTGGAAGCTTTGCTGCTAAGATATGGTACAAGACAAGTATGTTTCCTCTCACAACTGCTTTTTAACATCATAATGAAAGTTCTAGCTAATACAGTAAGACAATAAAAAGAAATAAAAGGTATAAAGATTGGAAAAGAAGAAATTAAGATGTCTTCGTTCACAGATGGCATAATCATCTATATAGAATACCTGAAAGAACAAACAAATAAATTCCTGGAAACAATGAGCCATTGCAGCAAGACTGCGGGATACAAGGCAAAGATATAAAAGTCAATTGTTTTGCTATATACCAACAACAAATAATTGAAATTTGAAATTAAAACCACAATACCATTTATATCAGCATCCAGAAAAATGAAATGCATATAAACCTAACAAAATATGTATAAGGTCTGTATAAGGTAAACTACAAAACTCCAATCAATGAAACCGAGAAGAACTAAATAAATGGAAATATTCCATGCTCATAGCTAGGAAGATTCAATATTGTTATGATCTCAATTCTTCCAAAGATAATCTATAGATTCCTTGTGATTCCAGTCAAAATCCCAGCAAGTTATTTTGTGGATATCAACCACCTGATTCTAAAGTTTATATGGACAAGCTAAAGACCCAGATGAGTTAACACAATATTAAAGGACAAGAACAAAGTTGGAGGACTAACTCTATTTGACTTCAAGACTTACTGTAAAGCTATGGTAAGTACCGTAAAAAGTGTGGTATTGGTATAAGAACAGATAAAGAGATCAATGGAACAGAGAATCCAGAAAAAACCCACATAAAAATAGTCAATAGATCTTTGAAAAAGGTCCAAGGCAATACAATAGAGAAAAGATAATATTTTCAACAAGTGGTGCTAGAATAACTGGATGTCCATTAAAAATGAATCTAGACACAGACCTTACACCCTTCAGAAAAATCAACTCAAAATGGATTGCAGATCTAAATGTAACACAGAAAACTATAAAACTCTAGAAGATAACACAGAAGTAAATTTAGATGACCTTCAGTTTGGTGATGACTTTTTAGATACAACACTAAAGGCATAATCCATGAAAGAAAGAATTCATAATCTAGACGTCCTTAAAATTAAAAACCTCTGCTCTGTGAAACACAATGTGAAAAAAATGAGAAGACGGCCATTGACTGGGAGAAAATATTTTCAAAGGATACATCTGATAGAGAACTTGTCCAAAATGTGTCTTAAAAATTCTTAAAATTTAACAATAAGAAAACAATCCAACTTAAAAATGGGCCAAAGACCTTAATTAATACCTCACAAAAGAAAATATACAGATACATATGGAAAATAGCATATGAAAAGAACATCATATATAATCAGGGAAATGTAAATTAAAACAGTGAGGTATCACTACACACTCTATTCTAATGGCCAAAATCTAGAACACTGAAACAGCAAATGCTGGCAAGGATCTAGAACAGGAACTCTCACACATTGCTGATGGGAAGGTAACATCGTATAGATACCTTGGAAGACAGTTTGGTGGTTTCTTACCAAGCTGAACATATTCTTAGCGTATGATCCAGCAATCACACTCCTTAGTCTTAACCTAAATGAACTGAAAACTATGTCCACACAAAAACCTGCACACAGATGTTTATACTAGCTTTATTCATAATTGCCAATATTTGGAAGCAATCAAGTTGATGTCCTTCAGTGGGTGAATGGATAAATAAACTGTGGCATGTCCAGAGAATCAAATATTATTCAGTGCTAAAAAGAAATGAGCTATCAAGACATGAAAAGACCTGGCAGAAACTTAAATGCATACTACTAAATGAGAAAAGCCACTCTGAAAAGGTTACATATTGGATGACTCCAAATACATCAAATTCTGGAAAAGACAAAACTGTAGAGACAGTAAAAAGATGAGGGGTTGCCAGGGGTTGGAGGAGTGGGGGAAGGGTAAATAAGTAGTGAAACTACTCTGAATGATACCATAATGGTGGATATAGGTCACTATGCACTTGTCCAAATCCCACAGAATGTCCAACACCAAGAATGAATCCTAATGTACACTGTGAACTTTGGGTGATTATGATAGGTCAGTGTAGGATCATCAATGGTAACAAATGTACCATTCTGGTCGGGGATGTTTCAGGGTAGGGTGTATATAAGTAATCTCTGTACGTCCCCCTTAATTTTGTTGTTAGCCTAAAACTACTCTAAAATATGATCTCGCTGTTCGTGGGTTCGAGCCCCGCGTCAGGCTCTGTGCTGACAGCTCAGAGCCTGGAGCCTGCTTCACATTCTGTGTCTCCCTCTCTCTCTGACCCTCCCCTGCTCATGCTCTGTCTCTCTCTCTCTCAAAAAAAATAAACATTAAAAAAAATTTTTTTTAAATATGAAGTCTTAATAAAAAAAAATCAAGGTATCATCTGTGCAAAAACTAAATACTTAAGTGTCTAATAGAATTTGGTCTATGCTATTAATTTTCTGAGAAATAATTGGTATACAGCCCTTTGAACTACTCAGAAGTCCATCATCCTTTTGTTTGTTAAATTATTTTTAGCCCAAAAAATTTAGAGAGATGGAAATTTTTCAGTGACCCAGATTTTAAGTGTGGAGAAAGAAATCTGATCCTAAAAACACTCCATTTGAGCCAAGACTGCAAAGTGTTTCTGAAAGCTAAGTCAATGTTGAGCTTTTATTTTAAACTGTTACATAATGACATCAATCAACCTCTATATTTATGTTATTATCTTATGTTTAAAACATTCTAAAGCTGACTCTCAGAGTATTTTCTTCCTATGAGTTAGTGATTTATTTTTATTTCTAAGAACAGGAATCTGTTTTGACTGATAAATACCAAAATAAGTCTTTTTTATATTCTAAAATATGGAATTGCAAATAGACCATAAACAATGAAGACAACAAACTTTCTTCCCCAAAGTAACATACACAATCAACTTTATAATTCTCTGCACATTGATAACGTCACTGTGAACTGGGAGAAGATTTGCGGAATACTCCCAATTTATAAAGTTTGACAGAAAAGAGCAATTATATAATATACCTGAAAGTTCTATTATTGATTGTTCAGTGATCGAAGTTTGAAAATAAAACCAGATTTTGCCATACCTTTGGTTAAAATTTAGGAATTTGCTTTTATTAAAAATTCCCAACTTGTTTCAAGAAGCGTTATGCCTTGATCAGTATGTGGTTTATGTTTATTAATTCTATTATTTGCCAGCTTTAATAAATTAAAGATACAATGAAAGCATGTGATCTCTTATACAAACTCAAAATCATGAATGCATTAATTTTAACCTCACAGTTAATTCTCATTTTATCAGTGGCTCCCACTTACCTTCTGATACTAGAATTAATTCACTCGTTCCATTATATCATATGCATCACACAGGGTGGTAGAGGGAGAGTGTGGGTGTGCAACTGGAACTCTAAGCCTCACTTTCAGTTACTGCACCTCTGAATAGGGACAAAAAGGGGTGTCTGGGTGGCTCAGGCGGTAGAGTGACCCACTCTTGATTTTGACTCAGATCATGATCATGGGTTTGTGGGATCGTGCCCTGCATCTGGCTGTATGCTGACACAGTGGAGTCTGCTTGGGATTCTCTCTCTCCCTCGCTCTCTCTGCCCCTCTCCCACTCATACATGTGCACGTGCATGCTCTCTCTCTCTCAAAATAAATAAACATTTAAAAATAAATAAATAGGGGCGCCTGGGTGGCTCAGTCGGTTGGGCGGCCGACTTCAGCTCAGGTCAGGATCTCACGGTCTGTCAGTTCGAGCCCCGCGTCGGGCTCTGTGCTGATGGCTCGGAGCCTGGAGCCTGCTTCGGATTCTGTATCTCCCTCTCTCTCTGTCCTTCCCTTGCTCACGCTCTGTCTCTATGTCTCTCAAAAATAAAATAAAAACGTTAAAAAAATTTAAAAAAAAATAAATAGAGATAATAATAACTAACTGTTAGGGTTGTTTCCAGGCTTAGCTGATAATTTTTGTGTACCATATGGGATAATTTAACATGAGTACAACACATTTATACTCAATAAATGTTAAGTCCCTACTAAATAGTTTAAAGAATAAGACTATACATTGTCATCATACTAGCAATGACTCTTCTCTAAGGATTTAGTTAAATTCATTTGTGATGTTTGTGTGTGTGTGTGAGTGTGTGTGTAGTGTGTGTATATGTGTAAGGATTTGGAGGTGTACATAATTACTAATTTTAGTAAATTGATCCTATCTATCAGGAGTGGCTAGTTCCTAATTAGATGCTTCTAAGAGACTTCTCCATGGGTCCAACGATTATGTGAAGGAGACTCTACTAACAGGATTACGTGAAGTTCTCAGTTTCTATGACCACCGCAATCGTGGTAGCAGGTGCTAGTTAGGGGCTTAATATGAAGGAGCAACTGTATACACCGTGTCAGGTGCTCTTCCTCAAACACAAAACTGTTCTAAGTGAGTCCAGTGAAAGTAAAATTTACCTACCCATTTCCAGAGTCCAAGACCATTTCATACACACAAGACCAACATCTTGTCATTGTGAGTCACTGTAGCTCGCCTCTTGTCATGAGCCATTTCTACTGCTGCTTTATGATTTTAGGTGAGCCAGAGGCTTCTATCCCACACCTCTTGGTAGAAGGTATCTCCATGGGAAGAAAGATAAAATAATCCTTCAATCTAAAAATAAGCTTGCGTATACCATGATTTAGTTGCGATAAACTCTCAATTTGTATTAGATTCAGTACTGAGTGGCAAAATAGCATATCTTTGAGTCATTATGGGGGAAAAAATACATGTATAAGTATACGCACATATCTAAATTAATACTAATTTAGTTAACATCTGAGTACAAGGTCTGAATTTGCCACCTAATGTTTGTGTGACCACGAGTCAGTCCTACATCTCTCAGGGTTTGCATGAGGGTCCAGTGAGATGACCTGCACACAAGGGCTTCTTTACATTACACAATTTTATTACCACTCTAAGTTATTCTTGTTGAAGACCCATCCACCTCAACCTAAATTCACGAGCATGTATTTACTACAGCTAGGAAAATATGATGAATTTAGGAAATTTGACTTCATTATGAAACATACAGCGTAAAATAATTAGTTCTCAGTCCTCTCAACTGAAAATTTCATTTGGCTTTAATAAAAAGTATGGCTTTAATAAAGCCTTCTTCTGGTAGACAGTTTGTTCCAATTTGAAGGTAGGTTCTCCAAACAAAAACTCCTAACGGATTTTGAAAGTATACCCTTTCATTTCTATTTTTGTCTGGGGTGGGAGAGAGGAGAAAGAGGCAGAAAGAGAGGGAGACAAGAGAATCCCAAGCAGGCCTCGCATTGTCAGTGCACAGAGCCCAACATGGGGCTCGATCTCACCAACTGTGAGATCATGACCTGAGCCAAAATCAAGAGTTGGATGTTTAACCGACTGAGTCACCCGGGCACCCCATGTGTCTGGTTCTTTTTGAGGTAAAAATTAATACCCCAGTATTTTGGGAATTTCTCTTATAATAAATGTGAAAAATGTCTGACCTTTTAGAAAACATATTCTCATACAGCCCTTCTAGGATAATGCTTGCAAATTTATTTTGCTACATCTATTTAACTATTGAGCAATAAAAAAAAAACAGTATTGCTTCCAATTTTTGTTGCAAAAAAAGCTAATATACTCAGGATATCTGCTTGATTATCTCAGTGGGCACAACTTTAGACATTTAGAAAATCTCTCTGTCTTCCTGAAAACCATTCAAAGAATAGTCTAAAAATCCTTTCCTTTTGCCTAGAAAGCATTTTCTGTACACACAGTCAGTTCTAATAAGCTATCTTTTTTTTTTAAAAAAAGCATGAACTCTGTAAAAATTTCCTTCAGTCTTTGAGATTTGTAAGATTTGGATTTCACTATAACTTATGTCAAAACTAAGCACTAAAACCTAAGTGCAAACCTCCAAAAATATACTCTTTGTAAGAAACTTGACAGCCTTTCTTTAAATTAAGAAGAGATCGTGTGCTTTCAATTAGCAGTGCGTGAGTGTGCCAACACATTTGTAAATTCATTTTTTTTTGCACAAAATAGTTCATGTTCACTATAGAAAATACAAAATATAAATAAGCCAAAAATTAAAATCCTCCCTCATGCCATCAACCTCCCAGATTTTCTTCTAGGCAGAAACAGAAATACCTGTGTATTATTTCTCAAATAGTGTCATGATATATGTATCTCGTATGCTGCTTTTCCGTGTTACAGCCTGTCGTGAAGGTTGTCTTGTACAATACAGACTGGTCTTTACCATCATTTTTAACAGCTGCACAATATTCTATGGAGAAGACATACAATTTGTGGCCCTCAGTAATAAAAATTTCAATTGTGCCCAAAGCTTTGTTGTTTTATATAAACAGCCCTGCAATAAACATCCCAGCACATATATCTTTGCTCACTTGTCCAATGATTTCCGGAGGAAAATTTCCTGGAAACATAATTGCTGAGTCAGAATTTAAATATTCTTAAAGTATTTGACTTATTTTGCCAAATCCTCCTCCAAAAAGTTTAACAAATTTACATTTCCATCAACAAAGTATGAAATTGTCTATACCTAAATCCCTCACTGAACTCATTCCTCTTGAGACTCACCAATTGGTTGCTGAAAAATAGTTCTAATAAGCCTGAATATTTACATACTTGTTGGCAAAACAAAGCAATACATTCTTAAAGAAGACACTTAATTCTTTTAAATTCTGCCAACTTCTACAATTGCTATTTATGTTTGTTTTTCCCCTAACTTTTTCCTATAGCAATATTCTATAATGAACTAAGGAAAGAAATTTTTTCTTTTTTTTTTCCCTACTCTGTAAATAAGGATTTGCCCAAGACAAGAATATAAGTCCTAGTTAAAAACTATGGAGAGACTGAGAGATTTCCTCCGAAATCTAGGTATTTTCTCCCATGTCAAAGGTAGCAGTGGGTTAACATTTCACTGACCCAAAGTTCACTGCCATCATTCACTGGCGAGTAATGAATCCTGTGAATTAATGCCAAAATGTAAGTTGTAAGCCACTTAGGGGGATTCTTGCACCCACCCATGTATCCATCCACTGATCAGTGATTAATAAATATATAATGAGCTTGTCCATCCTACAAAGTAGCATGGGGTAGGTTTATTCATTCATTCATTCAGCTAATAATTATTTAGCGACTGCTCCATGCCAAACACTATTTTAAGCACTTGGCATCAGCTTTGGACAGACAACAAGATCTATGCTCTTCAAATACACTTCAGTAGAAAGCCTAGGTATGCTGGTCACAATGAATGGCACATGGTTCCAGCTTACCAAAAGTAATGAGAACACAATAATCACACTAATTATCATCTTTCCTAATTTCAAACTGAATTTAGCATTTCCGCATGTCGAAAATATTCTATGGACCAGAAACCTTTCTTTAGTTTGAAAGCTTTTTATTTTTTTTTACTTCGTATCATTAAAATTCTACAATGCTTTTTTTTTTCTCTACATGAAAAACAGTTTCTAATATGTTTTCAGAGCCTCGTTTTCCCCAGAACCTGCTAGTTTTATCAAGCATTTTACCCAAAATAGTATTTCTTCTGTCAAATATTTGGCATGATTTTTGGGTAATGTTCCATGACAGCTGAATGAGTACGCACTATCAAGAATGCATCCTTTCCCCCATCTCTATAATTAAATTTAAAATTAATGTGCTGCTTTCTCGTGCTTCATTCCGTTGCACTTGCCTCAATTTCCCTTGGTTACGAAGCCTATTGGTTATGAATATGTATTAGTGTTTGCTGTCAAACCTTGTGAACATCTTCTGGAGCAGAAGATTAGATACGTTATTTCAAAACAGATGCATCACTTTAAATCATCGTCTGCTATGTTCACCTACCAACTTTCATGGGAGGCTGAACAACAGAACAGGAGACACTAGTCTGCTGGCCAAGGTTCATATTGCCTTTTTTTTTTTTTTTGCTTGCTTCAATGAATTTTAGTCAGTTTTAATTTTCATTTACAGGATGATATCAATGATTCGAGGGCTTACAAGTCTGAATGGAGTTAAAGTTTTGTGACTAACAAAGACACAGGTAAATGGATGCCTAAAAGCACCCCACTACTTCTGCCCAACCCAATTCTGCACTTCAGGTCCTCTTTCTAGAAAGCTAATCTCCCAACCCACATTTACCTGCCTGTTTGATGCCCTCCCCTAGGATGGCAGCTTTGACTTTACTTCCTCAAGAAGCCTTCCAGGAGGCCCTTCCCCAATGTGAACCATCTGCTCTCCCAAGGCTGTTCTTTCCTCAGAGCACTGAGTGATTACAGAGAAACTGCGAGTTTACTTGTTGGCATATACCCTTCTGTGAAGGAAGGTCAGGGTCTAAGGGGTTTTCAACTCCTACAGGGTAGACATTCAATAAATACCTGTTGCAAGAATGAGGCAACAGGTGAATATATTTTTACTATTCTCTTCCGTTTTGCAGAAAAGATGCTCATGGGTTTTACCAATAACAGAAAGTTTCAGAAGGAGGTCAGAGTAATAGACGATGGTCAGTTACAGAATTATATCGTAGAAAATAATGTTGGAAAGTTAGAAATAATCCTAAATAAAGTTTAGGGTTGTCCACTATGAGAAAAGGGACAAAAATGGATATCAGATGACTCTGAGCAATGTTCCGGCTCTGCCCACAACTCACATGGAGCTGGGCAAATCCCTTTGTTTAGATTTTTGTTTCCTCTCATGTAAAATGAAGGCAATAAAATGCATCTCTATAGTCTGTCTCTTAAAGCTAAAACTCAATGAAAAGAAGCTGATGGAGAAACATTACTTGATAGAAGATAGAAGTATTTATAAAAGTTGTTGCTTTTAATTTCAGCATTACTTAAATTCAGCATTGTTAGACACACATTTAGGAGAGTACCATGGAATTTTTAGGTTATTAAGATATGCTGACATTTTAATGACATTTATCTTTGCTCTGAATTAGGGTATTGATAAGGTGCCCACAAAGCCATCTGCTATGCCTTGTCCTGCTACAAGTAAGATTCTATTTTTCCCTGATTGAGACCTCAATACATATGCAAATACATACATTTTCCATTTTAGAATATGATTTGCACTGTTCTGCAATTTTTCTTTTTTCATTGAACAGTAAATCTTGATAATTTCATATGCTTGCCTTATTCTTTTTAATAGCTGAGTAGTAGGAGTATACTGTAATTTCCTTATCCATTCATTTATTGACAAATATTTGGGCCATTTAAAATAGTCCATTTTACTGACAATATTACAATGAATATTCTTGTACATAGAGTTTTGCTGCACATGTCATAATTCCTTTCGAATAGCTTACAGAATTGGAATTGTTCACTCAAAAAGTACACATTTGATATATTTTACATTTGATATATTCTGCAAAATTGCCTACTAAAAAAGCATTGACAATTCAGTCTTAATAATAGTACCCATTTCTCTGAATCTTTGTCAACAGTATGTATTAGAAACCTTTGCCAAGCCGATGAATGAAAAAAGATGTCTTCTTTTTTATTAGAGTTTCAAATCAAATTCCTAATGAGTTTCTTTTCACATGATTAGGAGCTGTTTTTGTGGCATTTTGTCCTTGAATGCATTACATATGTATGAACATAGTTATGTAGAACTATATGTGATATGGATATGTGCATATATGGGCAGAAATGAATAAAAAATACACTGGAAGGATGCAACTTGATAGTAGTTAACCTGGGGCAGAGCAGTGGCTGAGGGTGGGCCATGGTAAGATGGAAATTTCATGTGTGACTCAACTTTTTGCAATGAAAATAATGTTTTCCTTCTAACTTTGTTTTAATAGTAAAGGGACTGTTAAAGAAATAGGAATCAGAAAAATGAATGAAGTTGTATTTCACTGGCTATACTCTCTTCTTCTGTTTCTTTGCTTCTCTCCTTTCTACTTCCACGAAATAATCTTGCTTCTTTATTGTATCCACTCCAGTTTCTCTACCCCCTTGAAAAATTTCCCTCAGATTGGTCTAAGACCCTCTCCTCTCTTCTCCAGATAGCTCCTCTGCACCCACAGTGTGCACACTTTGGGATCTATTGATCTCACGCTGACTTCTCTCTGCTTGCCTGACCCTTCGATTTGGCTTTAAATAACAGCATTATACTTAATCAGGGCATATGCAATTAGAGCAACAAAATGAACATACAGAGAGCTACAAGAAGACGTGGACAGAAACCTGAGAAGGTGATAATCCAGCCTTGGTGGGGGAGAGAAGACCTTCTTGAGAGAGCAGTAGGTAAATATGAAGTGTGAATATGAGTTTCCTGGAAAATTGTGAGGCAGGAAGCAGGAATATTCCAAGCCGGCCCCAGCATTTGATAGGTCCTAAAATAGCAATACTATTAAATCATTCAGATAACTAAAATATGACCGGCATGACTTAAATACTTTGGGTAATACTCCAGTGCTAGATAATTTTGTGACTGATTTGTTGGAACCCTAAATCCAGACTAAATATCTGTGGGGAGGAAAGGGATTGGATGAGGAGATAAGAATTCTTCTGACAGGAATAGATGTTACATATTCTTTACAGTTCTGGAACAGAATAGAGCAAAACAGGTCTTAGACTAGAGTGAAGGAAAAATATTTTCTGGCCTCCAGGCTCTATTTTCTGAAGGGAAATATTTTCTTCAACCTCCAGGTAGGTTTACAGAGAGAGTAACTTCTTGGCCATATAAATGTGACCAGAAATGAGGAAATGGAACAAATTAGTAGGATACCATGAGAAGAACCCAAAACAGCATTGTCCAGTAGGACTCTCTGCAACGATAAAAACATTCTATAAACTTAGTTATCCAATATAATGCTATTAACCACATGTTGCTCCTGAGTACTTTAAATATGATGGGTGCTTGTGAGTAACTGAACCTTTCACTTTATTAAATTCTTATTTTTTAATTTTCATTTTAACTTAAATAACTATATGAGGCTCATGGCCACCATATTGGACAACACAGGTCTGGTGCAGTGTGGCGACCTGGCCTCAGAAGCATTGATAGAATTAGGGAAGAATGGGTGCACATGTGGAAGGGGAAGGAGCAGAGGAAAACAGTGTCCTTAGTAGTCCCCAACATTCGTTGGTGCCCAGAGAGTCCAGATTTAGCAAGGGTCATATATCCATGAAAAGGTGGTAAGACAGGATGAGACAGGAAACGTCCTTGAGGTGCTTGTGGAAGGGTGAGGCAGAGCCTTGGGAAAAAGTTGGAAATCACCAAGGGACAATCCAGAGGCTTCCTATTTGTAGCAATAGAGGTGGTGGGGTCTTCTGTTATCACTGACTACGATATACTTGGTAACGAATGACAAATATGCAGTCAAAACGGCACGGGTTACAATTTTTCAGTTGCCCGTTTTCTTTATTTTTCTCTCTTAATTCTCAGGAAAATTGAAAAGGTAGGCCATGCCCTTGGTATACAGGTCTAAGTTGATGCACTACAAATGAATAGCAATGGACACTGTACTTTCTCCCATCTTTATAACAAGTTTCCTGGTTACCTTCTCTGCTGCGGTCCTGGCCAAAGCTCAAGGTTAAAATATTTGTTCACCTAAAGCATTCTTCATCACCCTCTCTGACCCAGATCAATGTTTATAAGCACCTGCCCCCAAAGCACACAGAGAAATGGGAAAGTGCACAAAGCTGTTAGAACTTGTCACAAAATTCGGCACAAAGCCAGCCGTGTTTAAGAAGACCAATTTTTCATGTGTGTTGACAAATAACTTTACTTGGCTTTTTTTTGGTGATGACATCGTTTGCTAACCTCAACCATGAATTCTAGCAAGTCAAACAAAACTTCCAAAGAATCTCAGTCATTTCCAATTGTGCCAGCTGCAGTGGTATTGGATTAGCTTTGTGCTATGACCTTAATGTTGAGTGAGCAGTTCAGGAGACCTGCAGAGCTTTGCTGATTTCTGCTGCCATCAAAAATGGTTTTTTTGATTCCACTAAGAGAGCTGGGGTGAGAAATGTTCTGACCTCCTGCCTTTGTTTAGCAGGTCATGAAGTGACTGAGGCTGCTGAATGCACAAAGTACTATATAACAGAGTTCTAGACTAAGCTTTACCTGTTTAGCTTCTCATAAGCCTCCATTGGGATGCCTTTATTTTTTTATTTTTTTAAATTTTATTTTATGTTTATTTATTTTTGAGAGAGAGAGACAGAGTGCGAGTGGGGGAGAAGCAGAGAGAGAGGGAGACACAGAATCCAAAGAAGGCTCTAGGCTCTGAGCTGTCAGCACACAGCCCAATGTGGGGCTCGAACTCATGAAACATGAGATCATGACCTGGGCTGAAGTCAGATGCTTAACCACCATAAGATGCCTTTAGAAAGTAAAAAAAAGTAAAGCAATAAATTATTCTAATTTTTTTCCTTTTTTTCTTCCACCTTTTCTCTGCATTGATTTTATTTTGTTGATTATTTGATGATTGTACATTAATCCCAAATTACCCGGGCTGAGCGCCTGTGTGTTATTAACTTAACATGCTTGTTTTGTTAACCAAGTCCTTATCCTATTGGATTCCTGTTACTTACAGCAACATCCCAAGGAGAGAATGCCTTGTGGCCAGTGGGAGCCATGCCACACAACAGGCTGGAAAGTTGACAATCGGTCCCTGGGTCCTGGCCCTGCCCCATGGGGTAATTCAGTTAAATATTTTTGAGCTTCATTCTTGTGTGTAAATGGGAAATAGAAATGTCTATCCTGCCTACACTCCAGGCTGGTGAGAGGATCAAATAACATAATGCCTACAGAAGTGCTTTATAAAATCTTACCATACTTGAAAGATATTAAATTTTTATTCATCATTTTTACCTCCACTGATTTCCAGAAAGAGTTTTAGTTCAGTTACAATGAAGGTACATAGGCGGTTAGACCATTAAAGCAGAGATAAAAGAACAGGAGTCATATAATGAAAATAGCAGATAATTTTTCAAGAAAAATCTGTGTTTAGAAGAGTATCAATTGAACACTAAATTCAAACCTCTTGGCAGTTAAGGCAAAACACAAAACATTGTTAGGTACACGACTCTCCTTAACCTATGAAAGAAACCATGTTGGTTTATTAGGAGAGACGGAACTTTTCCTACCATTAAGCTCTAAGGATTGGAGATGAGACTGTTTTCTGGGCACAACCTGTGTACACTTTCCAGCTGCCCTTGCAGTTGGGATGTGCCCAGGGTCCATAAAAACCTTCCGCATGTGATCCTTCATACTCTCTCTCCTGCTACTAGCTTGATGCGTGGCAATCATGGACGGTGAGACATGGAAGGAACCTGGGCACCCGAATCCTTACCTGGAACTGCCCACCAATGAGAAATATCTACTTTCTACTTTATATGAGCAAGAAATAAACCTCTACCATGTATGAGCTATTATCTATTTTACACAGTTTGCACAGTCTATGAAAATAAAAATTGTCTAATTTGGAACTTTATTGGATAACATAATACAGAGTTTTTAACTATTAGTTTTCCCTAAAAAAATTTTTTTTAAATGATCTTTCTGAACTGTCTCCTATTTTGTCAGAGACAAGCAAAATCTAATAGTTGTAAAGAAAGGGAATGAAACAAAGATGGAGGGTTTTATTCGTGTTTGGGATGATAATGCCTGGAGTAGAAAAGTGAAGAGAGCATTTTTAAGTTTCTTGTCCTAAGTGACAGCCCTGCATTAGTTTGAAGCCAGTTCTCTCTTCTGCTAAACATAGAGGGGTACTGTGTTAGAGATAGTGTGCCCCAGACTTCTGCTTACTGTGAACCTTGTTAAGGGCTATGATTGCTGAGAATTCTGTTTTGATTGCTGTTTGCTATGAACACTGTGAAACTTTTCTAGGGGTGCTGTGAGACCTGTTTAGTTTGCTATGTATTAGACTAAGTTGCTGTATGTTAAATCTTGTTAGGTATTAGATTTAGAGACTTAGGAATGCACTAGACTTCTGACCCATTTGCTGTGATTGCCGTGAACCCTGTTTGCTGTGTTAGAGAATTGCCATGTTGTGAAAGTATAGTGCTGTTAGGGCTAAGGCCACTCCATTTTGGTTTAAGTTCCATCTTAGAGTAGTTCTGGACCCCAAGTTCCAGGAAAACAAGTCACCCTGGACTCTGCCTCGGGTTCCAGGAAACAGAGTAGCCAAAAGGCCGGACCCAGATTAGCAGACCCTGCCACTACCCCGGTGGGACTGGACCCTGATTACCAGACCCTGCCTCCACCTTGAGTTCCAGGGAAACCACAGGAGGTCAGATTCCTAGAATAGCCCCTAGCAAAACTAATGAGTGTTCAGCCCATGCGCGCTGACCATTTGAATCTGCGCGGGATCCCCAAACTAAGCCAATCCATAGCTAGCCCGCGCCCGCCAAATATGAAATACTCAATGAAAAACTAGCCCGTGAAAATGCCAATCAATCAATTCAAAGGATGCCCATTCCCGCCCAAAAAGTGTACTCGAACCCTGATAAAAAGACTGTGTAAACCTGGCTCAGGGCTCTTGCCACTGCACCGCTGCGTCGGGAGGTGCAAGAGTCAGAGCTCGAGCTTCGAATAAAGACCCTTTGCATTTGCATCAGTCCCGGCTCCCTGGCAGTCTTCTTGGGATCCAGAATTTGGGCATAATAAAAGGAAGAAGCAAGAGACAAGAATTCTTCTGGAACATGAGACGTGTCCAAAAAGGCCTGTCCATTTGGGACCTTAATAGTGAGCATACAACAAGCAATGAGAAGGCTAGGAGGAGACTGGGGCCTTAAGGAACTGGGAGGAATCTTGACAGTTTAGAAAGAAGGACAAATAGGGGTGCTGTTGGGAGCCATTGTGGGCTCATAGGTTGAAACCCCTCCCTGTGTGGAAAAGGTTGAAGCAAAGCTCTTTTCGGCCAAAATGGCGCCTAGTCTTACCTCCTTCTAAATAATTTTTCAGGCTTGGATTTCTTGAGCTACTCTCCTTGGCCCCAAGGAATGTAATGCTCTTTTGTTTTATGGCATTTAGATAAAAGGGAAGGACCTGGAGCACGATGCTTTGATGGATTGCATCTGAATGAGAGTAGCCTGGCCAGAAGTAATCTTAAAGTTGCATCTTGCAGATGGGTTGCACCTCCCCCATTGTAGTTGGAAGCATAGTCCTCAAAGCAACACCCTGATTTCTCCTGTTTGTAGATAATTAAGGCCTTAAGGAAACACCCTGTTCTCTCCCCCCACCCTAAATTTATGTGTTAATTATCCTGAAACCAACATACAGGATTGAGGAAGTTGCCACCTTGTTGGTAAAAACGCCTTATTGTTAAAGAGATCAAACTATGGAATGTCACTCATTGATGTAATGTCACCACTACCTTTAAAAATAGACACTGAGACCAGCAGGGCGGAGATGCCAGAATTGCCAGAATTGCCTGCTTGGTCATCAGACTACATCTCTCTCATGGCTCTCTCATTTCTTTTCGCCTGACCGTCTATCCTTTGGGGACCCCTAGATTTACCAGAACTGGACCCCGGCAGGGTGCCTGGATGGATCAGTCAGTTCAGGGCCCCACTTCAGCTCAGGTCATGATCTCATGGTTTGTGAGTTTGAGCCCAACATCTGGCTCTGTGCTGACAGCTCAGAGCCTGGAGCCTGCTTCAGATTCTGTGTCTCCCTCTCTCTCTGCCCCACCTCTGCTTGTGCTGTCTCGCAAAAATGAATAACCTTTAAGAAAGGAAAAAAAAAAAGGACAAATAAAGCAAAAGTAGGAAAGAGTTAAATGCGACTTTCATGTTCCCTTAGATTCTACTCTGCCTGGCAGGGTCTCAGAACCCTCAGCTTTGTCCTATCAGAGCAAAGAAGCATCATTCATAGGCTCGGCTGTAGAATCTGTCTATAGGCAGATTCTTGGGAATTTTATAAAAACAATCAAGCGTTAGGGATATCGTAAATCCTGTAGATTTAATCATTTTATTACATCTCAAGCACAATTTTCAGGAACTACAGAGTTGCCTTCTGAACTTCTCTGGTGTTTTGAGACAAGTGCACTGTGCAGATTCCTCTTGCCCCCGAGATACGTTCGTTCTGAGAACCTCCCTCAACATCTCAGGGGATGTTACAAATTCCGCTAGGATTTCTGCTATACCTTTCTCAATGTTTTATGCTTTGAGCATAAATAGCTCATCTTTTGCATGTGGTTTAGGTTGCATTTCTAGCTATTTAAGCTAAAGACTTAGCAGAGCTTGGGCAAAGAGCAGCATGGAGTAGACAGGGTAGGGTCAGCCAGTCCCTTGTTCCGGGCCCACAACTTTGGCCAGAACAGAAGTTCCAGGAGATGATATACAGACCCAGCTGTGACAGAGGTAGGTGAGGACCCAACCTGGTGAGTCCAGCAGGGTAGGCAAACCATAGACCCAGGCCAAACAGGCAGCCAGGCATCCAGGACCAAAGAACAGAAAGTCTTGGCATGCAGAGGTCAACGATGCAGAATTCAAGGGAAGAAATACTCAGAAATCTACACAGCCAGACTCTCAGAAGAAACTCAATATATAACAGGTCACAATGGGGCTCTTCCAAAATTCCATTTCCCTTGGGCCATAATTTCCACTCATCTGCATTCCTATAAAATCATCAAATGGGGGCGCCTGGGTGGCTCAGTCGGTTAAGCGGCCGACTTCAGCTCAGGTCATGATCTCATGGTCTGTGAGTTCGAGCCCCGCATAGGGCTCTGTGCTGATGGCTCATCAGAGCCTGGAGCCTGCTTCGGATTCTGTGTCTTCCTCTCTCTCTGCCCTTCCCCTGCTCACGCTCTATCTCTATGTCTCTCAAAGGTAAATAAACGTTAAAAAATAAAAAAAAAAAATCATCAAATGGCAGCCATCTTTCTTTACATAATAGCTATAGCTTTTGTAAGAAAATATTTTTAGATACTGTACATATCTAAGAAAATGTACAGTATCTTAAAAAATGGTCCAGAGACCATGTCATTTCCCTAGGCATTGCAAGTGCTACAGGAAAGTCTGAGTAACAACCATTTTACAATTCTTTGAAGAATAAAAGTTTCATTCCATTCAGGTTGATATATGGCTTTTTAGACACCATCACTTGAAAGAAAAAGATAGTGCTTCTATCCACGTAATTTCTTTGTTCTAAAGAGGAGGATCGATTTAAAATAAAATATAATAAAATTAAAAAAAAATTAAGATGAGGATCAAGACATCAGTTAAAATGTCTTGAATGCTAATAAAATACGAAATAAGAGAGGAAAAATGATGCTTTGGTGCTCTCCTATGTGAATTTGTCCTTGCAACTCACTGCTTCCACTTTCTACAGCAACTAAAAGGAATGTAAAAGTATAGTTGTGTTATTCAAAGTTTAAATTCCTTTAGGGAATGTATGAGTTAGAATCAGGAGACTGTTAGAGGCCACGTGGTTCAACATCTACTCACTGAATAATACCCATGTTAATTGAGCACTTACTCCATGCCAAGCACTCTTCCAAGTATTTTTCAGATAATATCTTATCTAATGTTCACCACAAATCTATTGTCCCCATATTAGAAATAATGGAAACTGAGGCCCAAAGGGTTTAACTAATTTGCACAGAAACATTGTAAGAAGCAAAACTGGGATTTTAAATCCAAGAAATCTGATAAAAGAGCTTACACAGAAAGTGACTCTGAGTCATTTATACCACTTTACAATACATGTGAACATTAATTGCTTTATTCCTAAATGTTACTCCTAAGATTTATACAGTGTGTATATTTCATTGGGATATACATGTGAAACATTCAATACACAATTCAAAGACCCAATACCCATTTTTCAATTAAGGATATGGACTTGATCTAGTATCTGACAACTCCTCAGCCCCAAATAAGCAATCTGTGTACAAAAAAAAGAGGAGATAAAGAGATGCAGTGCCAGAATCTTGGCATTTCCAAGAGCATGTCTTTAATGGATGGACTACAAATCAGCACCTTTAGAGTTCCGTGTTGCTGGACAGCTGCTTAAGGCAATTTTTCCTTTTACAACGATCCACACCTGTGGCCTGTGGGCCTAACGTTCATGACAGATGGACTTAACGCCACTGAAATCGTCAAGTGTATCATCCTTCTCTAGGTATCCATGCTGTGCTTAGAAACCACACTGTCTCAAGGGCCTAACTTCTGGTCGGGCTTGCACATTTGCCATTGGATTATTCCATTCCGTGTCTGTTGAGCCTGGGAAAAATGGACAGACTTCATTTTCTCTGAAAAGTGTACCTGCGAAGCTCAAGTCCTTTCTTTAAAACTGTCATTAGATTTTCTATGTCCATGCAAGCTCTAATCGCAATCTCTTCTCTCTCAGTAATACCTGCTTTCCCAACTGGTAATTTCAAGAGAAGTGATCCAGGCCTTGAAACATTGAAAGTAAAAAAAAAAAAAAAAAAAAAAAAAAATCTTGAGATTGATTAGCATGTTTCATAGGCTTCACTCCAGGCTGATTAGAAGGTTGAAGAGACACCCACCCCCACCCTTGGGCAGCACTTTCACTTTTGAACACATCAACTTTAGGATGTCGAGTCTCCTAACAGACCCTAGAATTTAGATTCTTTGTGTTCTAGCAGAACAAACCACCACATTTCTGTTCATGGCGGAGTCAAAGCTGTCATGATCTGCTGTTACGTTTTCTGAATGTCCCCAAGCTGTCAAAATGTTTGCTATGTCTATCAAAATATGCCAGATCCATTTGGGGCATTGGACATGAGCAGCACTGAAATTTTTCAGGCAAATGGGGTTGGACGAATAGCAAATATATGGTAATTAAAATGAGGAAAGTGTAGGACAGAGCATGCCTTTGCTACTAAATGTGATGGATTATATTATAAAGAAATGATTGATATAATTGGGACATTAATTTATCATTATAGGTAGAATCTAACTGGTTATGCAAAACAGGGTACAGGCAGACTTTTTCGGCAGTTAGCAACTCTTTTGGGGGGAGAGAGCTGAAGATGAAAATTTATGCCAATTACAGACCGATATAATTGTTACATTTCATCACGCTTTATTAATTTCAAGGTGGTATTCCAAAATATCGCATGTCTGTCTCAAATTAATGTGGATACTCCCAAGTACCCTCAGAGGATCTTCTGAAGGCCTGAGAACATATTTTAGCAACCATAATGAAGCAGAAAGGAGGGGGGCTCATGTCTCCCTAAATTCCACAGCACGCAAGAGCACTTCTTGTATTCGCATGAGAAACTAAAAATCATTTTGACGTATGCGGTTTACCAAGCACAGCTGCAGAATTCCAAATTAATTAGCTAAGATAGAAAGAAGGAAGTTGTTTATTTATAGTTAAAATTCCTAAGATCTCTCTTATATGTAGAATTAAAATGAAAACTTTACACTTTGTTTTGATTGGCATCGCTCCAATATTTACCAAAAAAGTGGGAGACGGTCCCTCACACTGGATCTCGGGACAATGAAGTGCCCCCCAGAAACGGAGTCCCTTAGAGGGAGGCAGGGGAGAATGTTTACAAGCTGTCTATTTGCGTTTCCAGACTTCAGCTTCCATGCTACAAGTAAGGACAGTTGTGCTGAGTGTCACCTTGGTCTCCACTCACAACCATAACCTTTGGGTTTCCAAAACTATGGTGATCTCTAAGAAAAATTCTGTCCAAGAATTAACCCTTCCTTGATGGCAAGGATATTCAATAGCAGCAATTTTGAACTAAATCTTATTATTTGACCCACAGTACTAAAGGCTAAAGTTACTCTGGTGTGAAATCCAAGCCTGACCAAATCTTTTCAATTTCCTGTTTGTTGTTTCATTTTTTTTTAATGTTTATTTATTTTTGAGAGAGAGGAAAGAGAGAGAGAGCAGGGGAGGGGCAGAGAGAGAGGGAGACATAGAATCCAAAGCAGGCTCCAGACTGTCAGCAAAGAGCCTGACATGGGGCTCAAACTCGTGAACGTAAGATCATGACCTGAGCCCAAGTCTGACACTTAATCAACTGGGCCGCCCAGGTGCCCCTTCAATGCCCTGTCTTAACCATTAAATCCATACACAATTTTAAGGGAAAAATCATCCTAATCTTCATGAACAGTTTAAACTCTCCAGTAATTAAGATTAAGGCTTACCTCAAAGGCACTCTGCATTTTGAGAAAGTCGCCCACAAGGAGTTGGTTTTCAAGCAGGGCGGGGCAGTGGTCTTCATCTGTGGCCACACCTCCCGTTCCCCTGGGGCTCATTGACCCCGGCTGTGGCCCCTTGTTCAACTCAAGTGCATTCTGGTAACTCATAATGGCTTCACCTCCTTTCAGCTGCCTTCAACTATTTCTATACTTTTTTTTTTTTCATTCAACAGGTGCCTTTGAAAAGAAACCCAAGTTAGCAGCAGAATTCCAAAATGAAAGCCCATTTCAAGGCAGACAGTTAGGAGGCAGAATGTTCAAGCCAAGAGGTCAGGGAGTGAAAGCCCTCCACCCCCACATGTCTTTAATTCCACTGTTTATTTTCAAAATCTGCAATCGAATCCTTTTAAAACACCCCTCCTTATATTCTGTTTAATCCGGCTTGATTAAAAATGGGTAAACCTTCCCCCATGTTTATACCAACCGATACAAAATGCAGCTTGTAAATCTCATTTGAAACGCATTAGAAAAGCAACTTCTCAAAACCTCTTTGGCTAACCTTGCTTCTATTAACATGTCAGGGTTTTAAACTCCATTTTCTTGTGTGGCTTGCAGCTGCAAGACTTCTGTCCCAATGGAGGGCCTGCCTCCGAAGGCCACCTTACCAGCAATGTGGAATTCTTTGTTTTCATCTGCTTCTGCTGCTTTTGTGTGTTTCCTGGCAACCAAAGTAAAGCCAACTAAAACTTTTCCTAACCCTCCCCACCCCCCACCCCCGCCCACACAACTAATTACTGACCTGAAGCTTTCAATGTGTGATGTAAATATTTTATATATATATATGTATATATATATACAATTTTTTTATTGTCAAATTGGTTTCCATACAACACCACCCAGTGCTCATCCCAACCCGTGCTCTGCTCAGAGATCAGGTTGTTTTTAAAGGACAATTCGGCCCCCCCTCCTTTTTTTTTTTAATGTTGATTAAAAATACAGAGTGGTGCAGAGAGCATGAGCAGGGGAGGGGCAGAAAGAAAAGGAAACACAGACTCCAAAGCAGGCTCCACGCTCTGAGCTGTCAGCACAGAGCCCAAAGTGAGACTGAACCCACAAACTTTGAGATCATGACCCCTGAGCCAAAGTCAGAAGCTTAGCAGACTGAGCTACGCAGGCACCGCTCAGTTCCTTCCTTTTTAACTAAACTTCACTGCTCCATTGTTTAAAAGCAAGTTTTATAAGTATATTTTCTATGAAGCATGTTATATATTATGAAATAATAGGATTGGCCAAAGAAAAGAGAAAGACATTCTGGAATTTTATGTTTTCCACATAGGAAACATTGTATTCTCAAGAATTCGTTTCTTATCTTCTCTTTGTCCTAGTTTCTGTGTATCTAAAATGGGGATGTCAGTCAATTCATTGAATAGAAGGGGGAAAACCACAACATAACAGATACACTTTGTAATAAAAGCACTTATAGTATAATCAGTGGTTCAGCTATTATTAAAGAAAGGGAGGGAAAAAAAAGAAAGTTAACTAATTTTTTTGAGTATTTACCATATGCTAGGCACTACACCAAGCACTTTGCATTCTTTTTCTTGTTTAGCTTTATAAACGACCCTGCAAAGCAGACAAGATAGACAAGATCACTCTCCCCGCTTTATAGATGAAGAGAAAAAGAAAACGCCGAAAGCCACAAGAGTTAATTAGGTGTGGGATACAGGGAATGGCTCCCAGGCTTCAGAGACCGCGCTGTAGATGGATGTCCTCTCTGTACCTTTTGTTCATCTTGGCAAAACTGCAAAGTTGTCACTCAATATTTTCTCAGGTCTCTTGCAGCTCTGTCATTCTATGAGCCGGTGTTCACACGGCTCTGGTGATACACAGTACATTCCCCAGAACACAGAGAAGGAAGCATCCTAAAGGCATTCCTACACCAGGTGTAGAAACCATATATACATATCATTCATGCATCCATTTAATTCATCTAGCTCTCTGTCCACCGTTCATTCCAAAAACCATTTATTAAGAACCCACTGTATGTCATGTCCTGAATTGGACCTGGTGCCTGTGCCTGAAGGGTTTATAGGCTTGTAGGAGCAATTACCTGGCTAGTTCATCCCTCATGCCAATCCCAACCTCTTGCTGTTTATGGTGCTGTATTGAGAAAGATTCTGAGGTCATATCTAGGCTCAGGGGAAAGGAGTGGCATTACAGATTACAGATGTGTATCACGGGTGCAGAAGGGCAAAGGGGGACATGCTTACCAGATTGGCCTTTTCTGATTTAGACCTTCATGTAAGCTAGGAAAATGTTTTTAAGCCCTAATATTGTAAATTCCCCTGAGCTATCTAACATAGGAACAAAATAGTTCTTTTTAACATCCTAATTAGAAAACTAATAATAGTTTGGATTGGCTGGATCGGTCTCATAAATGTTTGTAAAATATTTCATAGTGATATTCTGGAGAGTTGGGCTTTATCCAGGAAGAGGCACTAATGAGCAAAGGCTGAGGAAATAGGAAAACCAATTCTCTGAAGCTGCAGCAGGAGAGGTAGGTATCCCACTGGCTAACAATGCAAAATCTCTAATTATTCTTAGACAGTCGAGCTGCCTGGCCTACTTAGCTTCCATAAAGATGCAGCTCTAAACGTTTTCATTAGTCAAAACAGGAAAGTATAATGAGCAGCTAATAAATTACTGCAGAAGTTAATCAATCGATAGTTTCGTTATGTAAAATTACGGCGTTGGAAATAATTCCTGATCGTAAAGTCTTAAATGGCTTTAACCTTCTTTGTAACTGTGTGGTTAATTTTCAGGTTAAACTTCCACAGCACTGTAAAATCCATAACTAGCCTCTTGACTCGGCTGAAATTTACCTTCTTGCTTGCCAGGAATCAATTATGATTGTGTGAAAACCTGCCCCATGCCCACCCCAATACCAGGCTCCGCGGGCGAATGCACAGTGATGAAGACAGTCTGTGCTCTCAATGAGTGGACGCTTTAGGCAGGAGAGAAGGCTGGCAAGCTAGGGGACACCTGCTCCCCTCCCCTGTAGGGACCCGCCAACACTCACCAGCATGGTGGAGCACTCACACGTGAAAGGGCAGAAAAAGCGGGGGTGCCCACTGGCCCATGCTTCCTTTGGAACCTTGGGACTGGATCATTCTCCCCACCGAACACACTCTCATAAGTGTCCTTATCAAAACTCCCCGGTCTACCTCGCAATTTATACCCACCAGTGTAAATGTGGGCCTCGCCTTTCCTCCAATTCCCCTTCCTTTGTTTGCCCTCCCCTCACACTGAAGCCTACACTTACCAACATTCTTCATCTTTGCCTAGAATTTCCCTGCACCTCTTCGTTTTGACAGAAACCAACCCAGTTTTCCACCAAACTATCCCAAGTCAAGGCAGTCCCAGTCCCCGTTCCACAGGGACAGCAGAAGGGTTATCTTCCCCTGGTCTCCTTGCTTCTTGAACCCGCTTCTTGAACCCATGCCTTCCCAACATGGCCCAGCAGCCAAACACCCCACAGCTCAGTTTAAATACAGCCTCCTGCCAGAGACTGAGGGAAAGCACTAGGCTTGCCTTCGGCAACTTTTAAGCCCTCAACAAATATTAGCTTCTTTCCTTCCTAGTTCCTGATCCTCCCAGTGTGAATTAATTACTCCTTCTACCTGCAACCACAGCATTTTGTTTATACTTTAAGCACAGCACTTTTTCATTCTGCCTTGCAGTATAATTAGTTGCCTGTGTATCTCTGTCTCCTACAACATCAACTCTCTAAGAACAAGGACGATACCTCACTAATGCTCTAGACTTACATTGCCAACACAGAGCTTTGCATAAACCACACAGCAGCACAGTCATCTGTGCTCATTTGTAAATTGGGGTGGGCAGAAAGTGCACTTCACCAATAGCTTGGAGTTTTCAGGGAAGGATCCTGTGAGTAGATGGCACTAAGTCAGAAACAGAAGCAGAATTCGCTGAGAAATAAAATGAATGAGGGAAACAAAAGATTGGAACCTCCAAGCACTTAGAATAAACCATTTAGGTGCTTTTGCGACAAAGCATTTTTTAGACATACAGTTTCGATGTAAGATGGAAATGTGTTGCAGCCCTATTCAGTCCCAGACGCTGCTCTAGGTGCCAGAAAAGCCGTGATGAATGAGACACGCCCACCACTGCTCAGAGACACAAATAGTAAAAGGTGGTTTTAAATTAATCCTATCTTTGGAGAAAGCAGGTCCTCAGTGAACTCTTAGGCAATATAATGTTTGCCTCTTGATCTGCTGAACAACGGCCATAGTAACAAAACCGTATTTTTATAACAGCAGTTCTCAGACTGTTCAAGTATTTGGACACTGAGGATTCGCAAAGTAATAATATCCTAAAATAACTAAATACATAATTCTGCAATAAATTGCCTATTCTAAGTTTATAATTTGACAGTGGCAGCCAAATTAAAAAAATACGTGGAAGTGCGATGTTAAATTAAGAACATTCAAATTATTGACAAGTATTTCTACCACTCGAAAAAGTCAATTCTATCACCATGCTTTTCTTTTGTCAGTAGACACATAAGATCCAATGAACTGGATACTGAAAATCACTGCTTACAAATATTCTCAAGCTCAATGTTTTTATGCAAATTCTGATGGGTGTTCCCAACAGTTCATCACTTTTGAACACCTCTTTGATTTAACAAACCTTTCTCCTTGAAATTTGTCCATGTCCAAAGTACATGTGGGCTGGCTGTTTGCTCAGCTTTCACTAGGGAGCCACTTTCTGGGCAATTACTCTGAACTAGGTTACCAAATTCCTTTATGTTATCTCTCTGAGAGGACACTGCGTTTTATTCTACTAGGAGCTTTAGAACAGTTTGTCAAAGTCACCTTGATATCGAACACTTGCATCCATGTATAGAACCACTAACACATAGTCATAAAATCATTGCCATGAAAGGAGTGACTGGAAATCCAGTAAACATGTATCGATTTTCTCTTTGAAGAAAGACAGAAAGCAGGTAGGTTGAAAATGAAAAATTATTGAGTTCCAACGACTGTTAGACACTTTCACAAGTTATTTTATTTAAACCTCATGATATCCCTGCAAGATACTTAATATTTTCCAATTATTTTTTAGTGATGGAATTAAACAAGATTAAGTATCTTGCCCAACCTTACACAGCTTGTAAATTGCGTAATATAATAATACCACGATATGGTCGCCGCTAAGACTTCACATCGATGATTTCATTTAATTTACTTTGATATCCTTTGATGTGGGCACTATTATGGTCATCATCTTACAGATGGAGCAGCTGACGCTTAGATGGATTAATAACTTATCTAAGATCACCCGGCCAAGAAGTAGAAAAGTTGGAATTGGAAACCCAGATCCTTTTATGTGTTCCATAGTGTAAAGCCATGTGCAGAGAAATCTGCTAAACACCAGGGTGAATTCGACTCTAGTTTGAAAACTGAGAGGTATAAGAAATGAGGAGACAGAGAGCATATACTAGGCAATGAAGTCAAGGAGTTTAGAATTGGAGTCAGAATACCAGGGTCACGTCTTGGTTCTCTCACTTTCGGACCCTATGATCTTGAGCAAACTGAGTAATGACTCAAAGATAGCAATACTGTTTATCTCAGAATGGTTTAAGGTTAAAATGAGATAATATGGTCAAAGCTATATATGAATTATAAATTATGCACATGAATTAGCATTAATATTAGTACATAGTCAGAGGATGGCAAATTCCCTGCAAACTCAGGGAGACCAGGTAGGAGTTCATGGAGGGATTGGAATATTGTAACTATAAAACAGAATGAAGCAAAATTATCCACATTATGGTATTTTGTATTGAAGCTGAGATTGTATAATCATTTTCATTGCTTCTAGGAAGTTCTTACATCTAAATTCATCCCAGAGAGAACAATGGCATACCAATTTTTTTGAGATTAGTTATATAATGCAATTTGTGTGTGTGTGTGTGTGTGTGTGTGTGTGTGTGTGTGTGTGGTGTGTGTGTTTTATCACTTTGAAAAACATTTTCTGCCTCAGGATTGCTAATGGCAACTATCAAAGTTTTCTCTAGGAAGACCTGGTCTATTTGGCACTGTCTGAATCTATTTTTAATAATAACGGGAATAACTTTTTCCCATAACCAAAGCAATGTAACAACTGTCCATCATAACGTGACCTTCTTAGACTATTTGAGTGCCCAAATCCCCAGCGTTAGATGTTTTATTTATAAAGCATTAAAAACTTTATTCTAGAAGGGAAGTGGATTTTTAATTCAGTATGAATTCTCTGAGTGGCATAGCATCAGCGAAGATACTACGTATACATATACATATACATATACCTATACATATACCTATACATATACAAGAGAGACAGAAATTGAGATGCAGAGAGGAGATGGGTGAGAGTATATGACTGGGAGCTTATACAAGTCACCTCACAAGGGAGGACCATGGGCAGCCAGAGTGTTTTGGGTGGGCACTGATCACTAAAGGGGTGGCAGAGGTAAAATGTGGAGATAGGGATAAAATACTATGGAACAAGAGCTCCAAGGTCCCAGTCAGGAGAGCTGGATTTTCATGCAGTCCCCGCCATATCCATGTAACTCTGGACATATATTTTCTTTGAGCTTCAGTTTCTACAGTCATAAGTGGAGATAATAATTCCTACATCCCCACTTCAAAACCTGTTTTGCCATTCAAATGAGGTATGAAAACACAAGAAAGACAGTTTATGTTACCAGGTTTATTATGTATATTATGATAAACTAAGGTAAAATGTAAATATAATCATTATAACAATATATTTATCAGGCACCTAGCACAGCTAGCTAGCTCGGCGAATGGTAAGCATCGAATAAACATTTATTGAATGAATGTGTTCTTTAAATGTTTATTTAATTTTGAGAGAGAGAAAGAGAGAGAGGAAAAGAGCACACAAGCAGGGGAAGGGCAGAGAGAGGGGGACAGAGGATCCAAAGTGGGCTCTGCAGTGTCAGCAGAGAGGCCAATGTGGGGCTCAGACTCACGAACCATGAGATCATGACCTGAGCCAAAATCAGATGCTTAATTGACTGAGCCACCCCTGTGCCCCAAATGAATGTTTTACTAAATAAAAAGGAGCTCAAAGAAAAAGGAATGAATTGGCATTAAATGTATATATTAATACATTAATAAATATATATATTTATCTGTTTCATATATTCTTTTTTCCTGGACCAATCTTCCACTGATCACACACACACACAAACAAAAAAATCCATACTACTATGAAAAATACTGCCATTTTACCTTTGTTTACTCTAAGAAATTCTGTCTCGGAAAGCAAAGGGAAAAAAGGCAATAAAAAGGAATTCAAAACTTATAAGTTCTGAGACAAACTGTACTTTAAAAGATTAAAAGCTGTGATCCTGAGAGAGAACGCTGCCTCAATAAATATTTCCCACAGAACACAGAGCTCCCAAACATGGTGGTCTGATGAAGAGCCCTAAAGACCAAGGGGCTCTATTTCTCTGCGGCAGGAGCAGTGATAGTCAAATTAATACCGGAAGTACACTCCTAAATCAAGCTGTTGCAAGCTACTCACAGAGAAGTCATCTTACAAAAATGCAGATGGAGTTTTGCAATCATTGCCTAGACCAAACAGTGTCAGGGAAAATGGATCTTAATTTACTCAACATATTTTGATTTTGTAATTTTCAAGATTCATTTTTGCCAATGTCTGAAAAACATGAGATCCTTTAAAGACAAACTTTAAAAATATACTCTGGAATGAGGCAGGGAGTTACACATGTGTTGAGCAGATGGTAGGCGTGCCTATTATGTGTGTTCATGGCCGCCTCAGGTGTGAGTTTGTGTGTGTGTGTGTGTGTGTGCGCGTGCGTGCGTGCGTGCGTGAGTGCACGCGCGTGCGCGCAGCTGCGCGTGGTGGAGGGCACTTAGCTCAGGGAAAAGAGTTCATGCCCCCTAGTGGGAAAATACAACGATAATTAATGGTCCAGCAGATAAATTTACCAAGCAGGGTCCTACATTTAGAGACGTGAGTCAGGTCTCAACTAAGAGAAAAACTGATGCAAATTTATGACAACAACCTACTGCATGACGTTGGGGAAGTTACTCAACTTCTCTGGTTCCAGAATCATGAGTAGAATTAAAAGATTAAATCATACGGTCTAAAAGTCCCTTCCAGTCCTTAGTTTTAAAAAGGCAGTGAGGGGGAAGTAGAAGAATGCTCTATAGGGGCTTCCCAGAAAAAAGAAAAGATGCTGTGTTCTAGGTAATATTACTGCCTTCATACCGGTAGTTAAGTACTTTTTTTTTTTTTTTTTAACGATGCTGAGTCCTGAACTACCAGCTCCTCTTGTTAGATCGCCAGTGGAGATTTTAGCACTTAATGCCAAGTGGATTCTCTGAAAGTAATACAATTTAAATGTAGTTCTTTATTCACCTAGTCATTCCTTTTCATCCACTGAGACTGTGTGCCAAGCATAGTGTTCAGCACTGGTGATATAAAGTGACAAAGCCAAACTGGCCCTACTCTCATGAAGCTTTCAGTCTAGTAGGGTGAGATAGACAAATAAGTAAAGGGTTATCCTACAGTGCTATACTCAATAATAATGATCATGTATATTACATAACAACTATAAATACACACACATACGTAGGTATCATTACATTATTCTTGTGGTTAGTTTTGAAATGTTTTCAAGCTAAAAGTGAACAGGGAAAATTTCAGAATTTGAGCTCAAGCAGGTGAAGCACCACTGACGTCCGGCTGAGTTTATGAGGCCGAGCCTCCCTTATGGAAGCCATTGGCTCTGGGGCCAGTTCAGCTTTTATATCTAGGAATCACACAGCACTGCTCCTCTCCACCCGGGTGCCCATGATGGTGCCCGTTGTCCAGGGGAGTCTTCCTCTCATAATATTGCTTATTTGTTTTCATAGTATTGGCTGTTCGGTATAGTCATTTGCAACAGTGAAGTATAGGTGGTGGAATGGTTTCCTTAGTTGGGTTCTCATTTTCCTTAGTTCCAGTGTATGTAAACTCATAATTCCTGGAATTAATATGGCAAGGGCGAGTTTACAAAAGGTCAAATACCAAGGCATTTCTGAGGCTCAGAAAGGCTACTAAAGGAACCATTAACAGTTTGCCTCTAGCTGTCTTGTAGGCAATTTGGGTTTCCTATCCAATCCCCTTCCTGCTTCTGCCTTGCTGGTAGAACCTCCATTCCATCCGAAGAACATTGTGCCCGACACCAGGAAAGATGGCTTGACTTCCCAGATTCCCTTCCAAGCAGAAATGGCCACGTGACATAATGAAAAAGTTCTGGACAATGAAACCATACATGGAAGCCTGTTGGGACCTTGGAAAGTCTTTTGCTTTAAATAAAACAAGACAGGTTCCCCCACTTCTCTTTATCCTGCCCTGTACACTGACACGATGACTGGAATAGCTACAAAAATGTCAGAAAATCAATATATAAGTCACTTAACCAACATCAGCAATTGTTCTCTTCAAAATTTAGGTTATTAAAAAAAAACAACTCCTATTTATTTAAACATTAGTGTTTTGTTACCTATAACCTAACACATTCATAACAAATATAAACAACAAGGAAGATAACATTTGTCTTGTAGGAAATACTAGTGAATGTGCAAGGTTGAGAGATTAAAGTGTGGTGTTTGAATTGTTGGACCTAGGTTTTTGAGAATCAGCTAAGTGACATGTTTGATCAAGAACAGGCCACATTATGCTGGAGTGTGTTTTATTAGGTGTGAAATCATTTTCCAAAATTTCTCTGCCTTTTTGATTTTGAACACAAAGACAGCAAAGGAATAGGTAAAGATTGTTATTTTTCTTCTTTCACCTGGGAACAGAGAAGTATCTGTTGTTCTTTTTTTTTTTCTTTTTCTTCGATAGGAAAGAAAAAGTGGAAAACAAAAAAATCTAGCTATTTTTTATTAACTAGTTATAGATAGAATTTTAGGGATCATTCTGTTCTAAAGTATAAGAAAAATCTGATTATCCAGGGGAGCTTTCTAGCTGGTAACTGTGCAGACCAACAAGAAAGAAGAGGAATGCCTAATTACATTGTCTACTTCCTTTTTCTCCCCTTTCCTTCATTTTAGTGGTAAATAATCAGCAAAGAAAGAAGGGGAGGCATATATTGGGGGAAATTAGGAAAATAAGAGACTAAATCTAGTGTTTTAGCATTAGGAAAATAAATACCAGTACTTAATAATCAGTACTCCACTAATAGAGCTACCCAAACACTACCACGAGGCAATGTAGGTCAGGCTATTTTGGTTATAAAAAGCAAGCTCACTTAGGTAGCCAAGTGATAGGGATTTGTTATACAGCGGAAGGACAGGGAGAGAGAGACAGACAGATTGGGCACTCACAAGTAAGGAATTACAGCACTGCCAAGTTTGATGGAAGATCACTCTGGAACCAAACAAGGGCTGGGGATTGGATTATCTTATCTCAATAGCAATCAGTTGAATTTTCACCTACATGTAACTTGAGCAGTTCAACAGCTTTTTCTTTTTGTACGTCTACATTCTTTCGCTACAAACTGACAACTTACTCTCCAATCAAGTTGCTTCACTTCATCTTTACCCATGGTTTCTGCTTCCTCCTAATGTTGGCTCATGTGTGTTCTTTTGGCTTTTTAACCTCACTATATACCCTTGGCTTCCTCTCCCACTGCCAATCAAGTTTTGGAATTACACAGAATTTGGAACAAAATCTGAAGTAACCCAGCTCACCATGTTTGAAGAGTGCCATACTATGGATTGGCTATCTCAAAGGCCATCGCCAGAAATTTCGGCCCCTTGGACAAAATTGCTGCCATTGTTCCAGTCAGCGTAGCTAGGAAGAGTGACAGAGAGAGCCAAGGTCCTTTTCCTTCAGCAATGACTATGGAAAAGGAGTCTGGAGGAAACCAAGTTTCCTCATCTAGCACTTGTGAGCACCACTGGAAAAAGGGAAAGTAAGAAAGATGTTGATGAGTAGAATGTTATGCAGAGAATATCTTCCTATTCACACTCACAAAACCAGACACCGTAGGATAATTACAGAGTACGATGAGGTATTAAATAAGTTTGTGAATAGCTGATTTGATTTAGAAAGATGACTGCTATTTCCCTGCCGTGGTATCAAATGACTGGGTTTATCTTCTCAAAGACCTTAGTACACATGCTTGAGAAAGCTTAGCATTTTTGCTTGGAATATAAATGTCAAACTGTTGAAATCATAAAAACTCTCAAACAATTTTTGGAAAAAGCGTTAATAGAAAGGAGAAATGTGTAAATATTATAAAAGGGTCAAATACAAATGCCAATCAAGAAAGTTGGAGAAACAGAGTAGTATTCAGCTATTTTCACCACCATTGAAATCTTAATTCCATTTAGAATTCCATCTATGTAATTTCTTCTTTTTCAAATTTCCTTTGGAATTGTCCTGCTGCTAATTAGCAGCTTTCCAGGCAATGTGCCCAGGTGAAGGGAAACCTTTTCTGAAGCACCGTTTGCTTTCTTATTTAGCATCTTTACAAAACAATAACAAGTATCTTCATTATTTCATGCTGAGTAAAAGATTTTGGTACACTTATACAGTAATGTTTGGATTCCTCCTCTAGGGTATTTTCCCTTTAGTCCTAATTTTTTCCCTGATGGACTTCTTCCCTCCTCACAGTGTGACCTTGAGTAGACCAGGGATTGCCTACCTAATTAATCAAACATTATTTTGGGTGCTTTTGTGTATCTTTGGATGAGACTAATATTTAAATCAAAGGTTGTCTAGAACAGATTTCTTCTGTAGTGTGGGTGGGCCTCATCCAATCAGTTGAAGGCCTGACCAGAAGAAAAAGTCTGACCCTCCCCTGAGTAAGAGAATTCTCTCCTACCTGATGGCCTTCGAACTGGGTTATTAGCCTTTTTTTTTTTTTTTCCCCCTCCTGTCCTCAGACTAAAGCTGCACCAAAGTTCTCCCAGTTCTCAGGCCTTCTGTCTTGACCTGGAACTAAATTATTGACTCTCCTGGGTCTCTAGCCTGTCAACTCACTCTGTAGATCTTGGGTTTTGCCAGCCTCCATAATCACATAAGGCAACTCATTATAATAAATCACACACACACACACGCTCAATAGGAGATATATATATATATAGTGGTTCCTCTTCCTCTCCCCCTCTGCCATGTGAGAACACAGTAAGAAGGCAGCCAGGAAGATATAGATAGATAGATATCCTATTGGTTCCATTTGTCTGGAGAATCCTAAGTAATATAAAGTCCTATTGCCCATCTTCTATCCCATCATCTTTTAGAGGAGAGAAAGCAGAGAGGGAGCTAAGGGCAAAATACAACAAAAGTAATCTTAAAAGAGAGTAAAAGAAATGGGGGGAGGCTGATATTTTGGGGTATCTCTTATGTGTCCCCAAATTTTATAGATGAGGAAACTGAAATTCAGGAAGTTATGATTTATGTAAGGTCACACAGCTAGTAAGAAGCAGAAGTTATTCCACCCATAAGTTTTATGAAAATAAAATTTACAATGTAATTTCCCTTTCCAAATAGTCTTCCTGGAAATAAGAACTTTTCATACTCTTATGTCTGAGTCCGTTTTTTTTTTTTGTTCCGCTCGTGGGACCTTTTCTGGAATAACTAGTATACCAGTATTACATCTTCGCGTTTCACTGTTTTCTTTTGTGGTGTTACCCTGTTTTATAGCACTTTGTTAATGTGCACTTACTATTTCTTTTGGCTGGTAACTCCTGTGCCCTCTTTCTCAATTCTCTGCGGGACTCATGTCCATTTTATTACATAATATCAATGGCAGAATTTAGTTTTATTGTTTCCAAGAATGCCGTTCTATTCAATTGTAGGTACCAGACTTTAGTAGCCACATAAATCTTGAATTCCATACTCCAAGCGGGCAATATCTTGAACGAAGCTACAGACTGAAGAGTGCCATGCACAGTTCCTATGTTGCAGCCCTAACGTAATGGTATTTGGATGGATGGTTATCTCCTTTAGGAGATAATTAGGCTTAGAAGAAGTCATGAGACTAGGGCCTTCATGAAGGGGTTAGTGCCCTTATGAATGACATCAGATGGTGCTTCCTCTTCCTCTCCCCCTCTGCCATGTGAGAACACAGTAAGAAGGCAGCCAGGAAGAGACAAGCCAGAAAAGCCAAAAAATGTTCTCACTAGAACCTAACTATGCCAGCACACTGATCTCAGATTTCTAGCCTCCAGACACGTGAGAAAATATATTTTTGTTGTTGAAACCATGTAGCTTATGGTACTGTATTATGGCAGTGGCAGCCAGTGGGTTTAGACATCATTAAAAACACTAGGTTTTACTCCAAAGGCATACTATTGTATCTTTCATCACAATTGGTATGCATAGTTCACTGGATGACTGGAAAATCATTGAATTTAGTCACATTATTTAATAATTTAAAGCCCACAAGTATTCCATTTTAGCAACATGAGTATGCCACTTTTCTCAGAACAGAAATGTGTATCCTAAGTTAACCTGCAAGTTAACAGCAAGAAAGCAAGACTAGGGAAAAGAGAAAAACAAAACTTATTTTCTATTAGTGCTACTTATGGGCAAAGAGGACGGGGAAAAATGAGAAGAACCAGCAGCTTTCCGCTGAATCTGTCCCAATGAAAAGCACAGAGTGAATGATTTATTTCTACTACCCAGTCTTTTAATCCATAGGTCTCAGGAATTTTGGATTTCACAATCTGGCAAAATTATTTTTAAAACTGGAAGGGAAACTCCAGGTTTGGAGAATAATGGTGCCTGTCTGACTCTAAATATCCCCACAACCTCCTAAATAAAATGATAAATTCAACAAGGAGAGTAAGTTAGAACTTAGGTGACTTATACCTTCAGCATTTCTAGGATACAGAGAACACTGCAACCTTCAGATGACCTGTAAGTAGAGAAGAACCACACCAACAGACTTCCACTTCTCTCTTGCTGATGGCAAGCCTATGAGTGAATAGGGCAAGTAAGGGGAAGTTTACAATTTTTTATGGAAAGGAGTAGAAAGAAACAGAGGAGTTAGGAACAGCAAAGGTAAAATCATCCCTAGAAAGAGAAAGCACAACATAAATGACAAAATTCTGAACAAAGGTGGGTGCATGATAGATGATTCCCAACACTAGTTGTACAGAAGAGGCAGGAATGGAAGTGGCAGCTTTGGTAAAGCATTGCATCCAAGGAAGAATGAGATAGGAGAAGGAAACAAAACACAAAGAGAACATTAAGTATCTGGTATAATAAAAAGAAACAAGGCACACTAATTTTCTCTTTCCCCAACATTGACGCAATTCACTTCTGCTACTGAAAATCCTTAATCCCTCCAACAAGCTAAAGAAAACTGTACCAGTATACCCCAAATATATAAAACATCACCAGATAAGTTGTATGGTATATGAAAAAAGAAGACTGAATCATAAATACAAGTACTAAGAACAGAAATGCACAAAAATAGGTAGAAAAATAAGAGTCGATTGAATGCAGAAACAGAAAAAATAATTATACCAAGAGATTAAATTACAAGGTGCCAAGGGAAAGCAGACTTGGATAAAACTTTAATAAAGGATCGTGAAGAAAATCAAGGGGACAAATGCAAATGCAAATAAAAATTAAAGAAAGAAAGAAGTAAAAAAAATCATGGAGAAAGTAGTTGAAATGGAAGACAGGTACATGGTTAGTTGATGTCCCAAAAGACAAAAACAATGCAATAAGATTAATGTTTAAAATTATAAGCCAAGAAAACTTTCCAGACATAAAAGAAGACCTTGATATGCACAGAAAGGGCAGATCAGGTACCAGGAAAATGGACCTGGAATAGTCAACTCTGTTACATATCTTAATAAAACTATTAGACTCTGAAAATAAAAAATTCTCAGAGCTTCCAGGCTCCCCAACAAAAAAAAACCCAAAAATGAAATAATATAAAGACAAAAGAATTAGACTAGTATCTGACTTTTCAAAACAAACCAACAAGCAAAAAATGCATAACAGCAACATACAAAGCAAGACCACAATGAGACTACATTTTCAAGAAACTGAAGAAAAGAAAATGTTGACCAAGAATATTTGACACAATCAAGATATCCTTTAAGTATCAAGACTATAAGGAAAATAATGTTGAACATACAAAAAATCAGAGAATACTAGATGAATGTGTAATATAACACTACCATATTACTATAATGGTAGTATATGGTGTAATACTATATAATTGGGTAATATAAAAGCACTTAGAGGATGAGCTTCATCCAACCAACAGGTGGTTGAGCAAACTTAGGCAAAAGGACTCATCAGACGCATTTCATCTATTAAGTTGTAGAATTTAGACCATCTTCTGTTTTGATAACGTAAAAAGAATGCAATTAAAAATGAGAGAAAGGAGAGAAAAAGGGAAATGCAGAAAAAGAACAATGACTCCCATTTACTAATAGGTGAGACTTAAAGGATAGTATCCAAAATTGATGCCCACATAGTAAAGTTTAAGAAAACAGGGGCTTAAAAATCCTACAAAATGTTAATACAAAGGCATGACTAGAATAAAAATAGAAACCTTCCTAAATGCCACAAGGAAGTTTTTTTCAAAAGCAAAGAGGGTACACCAAGTAGAAAAGATAATAGGAATTATACCATAATGCACATAAAAATTGTAACAAGTTATATGACAGAATAAGTCCAAACGTAACAGTCTTACTGGTAAATGTGAATGGGTTTACCTCAAGGTGGAAAGACAATTTCAATAGGCATTACACTAAACAAAAAGAACACTTTATAATGATAAAATCCACATTTCACATTCAGGATGTACCAGGTACAAATATCTATGTATCAAACAACACAGCAATCACCTATATAAAATGAATACTACAAGGGATGTAAGGAGAAACAGAGAAACACACTACTAATAGAGACTTTAACACGCAGTACAAGACAGGCCAAATGAACAAAAAAAAAAAAGCAGGGGTCTACAAGAACTGAACGACAAAAGGTGAATTTTTGGATATATATTGACTAGTACATCCTAATAATAGAGAACATACAACCTTCTGAAGTATACATAAAACATTCACACGGTCTGCGAAAATATGATCATATATTAGGGCACAAAGAAAACATCAGCAGGGACTATAAAATTATTACAAACAATACTTGCCGATCACAATGCAATAAAAATAGAAATTAAAAATGCAAGCGAAAAGGCTCTTCCATTTAGAAATTAAAGATATTACAGTAAACAACTCAGGCAAGATAGGGAATAGAAACAAAAATCACAGAATTTCTGAAAAATAATGGTAATTAATAAATCTGTGGGATACATTCTAAGCAGTGATCAGAGAAAATACCTGTATCAGCACTAAATACCTATATCAATAAAAAATAAAAATTACATTCCCAACTGAAAGAGCTAGGGAAATAACAACAAAGTAAAACAAACCCAAGGAGGGTAAAATAAATACAAGAGCAGAATTTAAATTAAAAAGAATTCAAATCAAAATTAAAGAGGCAGAGCACAGAAAATTAATGCATAGAGATCTTAAAAAATAAAAACAACATAGACAAAATATTTCCTAGTTTAATAAAGAAAATAAAGGAGAGAGTGCAAATATACAGAATTAGAAATAACAACGAATAGCTATTGATACAGAGGAAAAAAAATTAAACATAAAAGATGTCACTTACTTCAATGAAAACCTAGAGAATACGTTCTTAGAAAAATATGGTTTAACAAACTGACTCTTGTAAAGATAGAAAGTGTACAAAACAATTTGCATATGGGAAATAAAACTGCCAAAGAATTACTCCACAAAAAAAGCACCAAGTCCAGATGGTTTCATGAAGGAATTGTTAAATTTGTCTACATAATAATAAAAAAATGTTTGTATGATAAAAAAATAAGCATGAGCAATTTCAAAATCATAAAGATATAAAAATGGTTCTTAAATATGGAAGATATTTATGTTCCGTCATAGTGAGAGAAATGCAAATTAAAGCTACAATGAAATACATATCTCACCCATCAGATTGGCAAAAACACAAAGCTTGACGATACACCGTTAGTGAAGTTTGGGGGCAACAAAGTCTCACACATTCCTGGTAGAACGTGAATCAGCACAACCTTTAGGAAAAGAATTTGGCAATACGCAATCAAAGTACATATGCGTATGTCCTTTGACTTGGTAATCCCACTTCTAGAGATCTACCCTAAAGGTGTGTTTCAAACAAAACAGAAATATGTAAGATTATTCACTGTAACATATTCTGTTATTTTGCAAAATACTGACTCCCTGAATGCCCAAGCATTGCAGATCGATTGGATAAAACTACTACCTCTCACACAATGGAATGCAAAGCCACAACGAAGAGAAAGATAGAGACAGAGAGAGAGAAAGAATCTTTATGAACTTATACAGAGTAACTTCAAGCCATGTTAGTGAAAAAGCAAAGTCTGTAAGTGCATATGTGAAATAGCTAATAAGCAAATGAAAAGATGCTCGACTTTGTCATTAGGGAAATGCAAAATTTAAACATGAAATACCACTTTGTATCTACAAGAACATCTGTGATAAAAATTACTCCTTAACAAACGTTGGTGAGAATGTGGAGAAACGGGAACCCTCAAACGTTGCTGGCGGGAACGTAAAAGGGATTAGCCACTTAGAAAACAATATCATGGTTCCTTAAAAAATTAAGGAATTATCGCACACCCAACAATTCCACTCTCAGGCATTTACCCCAAAGAAATAAAAACCAAAGACAAAAGACTTGTACATGAATGATCTGGGCAGGACTTATGCAACAGGGCCAAAAAGGAAGCAACTCAAATGTCCATGGACTATTAAAAGAGTAAACAAAACATCAGTCCATAGGATGGAATACTATTTAGCAGTAAGAATACTGATAGAAATGCTGACATATGCAATGACAGGAATGAATGTGAAAACATTATACTAATTAAAAGAAAGCTGGACTCAGAATAGTGTAGGATCTATTTATATGAAAAAGGAAAATCTAGACAAAGAATGTAGCTAGTGGTAGCCTGGAACAAGGGAGGAGGCAGAGTGTGGTGGGAACATAGGGTAACCGTAAGCAGGTATGATAAAGTTTATTGGAATGATGAAAATGTTCTAAAATTGAAGTTTGGTCAGGTTGTGCAACTCTTTAAAACGAGTTAATTTTGTGACATTATACCTCGACCAAGTTATTTTTTAAGGATACGTATGTGAATTTTATAATATGTAAGGTATGCATCAATAGAGCTTTTTGTTTTGTTTTTTTAAAGAGCAAGTAAACAGGTAGGTGGTCAGCCCTCCCAGTTTGCTTGACTCTCCCAGTTTTAGGACTGCAAGTCCTGTGTACTAGGAAAGTTGATCTTGGGCAAAAGGGCTGTCTCTCTGTATGCATGCTACCTTTAAGGTAAGAAAAAGAGGGTGGCGGGGGGATAAGAAAACACATTTGTTACTTTTCTTCATAAAAAGAATCATGGTGGAAAAACCCAGTGAAGTTGGATACCTATGAAGGAGCTGGAGAATGGGGCAGAAGGGATATGAGAGACTAATACTTCTCAGTATACCTTTGGTCTAGTTCTGACTTAGAAGCATGTTAATATTGCATATATTTTAAAAATTAAATCAACAAGGATATGAAGTATGTGTGCATGTGATTGGGGGGACCTTAAACCTGGAAAAAACTGAAACAAATGAATCCAATTTATTTCAAATAAATCACATAATCACAGTGAGAGAGGGAAAAAAGAATTAATCCAAGTAATTTACGAACCCAGAATGTATCATTATTATCGGACCGAGTACAAGTGGAGAGAGAACTGCAAACAAGGTTTTAAGTGTTTTTTACAGTGACGTGGGCAGAACAATTCTAAGTACTATTTTAGATGTACTACAGGATTGACCAAGTGAATAAATGAACTTTTTGGAGTGCCCAAATTCAGAAGAAAAAAAAAAGACCAAGAAATATGGAATGGAGAAAGCAAGAAAGAACCCTGAGGATGCCTTGGAACTGGAGTTATCAGTGTGAGCTCATGATTGCTGAGATCAAACACGGCGTGTATATAAGCACACGTGAAATGTTCATGGTGCGTTCATATTTGTTTATATGCATAGAAGCACATTTCCTAATCCTGTCCGCTGAATGGGCCTCCAAACAGATGACACCCAGCAACCAGATCTAAGTGTCTAATACCACTCCCCAGGGGTCTCTTGAAGAAATGGCTAATTCTAGATCCTGGAACATCTTTTATTTAAGAAAATGTGCTTAAGAAAAAATTAAAACGGATGCCATGAGGACATTGGAGCCAGATTGAAGGATCTCCCACTGAGCAAATTTAAGACAATTTAAGCACCAAAGTAAGTGATGAATTATAAGCCACTGAAAAAATAGACAACCAGGAGTCCAAAACAATAGGAGATATAAAACTGCACATAGATAAGCACAGATGAATGACTGGATGGTGGGGGGACAGAGGAGGGCTCCTGCTTACAGTAGAGGACAGAATGCTGGAGTTGGAAAAATCACCAAAGGCTGCCAAATCCTGGTGGAAAATGGTGATGCCAGCATGGACTTAAAGAGCCTTCCTCAGATTGTTTAGTAGACACAAGGTAAAAAATAATAACTATATATTGGAGAAACTGGAAAACCACCTTGTTGTTTGTGTCCATAGCAGATGGACACTCTGTGACTCTAGATGTGATACCTTGATGACACAGTTTCAATGATGGAGTATTCTGAGAATGCGTAACCTGAGTCTAATGAGGAAACCCCAAATGAGGAACATTCTATGAAGGGTGGGGTGGGGGGCAAAGGACTGCATTCTTCAAAAACATGTCATATCAATGCCATAAAGACAAAGGCAGACATGGAAACGACCTAAAGGAGACTTGAGGGCAAATGAACAACCAAGTGATTAAAAAATGGTAAGCCCTAAACAACAGGTGAATCTGGATAAAAGATGTATTGATGTTCTTTGTATTATTCTAAGTCTTGCCAATTTTTGGTAAATTTTAAATCACTTCCATAGAGAAAGATAGTTAAAAAAAATTAGGAGGGATTGTGATACTGGGTTGTGAACCTCACGTTTTGCTAATAAGGTTATTTAAACCACAATCACTTAAAAAAAAAAAAAAGAATTGCCCTCTAAAATGCAGAAATTGAGATTTAAGAGAAAAACTTCTCAAAACTTCTCACACGGTCCTGATTTTTCTCACTTCCCGGTGGATGAGGAGTGCTTTGTCAGGTGGTGTTAGGGAATTAGTATTCTAAACCAGCAATGTTTTCGGCAATGAATGAAGTCCAGATCAGCAGAAAGATCATGGAGGCAAACACGGACTTCAAATTCCTGCACCAGCAGTTACCAGCTTTGTGATGTTAAGCGCCCTTAGCCGGTTTCCTCAACTGCAAGGCAGATAGCTAAGTCATGGGACTGTTAAGAGCATTAAATTAAATGAATATATCTAGAATAGTGCTTGGCAAAAAGAAGGGTGCTCAACAAATGTCTTCTCCTCCTCTTTTTCCTGCTGTCTGAAGATGAATTTGACTGGGACCATATTGGCTCTTTCCTCACTGACCCAAACACGGCCCCATTAGGATCATGTATGAAACTGGATTAGCCTGAGAACAAACCTCCCTTCTGAGTAAACTTCCAGGTAAACTTCATGTAAACGAAGGCAGAGACACTGGACAGTGAAATGGAAAGACAGATGGCTTATAAAAACAGATGACTTGGGGAATGGCTGATAATTGGTGAGTTCTGTTAAAGAGGTCAAGACAACTGGACGGAATATAGTATTAGTTTATGTTATAAAAGTCTGCTGCTCAGAAAAAGATAAAACAGTGTATTTTTTCTCCATATATTCACAAGTCTATTTTGCAAACAACCATCTGTCTACTTCCAAGAGTGAATAATTTATATCAAAAATAAATAGTATTAAAATCACCAATTCCATTTGTTTTACTATGAACTTTTGAAAAAAAAAAAAAAACAATTCAGTAAAATGTCCATAAATTACGAGATTTCATCCAATTGTCTATTTTTTTTTTTTTGCTTCTTTCCACATATTTCCTGCTCATATCTAATAGGACGATTCCCTCTTATGTTGCCAAAGATAGTAATTCTTTAAAAATCTATTTTTAGAAGAGAAAAATGTTCAAAAAAAACCTAAATTGCATTATAGCAAAGAAATGTATATTGCCAAACAGAAATTTAGCTTAACATTTAAAATCTTTATAAAAGATAAACAAATCCTGAGTTTCCCTTTATTTTATAATAATTGAAAAATGAAATCACTTAATATGATCACCTGATACAGAATTTCCGTAAAACTTCTCTATGATGAAACAAAGCTCTATATATTTAAAGAGTGTGTATAACATTTATAGCTCATGACAATTTTCAAACCAACTAGCATTGGTATAGCTTTCAAATTACTATTAGTTGTGGCTATTTTTGGAAAAAAAGGTACAAAGCTTATTAGGGCCCAGCATACCAGAAAAACTTAATTTTACATTGTCACAGAGTTCAAGAAATGACATTACTGTGTGAAGACACTATAAACTGCCATTTCTTTCTCATACGTTTCTTAAAACAGGTTGCAAAAATATTCGGTACCTCATATATAATAACTAACAAAAATATTTCCATTGACTACCATTTGCCCAGAGTGATTAAGGACCAAAAAATAGAATTCTTGTTGCTTTATTATCTGATAGGCTGCTAGTAAGCTCCCGTTAGAAGTTCTTTAGACATTACACCAAGTTGTCTTGGTTTTATGATCATATATATATACTCATATATATATATATGTATTTTTTCAAGTAAAGAAATGTTTAACAGATGTAAACTATTTATTGAATATTTGCCACCAAATATTGTTAAATACATTATCTTGCAGCATATCGCTTTCAAGTTAAAATGTCAAACAAACACCAATATTTACAATTCTTTTAAGGAATGTTATATAATGACACATTAAGGCGTAAATTCTTTTGGCTTATAATTCTTAAAAGAATGATAATAGCAAAAGTGATGCAAAATCTTCAGTGTGAGATTATGATTAAGCTACATTTTACAAAAATATGGTGTAAGATGGCAATAATCCCATTCAACATCCTGGATTAGATCCCTTCAGGAGGGACTGATAATTTATACAGTCAAACTTTAAAATTTACAGATAAAGGCAGTTCAATACTGCCACTGAGAAGTACATCTTTTAACATATACAACTTTCAGGCCACAGTTTTGAAGGTCTGAAGTATCAAGTTGGTTTGATGAATTAGTCGGTTGGCACTTATGAACACATTTATTGCCCTGTTTAAAAAAAAAAAAGTATTAATTTTATCAAAAAAAATCATCCTTTAATAATGTTTAGACTTGATACTATCTACTAACAGTAGCAATGAAATCAACTTAGGGGGTAAAAAAGAAAGGCAAGTTAGTACTGAGGATCCTGTCCTTTGTACCCTTGGTACTGAAAGGTCCTGCATCATTTGAAACTATCCTAGGAATTACTGCCCCCTAGTGGTTCTGGCTGGCAATAAGGTGTTGGGCTGCTAATGACAGGTGGCGCCTCAACAACCAGATCTCATGGCGAGGTTGAACAAACAACCGGTCAAACAGGATTCAGTGCAGTCTCCAGCTCTGATTTCACAGAAGCTACCAAAATAAAATCTCCTCGAAATCTCTATGTCAATGGACATGATACTTAAGAAAAAAAGTTAATTACTTCAAATGTGATTTATCCCAATTTCTTTTACCTTCTTTCAATAACAAAAAACTATGAGAATTCTAAACTACTTTTGGAATAAAACTACTTTTAGAATAATCATGTGATTTCAGTATTTGAAAGCTGACAATATATAAATATATGTTCTTAGAAATTTGTACTGCACACATTTCTCCTATCAGGCCATCTTCATGTGACTGGGACAAAGAACTGATGCCCTGGTCCCATAGTGTGGCCTTATCAGTTTCTCAGTATCATAGCTGAAATTTGTATCTTCATCCTAGACATTTCTCAAAAAAACAGATCAGAAAGAATTAGTGGAATTAATGCAAATGCATCCCTCTATTGAAAGATGGCTGTCTTGTACCTGAGAAAACGGGTATAAAGCGCGTGGCACATTACCCATACACAAATAATTCTAATGTAAAGAAGCTACTGCATGGAGACAAAGTAGTAGCAGGGAGCCTGAATAATCCGTATGCAGAGTACATAACTTCAGATCAATGAAAATTAGGCTCTAAAGGAATTTCGACCTTTCGATGTGCTTATTTCACGACAGTTCTTAATTAGAATCAGAAATAATGATCCCATCATGTAAATTATTCTTTTAATGTGTTTTGGTTTTTGGGGCTTAGCAGTGGAAACCAAGGAAAAACAGATGTAAGGTTATTTTCAGAACACACCTGCAAGCTTATTAAACTAAGACATCAAGGAACATTTCCCCTGGACTATCTGAACAGAAGTATGGAATAACACAAAACCGTTAATAAAATGTAGCTCAATATCTTTAATTCATAATATAAATGTAAAGATTTCAACCTATCTGAACTGCTAAAAAAATAACTGAAAATTAACAGATCTTTCTAATGTACTTTATTTTTTTAATATTATTATAATAATATTGTAATGGTTTGACGTGGATTTAGGGATCTTTAAATTTCAAATGGTAGGATAAAATGTTAGTGGTCCCTGCCAGTTATAAATGAAATCATCACTATTTAGAGGATTTTTCTGACTTTAAGCACTGTCAGAAAGAGGTCCTCGCCATAAAATTTCTAGTATGCCACCTGGGGTACAAAGAACTCGTGATAAGGCACAATGCTGCAGATGACATGACCTCTGTGCTCATATATTCTATGTACATGTGAAAAATGTGTATGTAAACTACATAAATTTTTCTAGTTTTCTGGAGTGTTCTATAGACAATTATATGTAAATTTAATAACAAGGTCCAATTTACCTTTTTAGTATACTAGTCATAGAATGACAGTGAAAGCCTTCCTCATTCCATGACAGTAAGTCACAACCTTTGCAGCACTTTTAAATTACCTGGAATACCTTTTTTTTTTAAGTTTAATTATTTTCAGAAAGAGAGTGGGGGGAAGGGGCCAAGAAAGAGAGGGAGAAAGCAAGCATCCTAAGTAAGCTCTGCACTGTCAGCATGGCTGCAGTGTCAACCACGCACTCTCTATTTTTATAAACAGTCTATCTTCGTTACTAGTTAACTCGAGTATTAACAATATAGTAAGAGGGGGCTTAATTTATGTGGTTTTAGTATTATATAAACTACATAATTTAATTTTAAAAGACAAGGATGATAAATGACACTACTTACTTGCCATCTTTAAAATAGGTTTTCAGAGTATCACTGAAACTTTTGGAGTATTTTACAAATTCTTTCTTTTGGTGTTCAAGTGCCTATAGACATTAAACATAGTAAGAAAAAAAAATATTAAATAAGAAAAGAGAAATAACACAAAAGCCAAAATCAAAGACAGGAAGATTACACAGAATATGGGATGGACTTTATATTATGGATTAGAATTTTCAGAAGTATTTACTTAAATATATGTAACAGTATATTTTAATTCAATGACAAAACCATGTTAATGATACAAAACTAGTTCCAATAATCAAGCCATCTTAGTATTTAATTCAATAAAACAACTAAGTGTAAAGCAACATCTAGGTGGCAGCTTATAGGGCTTCTATTCAACTTACCCTGCGGTTCTGGTACTGGTACTTCTTGAAGACATTATTCACTGTATCAAGAAGCTCTTTTATTGCACTAGCTATATCCCTGTTAGGTAAGGAAAGAAGAATCTTCTTTAAATCAGTTGTATTTGGAATGTTTGTCTGTGTGCTTATTGTATGTAATATATGTAAGTATACACACATATTTTAAGGATTACTAACCACCGTTAATGACCACACTAATCCTGCATCATGTGCAAGCATCGGACCAGTAGGCTGGAGCTTCTGGCCCGTTCCCTTCTGGGACCCTGACCTCTCTTGCACTGCTGACCGTTTGGTCTAGATTTATTCCAAAGCTGACTTCAACCTTCCTGAACCAGCGACATTTCATTCAGCATTACTTGCTCAAATTTTTAAGAATTATCTCTGCTTCTCATCTTTTCCAGTTACGATTTTTCCTTTCTCTGGCTAATGTAAGCTAAATTCAAGCTACTATATTCTACACTTTTGCCATCTCATGAACAATTATATAAAATTTTTACATTACATGCAACTCACTCCTATATTTACCAGCACTTCAAGTTACATACCTAATAGTCTGAATGCTTAATATGAAATATTTGCTTTTAAGACATCTCTTAAGACACATTTACCTTCTTTCTAACAACTGCCTACCCTCCTCTTCCAAAACCTTTGTTGTCATTATTTCTCTTGGAGAATATATTTAAACTTCTGAGAAAGGCAGTATCAGAATATTTTTCTACCTTAACCTTTTCAGCAATCATCCTTGGACTATATATGCATCAGCACCTTCCTCTCCTTTTAAGGAGATAAAGAAGCCCTAAACCATGGTTATCCCTAAACCATTTTTTTTCTAAACTCTTGTCTTTTACATCTATGCCATTTTCAATTTTCATCTTCTAACTTCATAGCAATGTTTTTGGTCAAACTGAACTTAAACTTCTGCTGTGCAGATGCAAGTGTGAAGATATGAATTAGTAGGACATAAATCTAGACCATCCCAAACATAATGTTTTATTACTGACTTTTAATCACAAATGTCAGATTTCAGGAAACATTTCAGCTTTACTAAAGAAAAAAAAACCAAAAAGCTCCGTGTCCAGATTTCTGTGTGTTGTGTATGTGTGCATGTGTTTCATAGCATATGTCTCATAAATAAGCAAGTGGGACATCTAAGGATTACAAGTACGCAGGATTTTCGTATAAAAGAAGTATTTTAACCTATTCTGAAACAGTAAAACATTTTAATAAATATTTACTTATTACCTCCTGTATGTTAAACATTGATATCAGGCTGAAACATTAAAACATTAAATATGCAAGAAAGACAATGAATTTTACGTAGAAATGGTATCTGTCCACTTATTTTCCCCTCTCTTTGCCTCTCGTTTAAGACAGCAGTTTTTTTTTAAATATTTATTTATTTTTGAGACAGAGCATGAGTGGGGGAGGGGCAGAGAGAGAGGGAGACACAGAATCCGAAGCAGGCTCCAGGCTCTGAGCTGTCAGCACAGAGCCTGACGCGGGGCTCGAACTCACAAACCACGAGATCATGACCTGAGCCGAAGTCGCCGCTTAACCAACTGAGCCACCCAGGCGCCCCAGCAGTTTTTAATTATATAATGGTTCCCTTCATCTATGGTTTCAAGTAAGTTGACTCCTTCTGTGTTGCTGTGATGTGCATAAATCCATTACTGCTTAATAAAAGAAATGTCGTATGATCATGACACAAGAAAAATTATGATTTCAGCTAGTAAGTATTTGGAAGTACTTCAAATCCATAATGAGCCCATTTAAAACATAACATAATGGGGCAAATGACAGAGTAATCAAACAGGTGTTTACACACAAGAACTTTGTAGGATACTTTAATATTCTACTTTAAAAAAGGGATTAGGGGCACCTGGGTGGCTCAGTCAGTTAAGTGTCTGAATTCGGTGGACAATCTCATGGTTTGTGAGTTCGAGCCCCGCATCAGGCTCTATGCTGACAGCTCAGAGCCTGGAGCCTGCTTCAGATTCTGCGTCTCTCTCTAGCTCTCTGCCCCTGCCCCACTCACGCTATGTCTCACTCTGTCTGTCTCAAAAGTAAATGAACATTAAAAAAAGGGGGGATTATAGGGGAACCTGGGTGGCTCAGCTGGTTAAGCTTCAGACTCCTGATTTCAGCTCCGGTCAGGACATGACCTCACAGTCATCAGATTGGAGCTCTGCGTTGGGCTCCACACTGAGCATACAGCCTGCTTGGGATTCTCTCTCTCCCTCTCTCTCTGCCCCTCCTCTGTCAAGTGCTTTCTCTCTCTCTCTCAAAATAAATAAATAAATAAATATTTTTAAAAATAAAAAAGGGATGATAAGAATGTGCTTTCAGAGCTAAGCAACAAGATGAATATATGCTCCATATATAATGATAACGGCTGGATTCTATAGGCAAAAAAGCAGTGAGTTCTCATTCACTCACCTCTTAAATAAAGCAAGGGTTTACTGAATAGTACCCCAGGCTTACTAATGAATTATTGGGAAGGTGTCTATATTTTGAAAGAAAACTTAAAACATAAGCCCCCAGGTGATTTTGCTGATGAACCAAATTTGGAAACCAGTGTTTGGGAACCTAGAGCCTAGGACTAAGGTTAGATCTATTACTGGCCACAGAGCTTCCTTGAACTCTACTGAATGATCAAGGCAGTTTATCCCCAGGCCTGCCCTTCTCTAAAAACAATCTGTGGCTGGGACACTAGGTGGCTCAGTCAGTTAAGCATCCGACTTCGGCTCAGGTCATGGTTTCATGGTTCGTGGGTTCAAGCCCCGTGTTGGGCTGTGAGCCTAGAGCGTGCTTCCGATTCTGTGTCTCCCTCTCTTTCTGCTCCTCCCCTACTCGCACTCTGTCTCTTCCTCAAAATTAATAAACATCAAAAAAAAAATTAAAAATAACCTGTGGCAATTTATGTCAAATATTTCATCATCTCTACGTACACAACAGTTTTTTCAGTTAAGGCACTAAGGTTTGCACCAAGGAAGCTAAATTGCATTAGTAATTAAGGGTCCATTTCCTACAGGAGAAAATAACCAGCACTAAAAAATACTTCAGACAATGTAACAGATCAAGAATTGGAGAAAACCTGAGGATAAAATAACTCCAGCGTAATTACAAACAGTCTGGAGTGAAGTTATTCTGTGAAAAGGGATATATAACACAGTTTTAGTAGGAAGGAATTTTAGCAATTTGCAGCTTTTAGTGGGGCAACTTTGGGGAAACATACACCTGAAAGAGAGGACAACAGGCATCAGATGAAATGTAAATACACATCTTAGCCAAAACTTGCATGGAATAGTAGAGCTTCTAATCACATCACCCAGATTTATATAACATACGTTTATGTGAACGCTTTAAAGGAAGGAAATTCCTATGCTGTATGTTTAGTTTGGTCTATACTGGACAACTCTGGAAAAGCTATCCTGAAGCCATCTGGAAAACCAAACTCGTGAATTTTAGCCTATAATTATGCAAATACAGATTATAAAGAGTAAACAGATAAATGCAGGGCTTTCTGCTTTATTAAGGTACAAGTCTCTACTAGTCATTCGTCAGAATGTATCAGACTTAAAAAAACTCTATTAATTAATTTTATTAAATATTTGTATAAGCTTAACTGTAGTCAAACAGAAACATTCATTAATCAAAAGAACTTTTAACATATTTGTTTGCCAGATCATCTTTCCTAATCGACTCCATAGAGGAAGGAGGGAAAAGCCCTTATTTTACAGTGCTCGTATGTGCTGTGTGTGCGAGGTTCTGTGCAGGCACTTTATGTATGTCATTTCTTCCAATTCTTGCAACTGTTACCCTAATCTTCAGAGGCAGAAACTAGAAAGACAGAAGCTAATAAGCAATTTATCTGAGGTCACACAGCTAAATACTGGAATGGAAATTCAAATCTAGGTCTGCTAACATATACAAAAATACCTGGGTATTTGTTAGCAGACAGAAGTCTTTTAATATAACCCACGAAATCACATGTAGTGCTTGGTAAAGTATTTGATACATGTTTATTGAAAAATATTGCTAAAGTAAACGAAGATAAAACTACCTTAAATATAAAAAAATAAAATATTTTAAAGAAAAAACAGTAACTACACTGTGTAGTTGCGTAATGTGTTGTACCTGAAGGATAAGCCATTTTTTTTTATTCTGGTGCGATTTTATCCACTAATTTGTTAAACAATTAACCATGAGGACGATATGTACCAAAATGTATCAATCTATATAGTGATACAAATAATTATATGTAACCTATCATGTTAATTCATACACGGCTGAATTTTAGTCTCAGAAATTATATTATCAACGCAAATTTTACATGGCCAATTATACCTCCTAAAATGGTTAAGAAATAAATTTGAATTGCCAATATTCTTAACTCAGTCATGCAGAGTACACTCCAGGAAACAGAACTGAAATATTACTATTGCCCCGTAAATGAGAGACAAGCCCCTGTTTCGGCCTCTGTCAAGGACTATGTACAAGACTCTTAGGCTCCTGACCTCAAGTTTCTTATAATTAAAATGTGGTTGTTTATAAAGTGCTTTTCAAACCTGTCTCTCCACAGCCACAGTGGGTTTAGCAGAGACGCTCTGGGGACTCCACAGAGGGGAAGAGGCTGTCGGAGCAGCAGGAGGAGGGCTCCGGGCCTGTCATATCTACCCCAACTTCAGCCAGAACATGTTCTCTCTCTTACCTACTGGAATTCTATATTAAGACGTCCTTTATTGCACCACTTCCAAATGCTAGGAACTTTTTTCAGTCACCAGGTTAGATTAGCGTAATGCATCTCTGACTGGGAAGCAGCAGAGAAGACGATGGAGCAAGTTTGCCTGGGTTCGAATTCAAAGCCAGATCTACCAACTTACCAGCTCTGTGACCTTGGAAAAATTACTTAATTTCTTCACTTGTTATAGCACTGTTATAATGAGTTAATATACATAAAGCACTTAAAAAAGCACTGAGAACATTCTAATAAGTGACTGCTATTATTATTAAGATGATACTGATTCTATAAATTTCTCCTCCAATGACCTGAGGCAAAAATCTGCTGAAAATATTATTTTCAAAATGTCATATTTTCATAAAAATGTAGAATACATCATAACCAAATATATGATCAAAACAAATTAAAATCTTATTAAATTATTTGAAAATGCCAAAAATAAGTTATTTAAACAACTGTGCTTCAGATCACTGGCAATTTATCCTTTTATGAGCTAAATATGTTTACTTTATATTAAACTAAAATTAAAAATTCATGCACAGTTGAGTGTCTTTCTTTTTAACATATTAAAAATAGTTAAAGGAAGTTGAGACTTTCCTATAAGGGTAAAATATTTACCTCAGGATTTGTTCCTGTGACATGAAATTTAGGGAGGCAAAGAAAAATCTTTCTCATACTTTCAGGTTCTCAATTAGAAGACCTAAAAGAGGGGTACCTGGGTGGCTCAGTCCGTTGAGCGTCTGACTTTGGCTCAGGTCATGATCTCACGGTTGGTGGGTTGAAGCCCCATGTAGGGTTCTGTGCTAACAGCTTAGAGCCTGGAGCTGGCTTCAGATTCTGTGTTTCCCTCTCTCTCTGCCCCTCCCCACTCGTGTTCTGTCTCTCTGCCTCTCAAAAATAAAAAAACATTAAAAAAAGAAAAAAAAAAGAGGGTCTAACAGAGGGGTGCTCCTTGGTAGCTGGATTGGGTGGCCATCACAAACCATTATTTTCTACAACGGGATAGTCCTCCCCCATACCACTCGAAATAGTTACCCAAACTAGCTAAAATAGCATTTTTGTAAATGTGAAATACAAAAAATACTATTTCTAAGAGATGAATGTTAACATTTACTCCCAGTGAACCTCTCCACATTCTTTAAAGATACGATGTATGATGATGCAGCCTCTTCCAGAAAAACAAAAAAACAGAAAGAAAACCTGAAAATCTTTCCATTTTGGCATTTCTACTTGTGGTTTCACTGAAAGGTTGCCTTAATAATGCCACTCTAGTTATTCCCAATTTTCTTCACTTTATACCCAGTGAGGCTGAAGAAAATTATGAGACTCTTTCCTCATCCGGAAATTATGTTTGGAGTTCCCCCTCGCTCTCCCACCCTCTCGCCCGAGGAGAGCGCCTCTGGTTTGAGAACCTCTGTTCAAGGACGGTCCTCCTGGCTGCTGCTCCGCAGTCAGCCTCCTGGCCCCACACGTGTTCTCAGTCCTGTTTAACCTGTATTCCAAAGGTAAGCATTTGGAGGTTTACGATTTGGCCAGTATTAAAAAATGCTATTCAAGCCTAAGAGTACATTACTCATCTTAATGACTTCTGCCACTACAGACACAAAAATAAAACGGGTATCCTCTGTTAACAAAACTGCGATTTACCCAACTTCTCTATTCACTTTAATCTGACATTTACATTTTTCCATTATTTCTTATAGTTCAAATGACATTCCAATTTATGTACATTTCATCCACTTTTTATATGAACATTCTAAAAAATGTTATACTCTAATGCCAAATACCACTTAGAAGTTAATAATCAAAACGCAGCATTTAAAAATTTCAAGTTTGATTTCAAATTAACATTTCAATTTAATATTAATGTCATACCAAAATAAAACACCTAGAATTAGTGTTACTCCTTCAAGTATTTTCAAGAAAAGAATAACGAAAGCCAAAAGTTGCTTACTTGATTGTCTGCAGAAACCTCACTCGGTCATTGATCTCATCCGGGATCTTACTGAGAATCTGTTTAAGTGCTCGTGCCTTTTCGTTTAGGTCCTGGAATTCTGGCTCTGGTCGTTCAATCATATACTCTGATAAAATATATAATAAAAAGCATCATGCAATTCCCTGCCAAATTCAAGTCCAAGAATTCCCAATATTGGTTAAAGACTTGGGGCAGAGTGGGGAGAGAAAGGCCAGATGATTAGGAAAGACAAGGCTGCAAAGCAGAATTCATTCGAGATCAACTTAGTTTGGAAATTGTATTAGGGCCTTCTCCAAGTGAAGTAGCAGAAGATGAAAAATCAAACATTTTCCAATTTGGGATAAACGGAAATCCCATGAAATCTTAAACAAATAAAAGTCTCAGTCAAGCTTATCAGGCCTCTGAAGCCACAGTTCACAAAGAAACCTTAAAGTAATGACATTCATAACAAATATAATGCCAACATATATCTGTCAATGGGGAAGATGAGTTTAATAAAAACCTCTATATTTAACTTGTAATTGGCTCATTATACCAAAACCCAAACAACCTACTAATATCTTCAGCACATCCTTGAAATCTCACTTAAAACACAAACATAGTTTACATAGATTTTTTTCCCTCACTATCATCACAATAATAATAACAGGAAGGAAGGGGAGGAGAAGGGAAGGCGTTAGGCCCTTTTGTTGAATAAAGATTTGGAGGAAATGCTTTTCAACAACCGTAAGGAAATTAAACAAGCCTCTCTGACTACCTTCTACATCATCAGCTGCCATCCGAAGAAGGGACTCTGTGAAGTTAACTTCTACACTTTTTTTCTCTAAAATTTTCATAATGATGTCTTGCGTGAGTCCTGGATTTTCTTTTTCAGCCTGTAAAGAAGAGAAAGCTAGTGTTAAAATACGGAAGCTCAGTCAGCATTTTAAAGCCAAAACTAAATCATTTGGAACCCGCTGGGAATTTCTTACAATGATCAACTTATGAGGGCAGAAATCTTTGTAAAGCAGGTGTCGTGAGGGCATTCACTTATGTTTCCTCAGAGCTTCGGCACGGGCTTCTTGTTACAGCCGGTCACGTTCGTCATTTGAACGTAAAGTACTTAACACTTCCTATTTTTCCTCTACACTCACTTGCCATCAAACTAACGACAAAAACAGAAATGAAGGTTATATATGTTTTGGTAATCAACAATTACTCTTTTCAGTAGCTTAAATATACTACGGATATTTAGCTTTTTTTTCATTAGGTAATATTTCAACCTGAGGATCAAGTAATAACTTATGTTACCAGTACTTTGCAGATTCTTGGCATTTAATGAACAGAATGTCAAGAAAAATAAAAATCAAACAAAAATCCAGGATTCCCTTTGCAGGTTTTATTTAAGCTATATAATCCCCTTACTACTTTCCCACATAACGATTTTCATTTCCCGTTTTATTTTTGTAGCAAGAATATTTCCTTTTGTAGCAAGAATAATTTACAGAACTTCATTTACTCCTGCTGCTGCCTCCTGAGCTGGTCTCACTCCTGAGTTTGCACTGGTTCTATGTTACTTCCCGTCACCAGAGCACTAAAATCTTCTAGCCACTTCAGGAGTGGATGTAAGAGTTCTGCGTTTACCGAAGTTAATTTTCAGATTTGGGGTTTCCCCAGTAATTTTGTCCGATTTTACTATTTTTAAAAATTTTGAAACGACATTCTCAGTTTGTTTGTTTAAGATGCCTGTCAATTTTAATCATTATGCTGATTTCCTATCATTTTTGCCCAATATTAACGGCAAATAGAAACACAATTTGTGATCATAATTGGACAGCGATCTATTTGCTTCCGTATGTGTCCAGTGCATTTAACCTGTGCCTTTTCAATTTCATTTCGGTATCACTGCAGATCTACCTTTCTTCTGTTCCTACTGCTCATTCCATTATAACATCTTGTTTTTCATTAGGTTTCAAATATCAAAAACTGAAAGGTTTTGGGATGGAATAGGAAAAGAAAATATGCACATTTATCTTGATCCTGGCACCATCTTAACTACTGTCATAAGCTATTTAAGGAAATCATTTTGATAGATGATTAATAACAATAAAGTGTATCCTCCAAATTCCATTCCCTTTATAACCTGTCTTGATTTTTCCTTCCATCAATATATTTAAGATAGAATCTATTAAAAAAATTTTTTTAATGTTTATTTATTTTTGAGACAGAGCGAGAGACAGAGTGCAAGCAGGGGAGAGGCAGACAGAGGGAGACATGGAATCTGAAGTGGGCTGTAGGCTTTGAGCTGTTGGCACCGAGCCCGACATGGGGCTTGAACTCACGAACCGTGAGATCATGACCTGAGCAGAAGTCGAACGCTTAACCAACTGAGCCAATCAGGCGCTCCAAGACAGAATCTATTTTTAAAATACAAGAGTTACCTTTCAAAGGAAAGTTGTATAAATATGGGTTAAGATGGTGTCAACATTAATTTGGTGAACTGGCACAAAATTACATACACTATTTAAATAAGCCAGTATTTGATAACAGTGGTTTATCTTCTTCTTCTAAGTGGAATTAAATTACCTATATAATGCATTGTCTTAGGAGGCGGGAGGGCATTCTCCATCTGCTTACAGAAAATGCCAGCAGGAAGACAATCTCTCTCTGATTAAGTTATAACATGGTGCCAAAAGAACTAAATGCTGTCTGAGAATAAAGTTTCCAATACCAAGTTGGTCTGGAGCCCCAAACTGCCCAAACTGGAGCATGACAGAAAGCTTGCAGAAGTATTTAACTTTCTTAGTTCACAAGTGTTCTTAGTGCTAAGAAGTATACCTTAATAGTCCTATGTATTAAGTAGTTAGGTTCAAACAACTTAATAAGTGCTTGTATCCTCTAACAATGTAGTAGCTTTTTAAAAATATATAAATTAAAAGAAAATACTCTATTTCATTCTTAAATAACCAAGATTACTTGCTATTGAGATGCATGCACCTGCCGGGCACTGCACGATTCTCAAATGTTGGAATCAGACTGGACCCCGCCGTCCTCATTCCCTGCGGTACACTGATTTCCTGTTGTGCTGGCTCTTTATCACAGTGATGGCCAAAATTCCAACTTCACAAAGATATGATATCACTGAAAGGAATACAGCCCAATCTAGGAGGTTGGAATTGCAAACTGCCTCAAGTTAGCATAGTTTTCAGTGTCAAACAGGTGTTTAGCATCACTGCGTTCCTTTAAATGTTTAAAATAACTCACGGCACCCACCTGAGTTTTGCTGTGGGGACGCGGGGTGCCCAGGTACGTACCCTGGAAATAACAGTCTTAGTATCTTCTGGCTGAAATCCTAATTAAACTACTTATTTTTAATTTTAAAAGGCTTAAATCTAAACAATTCTTCTGATTGACAAATAAATAGATCTATGCTTAAACTGGTGACTGTATCTATCTATACCTTCAAGTCTGCCCCCAGAATACAACCTTGAATTCTATGCTTGTCCAATTTCTGTAAAGAACCCAACTATGAGAGAAAACTACCCCCAAAGGCAATAACATCCACTCTTGTGATTCAGGGATTCTCAACAGCAAAACCTATCAGAACTTCCCAAAGGGGAAAAGAACCAAAGAGAACAGGTATCTTAAAAGATAATATATCATTAGTATTTCATCTTGGGAAAAACTATTTTATTCCTTTTTCTTGTGATAATAAAAATAAATATTAAACCTTGATAAATGACACTGTTGTAGTCAAAGAACTGGAAACATGGGCATATCCATTATGGATATGAATAAGGACATATGGGTGAATGAGGCTTTTAAAATCTTTTTTGGGGTGCCTGAGTGGCTCAGTTGGTTAAGTATCTTAATTTGGGCTCAGGTCATGATCTCGCAGTTTGTGGTTTGAGCCCCACCTTAAAGAAAATATTCTGTCAAATAAGTTCTAGTTTTAAAAACACAAAATCTTCATCTTTTTAATGCATGCCCTTTTAATTCAGTTTGAAATTTAACAAATTAGGGGTGCCTGGCTGGCTTCGTCAATTAAGTATCATAATCTCAAAGTTCATGAGTTTAAGCCCCACCTCGGGCCCTGTGCTGACAGCTCAGAGTCTGGAGGCCTACTTTGGATTCTGTTTCTCCCTCTGTCTCTGTCCTTCCCCTGCTCGTGCTCTGTTTCTCTCTCTCTGTTTCTCTCTCTCTCTCAAAAATAAACATTAAAATTTTTTTTAATATAAAAAAAAAGAAAGGAAATTTTCAGGGGCACCTGGGTGGCTCAGTCAGTTGAGCGTCCGACTTCAGCTCAGGTCATGATCTCACAGCTCATGAGTTTGAGCCCCTCATCAGGCTCTGTGCTGACAATTCAGAGCTTGGAGCCTGCTTTGGATTCTGTGTCTCCCTTCTCTGCCCCTCCCCCACTCACACTGTCTCTGTCTCTCTCTCAAAACTAAATAAACATTAAAAAATTAACAAATTAAATATGATAATACCAATAAAATCAATGCAAACTGACTCATTTGTTTTCCTCTCAAAATAACTTCCACTTTCCCCAATTAAGAATAAGTGTCATGTCTAATAAAATTTATCCATATGTTAAACCAGATCTATCTTAACCACATACTTTAAACACACTGTTTACTTTCAAATTGTACTTTAGTGTTAAAACATCAGATTATACATAAGTATATTAAAAGAAAAAGCTTAATAAAATTCATTATTTTGTCTCTTTTAGAAATAACATTGAGGATATCATCTACCACTTCAGACAGAGTCCTCTTTCTGATGAGCAGGGGAAATTTCTCTCTGTTCTTGCTATCAGAAAAGCTGAAAAACTGACTTTTGCCTTATCAATACTATATTGTGAAATAAGTTGCCTTTCCTTCCCTTCTTTGGCCACAGTGAAAATAGTAAGAAAATGAGCTTAAAACAGTTTCCATCCTGCCTCCCTAATGACCAAATATGCCATTCCAAAACCACACCAAAGTTCAAAGAAAAAAAGAAAAACAAAACTGATGATGTTACTTCATTCTTTTCATTAACCCAATGATTGTCAGAACATATTTTAATTAAGCTACTATGTATGTATATACAGTCAGTGCATTTTAGAGTATTAATCACATCAAAATAGCTCTAATCTAATATTTACAATGTATATTCTTACGGTGAGGTAAGAGAGATGTCTAGTGACACTATCTATGCTACTAGTTAAGAGTGGTAAATCTTTGCCATAAAAAGAATTAAGCTGGATGGCTTTATGGTTTTATTCCAATAAAGCCTATCTAGACATTTTTTTTCTAGATTTAAACGTCAAAATACTTTACTTGAAATGTAAGTTATTTCAGCTACTGATGGAAACACATACATACAAAGTAAACAAAAATTAAAGTTTTGGGCACCCTAGTATATACTGGGAAAGGAAGGGGGATGAATGAAGTTTTATATGAAAGAATGCACCCAATATGTAGAATAGGGCTGTCCAACAGAAATGTAACTCAAGCAATGAAGGTCATTCATTGTAATTTTAAATTCTCTAGTTGCCACATTAGAAAAGTAAAAAGAAACATATAAAATCATTTTAGGAGTACAACCAAAATATTATCATTTCGACATGTAATTATTATAAAATACTTATTACTGAGTTATTTTACATTGTTTTTCTTTATGAAGTCTTCAACATCTGGTGGATATTTTATACCTGGAGAACAACTCAGTTTGAAGTAGCCATATTTTAACTATTCAACTGCAACACCTCGCTAGTAATCATCAAATAGGTCAGGTCCAGAAACAAGGAAAAAGTTCACTCTAAGTGACTCGGCCGTACAGGTAAAGGATCCTTACTCTGACCAACACACAGTTCTTACTTTCCCATTAAAAATACTGTTTTATACTTAGGTTCTGTAATTAAGCACTATGTAAAACATCTTTTCGAATTATAATTTTACAAAAAGTTTTTATCAAGTCAAATAATAGAAAAAGAAATTCAAAAATATACTCTAAAGCTAAAGAAAAGAGACTCCAAAGAACTTAGTTTCAAAAGCATAAAGTGATAAAAAGATGAACACCAAGGAAACAGCATTTGTGTCAATTCACTTTTTGGAAGTGTTTTAAGCTTTACGGAGTACGTTAAAACAGACCTGAGACAGTGAAGAGGTTTTCACTAGAAGGAAATAAAGGGGCAATTATCACATGCTATTCAGATTTATACACAACATACACTGTAATCATAATAAATTATGTGCACCTCACCTTAATGAAAGCTGCTCTCAGCGTCTGAGCTGCAGACAGGTTTACTCGTTCTAGCTGCAACAAAAATTTTAAATCACTGTTAATATCAATTTTCTTAGAAAAAGCACATTTCTGATATTCCATTCTATAGGAATCACACAGATACATCCATCATTCGATTAACAAAAACACTTGCTAATTATTCTAAATCATCATAATTCTTCAAATACACAGGCTATCTAAAATTTTTATTAGAGACCATGAGAAATTAAGGAATATATAGGAGTTCTTCATTTAAAAAAACAACAAAACAAAACAAAACAAAACACACTTGGGGCACCTGGGTGGCTCAGTTGGTTGAAGTTCTCACGGTCGTGAGATCAAGCCCGGTGTAGGGCTCCTTGTTGGGCGTGGAGCCTGGTTAGGATTCTTTCTCCCTCTCCCTGCTCTCTCTCAAAGTAAGAAAAACAAAAAACAAAAAGCAAAAAACGAAGACACACTCTATCCTAAAAGTAGATTTAAAATAAGCATAGAATACAAAATAATATTAAGTTCCTATAGAAAGAATAAACATATTTCCTTCAATTTTTGAAAACAGGATTCAAGATCAATTCTCAATGCCCTGTTGCAAGTACATGGCAAGTTGGGTGTGCACCGAATATAAAGTGACCAATACCAAGAAAACATTTATTATTTAAGATTCTTATGCTCCAGTGGCGCAATCGGTTAGCGCGCGGTACTTATATGGCAATATTATTTAAGATTCTTTGTATTTTAATCCTTTTTGATTATTTTACAATCCCTCAGTCAGGAGTTAAGCTGATGTTAGTTCATTAATCACCAATAGCACCGATAAAAGGTCTGATACTAAACACTGTGGACCATCTGTCCTCTATGGCATCAGGATTTAAAAAAGGTTACTTAAAATACCGAATCAAAAGTTCGATCCCAAAGCTTTTTAGTATCAAATATGTGAGGTTTACAATTTTGAAAGATAAGTGTCCTTATTATACACCTTATAGAATTCATTTCTCAGTGAGCCAAAAATGACAAAATTTTATTTGGAAAATGCCATTTATTGAAGAGTTAACTGCTAGGCTTAAAATTACTACTTTCAGTTAAATTCGTATTCCTTTGGTCTCCTGTTGGTCCTTTGGGCCAATTAACTCAGTAAAACTCAATGTGTGTATATACATATATACATACTTTTCAGCTTTATGTTTAAAAAAAATTTTTTTTAATGTTTATTTCTGAGAGAGAGTACAAGTGGGGGAGGAGGAGACAGAGGAGGGACAGAGGAACTGAAGTGGTTCTGCACCAACAGCAGAGTCCAATGTGGGGGAGTCAAACTCACGAACTAAGACCATGACTTGAGCTGAAGTTGGACACTCAACTGACTGAGCCACCCGGGCGCCCCAAAGTATACATTTTTTTTTTACTGGGAACAATATTAAATGTTCAAAAACAATGCAACTTTTATAGACTTTTATGCAAGTGGAATATTTTTACAAAAACCTTATGAACATATATCTTGCAATAAATATTCCTTTCAATCCCTGGAGGCAATAAAATGTAACTTTTCCTTTATAAACAATATATACACATATACATATATTTAAGGAATGGCATATACCTTAATTTATTTTCTAAACAAGCAGAAATGCCAAGAACCTTATCTCCCTACGAGTTATGCACCTTCAACAGAAGGCAAAAGCAACAACATCTGCCAAGATAAATACTTTATCTCCAAAAATAAATAACAGACCATTTAATTCAGTATTTAGCTTGGCTTCTACAAATCCTTTAAAATCTAACATCGCCTTAGTAGGTAAAAGGGAAGACACGAGGGAACCACACAGGCAAATACAACAAAGAAGTAACTATATAAGTTTATAAAATTAATGAAAGTATGCTTCCAAAAATGAAAACTTTTCTTCTTCCAAGGAACTCATTTAATTATAATGACTACTATTTAAGATTAAAATAACAATACTGCTGTTCTCATCTCAAGTTCTTGTGTAAGGGAGGGAGAGGCAGGCAGACAGACAGGATGAATGTTTCCACTCTGATAGGAACCATTTCCTTATTTGGGTTTACACCACAGTCTGACCTCTTTCGACAAGTCGAAGGTCTGAGTCAGATGTGTACCTTCAGGTATCAGCATTATTATCTTGTTCTGTACTGGCTGTTATGTGAAAGGGTCAAAGCAAGTAAGAGGCCTAGAAAAGTCAGTGAAGAAGCAACAAAAGTGCCAAGACAGACATCAACATCTCTAGATATCTAGATTAAGTTTACCTAAGTGTATCTTAGAAAAGAAAAGGAAGAGTCAGGCATATACTAAATCAAACCTGGGAGCTGTGAAGCACCTCACCAGAACCCTGCTGGGATCCATCCTGGGATACATTACACACCCACACATCTTGTAACAAACCCGCTAGGCTTTATTACTCATGATACCCACATTGCCCAGGGCATACCAGGCATGCAGGCACATATATATTTTTTGAATTGAACTTAATCTCTCATCCATAAATTTATCTAAATTGTTCTTGAATCTATTTATAATTTCGGCCTGTAATACTCAGGCAGCAAGGTATATTTTTATCTTCCCCAATAAAAAGTGCTTCCCTTTCAGACCTTTCATTCGTGATAGATGATTTGATTATAAAATCATGTTCGTCTTACCTGCCCTGACACTGTAAGGTTCCATTGTATCCTAATGACAGTTATCCTCTACTTAGCACCTGTAATGAACTTTGCTATGTAGAGTATTTTTATAGAGAGTATCTCATCCTCACAACCTGTAACTAGCGATCACCATCTCTATTTTAAAAGGCAGAAATTCAGTTTGAATTTTACCCAATGTTGAAATTCAGTTTGAAATTTACCCAATGTTCAGTAGCTAGTAAGTACAGAGGCAGAATTCATAACAGCTTTGTCTGGTTCCAAAACCTGTGCACAGGCCACTAATGCTACCCTGCCTCCATGAATTCACCCTTTCCAGACCGCCATCCACCCTATGATTGAACCTCTTCAACTACTTAAGAACTAACAAATTCCTGAGTTTCTACCATGTGTAAGGAAGTCAGTGTGACAGATACAGAGAAACATTATAATCCTGGAACCCCAGAAGATCGGTTTAAGTGAGCCACCACACAGACACTGATGGGATCACTGTCAGCAAATCTTTATGAAGGGGGAATCTGAACTGGTCCCTAAAGAGGCATCCTCTTAAAATATCTTCCCTGGCCATTCTCCCACTTGGGGATTGCTTCAGGGTTGGTAATACATGGAGGTGTAAACATTTTATGTAAGTTTAGAACAGAAAAGAATTTCCATTTTGTTCTAGCTTCTGAGATAACACTTGTTGGCTAGGGTATCTTTAATGAGCCAACAACCATCATTTCTTAGCAGTAATTGAGAGTGCACACAACATATTTCGAATTCTGAGGAGGAGGAAGGCAAATATGATTACACCTTGATTAATGGATATCTGGACAAGGAGAGATTTTCCCTGGGCCTTAGCCATCTAGGAATTCCATATCACCGGTAAAAGGGTAAAGGAAAAAAAGACAATGAGCACAAGAGAAAGGGGCACATAGTATCTCATCTCAGCAAAAACGTAAGGACAAGTGCCTCAAGGCCTACCTAGAGGAAAATGACAGGCTGGGTGAACCGAGCAGCAAGGCTCACCTGACGTCCTGCCTGTTCTCAGTTTTGTGAGCTCCTCCTGGGACTTATTTTTGATGCCTTCTGAGAGCACTTAGTACTAACTGCAAACTTTGCTCTAGAATGTTTATGAAAATATTTCAAAAGCTTACGCATAATTTTGATTCCATAGAAAGCTCATTTATGACACTGGTCCCTCCAAAAGTTGTTAGTTCTTTCCTATACTTCATTTTCTACTTATCAAGCCAGTCTCCTGTACCCATAATTTAAAAAAAGAAAATACCCATTTAACCCTTTGATTGCTCAAGTTTTACAGGTCTTGCATAAAATCATTTTTCTTTTTTTTAAATTTTGCTTCCTCAAAAATCAAGCACGATTTCCCCATGCTGACATCTTTCTCCCTTTCCCACAAAGACTACTGATTCTATTCTTTAAGGAATCAAACAGGGCCTAGGCAGCAGAATAAAAGGTACATTTCTTATGATTCAAATAAGAATGAGGTGAATTATTTCAAAAACAAAACAAAACAAAACAAATCCTAGAACAAAAGTAGAAAGAATCAAGAAGCCATTTATTAACTTTTGTGCTGCCACAGAGAAGAGAAATGCAATCATGTGTCTTATATATAATAAATGCAATTAACTGTTTCTAAATTAATCCATCCCTGGGTTGCCAAGTTGTCCAGCAAAAAACAGTAAGCAGAGCCACCTAACTTTGACAAAAATGTTTCATTAAAAATTGTCTACAGAAAATTACATGAAAGATTCCTGAACAACAGCTAATACTTCACTACAAGCTTGGTACTATTCTCAGCACTATATTAAGTCATTTATTTCACAGTTATGAGAAATAAGTATATTACTATTTGTCATTATCTTACAGATAAAAAAAAAGGCAAGTTTATATAGCCTCGAGTAAGGGGCAGAGCCTTAACTCCTGTCCAGGGTATTAAGTATGATCACCTCTGGATGGTGAGAGTTCAGGTAAAACTCAGGTCTTCACTGTGGACAAGTACGTTTACCATGCTCAAATTTCGGAGTTTGATTTTTTTTTTTTTCCTCCAAATAAAAAAAAAAAGGGATAGTTAAGTATGTGAAACTGGAGAAGTATTCCCAGGTTTCTTCTTATTGAAAAAAATTAAGAGTTGCATATTCTGCTGAGTTGGCAGAAATAGTGAGTCAGATGCTTCAGAATAGAATATTAATTATTTATTCAGAAGTACCATTTTTGTGTGATTTATAAACAAACCCATAAATCCTTGGCGATCTAAAATTCCTATTTGGTTGCAAAACTGTATATTCCTGTCTCAAATCCAATACATATTTCATCCGAAATTATACTTCACCTTAAAACAACTCCTCTAAAAAGTGATAGGTAAAAACGACACGTGGTGTGTCTCTTCCCGGAATGAAGAACTGAACTGTACCTCTCTCCGTCTCCACACACCAAAAATCAGAAGACAGTAAGACAGTACATGAAAATCTGACCTAAGACTTGTCACGAGGCTTGTATAAACTCATTATTCCATAATGTAACTGGGAGACCGATTACACAGTACAGTTACAATACATGCTGAACTCGGCGGCAGCTGATTAAAGAAGCCTGCTCCTTTCTCAGCGGTCTTGGCATAGCTTCATTAAGTTTAGCACGCATCGAACTCCCAGAATACCACAGTAACTCTGCTCTGTGAGCCGGAGTAACAGTATTAAAATTTCCCAGGTGTAAGGATGTCCTACTATCCTAAAATCTGTTCTACAAGATGACTTCCAGATTACCATTTTCACTACTATGGATGTAATGTCAAGGTGACAATGCACCAGCTTTTAAACTTACAATGCATTGTGGACAAAACTAAGTGCAGCTTTTAGCATCAGAGGAAAACATTCATCCCTACACTGATACTATTTTCTAGAAGATTAATCTGACAACCACTTTATCTTTAAATCCTCATAGCACAGAAAAACAGAGCCAAACCAAATTCTAATTTTCCCATTAGTAGACTTGTGGAAAAATCTATGTTTGAACTATAGTTAAATATTAACGTTTAACTGATTAGGTATCTTATTTAAGATGTTACATTAATATACTAGAATGTCAGAGAACAATGCTAGTATTTTATTCTTTCCAACCAAACACTGTACACTTAAAGGCACAATTATTTTATGCTATTCCTAAATCAAGCCCCAGGTTTCATATCTCTATCAGAGAGGAGACTCACTACTATTTCTAAAAGCCTTTATTTCTGAATACTTGTTTTTAAATAACATGACAAATAATTTTTACAAAAAGCTTGATATCATGGTGTTAGATCATAAATTTGAGAGTTAGACCCTGACAATTTGATATAGTATCACTCAGTCGGCTACATCTAGCCATTTCATTTTCAAGTTCAGTTCTAACAATTAATTCCTGAACCAACTCTGAATCATTTGGCGACATGTTCTAATTCTGGGCTCATTAACCCTCATATTTTTCAGATATCATCTGGCAAGAATCATTGCCTTTATTTCTGGAAAAGATTTACCAGTCCATTCATAGCCATTTCTTTTTCTTTCAAATTATTTTTTCTTACACATGAATAAATTAGAAAAGATAGATCAGTATTAATCCCAATAGTGCATTTTACCAGAATCTCATATCCTATGTAACTATTTTCCAAAGTCAAGATTCAAATAAAATCCATTTTCCATATGTAGGAAAAGATCACTCTAATATTAGGAAAAAAAGCTTCTCTCATTCCTCTTCACTAACTAGAGGGTCAAATAGAAGCTCTATGCAAACTGCCCTTCCTTCAAGTAAAGACTCAAAATACTAGATGAATAGAGAAACGCCCCGAAACAACTTGGGCCAGTAGCCTACAGGGGTAGCTATATGGACCGGAAAAGAGGGAGCAGTTCTGGGTAGAACTGTCATCCTGGTTCTTGAAGTACCTGAGAAATTAAAACACGAATCATTGGCAAAGGCTACTCAAGAGCTATCAGTAACTGTCTTCTTATCTCCTACATGATACAAAGGTAATTAAGTAATGTATTTGCTTAAACATCTGTGTTCCCCACAATTCTTGAGAAGAGGTATATTGCCTCTTTCTTCTCCACATCTTCAGGCCCTAGCAGACTACTCAGCAAATAAATGGTTGACATTTAGTAAGTAGTTACTAAACAGAACTGAAGAATTTGCTTCTAACAATAACTGTAGTCTTGTAATGAATGGGTACGTATTAGAATAAAATGGTGGAATTAATTACTGGAGTGTTGGCTATACCTGAGGAGATGGGTATAACCAGACCTAAAAGAGTGCCTCCAATGCTTCCATGGTACCAGTATAATAGCGACAGGTTTTTCAAAAGACGCCTCCTATTGCTTCGTCTTTAGTGACAAAACGTCTAAATTTCCCAACGTCCTTTGCAGCTTGGTGTGGTCATAAGACTAAGTCCTTGCCAATGAGATGTACATGGAGGTCTTATAGAGGAATTTTAAAAAGGTTACTTTAAGGAAGCTGAATCTGCTAGAAGAAACACCCCACCTCCTGCTCCATTTTTTTGTACCTCCCAGACAATTCAGGACATGACGAAGGAGAATCAGCAGCCATCCCACATGCTGAGGTGACCTTGATAATGGAAAGCAGGCACAATGATACTGAGTCATAATAATACTAGCACCGGACTGCTTACTGCACAGTGTTTTATGCAAGAGAAATAATTTTATCCAAGCCACTGTTTTTGAGTTTTCTTTTATGGTCACTGAACGTAACACTATTTGACAGACAGCATTTGGAATTCCAAAATGTACATCTGAAATGGCAACTAAGTCTGTGGTTTCCAAGTTGAAGAGGATGAATCATTCTCCATTTGTCCCCAAGACCATAAATGCATCAAATACATTATTATTAAACCTAATAATATGGGAGAAATGGCTTTGAACCCCAGAATCTTACTCTAATATAAATACTGTACAAAAAGGAATAAAAAGTCCATGGAAATGGAGAGGGTTTTCCAGGTTACAGTAGCAACAATAAGGTGAATGGTGTTGATAGCTTTATAATTAATTAAAAGCAAAAAAAAAAAAAAAAAACATTTTAATTAAATGGACAGAAAGGCTGAAGCCGCTGAATTTGGAGTCCTAGCTCTTAGTCTTAGGTAATTTCAGGAACACAATTTTACGTATTAGGAACTTGGTTCACTATTAAAAGGAGGAAGTGATTACATTATCTCTAAGGAACTTCCAGCTCTGTAATTCTCTACAAATCTTAGCATATTAATATTAAATTAAAAGAAAAAGTGAAAATGTACTATTATTAAGTCCTAAATAATTCTTCAAATAAAAAGCAACAACATCTTCTCTAGATACTAAAGCAATGGTATCTTCCATTTATCAGTAAAAATATGTTTCGTCACTACTAACTAGAATTCATTAGGATATTTTTGTGCCTGCTCTTCTGCTACCTAAAATGTGCTTATCCTTGACTCTGCAGCTGTCTAAGCCTTTATCTCTTTTCTATCATCACATATGTCTCATCTTCATTGAGGCTGGTCCTGACCTCTAAAGCAGGTCCCACCTGCTAGTTAACACAGTTTTGTTTGTTTGTTTGTTTGTTTATTTTTTAACCTTCACAGCACTTACCACAACTTCCCATTTATTTAATTACTTGCATTCTTTTGTTCACTGTTTGCCTTTCCCTCCACAGTGAAACTTCCAGATGGGAAGCAATATATCTTGTTTTTTTTTTTCCCTCCAGTTTTTGTTTTTTTGTTTTTAACTTTTTTAATGTTTCTTTTTGAGAGAGAGAGACACACACACAGAGCATGAGCAGGGTAGGGGCAGAGAGAGAGGGAGACATACAATTTGAAGCAGGATCCAGGCAACTAGCTGTTAGCATAAAGCCCGACGTGGGGCTCAAACCCACAAACCACGGGATCATGACCTGAGCCGAGGTCAGATGCTTAACCGACTGAGTCATCCAGGTGCCCGCCCTATTCCCCGTTTTATGTCTAGTCTTGGTACAATGTCTAACACACAGATGAAATTCATTTATGTACTTGTTATATGAAAGAACAAATACATGAATAAATGAAGCAGGCATTGAGAATTGCAGAGACCATATGAGGAAATGTTTACTGACTTACCTCATTAAACACAGGATACATGACTGCATAGAGGGGCATAGAAACCATGGAAGTGGTCTCAGCTTCATTCTTCATCTCTTCCATTGTCATCCTCATTCAAAAGCCAACTACAGTAGAAAAGGCAATGCTAAAATGCAGAGGAATCTTCATTCACTGCAGTAATCTCTTCTCCTTTTTGTGACAAAAGAATAGGGCACAAAACATATACTGACCTGGTTAGAAGGGAAGAATAAACAGAGGTTTACTATATTAAGGGAAAATTACAAACACCAATAACTTTCTTTTCCAGCGCTCCTATCGTATGAACAACTGATTTGTTAATATATCTTACTTACGAAGGTACCCCAAATCTGTGAGACATCTCTTTCCCTCCTCGGACTCAAGAATTTGTCCTTTCTTACAACGAATTTCCCTTATTAAGTACTAATTCACAAGGCTGTGATTCACAAACCCACTCTTCAACTGAGAGACTGACTTCTGCAGCACCATGAAATAATGATCTAATTTTAATAATTAGATTTTAATAATTTTAATAATGAATCTAATTTTACCACCATATACAATTTAAAAAGTTAATACAAGAAAGTATCAACAAAATGTATAATTATAACATTTATATGTAATATGAAACTGTAACTATAAAATATGTACAGCATGAGTGTTTACAGACAACCACCGTGAAGAACAAAGAATAAAGAATTAAGGTGTTTAGATTAAAATATTTTCTTGCTAATGGTTCACTGATTTTGTCACCTAAACATAGCCAAGCACCAGAGATTTAACATTAAACTTAAAACTGGAAAATTCTATCAAATGTGGTCTATTTGAGGGAAAAAAATGTTTATTTAATTTCGCCAGTGATACTTTGCAAATCTTTGTCTAAATCTGCCACAAAAACTAAGTACAGAGATCCACAGACACTGATAATTTAGAATTAAAATACTGAGGAGTGCCTGGGTGGCTCAGGAGGTTAAGTGTCCAACTTCAGCTCAGGTCATGATCTCACAGCTTGTGAGTTCGAGCCTGGCATCAGGTTCTGTGCTGACAGCTCAGAGCCTGGAGACTGCTTCAGATTCTGTCTCCGTCTCTCTCTGCCCCTCCCCCGCCCTCTCTCTCTTTCTCTTCTCAAAAATGGATAAACATTAAAAATATAAAAAATAAACAAAATAAAATACTGATAATTTGGGGTGCCTGGGTAGGTCAGTTGGTTGGGAGTCCAACTCTTGGTTTCGGCTCAGGTCACGATCTCATGGTTTCATGAGCGCAAGCCCTGCCTTGGGCTCCATGCTGACAGTACAGAGCCTGCTTGGGATTCTCTGTCTCTCTCAAAATAAATAAATAAAAATTTTTTAAAAATACTGAGAATTTAACAATATAAAAGAGAAAATTTGCCTTGAAGAGCTGAGGAAATATATTGGTTTATAAGAAAAACAACTGTATTATATCCTTTGCTGGGCTAAAAAATGAGCCTAATTATAACATGAAAGAGTACTATTACTGACATACTTATATTTTAAATGATATATATTATATATATTTAAAAACCATCGATTTTGAATAACTTCTACCATTTATACAGCATTTTCATATTATAAAACATTTTTCACAGGACTTTAGTCCTCACGGTGTAACTTACTTTACAGCAACTGCCATTTTAATTTTACAGATGGAAAAACAGCTTCTGAGATGATAAATGACTTGACCAAGAACACACATGCAGAGACACAAGACTGAATCGTAATACTTTCAACCCAGATCTGATAATTTCACATAAAAAAACTAAGTTTGAGCCGGAAGCAAAGAACCTCAGCTCATCAAACAGGAAAACACCCAGAAATCATTCATTCCCTGAAAAAATGTATGTTTAGCACCTACTATGCATAAGATGCAGTGGGGAGTGACGAAGACGTGATCCTGATCATTAAAAACTCTGTCTGTCTTTAGAGTTTTAGGGCTGTGGGAGACCTAAGCAGTCTGGAAATTAAAGTCAACGGCCTGGAGTACGTACAGCTTCACAAAGCTCTAATAACCTGTCCCATTTAAGGACTGCCTACTATCCTTCCATATCTCTACAAGTGAAGCGGAACGCAACACCTACTGAAACCGTTTAGTCCCATTTCTGGTAGGTCTAAATACAGGAAGTTTTTTGTTTTGGAGTCAAAAGCTGCTCCCTGACCTTACAGAACCAAATAAATAAAAATAAAAAGGCGAATTCCTAAGTTTTATTTCATAGGGTAACAGAAAGCCTTTACCTGATGAGATCATTTATTTAAGCAGACTGCTTTGGTCATACCGTTAAGGACAGAATGGAGGAACATAAACCGAAAGGAAAACTTAAAAGACCTAATATATTTATATAAAAGACCAACCAGACCTGAGCAACTAACAAGAGGAAGTAGGTAAATATCAATTGTGTCCCTGTTATTTCTATTTAACTACGTAATCGGCCATCTGGTATTCTACTTTTCCACTTCAGAAATAAACTGTGGGGTGGCCTGGGTGGCTCAGTCAGTTAAGTGTCCTACTCTTGATTTCAGCTCAAGTCATGACCTCACAGTTCAGGAGTTCGAACCCTGCACTGGCCTCTGTGCGGACAGTGCAGAGCCTGCTTGGGATTCTCTCTCTCTACCTCTCTCCCTGCCCCTCCCCCACTCTCATGCACATGCGCACTCTTTCTCAAAATAAACAAACATAAAAATAAATTGTGAATACTATGTCATATTTAACTTGGAACAAAAAAAGAGGGGCTGAAATGCAAGGTTAGTAGGCAAAATGAAAATGATGGGTAGTGGATGCACAGCATAGACAGTAGTTGAAAGGATCAGTATCAATGAAAAAAAAAGAAAACTGAGAAACAGAACAGGGCCAACACCAAAACTTTAAGAGCGATCTCATTACCTATACAGTATTCGACCTGGGACTAAATACAGAGCACTGAACAAGACAAGACGGTCTCTGATCTCATGGAACTTATACTGGAAAAGGAAAGCCAGAAAACAAACAACTGTCAGTATTACAAGGGAGAAGTAAGGATGCTATATTGCTATGGGAGAATTGGGGGAGAGAATCAGTATCATAGAAATCAGGTGTTTCAAAGAGACGGTGGTCAGATGTTTTAAACGCTCCTGAGCACGGACAATAACTTTAAGAAAATTATTTCTTAAAATTTTTTTTAATGTTTATTTTTGAGAGAGACAGAGAGAGAGAGATAGAGAGATAGAGATAGAGAGAGAGAGACAGACAGACAGAACTCAAGTGGGGGAGGGGCAGAGAAAGAGAGACATACAGACTCCAAAGCAGGATCTAGGCTCTGAGCTGTCTCGGGACTCGAACTCAGGAGCCTTTGAGACCAGGACCTGAGCAGAACTCAGACGCTTGACTGAGCCACCCAGGCGCCCCAAAATTATTTGATTTCTTGATGAGCTCACAAGTAACAAAGAGAAGTGTCACTTGTATACTGGGGGGTGGTCGGCGGGGAAACCACCTGCAGGAGCTGTCAGTGAGCTGGTGAGAGGAGTCTACTGATCACAGTAAAAAGGAAGTGAAATACTAAAGTAGCCTCAACTGGATCATTTTTGTCTTTTACTCTTTTGAACATATGTGCATCCCTGATAAAGGCAGACAGGAGTGAAGGAATCAGAATAGTGGCTGGACCCACTTTCAGGATCCCTGCTGGCATCCATGCATCTTACCCCACTAAATCTGATCAAACAATTTTCTACCTTTTATAAACAGCCGCAATTGTGTTTCATCAGTAGGTTGTCCCATGTTGGGAATTTTCACTTGAAATATTTATGGTTCAAATTTAAGAAAACCCAAACATATATATGTATTTCTCACCTCTAAAACTAACTATAATAGTACTATAGTACTATAGCTACTATTTATCATCAAAAAGAAACTATTACAGTAATATTATGAGTTAAAGAGGAGGAACACACATTTACAAACGGGGGCCACTCACGGTTTCGTTAGTGTTTACATGATATTAAAAATCAACAATTTCAATAAAGATTCTTAAATACTAAATTGTTGTCATTTTTAGTTCAAGTTAAAAAAATGCTGTCATTCCTTCTACATGCTTCTTTATTTGAAAAGGTTCAATGAACCACCTAAAATCACTCCCATCTACAAAGAGCCTGTTACCTAAATAGCAAAGGTACTAAGCTGATCAAGGGCTGAGGCCCTGCCACTTTGAGAAGGATCCTTCCTTTCACAATGGGTGTGGTGAGGCCCTGAGTAGCTGGGCAGCCCGTTAACAAAGTTTCAGCTCTCTAAAGGATACTGGTTTCTCAGGTGAGTGCTGATCATGCATGCATAGCCAACTGATGATTAATAACTCCAAATCTCAAATCTGGAAAGGCCTTAAGAAGTCACCACATCCACCATCTAGTACAGTAGAAACCACAGTCCATAAAATGACTTGCCATGGTTGTAATTGCTAACGAACAATAAATAAAAATTTAATGTGGGTATGGTGGCAACAAGGCAACTACTTTGTTTCCCATTTCAAATGTGTTGCATTGGGGGAAAAGTTTTGATTTCAAAGTAAGCTTTGTTTCACAAGGAATTAGCATCTCTCTCTCTCACACACACACACAAATAAAAAACAAAACAAACAAAAAAAAACCCCCAAGAACCAGAACTATAGAGACCAATAATTTAAGACAAAAGGTATACTTTTTAAAAAAGTGTATTTATCTACTTTGAGAGAGAGGGAAAGAGCACATAGGGAAGGGGCAGAGAGAGAGGGAGAGAGAGATCCCAAGCAGACTCCATCCCATCAGCACCGAGCCCAGCTCAGCGGCTCAGTAATCATGAACCCTGAGATAATGACCTGAGCTGAGATCAAGAGTTGGACACTTAACTGAGCCACCCAGGCACCTCCAAAAGGTATACTTCTAAGCAAATTCTTCTTCAAAAACACACTCTGTGATATGGAGATACCAATACAAATAGAATATAAGCAATCTATTCGTTTATACTTTTCTCATTTCCTTTAGTGTTCAAAATAGCACTGCTAATCTCTAACACACGATGAATAAGTATTAAATATCTCCCTGCACTTAAGACCATTATTATTTGTTTAGAGTGAGGAGAAAACAAAAATAGGTTCTTGTCCATTCCACGGCAGAACGCAGCCTCAGAGGAGTTTCTGCTCGGCCCTGCCCAAAGAACAACAGGAGTCTGCTCACTTAAAAAACTACACTCCGATCTCAAGGTTCAGAATCAGTAGTTCCTGAAAGAGCCTCATTTTAAGCCATCTGAGGCACGAGATAACTCTAGAGCTAAAGTTATTTACTCACAAATATAAGGAGTGGATAAATCGAAGTCCCTGGTACTGAAATACAAAGTTCTTAGGGAGAAAAAGAAGGCTCCTAAATAAATTCTACACTTAAAACATATGTAAGGAGGGGGTGCCTGGGTGACTCTGTCAGTAGAGCATCTGACTCTCGACTGATTTTGGCTCAGGTCATGATCCCAGGGTAGTGGGACTGATCAAGCCCCACATCACATCTGGCTCTGTGCTGAGCGTGGAACCTGCTTGAGATTCTCTCCCTTTGTCTCTCTTTCTCTCTCTGCCCCTCTCCCTGGCTTGCACTCTCTCTCTAAAATAAAAAAACAAAAAAACATTTGTAGGCAGGTCTATTTGCCTTTTCTCTATAGGCAATTCCAGAACTTAGTCCCTGCACCTGGTCTTAAGTTCTTATAATTCCTTTAATTTCCCTCCTTAAAGAGGAAAGTTTTATTTATATATTTTGCTTGGATCTCCAATCTCATCATGAACACTTAGCTAAAAGAAGTTTATTCATTCTAACAAGAAACAGATTCATATTTATGTTACCATTTATAAATATATTTCTTTTTCCCAATACAGACCTTAGTTAGTGCAGGGGATACATAGTAGACACTAATAAATGTTGAATGAATAAATTAATGAGATAAGAGATGGTCAATTTATAACTTAAATCAGCCTTGCTTATACTTTTCAAATATCAAGCCTAGCAAAACAAAAACATACAAAGAAATCTAATTAATTCTATTAACAAAGATTTTAATTTACCAGTTTTCACTACTTCTCACTATCCCAAGCTTTTCCTAGTATAGTAAGCTAAGAGAATATTAGCATCAGATGTTTGCAACTAAAATCAGAATTACAAAAGAAATTTACATGAAAAACAAATCAAACTAGAGAAACAAAACAGTTGCAGGTTATAAATTCTAATGTCTCATTTTTTATTAAGGCTGAGAGGATGTCCTTTAGACCATGGGACATAAGTGGCATTATCATTTAATAGTTCACAAAATTCTCAAAGCGCAAGAACTTCCAACATAGGTTGGCTTTGCTTTACATATGGGCAAGATCCAAAAAGGTATCCAGTTTTTAGCAGAAAGCAAAAGTTTCTCTAAGGGAAAGGGTACACAAATGGCGTAGTTCCCAAATGTTGGACGACCTAAGCCATTGCAGTCACTTCAGTGCTTGTTAAAAACATTCCCAAGATGACTCAATCAGAATCTCCAAGAAAGGGTCCAGGAAGCTGTGTTTTTAGTTGACAACCCAGGTGATTCTCATGAACAGGACAAGCTGGAAACCACTGGTACAGAAAGAACCGAGAGAGTCAGAAAAACTAGTTGCCAAGGCCAGTCCGTCTCAGGGACACAGGTAAAACTAAATACCTGAGACAAGGCTTCTTTTTGGTTCTGACTTTGTGTAAATTTCACTTAATCACTGACTTGTTTTCCCAACAGAAACAAAGAGGGGATAAAACTACATAATTTTAAAGGCTTTGAAACTACAAATTTCAGTGATAATAAAATCTTATTACTGGGACCTACCAGAGTTTCAAAAATAATCTCATGGTAAACTAAAATTTTTTTATCAGATCATAAAAACTATATTTATGAATTCTAGTAAAGAGATCCTCCCCAATACTTGGTTGATTCAAGGTTTCAAATACCTGACACCATGAATCATATCCATCAGGCTCCTGGAGAAACTAAATTTATTTTAAGGTTGTGTAGCTCAGCTGGCCATTCTGCACAGCTGAAAAGGTGAGTCTGATACCACAACCTACCTTTTAGGGCCTGTTCATATCAAAATGTTGTAACCCCTTTTAAACAAAAGACAAAAGGTTTAGAGGAGAAAGCTAGGAAAAGGAAAGGCAGAGGAATAGGGTTAAGTAGGAGATCCTACCTAGATCAAAATAAGTTTGAAGCCTTCAAGATAAGCCTACATCTCTCTTCTTCCTTTGCAAATTACATTGTCTATAATTCACTCTCTTCTATATATAGTTTGTTTTAATCAGGTTATGTGAAACTCAACCTCTCTGAACATGTACTACAATCAGTATAGTGTTTGCTGAATTTTGCATTTAGGGACTTCTAAAAACAATCTCTTTGGTTTGGTTTGGTTTTTGATGTTTGTTTATTTTGAGAGAGAGTGAGAGAGCACATGTACATGTGTGCACATACACAGGGGGAGAGGCAGAGAGAGAACCCCAAGCAGGCTCTTAGTACAGAGCCCGATGGGGGCCTTGATTTCACGAACCACCATGAGATCAGGACCTGACTCGAAATCAAGGCTACTGAGTCGTAGGCTCACTACTCAGTAGTACGACTGAGCCACTCTAGAGCCCCAAAACAATTTCTTGTTAACAGAAAGCATAACATATGACACTTTGCCACCATATTTGTTTATATATATCAATATTTTTTCTGGATATCTTCAAAATATCAATGGAGAATTTGTTTAGAGCTATGGAAAAAAAGTGTTAAGTATTAAGGCCTGAAAACAAGGGCTCAAATTCTGGTACTATCATTATAAACCATCTGAGCTCTGAGCATGTCAGTTTACCTCTGCATGCTTTAGTTTCTTCTTTAAAATCTGAGCTGCATACTTGAAAAAGATGTATGTAGTTAGAATAAAAGATGAAGTAATTTCTAAATCACACCACAAAGTCTCTATAATAAATACCTGTAATTTACTAACTACTGTGGCTTTTGCACTTTTAAATAACTATCTAAAGAAAGTACGCATTCCACAATGAATTATCACTTCAATCGAATTTTTAAAGGCACCCTCTCTATCATAACACAATTTCCAAATATCTGACACCGTCTAGTTGAAGACTCCAGTTACAGTTTTCTTAAAAATAAGATAAAAAAGATAAGTGTTCAATAGCTTTGTAAACATGACTGACCAAACAAGCATTTGCTGAGGTATTAATTAAGAACAGAGGTTCCAATTAAAACATCATCTGAAAGCTAAGATGTCTTTGAAAACATGTAACACTGGCAAATTAGAATACAATGACCCATGAAGGAAAAATGCAAAATGTAAAAGTGCTCTAAATTTAACTTTATTACCTTTATCATTCTTTGTTAATTCCCATATGTCTGTCATAGATAGGTGTTCCTTAACTAATAAGCAGACTTAGTTCTAAACATATACTTAACAAATTAGTCACTTAAAACTTACAAATTATTTTTTTATAGAGGAATAAGGTTCTAAGAAGCATTTCAAAATCCACAATGCTACCTAAAGGAAAACAGGAAATAGGAAAATAGGAAAATGTTTCCATTATAATTAGGTAACATTAATAGCACTGTCATTAGAGGGGATCTACCACTTACTATATGGAGTGACCTGGGGCAAGTTATCTAACTTCTCTGAGCTACAGTTTTCTCATCTATGGTATGGGAATAACAGAATAGTCTCCTTCTGTTAAGGTCGATGTGAAGATTCAGTAAGTTCTTTCAGATACAGTGTTTACAACAGTGCATGCATTCAATATTAGCTATTACTATTACATTTTTATCTCAGATGAAATAACAGATCTCTTTCTAGAAATCAGGCCTCCTGCACAATCATCTAGCCAGGAGAATCCAGGACTCCTGAAAGCCAGATAAACAGTAAACGATACGTGATTCTAAAGCCTCTTTAAAACAGCAGAACTGGTGTTTGTTTTTCAAATAAAATATTTTATCAGAGGGGCAAAACACACTAAACTGTTCATCCATCCAATAAATGTATGAAGTAACTAGTTTCCTAGCCCCTCAGCCCCCACAGAGCTCTACAACAACTCTCCGCATCGGACACCCACCGCTCTAGGACTATCAGGACACAAGCGTCATAAACAAGGCATTATGAAGAACAAAGGGGAATGGTTCCAAAAGTAAGGGTTAGGTGTCGGCCAAAGTCTTCCTAGGCCTGCATGTTTCCATAATTTAGTTCTAGATCTCAATCTCTCACCAGTAAACTTACTCTTACTCTTGTCATATGCTTATGCATTTAGGAAACTTAAATATTAACACCCTCAAAGTTTAAAGCAAAACCGGCCATTATATATTATCTAGTCCAATTTCTCAATTTTACGACTTAGAAATGCCCAAAGAAATTAACGTTACAAAACAAAACAGTGACGGACGTTTTAAACAAGTATGCTACTGAGCTACTCCGGCTTCTTGTACAGGTCCTGTTAGTCTGCCACATGAACTACTTCTAGACTAACCTGCCTGCTCCTTATGTCATCCAAGGGTCAGTTCACTTACAGCCAAGACCCCCAGACTCTGCGCAGAGTGTTTGAAGACTGAAGCCAGCAGGAATGGGGCTCTGATTCAAAGTCGCTGCAAGTGGTACAAAGCAGCACAAGTCTGGTGATCTTCACTTTGGTGCTGCTGAGACCTCTGACTCATTCACCTTACAAGTTAACCGTGTCCTGTCAGTGAATGCATCTGTAGATTTTAGAAAGTATCATTGCTTTTATGTGGGAAGTATTGTTTCTTAATATAGAAATCTATATGGACAAGAATTAAATATTTCTACATACAGATGGACAGTATAGAGCAGTAGGTAAAGCTCTCAAATTCAAAACAAAGATCTGAGTTTCAATTTTTGTTCAGCTGGGTGGTATTATTTATTAATCTCCCTATATTCAGTGAGAAATTAATAAAAATATTGACTGAAGTACTCAGCTTACTGATTATTAAATACTAAATGCATATGAAGCACTTAACACAGTAGCTGACACACAACATGCATTCAATTCATATTGGTATTGATATCTTAGATAAAATCCCATGTACCTGAAATGGCATCTGGACTGGAGCTAAGGTGAGGCAGACTACACACCTAAGAGCACAAAATTTAGCTCTGACTTGTATGACAGAGTAAGTGCTTCAAATCTTGTACCGTAGGCCCCTCGTTTACCTCAGCCTAGTCCACACCTGCACAGCACACACAATGACAACCTCATATTGATATCACAATGTTATATAGCCTACTTTATATAGCATATCTTTTTCTCCCCCATTTGCCAAAATGGAGACAAAAATAAATTACTCGGGAGACCAGAAAAGAAGTTACACATCTTCCAAAGCAAGTTACGGTTTTAGCACACTTAAAAGAATTTGGTCAATAAATAAAAATTTTAAAATTATTTGTCAAGCCTACATTAAAATTACTTTTTATTCTCTTAATGTAAACAGATCAACTTAATTAAAAAAACCGTGGCCAAAGCAGACTGGTTAACGGAGTAAAATCAAGATCCAGTTGAAGGCTTCAGGATAATTCTTATCAAGGCTTCAGGATCATTCATTATACGGGATAATGAACAGCTGACAACAAAATCAAAGGGCTTGTTACCTTTGAATTACCTGACGGGAAATGGGAACAACAACAGAAGTAGTGACAACTGGCTTCTAAGATATTTCTCCACAACTAATTTAAGGGGGGAAAAATACACATATCTTTAGTTGTGATGATCCTGGATTTTTTTCCTATTCCAAATGTCTAAGTTTTTGTTAAATCCTGGTCTGAATAAATTTAAATGAAACATTTAGGCAGGAAACATCAGGCGGTTGTAGGGAAGGAAACAAGGCTGTCTCCTTGAATATGTTTATCTTTTGCTTATAAAGCTCTTAAGCTAGTGGCTCATGAATCAAATAATGCCCGAGTAGCCATATAGTGTCTGAGGCACAACTTTCTATTTTCCTTTTTATTAGTATTTGTGATCTCCTGTTTTAATTTCTCCAATATGTTAGAGCTTTCTTTTAAAATACCTTAGGAATTCAACTAAACTCAAATGCTCATACTGTTCCTATGTTCTCTATGCTTGAAGGTACAATTCAAGGAGTGTGTACCACTTGGACTAGACCTACCTGCTCTGTATCACTTATAATCTTAGTTATCTACGATTTATCTTAAAGACTCTTAATTGCCTAAGGTCCTCTACCAAATGTATTGTGTATTTTCTTTATCTTACCTTACAAAATTTCTTTGCACCAAAACACTGCCACAAGGCACTCAAATGTTGATAAAATTGTTAGCTCCAGATAAGAAACTAAGTGGGCCATTTGCTTAAAACTAGGTGCTAATAAAGACAAGGTTCTATCTTAATAGCAGTTAACTTCATTTTTAGCTCCTAATTGATCTCAAATACAAATGCTATGAGTCACAAAAAGAAATGACAGTATCTGCTTGTATATATAATTCCTCTTCCAAACCATAATTCCTTTGCCAAACCATAATTAATTTTTTAAGGAGGGACACCAAAATTAAGGTAGGACCTCAGAAATCTGGTGTTTTGACAACACTGCCAAAATGCCAACTTTATTATGGATAAAGAAGAAATCCAGAAAGCATATATATGTCTGAACAAAAAGATCACAGCAAAATTCAAAGTTCTTTGGGTTTAAATTAATTAAACCTTGCAACAATGTGAACTAGTATAGGGAGCAGTTGCAGCCTAGAGGCCAGGTCTGACTCATTTATCATTCCCAACTGGCTTTTGCTGTAGCAACCTTATAGAAGTCTAAGAAGGCAGCACGGGTGTGACATCTTAGGGTTTGGTCATTCCTTAACTCCCATCTCCGTAGAGTTCCAGTTCATCCTGAACCAAGGTGGTTGGATAAGGCAGTAAGGCATGTTTCAGTACCAGAGACCAGATGGCTAAGTTAGAGAAACTGTAATTTTTCCCCTTTCTATCAGCTCTGACCCAAAATTACCAAGTGAATTGATGCATGCAAAAAGTACATAAGAAAAGGGGTAAAAGAGGTGGAAAGACAAAAAGGAAAAATTAGAAAAGATATATATATTAGAAAGGCTAAATGCCCATGTAACAGTGTTTCCATCCCCTCCCCCTAAAGAGCAGTTTTATTCATTTTCTCTATCTCCTAGTAGCTAGTACAGTACTCGGCATAGTCAGGCTAAGTCATCAAGTGTTAGTGGGAGATGTGGTGATGAACTCGGAAAAAGTAGTCCGTGCCCTTGAGGGTGCTACAGTCTGGCAGGGAAGAGGAACGATAAAGAAATACGTCAGTTAAAGCTGCCGCTCTGCATACCTCCGTGAGCATACCTGCCTCATGTTATACCACACTCACCGAGCAAGTTCAACACCACATGCTTAACATTTTTTGAAGACAATAAAGAAAAATAACTATTGAAATACATGGATGTTCATAATTGCATCCCATGCACATAAGCCCCAGAAGGAAAGGCAGAACAGACACGAATCTGCTATTCCCCCTGCCAGACTCCCAGTCGCAGCACCCTCACAGTGAGCAGCCCGCCACACTGTGAGTCCTGTGTTGTATGTATTATTTCCAACATGGCTCTCAACAACAAGACAAATAATTCCCCCACAACTCAAAGGAAAAGTAATTCCAGTGCTAAAGAAAACAGGCTGGGTTAAAGTTATGTTAGTCTCCAAGGTTTTTAGGGTACGTTTGAATATAAGTAATTTTTGCCTGCTATAGTGACCTCACCATCTAATATAAAAGTTCTTCTGTAATTTCAACTTTAAATCTAACTGCCCTCCAATAGAGCTCAATCATTAACATAATTTTTATGGTAATGATTTAAAATATGGTCTCTCGAGTGAGGCAGCCTGGATTCAAATCCTAATTCCAAGCAATTACTGGTTGTATAACCTTGGGCAAGTTGCTTAACCTCTCTGTACTTAAATTTTCCCATTTAAATTGGGTTAAATTGGGGATAATAGAGCCTCTACCTCGATTGTTGCAAGGATTATATGCAATCATGTGATATGCTTAGTGTGATGCCTGGCACTGAGATACTGCTCAATAAATTCTGGCTACCAGATTATATTCCAGTTTATTCTAAACACTTAGGGCAATTTCACACATAAAATATACTCAACAAATGACAAATGAATGAACCAATGTATTATGTAATCTATACTTACTTCTGGTAAACTTATTTCCAAGGGACTGGCCTCAGCAAACAATAGTGACTACCATTTAATATGTTCCACTAATGTTGCCCAGTAAGTCAAAAGCTTGTGGATAAAATCTTTTTTTCTTTTAAATAGTAATACTTGATTTTAAGCAACTATAGTAAAGAATGAGATTCAGACCGAATAGATTCAACTCACTTTTTGGGCAGTTAAAAAAATAAAAAGGTTACTCAAACCAAAAATATGAATGATCTTGAAAAATAAGCTTGCAATATTATATTACATCAGAGATGCAACTAATTTTGTAGCTAAAATTACAAAAACTGAATTTTTCATCTTCCTACAGACAAAAAGGGACCAACTACACTGTTTACCTTACTGCAAATAAATTATTTCACTTGCTGCAATAAAAGTGCTTTCACTGGTTACACTGTGTATGTGCCCTAAAAATTCAGTATCTAAGACTGCAACTTGCTATAACATTTCAAATGCAGTAATATACACTAACAATCGCATTATTTAACTTCTGAACCACTTTTACAGTTTATTTACCGTGAAATCAGCTTAATATTCTTTTTATTTTAATTTTTAAAGTCTGTTTGTGTATTTTGAGAGAGACAGAGACAGTCCGGGTCGAGGAGGCACAGAGAGAGAGAGGACGAGAGAGAATCCCAAGCAGGCTCCCTGCTGCCAGTGCCGAGTGGGACATGGGGCTTGAACTCACCAAACTGAGCCAAAACCAAGAGTCGGATGCTTAACCGAGTCACACAAGTAGCCCTAGCTTAATATTTTATAACATTACCTGTTATCATGACCTTAATAATCTAAAAAAGCATGTAAGAAGCAGTACTTCGGATTTATCCTGCACATACTGGTCATGCTAGGCAAGTATGAATTTTTTTTTATCCAAGATACAAATAACATAAAAATTAACTTTAAAAAGTTTAGGACTTATCAAAGACTTGTATTTATTAATAAAAACTGAGAGCATTATCAAATTTTAAAACCAAATGCCAGCAATCATTTTCTGAATATATCCTGTGGGACAGGGAATTGGCAAATTCATGAAAGCATATTAGGTTACAGCAACTCAGACCTGTAGAATTTATTCTATGCGATCATTACAGTACTGAAAGGATTAGGGAATTTGTTTTCACGACCAAAACCCAATACAAATTTATTCCTGAAATTTAGTTTGTATGTTTTTAAAATAATGATCTTTTTACTCTCATAAGTATCTAGGTTTAAAGTAAATAACATATTACCTTAAGACCCAGTGAAATATGAAAATTTTTAGGAAGCCCAAAATATAAACTTCTTTGAAACAAGCACTACTCAGTTTTACAAAGTCACCTTGTCTAAAGCAGGTGATATTAAAAGTAATTTTCAAAAGAGGAAACCATGGTTAAAAAACAAAATGAAACAACAAAAAAAAAAAGCAGCATGGATTCTGCTGAGGACAAAAAACGAGATCACGTTAGGGAAGCACAGAATCCATTAAAAGTTAGTTTCCTCCACATCTGTATTTTGTTATAACGAATGTTGCTTGCAAAAAGCAGGACAATGATAAGGTCTCCAAAGTGCTCTGTTGTACAGAAAGTTTGCTGTAACAGAATATGACTCCTTTGTCATTTCCCTATAGAAAACGACCTATTCTGATTTTATAGACCTCCAACAAAAAACAAACATCTTCCTACAATTTATTTTTTTAATGTTTATTTATTTTTGAGAGAGAAAGAGACAGAGCAGGAGCAGGCGCAGGGCAGAAAGAGACAGAGATGCAGAATCCCAAGCAAGCTCCAGGTTCTGAGCTGTGAACATAGAGCCTGATGCAGGGTTTGAACTCGCAAACAGGTGAGACGTGACCTGAGGGGAAGACGGACATTTAACCGACTGAGCCAGGCGCCCCTTTCTACTATTTATATTGTAAAACTTCGGTCGTAAGTCCTTTCATCTAAGGGTGGAAAGCAAGTCTGTTTTACTTATTTCTGAATTTCTGTCCCTAGCAGAGTGCTGAAGGCACTGTACATGAATGCATTCATTCACTCAATCATTTATTCATTCCTTCAGTGGGTATTTACTGAAAACCTACTTGGTGCCAGATAGTGTGTAAGTGTGAGCTAAGGCACATGACAAATGACAGGGCCCTACCGAGCTAGCTTATGGTCTAATGAAGGAGACCGACATCTATTAAATAAAATACAGAAATGAATAAGTTCCTATTGTGATGATGCTACAAAGGAGAAGTATGGAATATGATGAAGATATAGTGGGAACTCACTAAAGCTATGTTCTAATTTTTGGAAGGGGGAGTCAAAGAAGGTCGGGAAAGGTTCCCCTGAGGAATGACATTCAAACTGAGATCTGCACATTAACTAGGAATTGGCCGGATTTGGGAAGCGGAGGGAGGGAGAGCAGTCGAGCAGGGAGATGGCACACGTACAAAGGCTCCTCTAAGGAGGAACTTATATATGAAATGACTGAAAGGTGCAATAAATAAGAAAGGCTGGGAACAAGGATGGAGAGCTAGAAAGGAGGCAAAGGACAAACTACAGCATTAAACAGAGTAAGAGAGCAAGAGTATTTGAATATTTAAGTAATTTTAAGTCCTTCTCTCAAGTAAAATAAATAATTTTAGGCACTGAGTCTTTACTCTGAATAGCAAAGGTCTACAATCAGAAGACCTGGATTATGCCTTAGTCCCACCAGTCACTAGTTAGATGACCTTACACTTAACCAATCTGAACCTCTTCATTCTCTGTGTAAACAGGTGCTCCATTATTTTACCTACTGGGAATACAATGATAATACAGAGTTCTGTTCTCGTGACATTCTGTACTTGAAGATAGATGCATATGGGAGACATCTTAAGTCTTGTAAGAGAGGATGTCCGAAAGCGGACACCAAGGCTCCTGAGAAACCAAAAATGAGAACAAACGTGGACACTGGTGAGCTGCAAACTACTATAAAAATATAAGTAACCACATTACTCGGTGAACCCTAAATTCTTCAATGCGCAGATATCCAAAAGGACCACGTACTCTAGCATGTGACTGAAAGATGACAAATGCAATGAAAACATTATTCCTTCACTGCAATATCGATGAAATATCAAAACTATAATGGGCCTCAGAGTTGAAGAGTAAGGACAGAACTGAAACAAGGAGAAAAACTAACAGTGAACAAGTACATTAAATTAATTTTACTTATTTCCAAATTTTTCTGACTTTCGGGTCAAAAGCTCATTCCACAACCTCAGAGCTGCATGCCAGAAGTTAGAAAACTCACTTCACACTTCCCCCAACAAAAAGCAGACATCTACACTGCCATCTAGAAAAGACACGAACACTCTTGCTTTACTATCACTAACTCATGTTCAGTTTAGTCTATGTAAACTACCATATCCTTCCAATATAGCATAGTTTTCCCCACATAATTTTCTATTTGTTTAGCTGATCTTCCTTCCTTGTGTCCTGCATTACTCATGGTGCTACTTTATTCCTATACTTCCTGCTTCATGCTATAGTAACATACCTCCATTCTATTGTAAAGGTTATGTTAATTTCCAGACCATCTCAACTTCAGTCAGAGAGGAACAATATACCTCTAATCCTACGAAGTGTTTTTGCATTCAAAAGTCAAACACTGTTGATATTTGCAGAGTACATTCAAAAATCAGCAATGTCAATGGTCAACTTGAAATTGTAAACGATGATTAACTACTAGCTAGATACCTAAGTATTCGATATAAGCTTATCACAAAGAAATTCTGATGTCAAAAAACATACATCTCAAAGTCTATTAAAGAACTATCCGATAATAATATTCATACATGGTCACACTAACAATTATAAAGGATAAGACTGTTACAAGCATACTGCTTTCTGCTTAATATAAAATATACATGTCCAATTTTCCCATTCTTTAACATAGAATAGAATGAATTAAAAGTCATAAATAAAACTAAGAAAAATAAAATACGCAAGTGCCTGATGTTTTTACACACATGCGGGCGCGCACGTACACACACCGGGATCAAGAAAATCAAGGGAAAAGTAGAGGTCAACAAAAATGTGATGTTACTTTCAAAATATGCAATGTACACATTAAAGTCTCTTGACGCTGTTATTATCTGAAAAAAAGTGTAAAGTAAGTTTTACGAAAGAATTCCTACCTACTGTTGTCAGTTTTACAAAATGAGAAAAAACAGTCGGTCCTAGGTAGGAAAGGAAAGGAATACCTTGTAACTATAAGGATGGGATGTATTTTTTTTTTAACATTCTCCTATTTCATTACTTGCTGTTTAAAATGGTGGTACAGGGGCACCTGGGTGGCTCAGTGGATTAAGCGACAGACTCTTGGTTTCAGCTAAGGTCGTGATCTCAGGGTTTGGGTTCAAGCCTCCAGTCGGGCTCTGTGCTCACAGCTCAGAGCTTGCTTGGGATTCTGCCTCTCTCTCTCTGCACCTCCCCCACTCGCTTTCTCTCTCTCTCTAAAAAATAAAACAAATAAACATTGAAAAAAATAAAATGGCGGTACAGCTCATCACTTAATATACTTCTAATAAGTAAGTTGAAACTCATTTTTCCAAAAAGTTAGAATGTGTCCTTCTTTTACTAAGGAATTTCTCCAACTCAAAAAACTCTTTTCTTCACAAAGGGCTTCTGAGAAATACATAAAATGCATAACTTTGCAATTTTCCCCACTCACTTCAAAAGATCACCGACCTCCCTACCCTTTTTCTTTCTGGGGCGGCAGCTCTGATTCCGAAGCTGGATTACAACTGAACTAGTTTCAGATCTGTCCCTACGCATGTGACCTTGGGCACGTCATTTATCCCTTGAGTTTCTCATCAGCATCTTTAAAACGGTATCTTTTAAAACAGAACGGGTGTAAAGATACCTTAGGAATTATATTAAGGAGGGTTAAGGTTTTCTGCTGAGAAGCAAAACTGCCTTCTTAGAAGGGCCACATCATGAAACTGGAACTGAATCCGTAGGTCTCTGTCAACATTTGACTCTTCCTTCTACAGTTCTCCTCTTCTTTCAAAGGGCATAACCTGAGTCACCTCAAGAGCAGACTCCCAAGCGCCCCTTCTCTCCTCCACTTCTTCCCTATCCTACTTCTAAAGCAGGGGGAAAACAGCAGCCACATCTCCCCGCCCCAAGCCACACCTTCGGAGGACCCCACCCCAGACACATCCGCCTTCTCCCTTCTCCGGGGGCACCAAAGGCCAACCTCGCCCTTCCCCTCCCGCCCCCACCTAGAGGAGACTTCCTGGAGGCGTTCAGGCCCGAGCAGAGCAGGCAGCATTTACAAACCCGCTTTACGCTACTCGCGTAGGGTAACCTCGCTTACGCCCATAGGGCCCCGTTCCCAGCCCCGTCCGCTCCGCCTGCCAGAACCAAGCCCAAGTGCCTCAGCCACGGCCCCTGTGTGACCCCAGACCTCTTCTGCTCCGCTCGGGGCTACAGAGACTGGGACAGAACAGCCACACCTTACCGGCAACTGAGGCACTGACTTCACTTCCCACCTTTGGAGCCCTCTTCAACTCCCGGATCAATTCACTCCGGCGACGCCGGAAGGACCCGAGAGGAACCAGGCGTTGTCCGGAATCCTGCCCAGCCGGAGTCGCGCAGGGGCCTATGGGGACTCGTAGTCCCACTCGCCGGCGTCGTTTGCAATTCCTGCCCAAGCAAGACTACAACTCCCGGCAGGCCGTGCGGCAGAGCCTAAGGCGATGGGTGGGGACACTTCTGCCCAATAATAGGACAGTTCCCTGCCTTTGCGGGAGGAGGTGAGACGGATAGAGAGGGTGCTTGAAAGGAGGAGGAAGGGAGGGGTCGACTCTCACCTGCGCCAATCAGGGTGCTGGGTCGGCCCTGCCAGCGACTCACCCATTGTGGGGGCGGGCTGGCGGAGCACAGGAAGGAAGGGGGTTGGGGAGAGAGCTTGAGGTGGGGAACGAGGGGCGGCTGAGCTGTGGACGCTGCATCGTGGGGAGAGGAAGCAACGGGGGAGTCGCCGGGAGAGAGGGAGGGAGTTCTGTGGGGATGCGCTCAGGCTGGAGGAGCAGCTTCCCCGAAAGCGGTAGAGCTCCAAGCACACCAGGCGGCCAGACCGGCGGGTCGCGGAGGGATAGAGTGAGCCTGGGCTCCTAGGGGAGGCTCCCCGGCCGGGGAGGCAGCTCCAGGTGTGAGGTCACTGACTGAGGAAAGAGGGGTCCCCAGGGGGAAAGGAAGAGGCAGAACAGCTGCAGAAGTGCAGGGAGCGGGAAGGTACTTAGGGCAGCAGCTTCCCGCCGCCACCAGCCGGGGCAGTAGCAGGAACAGCAGGGGGAGGAGCAACAGCTGCCGAATTCACCAACTAGAGGAGGGGGAGGCGGAGCTTGGGTCCCTGTAGCAGCCGGAGGCGCAGTCTGGACTGTAGTTTCCCGGGAGAGACGAGAGCAGAAACACGAGCGGAGCGGAGCGCAGTCCTCCGAACATCAGCTCCAGCATCCCACCAGGGGTTGCAGGTGTGTGGGAGGTAAGCGTGGGTGCCTCTTCTGGGCGTCTTCTCGCTGCCCAGGAGAAAGCGTCTTCCAATAGGAATTCTGTCAAGGCACAGCTAGAGTCTCTGACTCGGGTTAGGGAACGGGTGCCAACCCTTTTAGATGAAATACGTACATTTTGGACTTTGAAGGGGGGGAAAAAAGCCAAAGGTGGCTTGATTCTGGGTATAAAGGGCGTGGTTAAGTGTTTTTGGCGTGACTTACACCATTAAAACTGTTCTGGGAGATCTTAAGACTGAGGGAATCCCTGGTAATTGAAGATGAGGTTGATGATAATCTGAATAGGTGCGTAGCTGGTTAAAAAAAAATGTCATTGATACAGAATTACTTCAGAACTCCTTCACTAGGAAAATAACTTTGCATTCCTCTTCAGTGTCTACCCTTTACGTTTTATCAGATTGTCCTGCTACCGACCCGTTTTCCCGGGTGGTTTACTGCAGGTTCCTAGAATTGAAAGAGATCTGTATTAAGGAAGCAAATGCAGGCAGGAATAATCAAGATGACTAAACCTATCAGATAACTTTGCCAGCGATAATGTAAAAATGTTTGAATGGATGGATACTGAGCTTTCCTTCCAGTGGCTCTAGAATATTGGAACAAAGACCAGGACTCAGCCTACAGTGGGAACATATGGTGTATTTCATCGCTGCTCCTTATTCTCTCATTTGGGTCTGGTAATATTTGTGCATTAAAAAAAAAAAAACTAAAGTACAAGAAAAACTATGCGAGGATGTTTTCTGTTAAGGGAGTATGTGCTAAATGGTTACCCTTAGTGTGTGCTGTGATGGGTTCAAGCCTAAAACACATGTAATAATAATCAAAAAAATAGTTTATTCTTGGTATTAAACCATGTGCAATTTCTTTGAATGTTATTAAATACCCGTGGATGAAAATCTGTTTTAATTGAAAGGTGAAAGGTGAAAGTCACACCTCCCTTTGTGGAACTATGACAAAATTGCAGGCTTTCTTTTTAGAAAAGTATGTAAGTAGCTATTTTGCTAGTCATTTTCTTTTTGTTTCCGAGGTTCTCCAGATTACACCGCTTTTAATCATAGTAGCATATTGCAGCATGTTTTCCTTTGAAATGCTTTCATTGTGACAGTTGTGTATTCCAGGGTCTGGGTAAATAATCTAGATTTTTTTTTAACTAGGGTCAATACAGTGGAGTAATTATCTTCTATTTTCTGGTGTTCATGCTTTCCTCATTTACTTAGGATTTGGGGATTTTATTTTTCTAAAGCACACACAGTTCCTTTTTGAAAAGAAATGGCCAGAAGGAATTCTCTTTATAGATTAAAGTTCTATCCTACTGAGTGCTACTACTGATAAGCCTAAATGACTTATCAGTGTATTTACTCCTCCCCTCCAGCACCCCTGGCCACATTCTTAGACACAAGAGAAATATATACATGGACAGATCTTAGAAAAATAGCCGCTTTTAGATTGTCCCCAAGCAGATCAGGTATTAGAAACAGCAAAGAGCTTAGAAGAAAGAAAAAGCAACAGTAGCTACTAAACTTAGCAGGCATGGTAAGGATCTGAGTTTATCTTTGCTGTATCACAGGAGAGTCTGTTAATCCACGTAGCTGATAAGACCCTACGTAATGACTTTGGGAGAAAAAAAATGAGTACTAGAATATAGAGGCTTGGAAAAGATTGAGTTTACCCTTGTTATTTGTCATTATGTGGATTGCTCTGAATCAGAGTCTTAGAATCTTTTGTGAAATTGAATTCTTGCTGTCACTGATTTATTTACCCCATGTAATAATAACAAGTAATAATAATATTGGCAATGAAGTTCTTTCAAAGCCTATATTAAAAGGTCTTTTGAAAGAGTTTGGTTGGGAATCGGTTACTAATCAAGTAAATGGATATAAAAAAAAACATCAAAACAGTTGGAATTCATATGTGCTTCGAATCCCAACTATTTCTAGGTCTTCTGCTGTGAGGTATCCTAAAAGATAGAATCTCATTAGGAATGACTGAGTTTATGGTATTAAAGTGTCAGCACTTTTTCACCTGCTTCCAAGATTTGGATCTTTTTTATTATCAGTGAAAGAGATTGGGTTCTTCTATCATTTGGGAGTAAGACCATGTTTTTATGAGGGAGAAAATCTTTAGCAATATATAGTATTTAGGTATTTGTTGCCTTGAACTTGTGTCAAGAAGAGATTTTAAATTGGTGTTCACATTAAATCTCATATAATATGAAGTCTTCTTGACTGCATGTTCCTGGTGTTGAGATGATTCTTTATGTCACAGTTTATAATTTTATGTAAAGCACTACCTAGGTAAAAAGCATATTATTTGTTCTGCTCTTGATTTTTACTATTTGTACATGGCTATTAGTGAGCATATGATGAGAAAGAAAAACCAACAGAGAGCAGAATGTCTCTCTGGAGTGGACAGTGCTCTGGAAATCACTGTTTTTTTAGCCAAAAGACTTGGTTAATTTCAAACCGTAATATATTTTGAATTTTTTTTAATACAAGAATCTGACTCTAAGTTTATTGAGTGAAAATAATTGAGTAGCATGGATTTTTCTTTCTAACAGGAGGATTCACTGATGCGTGCAGCACAAAAGAGCGAGACTTGCAGGTTCAAGATCAAATGGTTTTGGTGTGTTGGGAGGGTGATTTATAGAAGGGGATAGATATGAAAAATGTTATTTGATAAACAGCTTGAGAAACTGGCCTTAGCAAGAGAGAGAAGAGATTTGATCTGTGTTGTTAAATACCTAGAAGTGATTTCATGGCCTTTTCTCCCTCCAATCATTGCTGGGAGCCTGTACACTTAGTGGGAGACAATACTGTCCTATACTGCATTTTAAACTGGAGTCAGACTGACAATAATTCATTAGATACTGAGTAATCATGGGCCATTAAAGCAAAGCAAAAAAGATCCACTGTGTAGATATTCATTTCTAAGTGAATGAATTATTTGGACATAACATTAAAAAGTAAAAACCGAAAAGATGTTTTCCCCCTTGGTATCAGAGACACTTGAACCGGACACTAAAGATGAGCAAGAGCACCCCCCTCTCCCTTTTCATATCAAATTTCAAAGGTTAATTACTGCTTTGGGGAATCAGGATTAATTATACAATGGTAGGGACTTGTTTTTGTTATGTTTTCAAAATTTAGTCCTTAAAGTTTGGTAAGCGTGTTCTCAGTAACTAGATTATTAGCTCTTTTCTAATCACCTGCCCGTTCAGAGCATCTTGCATCACGCTCAGCATAAAGAAGTGGCCCTATAATCACTTAACTGAATTAGAACTACCTGCTAAGACTTTTTTAAAGTACACATTGAGACATTTTGCATTTTGATAGACAAGGGTTAAGTTGACCTCACAGAATAATTACTATACATTAGCCTTTCTGAGAATGTCTTTGTGCTGGCTGGCCTTTGCAAAAGTGTCCATTGAGCCCAATTTCATTCACACTGTGTGCAGGCTGCAAAGGCTGATCTACAACTTGCGTGTTAATGTTTCTGAATTCCTCCCAGAGACAGGGAATGTGGATGAGGGGAAAGGGCTGTCCCCTGTTGGCAACCAAAGTTTGCATTTCCTGCCAGCGAAGTCTGTGGATCAACACAAGTTTACCTAAGTCAAATACCTTGGTTGAAGCTTAGCCATGAAATGCACATTTCATTCCATAAAAGCTGAATTTATTCTTCCACTTTTATAATCGTTTTTAAAAAACAAAACAAGAACAAGAAGAAAGGAAGTCAGACTGTGTTTAAGTACATGTGGAATTGGACATTTATTGTCTTTTGCCTTCAACCTTCCAGAAACAGATTAATCCGATTAGTGTTGCAATGAAGAATTCAAATGTGATCTTTCTTTTATTATTCCAAAACCTGGAGAATTCGAGTTAGTTATAAATAGTTCTTTAGTAGTAAATTTAATAATAACATGTTTAAGTTAACTGCCTTTTCTTTGCTTTTTAACATAGCTTTACTAGCATGCAAATAGATATAAATTGCTTAGAACCAGTGATTGATTAACCTTCCTTCTTCCTGTTCCTTTGGCATTACTCTGCTTAGCCGTGTGCCTTGTGTAGAATTAGCTGAGTTTGTAACTGTCTTCCTCACCAGATGCTGAGTAACTTCAGAACTGAGTTTCACTTACCTTTCTACTTAAGAGCCTTATATAAAGTCTGTACTTGGTAACAATTTGTTTAAATATTTGATTACCTATAGTGAAACAACATTTACTTTTTTCACAAACAAATACAACTAAAATAGTGAGTGTTTCTTGGATGTCTGTTTTAGCACCAAATGCAGCCCTCTGCCCACAACAGTTGCTTCTATAAAGCTAAATGTAAATACTGATGTCTATTGTTGACATTGTGAATGAATAGAGCTAACATTGCTATCAATTGCAGTGTTGCACTGGAGTGTACCTTACATATAAATTTATTAATTGCATGCCTTTTGGAATTCTGTCTCTCTTTGCCTCTAAAATTTTGCTGACTTAAAGATGTACTTTTAAGTAACATTCCCCACACATTCATAACACACTATCTATGACTTTTTTTCTTGGCACATAAAAATAGAGACTTAGAGAAAAACAGATAAATGTAACATGAGGCTTTATCTTATCTGAAATTTAACTGGTCTTCAATGTTCAATTTTTAGTAAAATGGTTGCATTGGGAGGCTTTACTCAGGCTTATTAAACCTGAATTATATAGGTATTTGTCATCTGTGAGCCAGCAAGGGGAAGGGATGAATTTGGCATTCACAGCGCTCTATGCATCACAGCTACTGAAGTGTACATGGCACCTCCAGCCACTGCTTCAAGACCCCCTTCTGGTTCAGCCTAGGAAAAGAGCCTTCGGAGCTCCTCCCAGCTTCTAATTTAGTGTGGGAAGGAAGATAGATAGAATTTAATTGGATTTAATAATCTCATTTTCCTAAGTGTACTGTTTTTCCCAGCTATATCTCATACCAGAGTTCTCAATAACAGTAACTGAAGGGTCACGAAGTGATTCTAGCAATTCAGTGAGTACCTAACAACTTGAAGTCCATTTCCCTCACACCATCTTGGCTTCTTTTGAATGGGCCCGCAACAGTTCACTGAAATACTTGCGATATGTTACCCACACTGGATTGCTTCTGTCATTTTCCTGACAACTTAAATTTTGCTTTGAAAAACTAACTAGTTTTATTTGAGGTCTTTAACCCTATGTAACTTGAAGTGTTAGTTAACTACTTTTTCCACTGTTAATAGTGTGCTGTAAAGACTGTATTATGATGTATAATTTTGCCATTCATTTAATTGTTGTGTACTTCAAAAAGCAATCGAAAAATCACTGAAGCAATTAATGTTTTTTTAGATACAGTCAGCCTTCCAGTTAAGAAACCTGTACAAAGCATCTTAAATTGCTTACAGATATGAAATCACTCGTTCTATGGTCGAAGGAGGTTAAATTGTATTTCATATCATAAATCACTTGACATCTAATACTGGATAAAATTTTAATAATACCAGTATCCTGACAGCCACATAGCAATGCTGTAATGTTTGTTTTTGCTAAGTCAGGGAACTTTTTAAAAATTATATTAAAAATAAAATGCTGGAGTGCCTGGGTGGCTCAGTCAGTTAAGCATCCAACTTCAGCTCAGGCCATGATCTCGCGGCTTATGGGTTCGAGCTGTGGATCGGGCTCTATGCTGACAATTCAGAGCCTTGGAGCCAGCTTCAGATTCTGTGTCTCCTTGTTTCTCTGCCCGTCCCCCACTCATACTCTGTCTCTCTCTCTCTTTCTCTGTCTCTCTGTCTCAAAAATAAACATTAAAAAATAAAATAAAATGCCAATAATCTAAAATTATAAAGGCCTAATAATAACTATTCATGGTTTTTAATTATACAGATTTAGTTAATAATTACGAATATAAACTTAAATATTTTGAAGGAGAAAGAAATCTTACTATCAAGATTATTAAAAAGCAAATGCAAATTCTTACTCCTATGTCCCAAAGGTAATTGACGATTTAAAGATAGTTTTACAGTTTGTATCAGTTAGAAGTGCTTTCAGCTTCAAGTTTTATGTACATTAACATAAAACAATAGAGATTTATTATTATAGAACAAGAAGTCTAGAAGTAGTTGTTTGGTTTTCGTTTAGAAACTCAGTGTTGTCAAAGTTTTATGCTCATGCTTTTTCTCATGCTTGCTGCAAGATGGGTGTTCCTCCTGATCCAGATATCATAGTCTAGTTCAAGGTAAGAAGAAGGAATGGCTGCACCTATTGAGTCTTTCTCTTTTAGTCAGGAAAGAAAATCTTTCTCAACAACCTCTCCTGCTAATGTCTACTGTGGACCGACTGGCACATAGCACTAGCGTTAAGGGAAGCTGAGGTATCACAGACTTTTGGCCTTTGTGGTGGATAAGGAGGACAGTAGTTTGAGAATAATTTGGGGGTAATTGGTCAACAGTTTCACCTGTAGTCTGATATTTAAGACCATGTTAACTTTAAATTGCATTTCTTCTTATCCTAACTGACTCTGCCTCCTGTTTATTTGTTGTTTCTCCCAGGTTAGAAAAAGCTAACTTTCTTATACCAAGTTTTTAGCTCTGTAACTACCAAACTTCAAGTCTGAGCCACAGCATTCCTCAGACTGATGGTATCTCTGGTTAAATGGTCATCTGGCCCATACAACATTTAATATTCATTCTATACTTTTTATCACAAAAGTAATAATACCTGAAAGGATGATTCTATTATAAATCTACTTTAAACCTCAAGGTAACAGTGAACCTTCATATAGATTGTATTTGAGAATATAGGTAAAATGCAAATGAAAGAACAATTGAATATTAGATTCTTTTTAAAGATTTGTTCAGCTGCCTGAAAAAGTAAAATAAGCCATTATTTCACAGAGAGGAATTCACTCTAAAGATTTTAATCCTAGGGGCGCCTGGGTGGCTCAGTTGGTTAAGCATCTGACTTCTGCCTAGGTCATGATCTCGCCATTCCCAAGTTGGAGCCCCGCATCGGGCTCTGTGCTGACAGCTCAGATCCTGCAGCCTGTTTCAGATTCTGTGTCTCCCTCTCTTTCTGTCCCTCTTCTGCTCACACTCTGTCTTACTCTCTCTCTCTCTCTCTCAAAAATAAATGAACATTAAAAAATATTTTAATAAAAAAAGGTTTCAATCCTGGAAATGGTGTTATTACTCATTGCTAAAATGTGAAACATATCAACATCCGTACAGTAATTATTACCTAAATTTTGACTAATTCTTACAATGACACATCTTTGACTTATGGTTTTGATAAACTGATTCCTTGAGGTTATGAAAGTCTGAGGAAAGAATTGAAACTAAGAAAATGGAAACAAATACATAGTTTTTCTACATTAAAAAAAACCCTCATTATCAAAGCTGTTGATCATAGAGTCTTAATTATGTAGCAGTTTTCTGAATTTCTATATCAACATCTTTATTCTTCAGTTTTTACATTTCTGTCATTTGATTTCAGGTGAGTAGCTTCATTGGGTCAAAATTCTCCAGATAGGGGCACCTGGGCAGCTGTGTCAGTTAAGCCTGTGATTCTTGATTTCACCTCTGGTCGTGATCTCACAGTTCGTGGGACTGAGCCCTGCACATCAGGCTCTGCTCTGATGCAGAAGCTGCTTGGGATTCTCTCTCCTTCTCTCTCTGCCCCTCCCTGCCAGTCTTGCTCTCTCTCTCTCTCTCTCTCTCTCTCAAAATAAATAAATAAACATTTAAAAAAACTCTCCAGGTATAGTCATATGTAAATTTCTAAACTACTTTTACAATCTGTAGTATGGTGCCTTAGATATGACACAGTGTATAAAGTCACTTTTTCCTTAGCATACTCTTTTGTCAATGAAGTTAACAAAAGAAGACGTTGCGAGACACATTCATATAAAAAACAAAGATATGTGACTTAGGACTGGTATTACAACAGCTACTATGGTAGAAGTCCAGAAGAAGAAGAAGAAATTGATCTAATGTGGCAATGAAGGAAGGCTTTGAGAAAGACGTAGGGCAGTGTGGTGTGTGGGTTAAGAGCACAGGATGACACACTAGGGCCTGTAGGCACATTACTTTTTTGGTAAATCGAATTTTATTGAAACACAGCTATGCCCATCATTTACATATTATGAAGATTGCTTTCTTGCTACAACAGCAGAGTTGAGTCATTGTGACAAAGACCATATGGCCCAAAGCCTGAACTATTTCCTATTTATATTTAGCCCAGTAGGAAAAAAAAAAAAAGTTTGTCAACCACTGGTTAAGAATGTGGGCTCTGCAAGGGCACCTGGGTGGCTCAGTTGGTTGAGTGTCTGACTCTTGGTTTCTGCTCAGGTCATGATCCCAGGGTTGTGGGATCAACCTACACATCTGGTTCCACGCTAAGTTTGGAGCCTGCTTGAGATTCTCTTCCTCTGCCCTTCTCGCTGCTCTCTTTCTTTAAAAAAAAAAAAAAAAAAAAGGACTCTGCAGTCAAAACTGTGTTCAAGTTTGGTTTTGTAATCTGTAACTTGACTCAAAGACTGTTTATGTTGATATGAGATTTCACACAAAGTGCACTGCAGAATACCTTACATGCTCATACATGTTATTTTATTAAATGTTAGATTTATTTTGTTATGATTTGTTATTTTAAGTGAACTATAACTTGTAATTCATATAGGAACTGGAAACTCTAAGTTTAAGTACTTCCTAATGCCAAAATTAATGTTCAGGAAACTGGGAAGGATGGCATCTAATTGTAAAAAAATTTCAAGTGTTGCACCAAATATTGTATGGGGACAATAAAATTGATAAAGAACTGAAACAATCTCAACATATGGAAAAATAAAGCCCAGACTTTAAAATACAATTGAGACTGAACAGCATATTGAATATTGTAAGAAGCCATGCCAGTCAATTAAGAAAGAAGTTAAGATATTTGGGGCACCTGGGTGGCTCAGTCGGTTAAGCATCTGACTTCGACTCAGGTCATGATTTTGTAGTCTGTGAGTTCGAGCCCCACGTCCGGCTCCAGACTGACAGATCAGAGCCTGGAGCCTGCTGTTTCCCCCTCTCTCTCTGCCCCTCACCTGCTTGTGCTCTTTCTCTTTCTCTCAAAAATAAAAATCAAATGTTTTTTAATAAAAGTTAATATGCTTAATTGGAATTTAGAAGAAAATGAGATTTAAAAGTGAATATACTACAGAAGAGATATCACTACCAATCTTATAGAAAGAAAAAATTATTAGGGAATACTATGAACAATTATTTGGTACAATTAGACGTAATGGGCAAACTGCTACCAAAACACAAACTACCAAAACAGAAGAATAAATAGAAAATATGAATATATACTCAGAAATCCCCAACAGAATACCAGCAAATCAAATCTGGCAACAAATAAAAATTATATACCATGATCAAGTGGGATTCTAGGAATGCATTTCAGGTTGGTTTAACATGAAAATCAACCAGTATAATATATCAACAGGCTAAAAGGCACATGATCATCCCAACTTACACAGAAAAACATTCGACAACATCCAACACATTTTCATGTTGAAAACATTCAACAAACTAGGAATAGAAAGGAATCTCCTAAGCTGATAAAAGACATACAAATCCCAACAGCTATCATTCTTAATGGTGAAAGATTGAATATTTACTTCAAGATCAGGAATAAGGATGTTTGCCCTCACCTTCGATTCAACATTGTGCTAGAGGTTGTAGCCCAGGGTATTTAGGCAAGAAAGAGAAACAAAAAACACCTAGATTGGAAAGGAAGAAGTAAATCTGTCTTTATTCATAGATGAAATGATCTTGTATATAGACAACTCTAAGAAATACACACACACACACACACAACTATTAGAACTAAAATATATCTTGATATAAGATTAAGATCAAGATATCAATTGTATGTTTATATACTAGCAGTGAACATCAAAAACAAAATTAAGAAAAATAATACAATTAAAATAGCATCAAAAATTTAATACTTAGGAAGTGTAAGACTTGTACACCAAAAACATAAAATGGTGTACAAAATATTATTAAAAGTTATTCAAGAAGATCTAAATAAATTGAAAGATAGCTCATGTTTATGGATTGAAACACTCATTGTTAACATGGTGCTTATTTCCTAAATTCATCTGCAGATCCAATGCATCAAAATAGATCTTTCTTAGAAAAATTGACATGGTGATCTTAAAACTTACATGAAAATGCAGTGTACCCAAATGTACGCTTATTAGTGGAGTAGCATCGAGAGTCCAGAAACAAACCTTACATTTGTGGCCAGTTGATTTTTGACAAGAGAAAGGATAGTCTACAACAAATGGTACTGAAACAAGTGGACATCCATATGCAAAAAGAATGATACTGGACCCTACCTCACACCATATACAAAATATGTGACGCAAAATGGATCACAGACCTAAACATATAAGCTAAAATTATAAAATGCTTAGAAGAAAGTATGAGTAAATTGTCATCACCTTGTAGTAGTGTTCTTAGATATGACCCCAAAAGTACAAGTGACAAAAGACAATATAAATTAGACTTCATCAAATTTAAAACTTTTGTGTTTCAAAGGACACAATCAAGAAAAGGAGAACAAACCACAGAAAGGGATTAAATATTTGCAAATCATATACTTGGGAAGAGACTTCCAGCTAAAGGACATAAGGAGCTTTTTTAACATTTAAAAATAAAAGACAACCCAATTAAAAGAAGCAAAAGAGTTGAGTAGACATTTCTCCAAACAAGGTATATGAATGCCCAGTAAGCACATGAAAAGATACATAACAGGTGTCACTAGGAAAAGGCAAATCAAAACCACGATGAGATACTACTTCACATCCATTAGACACCTAAAACAAAAAAAGACTGTAACAAGTATTAGGATGTAGAGAAAATTGAACCTTTATAATGGTGGGATTATAAAAAAGTGCAGTCACATTGAAGAACAATTTGGCTCCTACTCAAAATGTTAACCATATAGTTAGCATATGACCTAGCAATTCTACTCTAGGTGTCTGCCCAATAGAATTGAAAAAAAAATATGTCCACACAAAAACTTGTACACAAACGTTCATGACAGCATTATTAATAGTCAAAAAGCAGGGGGATCTGGCTGGCTCAGTAGAGCGCGCTACTTTTTATCTCAGGGTCATGAGTTCAAGCCCCACATTGGGTGTGGAGCCTACTTAAAAAAAAATAATTGTCAAAAAGCAGAAACAGCCCACAGTCCCTCAATGAATGGATAAAATGTATAAGCCATACAATAGAGTATTATTTGACTGTAAAAAGGATTGAAGAACTGATAAATGCTACAACATGAGTATCTCCTGAAAACAGGCTAAACAAAAAAAGCAAGACACAACAGGTTATGTTTGTATAAAACATTCAGAATAGGCAAATCCATAAAGACAGAATAGGTTAGTGCCAAGAGACATGGGAAATGTAGGGTGACTTCTAATGGTTACGGGATTTCGTCCTGGGATGATGAAGTGTTCTAAAATTAAATAGTAGTGATGGTACAGCTTAATGAATACATTAAAAACCACTAAATTGTATACTTTAAAAGTGTACATGTAAAAGTGTAAGTGAATACAGTTGACTCTTAACACAGGTTTGAACTGCATAGATCCGCTTATATACCAGTTTTTTGGTATAGTACTGTAAATCTATTTCCCTTGTGATTTTCTTAATATTTTCTTTTCTCTAGCTTACTATTAAAAGAATACAGTATATATTATATACATATATATACACACACACAAGATATGTATTAATTTACTTTTCTCTGTTTGTGATTTGAGTATTTGATACAGAATATTAACTTTTTTCTACCATAGGTAGAATCTTATAAAAATTTTAACATCTTGTTTTAAAATAATAGCAACTATATAAATGCCATTTGTTTCATTATTTCATAGTCCTGATCGTGAATTCTTGATTCTCATTATTTTGCAAATAAGTGGGCATTTTCTGTTGTTGGAGGTGACCGTGGTTGGTGGTATGTGTGTCTGCTTTTGTATAACTGAGATTGTTGTTTTTTTCTTATGCACACTGAATCATAGCTTGGCTGGATAAGCAGTTTTGAGTTATAAACTTATATACAATTCTGTATACATTTGTCTATTACCTTCATTATTAATTATTAAGTGCTACAAAAAAGCAGCCAGGCTTTATCTATAAGGCTTTCAGTCAGCAGTGGACTATTAGTAGGTAAGTTTTGGAGGAGTCAAAAGGTATACACAGATTTTCAACTGCACCAAGGTCAGAGCCCCTAACGCCTGCATTGTTCAAAGGTGAACTGTATATCATAAAATTGAAAAAAAAAATGGGTTAGATCTTTGGAAGATTGAACTATAAGAATCCAGACTAGCAGGCAAAATTGAAGAAAATGTTCTCATTTTTTATAATTTAGTCTCAGAACACCAGGAAAATTAATGAACAGAGACTAAGATCTAGCCACACTTTGTTAAAGTTGTTGTTTGTTTTTATTTTAAAATGAAGGAGAGAGGTAACCTAAGGAACTACAAAGAAAAATACAGGGAGTGGAAACAAGCTTGTCATCAGACTTTTCTGCAACACTTAATAATGGAAGGTAATAGACTAATATACACGGAATTAAATATAAGTTTATGACTCAAAACTGCTTATCCAGCCAAGCTATGATTCAGTGTGCATAAGAAAAAACAACAACAATCTCCTCAGTCATACAAAGGCAGACACGCATACCACCCCTCCAACAACAAAAAATGCATACTGGCAACATAATGAGAATCAAGAATTCAAGACTGAGACTCTGAAATAATGGAACAAATGACATTTATATAGTTGCTGCTATTGTTTTAAAACAAGGTGTTAAGATTTTTATGAAATTCTGCTTATGTTATAAGAAAGTTAATAATATTCTGCATCAAATACTCAAATCAAAAACACAGAGGAAGCTGTATAAGAAAGCATATTAAATGCCTTATTGTATAAATCATGGATTCAGTAGATGTTTTATTCTTCACATTCATAGAAAATACGTATTTCAGAACATAGCAAAGAAATGTGATCCATGCAAAAAAAATAATAAAGATAAGCATGACAAAATGCTAAACAAATATATTACAATTACCAATAGATTTAGTCTTTCGTTGAAAGGCAGAAATTATGCTGGGTGAAAAACAAAATGAAACCATTTAGTTTTTAGAAAAGGTAAAGCTAAACAAAATGATATCAGTTTAAAGTAAGAAGATGGGAAAGGAATAATAAACAAAAATTAATTTAAAAATATAGAGTGGCCGTACTTTTAAAATAAGACTGAATTCAAGGCAAAGGCTTTTAATCTGGTGAAAAAAGGTAATTTATTTTGCTAAAGATGTCATCCACACTGAACACTGAATAGCCATGAGCCTATTTGTACTGATTGTGTAGAATTAAAATACATAAAGCAATCTGGAAAAGAGAATATGGCCTTGGCATCAAATCTGGATTCCAGGGAAACAAGTAAATAAAAAAACGAAGTGCAGAATAAGGAGAGAGCAAGAATGGACTTGGGAAGAAGCAGAGGCAGAGGCCATATGCTTGCTCAGTGGCAGTAATGATGATCTACATAAAATTTTCAGGGAAAATTTGGGGTATACAATCAACAGTTTTTGTCCCTGTGTTAGCTAAGGTGCAGAGTTTACGAAACAAGTCAGAAGTCACAGGTAAGTTGTGTGTGTGTCTGTTTACTGTATTTAAATACCAGTTTTGCGCAATCTCCACCATTGTCTTCTATGGAGCCACTTGGGATCCTTTACATTGTGCCCCTGGCCTCTGTAGGCATTTCAGTTTGTGACCCTGGCATGAGGTTAGGGAAACGGCTAAGGAAGAATGACTATGAAAGGTGTGAGTCTGAGCAATAAGAGAATAGCTGTAGTTCAAAAAGTAATAATTGTATACACTTAAAAAAGGTTAAGATGAAAAGATTTTAATATGTTTTTTTTACCACATTAAAATGTAAGTTAAGAAACCTAAAAAAAATGGTAACAATTATGAATCTACTGAAGCATTTAAATCTGTTTGTCTTAAGGGGATTGTATTTATTTGTCTGCGTTCAGTTCGGTTATAATAAACCATTATAAGTAATGGTTTATTGAGACACTGATACATCGGTATGTAAAAATCTCCTGTTGCTTTTAGAGTGAAGAAGTCAACTTTAATTAAAATACTGCCTCATTTCCTCTCCTTTCAGTCTTGAAATTTTTGTTGTTGCTCTAGTTTATGCTCATATCACCTTCATTTTATGTCACCCTAATTGGAAAATTTTAGCTTTTGGTTTGCTACCTGCTTCTTAAGTGCCACAAAACATAATTATGTATTTTACCCTTATAGAAAGATAACGTTCAGCTAGCTAACTGGCATGAATAATCCATCACTGAGAATCAGAAACTATATTTGACAAACCAGAGTAATTGCTGTCTTGATACAAGTGAAGACAAGTATTTGATTGTAAGCCTGACAACTTAAAACCACACGTTTGTCTCACTGTAGAGTGTAATAGTACACCAGCTGATATTTTAAGAAATGTTTTCTTCTTTTTCCCCTTTAGAATAACTAGTAAATGAAAACCTTTAACAGAAAGATCTCATTTATTAAGTGAATCCGCAATTCCTACCAAAACACCAAACCTTAGAACCCAGGAAATAAGCTTCACAACTCAGCCGAATTTGTCGCCGTGAAAGTCACTTTAATTATTTGTGAGGCCCTTATGCCCTACTCAGAGCCTGTTTACTTTCAATAAACTGTTTAAATTGCTATTTACTATTTAATTTGTATGTGTAGACAAATTAAAAATAATTCAGTGAAGTAAGCCCTCTCAGCGATACAAATGAAAGGAAACTAAAAAAAAAAAAAAAAAAAAAAAAAGCATAGTTGTGAGAAGGGCACATGTCTTGACAACTCCGTGAAGAGATTTTTCTTAAGCCAGACGGAAAACTGGAGATGTGTGAAATTGCAAGTGCTTTCCCTGCTGAACATGCTTACCAAGAAATGGTATTACTGGGGTTATCAACAGTCAGAATATGGTGATAGGTTGTCAGTGGCATTTTCAGGCTGTCAGCTTGATTGTCAGGGTAGAACTAATTGGCAAATGGTTTGTAGCATTAGTCGTGTGTGATTTATTTTAATACCTTTAGCATGTCTAAGGTAATAGAGGAGCCTGTAATGTTAACAAAAGATTACTTTTCATATGTGAAAGGGCGACATTTTAGTACTATCTGCTGTCCCATGATTTAAATTTTGTTCTAAATTGTGTTTGTACTAGGCTGAACTTCAGGAAATTGCCAAGATTTGACTGTTTGTGACCTACCAAAATAAAAAAGAGAGAGACACTTCACACGATTCAAACAAATACATCAGCTATTCCAGCCTACATAGTGTTGTTCCAAACTGGGATAGTGTTTTTCAACAGAAACTAAAAAATATAATTTTGTTTCTAGGTGAGTAATAAACATGCCTTGTGTCCCTTCTTTCTGCCAGGCCCACGTGGACAATAATTTTCTCTCTTTATCCTCCCAAGTCTTACATGTATTAGAATTTCCTAGAGCTTGGCCACAGGCCATCTCCCCCACACTCCCCAGGAAATCTCATCCGTTTGGATAGTCTTAAATATGCTGACAATTCCCAAATGTATCTCTGTCCAGACCTGTACTCTGAACTCTAACCTTGTTTATCTAACTCCCAAGATGGATGCCATGTAGGTATTTCAGATTTATCTATCCAAAGCAAAATTCCTGATGAGCTTCTCTTACCCCTCCCTGTTATTGATCCACACTTCTCCATCTAGAGAAGGGCACCTGCAGCCCACCCAGTTGGTCTAGGAGAAGCCTGGAAGTCATCCTTCCTTTGTCATCCTATGTCGTATCCAGTCTCGCTCTTAATAAGAAGGTCCAGAATCTCTCTGCTCCTTTTCTGCCTACATCAGTACAGCTACTATCTCCTTTCACCCGGATTCACCTATTTATTGTTGTAATAACCACTCAATTTGTCTGTAGGCTTCTACTCTGTACTCCCTATAATCCATCCTGTAAATATCAGCTTCTTAAATTGTTCTCCATTTAGGAGAAAATATAGCATCCTTGCTGCCAATAAGGCCTTATACGATCTGGCCCCTGCCTACTTAGGCCGGTCTCCTCTGTCTCTTTTGTTCACTGATTTCTTTTAATTCCTCATAGTCACAAAGCTCTTTCCTGCCCTCAGGCTTTCATGTTATTCCCCCTGTCTGGAATACTGCTTCCCTCTTTAACGCTTAACTTATCCTTCAGCCCTCAGCCTAAATGATCCTTGCCCAGAGAGGCCTTCCCTGATCCCCTCTCCAACATGAAGTGGGCCCCCCTGAATCTTTCATATAGCACATTATGTTTTATTCATTGCACTTAACACGGTTTGCAGTTAGATATCTGTACATATATTTATTTGTTTGGCGTAAACTCCATGAGACAGGGCCCTTGTCTGCTCTGCTCACCACTGTGAGGGCCCAGAACATAGTAGATGCTACCCGCTTAAAGTGAAAAACCATCTATTTTGATGTTTGTGCTTGAAGAAAACCAGATTGTTCAGAAGAGGTCGTGATATGAGAGTCCTCTGGAAATACAGTATACAGCACATGGAACACGGGCTGTTCCCAAATCTCACCTTCATTTTGTGTGAGTTCACACGACTATTCTGAGCCCCCAAATTTTAAGTTTCTGAAAGCAGATACTTTGTCTATTTTGTTCACTACTGTATCCCCAATACCTAGAAAAGTACTTGGTAAAAATTAATAAATGCCGATTGAATGAATGAACTGTTTCCTCTTTTGCAAAGTTCTTTTCTCATGACACAAAGATTGAGAATGAGGGGCAGTGAGGTGAGTGCATCAGAATAACCTCTGAGGCTTTTTTTCAAACTACCTAAACTTCACTCTCCTCACCTCCATTGCCTGTTACAGGATGGCTACTCTTAAATGTATTTTATTCCTCAAGTGTGCTGAAGCAAAGATTAAGAAACACCTGCCTAGAACCAACGTCAATGGAATAATAGAACATAGTAGATAATAAGGGCTGTATGTCAGAAGACTGTTAATGTTGTTAGTCAAAAGTGTGTGTGTGTGTGTGTGTGTGTGTGTGTGGAACCGCATAGATATGGAACTACATATATACATACATATATATGGAATGGCAATAATTATATAGTGTTGCTACTGTCGTTCTGTTGGTGAGAAATACCAGAATGTGTGCTTTTCCCAGTATACCTCTGGGTCTCTTACCTTGGATTTAATTCTAAAGACGGTTGCTAGTCCATAATTTTTTTTAAAAAGGGGGGGGAGGAAAGATTTCTTTCTCTCCGAAATCATATATTAACCTTACTTCGAGCTCCTTTTTCAAGGGAACCATGTATACTTTCAATGACGGTGATCGGAGGAGACTCCGTTATGCCACATTTACCTTTGTTTTATGTCAGTTTAAGCATTTGTGAGCTCTGCAATCATTTTTATATCAGTTAATTAGGCATGAAATCCAGGCAGGAGAGAGGGATGAAGGTTAGAATCACCACAGGATGTCCACAAATCCAAGAAATTGGGGCAGTGGGAATTCATCAGCCAACGAACCACACATCCGGGCCAGACCCCCGACTACGGAGACACAACTTCAGCAATCGGAATAAATGAAGGTGCCTCTTAAAGCCCTCTACTGGTCTATAATTGTAAAATGTTTACAAGCATTTGGATTCTTTACGCAATTGAAATATTTAAGCAATTCAAAGTGCCCTACTTCTGTGGAACATATATTTTCATAAGCTGCAGTTTCTAGCATAAATCTGTTCTTTCCATAGTATATGGAGGCTGTTCAAATTGGAATATTTTAAATGTCAACATAGAATAACATTAAGGTTTATGACCTGGCTTTAAGAAAATCCACAGTTCAGGGGCGCCTGGGTGGCTTAGTCCGGTTGAGCATCCGACTTCGGCTCAGGTCATGATCTCAAGGTTTGTGGGTTTGAGCCCCGCATCAGGCTCTGTGCTGACAGCACAGAGTGTGGAGTCTGCTTCAGATTCTGTGTCTCCCTCTCTCTCTGCACCTCCCCCACTCATGCTCTTTCTCTCTCTGTCTCTCAAAAATAAATAAACGTTAAAAAACAAAAATTAAGAAGAAAATCCACAGTGCAAAACTGAATTTACATATCTTTGGGACACACTGGGAGTGTCACTACCCAGATTAACCCATTAGAAGTCAAACTACTTCTGGTAGAGCTACCTCATGATGTGGCTTAGCTGTAGCAAGTTGTAGCATCTGTCGTTTTCCTGCTGCGCCTCTATAGTGCTCCCAGATTTGAACAGCTAAATCCTTGCATTTTCTTCCACTTTTCCTAAAGCCTCAGTCTTTCATTGCCGGGCTGCATGGCCACCCATGGATTTCAAGGTTAAACTGACCTTGTCCTGTCCCCAGGCTCCACCCCCAGGCCCCAGTAGTTGTGTGCTTCCTGGATTCCCCCTAGCACTTTTTCTTTCTCTGTGACTGACCACCTGACCTAGTTGGCCTTCCTGAGTTACCTCTTTTCTTCTGCTGCTGCTGTCCACAAACATCTGATGACTTCCCTGCAGCCTCGGGCTGCACAATGAGCCATTCTGTTGTCTGAGCTGATATTTTCAAAATGTATTCCATCATAGAATCTAATCCCTCATCCACTTTTACTTTAATCTTTCAAGTCTAGCAGGTTACTAGGTCATACCTCTCAGTATGAGCATGACACATATTAACACCCCCTCAGGGCATCTACATTTCATAAGTGTATCCGTAAAGGGGAAAATGATACATTTTAACCACTGGTATATTTCAGGACAGTAGTTTGGAAGCTCTTTCTAATTAAGACACTGAAAGAAAGTACGCGGTATTGTGATGACACCTCTAACCTGAACTTCTTTTAGAGTCAGTTAAGATTTTTTTTTAATCTATAGCACATCTTCACCTCGGATTTGGAGTAGGCAAGTAACCAAGGACTCTGATAGATTCAATATTTTAAAATCAATTTACATGTGAACGTAAGTTCTTGTTTGAACAACATTAGGTGATAATCTTAGATTCCTTCAAATGAGCTCATTGTGGTATTGCTGTGCTTTGTAAAAAGATCTATTATTTAGGTTAAGATGTTGGGAAAGAGGGACTATGAGAAGCCTGTGGTTAGCACTGGAACCTTGTACAATGCACACCAATATCATTGTTCATACTTGAAATTGTAGTACATATAAAATGTGAATTTGAGATGACATAAATGTCTTCTTAGAAAATATCTTGGTATTTATCTGTTTTTTACTTTACTGTTCTATAACCTCTGAGATTATAGTACCAGCTTTTATTGGCTATTAAGGCAAGTAGGTGTTGCTGTTTTTCTAATTTTTAAAATGTTTATTTATTTTTGTGAAAGTGAGAGACAAGAGTGTGAGCAGGGGAGGGGCAGAGAGAGAGACAAAGAATTCAAAGCAGGCCCCAGGCACTGAGCTGTCAGCACAGAGCCTGATGTGGGGCCCGAATCCCCAAACTGCGAGACCAACAACCTGAGCCAAAGTCGGATGCTTAACCGACTGAGCCACTCAGGCGCCCCTCTAATTTTTTTTTAATTAAACAACCATATAAGTGTATCTGGTCATCAGTCATAAGATAAGGCATCTTTCTGATTTGAGAAGAGATAGATAAGCAAATGCCCCAAATTAATATGGCAGTCATGGCCATGAAAGCAATTTCCAGCTTACCACTATAATTATTTAGATTAGCTATTTGATTTCCATTAATCAAAAGAAGAAAACTAAGTAACTGCAATATGCAACCAACTGTCTGCCTCTGACTTTAAAAATAATGTATTCTGAGTCTCCGCTGACTCTTCATTATGTCACAAGTCTAAGCCTCTGTGTGAAAAATAGAGTCGGGGACTGTATGTAAATGAGGTTTTCCACCCATAGGGGATCAGCTCTGTGAGATTCAGTAAGTATTTAAACAGCTACGAAGGATTTATTAAATAGAAAAGTGCATCTATTACTGATTAGGATATTTTGAGAGAAAGGCACATTACAATTTTTAAATAAGTTAGTAAGTCACAGTATAAAATGAATTTAATGCTGCAAAGAATCTTAAAGATCAAAGACTAACCCTCCCATTTTACTAATGAAGCCAAAAGCTTTCTCTATGACCACCTGGAACATTTCGGCTTTTTGAAAGGACCTTAGTTCCACTGAACTCAAGGTCACTGGAGACAGTATTTAATTGTTGCTTATATCCGTGGTGTTTGCACAGTGTTAGGGACATATTAAACATTCAAAGTGTAAGTTAGTGTGATGAATTAGTAAGTGGTTTCATGAACAAACACAATCACCTGTCTGTTGCACAGCGATTTACCGTATACAAATCATACTCAAGGTTGACTTTAGCTGTTTTCAAAAAGTTCTCATTAGAGTAGCCTAAACCGGTGATCATCAATCTCTCTCCCTCTCTCTCTTTCTCTCTCTCTCTCTCTCTTTCACACACACACACACACACACACACACACACACACACAAGATATAGCTATTGAACTTTTAATTAATTTTTTTTAAGTTTATTTATTTTTGAGAGAGAGACAGCATGAGTGGGGAGGGGCAGAGAGAGAAGGAGAGAGAATCCCAAGCAGGCTCTGCACCGCCAGCACAGAGTCCGATGCAGGACGTCAACTCATGAAACCATGAGATCTTGACCTGAGCTGAAACTGTATCAGACGCCTAACTGACTGAGCCGCCCAGGCACCCATAAGTAATACTTCTTGCCAGCCTCTGTATATTCAGATGAACCAGGGATATAAATGTCTCTAAACACCCTTGTTACCAATTGCCAGATGGGTAAATCTCCAGCCAGAGTACAAATGTCAAGGGTATTCAGGATCCTGAACTTCTATATCCTCATAGGTCTTTTGTCTTCATTTTTCGGAACTGCTGGTGTCTGTATCACTGTGTCCTTGATACCCCAGACATTTTTTTTTTCCAGTTATACATTTTAATTTTTTCTCATATGCCAGATGTCCAAACAGACATTTCTTGGGCTAGATTGATTTTTGGCAAGGCGTTGATTTGTGTGAGTTGAACCATCTAAAAAGGCCGTAGCACATCTAGGACAATTTGAGAAGCCAAATAAATACTGATTGTAATGGACTGTATATCCCATGGAATAAAATAAATACCTATGGATCCATACTGATATAAATAAATAATTTGAATAAATAAGTAAAGGAGAGAAAAGGAATAGCTCTTTCTTGTAGTGGAATTCCTATTAATGAATCTACAAAGAATAATGGAAGAAAAATCACCATTTGGCAAACACCGTGTTAATTGTTGCAGATAAGAATAATCAGTGGATATTAGAATTAGTGACCAAAACATAATCAGAAATAGGATATTTCCAGTCTTAATATATCGACCCATAGAAACTCTTTTAAAAAATTGGAGGAAACTAAGAAGACATGACAACTAAATACCATGTGAAAACCTGGGTAGAATTGAGGACTAAGAAAATTAGTGGAATAATTGGAAAAAATTGAATAAGGTCTATACATCAGCTAATAGTAACAAATCAAAATTATTTTCCTGGTTTTGGTGATTGTGCATCAGTTATAAATAAGATGGTAACATCTGGGGAAACTAGGTAAAGGGTATATGGGAACTCTATTTTTTTCAATGTCTTTGGTAAGTCCAAAATTATTTCAAAATTAAAATTAAAAATATTTTCAGAAATAAATTTCAAAAAGGTCACAACACTTTCTGATATTTGAATGGCCCTTTATCAAAGAAGCCTAAGAGATAGGGAAGTTTTTTGATCCACACTTGACACAGGAAATAGATGCCAGCCATTTCAGTGATTTGCCCAAGGCCACCCATTATGGAGCCAGGTGTTCTGTTATATCCTGTTTTTCTCACTATAGCCCCTTTGTTCTCATAACTACAAAGAAGGTAGAGAAGGCATTTTTCCCACTTAGTAGACTTGGAAACAGCAAGAGTAACAGACTTGCTGCTTAGTGAGTGGTGGAGTTAGAACTCAAGTTCAAGTCTTCTCACTCTTTATCTAGTTTCTTTTCATTCATATTCCATACATGTAGCTATTTCTCTATTACTGTCTTTCATTCGACAAACATTGTTTAGAGTCTTGTCAAAACACTGCGCTGAGAACCATACATACAAATGTGGAAATAACTTTTGGGGGGCTGACTTCGTTCTAGTGAGTTATGAAAGAGAAATGGAAGTTAACCAGGTGAAAAGGGATAGGAATATCATTCTAAGCAAGAACGGTAGTAGCTCAGCCTCCAAAGATGGCAGCAAGGACAAAAGAATTGGCCTTGAAGTCCAGCATCCTTGAGGTCCTGTTTACTACTTCTCTGCAAACATTCAGTGCACACCCACCTCTGAAAGGCCACTTACATACTGTTAAAGGTAAGCTTTATTTTCTTCATATTAACTGTGCTCTGGGGATTGTTTTAGAATCTACTTACATCCTGCTTCAACTGGCAAGCTTAAATTAATCTTGCTGCCCGAATATCTCTGTGGTCCAGCTGGCTAGCCTCATCAATTCCTCTGTGTGGTGCCATCAATCAGATCTTACTAAAGTCATAATGGTTCTGGTAGGGGAAGGGCCAGCCACTGGCTAGATCACTGAAGTCAAGAGAAGATGCACCTACCTGGCTTTGGAACTCATCACAAGCCGTCCTAGCACCAGGGTAGTGGAAGGCAACCGGCCAGAGAAGAAGCCAGGCCTCCAGGCCTCCCACACTGGAGCCCTGGGTTGAACATACTGCTTCAACTCAAATTCATAAGCTGGAAGCAGGAGATCTTCAGTTCTGGTAGGCTTGCTCCAAGTGGTGTAGGGTGTGTGCATGCACCCCTGCATGCGCGTGTGTGGTCTTGACTGCTTCACAGCCCTTAATCTGCTTAAAGTCTATGGATTATTGAAGTGGAACATCTTCTGAGTTTATCTCATCTGACCAAAGATTACAGAGTTCAAAGGATCCGAATCTGCCTTTCCTTCATTGGTTTCACACATGTGTTCTTATAAGCTTGTGCAGGGGATGAGTTCAACATCGTGATGATTTAAGGTGTTAACTCTTAATTTTATTCATAACGATTCTGCACATAACAGTGACCGAGTTCAGGGAGAATAAGACCAGATGATTATTCTTTGAATGCGAGTAGTCTTGAATCCTTAGCTTTTGAATGCCATTGTTTTGGTAGCATATGGGATATATCCATCTGTATTTGAGAAAGATTTAATACTAGTACCACAGTTACTCCTGATACACACTTAGTGTAGATGAACTCTTTGCTGGTACAGAAGCCCTCGTCAGCCTAACCTTGAGGGGGAGAAAACACTGCTGCTTAAATGCGTTTACTCAGGTATGATATTTTTCCCAATAGACTTTTGGGATCCCAGTTTTGTTATAAGTTTATTCTTTGCACGATTAGCCACTGAATTGCCACGCCTTTTTTTTTTTTTTAATGTTTACTTCATTTTTGAGAGAGAGAATGAGAGCCAGGGAGGGGGAGGGAAAGAGGGAACTGGAGGGTCTGAAGCAGGCTGTGTGCTGACAGCAGAGAGCCCGGCGTAGGGCTCAAACTCACAAACATGAGATCACGACCTGACCCAAAGTCAGACACACAACCAACTGAGCCACCCACGTGCTCCAAGGACTGCAACACCTTTAAGACTTGAAGAGTCCAAATAGCTACAAGTTCAGAGGTAGTAATTTTAGTTTGTTAAACCATTCATTGGCTCCAGATTAAAATCTTGTGGGCCAATTGTATCATCATTTGTATTAGTATAAAAACTTTCAGCCTTACAAATTAATTGTTAGCCTTACAAAGTAACTGACGTGGTAGAGTGGAGGAGTGGTGAGTAACACCTGCATTATCTGACTTATGTTTGTCTTTAAATAGTGTGGTTTCAGCCAAAATTACTTGATCTACATTAACCCTCTAACACTTATATATTCTACTGATGCCCTAATTTCATAAGACATTAGAGTGATTTCTGTTGCATAAATGATAACTTTCATTGCTAATAAAATGTGCTTAGACACACTCAATAATGTTTTCTTCAAACTTATATTGCATTGATTACATCTGGCAGTCCCATATGGTGAAAGTTAGTTACAGCCCTTCCAATTACATTATGGTTGGAAACCCACTTCTGGGGTGCAGCTCAGCAATCTACTAAATTCCTCAATGACATTCAGAACATGAAATAATTTTGAGAGAATAAATTTACAGTACAAGTGGGAGCAGAGAAGAAGGTTTTCAATCTGTATTAATTTATTTTTCAAAATTCATTACTTGCACAGTTTACTTTCCAAGCTAATTCTAACCAAAGATGAGTAACACTGCTTTGGCAAAGAGTACGTGCGTAAGATATTTCCATATGTTTAAGCAGATATACCAAGTGCAGTGCTTACACACGAGTGAATGCAGTGAAAAATGTTCTGAAGGCAGGTTCTCTAGCACCTGCTCCCTGGCTCATTCTTACCTAATGACCTTGCATCCTATTTCGTGAAGAAAAGAGAAGCCTTTAAAAAAAACTTCCACAGTCTGGGCACCTGGGTAGCTCAGTCGGTTATGCATCTGACTCTTGATCTCAGCTCAGGTCATGATCTCACGGTTTGTGGGATCTAGCCTCGTGACGGGCTCTGTGCTGACAGTGTGGAGTCTGCTTGGGATTCTCTCTCTCTCCCCCTCTCTCTCTCTGCACCACTCCCCCTTTTTCTCTTTAACGTGTTCTCTCTCTCTCAAAGTAATAAACTTAAAAAGCAAAATTCCACAGTCTCCTGCTACCACAGCTCCCCACCTGAAAGCATCTGTACCCACATACTTTGCCTTTACTCCTGTGTCTATAGATGAATTATCTCTGCTTCTGTGTAAGGCCACCCCTTTCCTGTGCACAGGTTCTCATCCTCTCTCCTCGCAGTACCTAACTCCTGCAATGCCCTCTCCTGAATCATCACCTTAAAGCCCGTGTTCCGAAATCACCTATTCAGGGAAGCCTGCCTAACCTTTTTCCTTCAAACTACAATACTTCTTGTCACCTCTCTTTCTCTCTTATTCCCTTTTGCTGGGTGGTCCCCACCCCAGGGTATTTACGAATGCCTCACGACAACGTGGGCCGACAACGTGGGCCGTCTAGGGAAGGCAGCCTGGGCTCTGGCACCGGCCCTGAGTCTCAAACTGGGTGGTGTTAGGCTACCACCCTCTGCAAGTCTCAATTTGCTCATCTGTGAGTGCAGATAACACACATAAATCATTCATTCAGCAAATATGGAGGTAAGACAGGCAAAGCAATGCGCTAGACCCAGATAGTCCTGAGGGAGACCGATGTGATTCCGCCCTCACAGAGCTTGCAGTCTGGGGAACGATATTCAGCAATCATCCTAGAAATGAATGTAAACATCACAGCCCACCACACTGTAAAGGAATAAATAAGCTGGTTCGTGAAGTGCTTCGTTTTAATTAGCACTTGCTATTTCTTCCTCCCCTTCACACACCAGCATTGCATTGTTTTTACCTCAGTTCTACCGACAGGCATATCCTAGTTGGAATCTATACTTGAGTACATCAAACAATCCCCCGGAAGGTCTCTTTAAAATACTAGGTCTAGAATTCTACCAGGTCTAGAATTTCTGATCCAAGAGGTTGCTGATGTGGCCCCTACACACTGTTTTCATCATGTCCTAGGAAATTCTGATGCAGAAGTCCCCAGACCGCACACTGAGAAGTGCTGATTTAGGGAAATAGTTTTATTATCCTTTTCTTAATATTAGGTTATAAAAACATTTTAAAGTCATGTCGTTCTGAATAAATTACACTTCCCAGGAAGCCATTTAGTCTGGGACTTTTGCCTCATATTAATGATATTAATGATCCTTAGAGGCTACACACACACACTATCTAATCATACTAGATTCTCAATCTTAGAGTAACTCACCCCTCTGAGATCACCTTTTGTTGCCTAGTAACTTTATCGTAAAAAAAAAAAAAGTTGGGTTTTAAAATGCCATCCACGTTCATTGCTAAAAAGTGAAGAATATCAAAGAAAACCACAACCAAAAAGAAAATTGACCAGAAAGTCGCCTCCCCTGCCTCAGACGCTGAGGAGAGCCATGAACAGGTGACATGGACTGCTGGCATTACGAAGCCATGCAGATTCAAATATGAACATAATTTCACTTCATTAACATAATTATGTTAAGGCAAGTAATTTTGAAATATGACATGTTCTGTAATAAGGTCATAAACCCACAAAGCTCTTCCTTAAGTAAGTAATTACAAGGTAAGTTAGGTATTGTTCAATTCAGAATTATTGGAGCCTGGAAAAGCTGACTTGTGGGTAAAAAACAAAAGCACACCAATGACAATTTATTATTCGTCTTTTAAACTAGAGTGGTATCACAGTTAGTTGTGTTCAAGGAGGAGTTTGCACAGTTGAGTTTTCTCAACAAGTGAAATGTATCTTGGTAAATATCCCAATATTTGGTTTCTGGTGGCTGATGGGTAGTTTATCGTACATATATTATATACATCCCTACATATGTACTGAACGGAGTAAGAATTATTTTTGAGATGGCTGAAGGGCGTCCTCCTGAATACCTAACACTGGGTGCTGCAGTAATACCATGATTCTCATAGGAAATGTGCCTATAGTAAGTCGTCCTAGGCTTTAAGTCTTTATATCAGATCTACATAGTTTTTCATTTGCTCTAGACCAACATTTTTTGTGGCTTCTTTCTAAAGTCGGTATGACTGTCTCCAGCATCCTTTCTCTCGCTCTCTTTTTTTTTCCTTTCTTATAATTACTAAAGTTGGGACACCAATCAAAACAAAAATTTATGTTAGGACCGTATATAAAATAAAAGTAAACATTCTGAAGTAGGACCAAGGCATGCCCCTCCGAGTCAAGTGTACAAGTTTTAATACAAAGTGTGTATCTTTATGGATTTTTATCTTTGACTATTTTTAAAAACTTAAAAGATTTTATTTGCTCTGGTTTTTCCATTGCATTCTGGATTAGAGAGATCATCTGATGTTATGACCTTTGCTTAAGTGAGTTAGAGCCATAACACAAGCAGAAAGATTACAGGAATGGTGTGTAACTTCTAAGAAGTTATTGCTTTTTTGCCCCAATCATTTTTTTTCTCCAAGTAAGACGGCCTTAGGGTCATTCTTAAATAATTAAGAATTTAGGCCTTAATATTACTTTTATCATTCTGAGATGTAACTAATGGTACTACAGTGTAGTTTTAATTAATAATTATCAAAAGCTTTGACCATATTATTATGTGTTTTAAGAGCTTTTTAAATATCTTTTTAGTGAAAGATCTATTCATGTCCTTTGCCTAATTTTCTATAGGATTTTTGTTGATTTTCCAGATTTATAGAGGTCTTGTATAAAGTAGGAAAATTATCCTTTTATCTGTAATTTAAGATTTTTCAGTTTGTCACTTCCCTTTGACTTCACTCTGTGGTTTTTGCTGTACAGATATTTTATTTCCCCTATAGTCATATTAATCATTTCTTTAATGGCTCCTGGGTCATTCGTATGTTCCCAGGATTTCTCCCTGGAATTTTAAAGCTTCGATTTTCACTTTTAAAGTTCGATCCATCTGAAATTTATTTTTGTTTAAAGTACAAAGTACTCATCTTCTTTATCTTTTAATATATGGATATTCTGCTCTTAGTACGTAGTGAATAATCTCATACCTCACCGATTGGACATGCCAAGTTTTAACATATACCAAATTATATGTCTCACCGCCTTCTTCTAATTGTTATAGCTTTTAAATGCATTTTAGTATTTCATCTGTATTATTTTTTTCCCCAGAATTTTTTTTCTTTTGCTATTCTTAGTTGTTTTTTTCTATGTGAACTTTAGAATGGCTTGTCTATTTTTTAAAGGTTGCTATTTTTATTGAAATTACACTAAATATATGAGTAGTGTAGGGAGAACTGATATCTTTCTGGTATTGAATATTCCTATCTGAGAAGAAGGTGTCCATTTCCATTTATACCAGTCATTTTCTGCATTGTCTCCTAGTACCACGCATGACTTTTAAAGTTTGTTCATTTCAACCAGCACCCAAATAAAGGCCAGGCATCGCAACCTATTGCTGTATCTCTCAAGACTCTTTGAAGCCACTGGCTTCCTGCCTCCCCAACTCTCACTGGCCTTTATTCCTGCATTTTATTTGTTGAAAGTGAATAAGTTGTCCTGTGGAGTTTCCCCTCACCTGGATCTTGCTGACCGGACCCCTGTGGTGGTGTTCAACATGTTCATCTGTCCTTGTTTTAGGAGGACTACATAGGAGATGAAACATTCTAGTCTTTTTGGGTCTATTTTTTTTAGCAGTGTTACCGTTTTTCTTCTGGATAGGTCTTCCTTATTTCTTTCTAAGTATATTCCTAGGGCCTTTAATGATGTAATTTCAGTGGAGGGTGGTTAGGCAACTTTTATCAAAATTGCAAGTACTTGTGTCTTTTGACCTAGCAACTTAACTTCGAGGAGCTTATCCTGCAGAGATAATTGCACCTTGTGAAATGACATATTTCTGACATTAGTCATTACCTCATTATTTGTAATAGCAAAAGATTGCATTAATCTAAATTTCCATTGGTAGGAGACTAATTAAGTATTTTATGGCATATCCATACAGTAAAATGCTGTGAAGCTGCTAAAAAAAAAATGAGGAAGCCTTTTATGTAATGATAACAAATAGTTACCAACATGTGTTGCTAAATGAAAAAATGAGGTTGCAAACCAGGATGTATAGGATGCATATTATGTTATTATTTCTATGAGAAAAGATGAAATGTATATACTGTACATATGTAAAATATCTCTGGATGATAACATTGGTTGGTTCCACCAAGAGAAATTGGCTAACTAGGGGATAGAAGATAGAAGATCTTCACTATAAGCCTTTTCATATCTTTTGAATTTTGTTGTCTGTGAAGGTTTTACCGCTTTAGCTTTCTCTAGTTAAAAAAGTCGAAGTATTATTATGTACTATATAGCAGGTTAAGATCCTAATTAATATATTTTTTACTTAAAGCCTGTTGTAGCATTATTTGGCAAACATAGGAGCAATATGTGAAAAGGAGTGAGATTTCATCTAAACTATGAGATACCTTGTTAGCCTGGAATCCAATCAAAACTGAGAAGTCCCTCCTCCCCCTTCCACACACGTGTGCACACAAACACGAAGCTGATGCCCACACAAGAATTTAAGCAGAGTTGGTCTTGTGGAATTCCTGCATTCAATATGAGAAGCGCATCAAGTGACCTCTAAGTCCTATCCAACTGGGCAGCATGGCGTAGTAAAAATAGCATGGGATTTGAAACCTTCAGATGAAAGCTCGGATCCCCTTTTCACTCGGTAGTAAGCCATGTGAACGTGTAAAATATCTTAAACTCACAACATTTCAGTTTATCAGTCTGTAAAGCGGGTCACCTTCCAGCTTATTAAGAGGATTAGCAATAATTTGTTATTATGTATAGATGACTAGCCCATTACATTAGTATTTCAGCTCTCGAATTCCATGAGTTAATTGGTCTCTGGGAAGAAGACTGATGTCAGAGGACCTATTTAATAGGAAGGATTTCTCTTTTCATTTTGAAACTTAGATATTCGTATCATATTCTTAAAGTTTATTAACAATGCCCTCGTCTTCAAGATCCCAGACACTCACAGGTAGACTCTCAAGCAACACTAGAAATGAGAAAATATGACAGCATATCTCATCCTATCTGAGTAGACTGTCTTCAGCTTAACTCTCATTGTTTTTCTTACTGTGACTATAACTGTATATTTAAAATATAGATCTACAGATATATTTCACTGTAAAATCTATGAGGCTCATACCAACCTGATGCCCATCATTCATTCTCTGCAGGGCCAATTATCTGTATGTTTTGTGTTTTTTTAAGCTAACTTGAGAGGACTATTTCATTTTATTCTAATTTATTTATAGGCAAGTCATTTGCAAGATAGATCCTGACACATATCTTGGAGTCCTAAAAATATTCTCTGAAATTTCTCTGACACAACTAGCTTTATCTTTCCATGCTTAGGACATGGAAGAAGCAGCCCCAAGTTAGGAAAATGAAAAGCCTACATCCCTGCCTGCATTTCACCACGACTCTTGTGCGATCTTTCAGTGGCTGACTGAGGAGAGCGACACGCCCTCATGGTGTACCAGGGCAGTGGGCACTGGTGCTCAATATAAGATCCATAAACTATCCCTCCCATTTTACCTGCCCCACCATGAGAAAAGCCTTGAGCTGCTGTGTAAGGAGTTTGATAAGGGACCATTTCCTGTCAGTGAGAACCGTACAACTTAGAAGATTTAGAAGAAAATCATTAAATCCATGTCTCTCCAGATCTCTGGAGGGGTTGATTTTTATTTAGATTGCTTTAAACTCTGCCTTGTGGAGGAGAAGTACACTGTTACCCCAAACTTCTTCTTCTTCTCTCTCTGTCTCTTTTTTTTTTTTTTTTGCCTATTCAACATTAACATTGACTGATTTCCTTAATCATCTGTCTACATACTTCCTACAGCTGTTACTATCTTGTAAATGCAGTTCTGAAATTTCCAGGGAAATGTAACCAGAATACTTTCATGAAGCCTTTTTATGTGTACTTAATGTTTCACTTGTTTGCCCACACCAGGCAATAAAAATTACAAGTTGCCTTTTCAGACACTGACAGTGATGAACAGGAAGAGGAAACCAAACTTTCTTTTAGAAATCCCCCATGACAGCGTGTGTGGCAGGTTTATAAATAGAGTAACAGGTGGATATTTCCAGGCAGCACTAGTACATTAGTCCATATCAGGGTAATTTTATATTTTTAGTTTAGAGGAGTATTAAAAAACAAAGCAGTAAAATTAGTTTTTGACACATTCTTTCTCACTTTCATTTTCCCCATGGTCTGTAGTCCTGCAAAAGACCGTCTAGAAAATAATGTCTGTAACTTAATTTCCCCAGGGTACAGTAAGTAAGCCACAAGTATTTTTTGTCTGTTTGTTTTTTCTTTTCAAGAAAGAGCCACTTAATTTAGGTTGGTGTTTTGTGTCTGTTAGAGTCCTTTCTGTCAGTTTCTAGCATTTCTAGCACAAGGTGAAAGAATTCTAAGAGAAAATCATAAGAAATATTTTCCAGTTTTCTCATCTAGTATGCATTTTAAAAATGTGAGATATTGTGACTTTTCAAAACCTGAAACAACTGCGTGAAATAAAAAGTAGTGAAACAGCAAACGGAAATTCTAATCTTCAGCCTGCCACACAGCAAATTCTCACTAAATAGTAGGTTGAAGCCTATGAAGGTGCCAGTATTTGACCACTTTGACTTATAAAAATGGCAATTTCACAAAATTCAACCTAATGTTCATATACTTCTGTAACCGAGGTGTCAGAAACCCATGAGCCTACACCATTTTACTAAAAGAGCACTTGGGTCTTGAGGATATTATAGTTATTAGCCAAGATAAGAAAATAGCTTTGTGTGGTCTCAACAGACACTGAGGCAGAGTGAACCAAAGCACTTCACCTCAGAAGAGTTTAGGGTTGTCCTCAAACCCTCACACGTGATCTTACAAAATAAGGCAAGATGTAAAAGCCAAAAGACAAAAGCAACCCCAACTGTGAGGGCTCTTAAAGCTAAAATAGTAAAATGAAGGGGAGAGACAGAGAATTCGTAAAAGAGAGACAAGACAGGAACGCTAAATATAACCCAAATACAATTTGGCATAAATACAAATATAAATACCTGATGCCTGGGATACCCTGGTGTGTGTGGCTAACAGCCCTAACTACTGGCCTCTATTAGGGTGTCATCACATTACCGTACTGTGTTTACAGTTCTGACTGTGCAATATCAAGACCAGTTTAAAACTGGCTTTGAACCAGACTCTGAAAGTCTTTCTGTGAGAATTTTTTCTTGACATAATGTCTCTGGATATTTTACCTCATTTCCCAGCCCTTCAGGATACACTCAAGCATTAGCGAATGATTGGAGGGGGAGTTAGGCTCCTACTCCCTCCATTAGCAAAATAATTGAGAAGCAGCCTTACATCTGAGTGTTTTCAGATTTTCAGGGACGTAGCCTGCTTGTAAACACTTTATTACACAAGCAACATTTTCATATTGGGGGAATTAGAAAATCCAATATTTTTAAAGCTCTGAATAAAAAGCTGGAGATCTCTTTAAAGAATGTGTACCAAATACACGAAGGAAAATACCACAGAAGTATGTATCTTGTATCATTCTGTTATCCTCTGTATAGCACCTTGCACAGGACCTGGCATGCAGTTATCAAGAATAAGTATTTATTGAATGACTGAACGAATGAATGAGTGAATGAATTAAATTCTAGAGGTCGCATTCACATGTAAAATTTATATATTTTTTAGCATCTCTCGTAGCTCATTCAACCTCCTTTGTATATAAGAAGTCGTTCAGTACAAATGATTTCGTTTCTCAACTATAAAATGAGGGTCTGGTCAAAGTATTTCCAGCAGGAACATTCTGCAGTCTTTTAAAGAGCTAAGCCCCTAGGCTGGGGGAGAGCAATCGGTAGGGATTTCTTAAAGTATTAATAGGTAAGCTAAGACCATTAATGCCTGGCTTAGTTTCAAAATGGCCTTGAGCCACACATGACCTTGATTGATGATGACTTTTTAACCCATCTCTCTGAACTGACTCCTGAATCTTGCCTTAGGGCTTGTGTGGAGCTCTCCTGACAATATTCCAAAGGAAGTCATTCACTGGCAAGGACAAAGTCTCCCTGCTTGTGCCAAACAGAATTATTCATTACCACTTTATGGAAAGCCCAAGTCACATTTCCAGGAGGGCTGGGATCTGCCAGCTCACTGGTGCTTGTTGGCATTGACTTTATTTTTCCCAGGAGTCACCCACGTTAATCAAAAGCCTTTGGAATTCTCAATGGAGCCTCTTTATCAATTGAGATCTCTTGAAGAAAAGGAGTATGTTTATAAACAAAATAAAAAATGTTATGTAAGGATACATGTTTTGTGAAGTTCATTCTACTAGTTTTTCTGTGTTTGTTTTAAACGCTTGTATGATAGGCTATTTGGTCAAGAACCAATGCTATGAAGAGTAAATCTATTTGCCTACCGCTAGCTCTGCATTGTCAAATATGATGCCCGCTAGCTGCATGCGGCTATTGAAATTAATTAAAATTAAATAAAATTAAAATACTTGTTTCTCAGTTGTACTGGCCATACTACAAGTACCCAATAGCCACAGCGGCAAATGGCTACCTTATTGAACAAGTACACATATGTAATATTTATGTCATTGCAGAAAGTTCTGTCAGACTGCATTTTTCTAACTTTCTGAAGGACACAGAGTAATTGAGTGTTTTGAGTTTTGATTTTAGAAATGTTTTATGGTCTAACATGGGAAAATATTTGACCAGATTCTCATGTATTTGTAATCTATTTATGAAGTTAAACAATTTCCCAAGAGGTTATCTTTGTTGTGAAGTATTTTTGAAAGTTTATAGCCCTTACCTCCTGCTAGTTAAAGGATGTTTGGTACCAAAAAACTCCCAAACTCCTTGGGTGCCTTGGGTATCAGCAAAGAAAGGAAATCTTCTAAGTCACAGTTCATCTTCATTCCAATTAGCCTCCTCCTGATACTGAGGAATTCGGACTTAATATTCATATATACCAAAGCACTTTAGTTTTAGCACATTTTCCCGTGGTTGTTTCTCAACATTTCTAGGGTTGGTTAGTCCCTAAATGAGCAGACCACCATAGACTCTTACAGGCCTAGCCTTCTACTCGGGTGTATGCAAAATACCCAAGAACTTTAGACCAATATCACAGCCAGCTCAGTGCCAGCTGCTACATGATCAGTAATTCCAAGCCACAGAGTTCTACTAAATCATTTTGGGGTACCACTGATATAGTACTAATTCAACCAATAATTAAGGAATATTCAAAGATAAAGAAAAGACTAATATTCCATTTCCTTCCCACTCCCATTATTGGAGTATCCCATGAAAATAAATATTTTTGGAAAGAAAATTTTCCAACTGTAAGGATTTTTAAAATTAGTAAAATGATAATTATTTTTAAAAGGTTATAATCTTGACTCTCAAACGAATATGAAGTGAACAAATATCAAAGGTTTTCTTTAGCTCATTAACTAATGAGAGAATCAGCAAGCTATTATAACCAATTCATTAGAGAATCCAAAAGGCAGATGAATATATAAACTCATGAGGAATACTGATACACATTTGCATAAGAGATGCAAAACTAGTCAATATCCACAGGGCAATAATCAATTGCATTCAATCATACATGTACACTAAGCATTTTCTATAGACAAGAATTATTTGCATCATTATCAATTATCTTTATCTTAGAGAGCTATAACATTGTTCAAAGAAGATGAATGGCTCCAAACTCATAGTCAGATACCCTGGAAGGGTATGTTCTAGATAATTCAGTTTTTCACTGAAGATGTCCATTAATCGCATTGGTCGTTTTCAAGTCTTTCATAATTTTTTTTCTGGTAAATTACGTCTCTGTAGCTTACTGTCTCCATAGTTCTGCCCCTTTGATTTTACGTGGCCATTTTCTCCTTGTTTTAGAGATCCCTGATAAGCTTTCCTTTTTGCTTGATTCGGCAGAACAGGAAAAAATATAAAAATGTGATTTTTTTTTGGCAAAATGTAAGAGAATATAGAAAGAATCACATTAGGCTAGATAGCTGGGGGGAGAAGCAAAAGAAAGAGAAAAAGATGGAAGGATCATAATTTCATAGATGTTGTGATTACAGGATTAAACCTGCATTCCTTTATTTCCCTGGTTCTGATCTCTTGGTTTTAAAATACATCTCAATTTAATAACATCTTTTGCGGGGGGAGGGAAGAAAAAACATTTTGACGAGAAAAATGTACAGTTCTTTTCTTAAAAAAGCACAATGGAGTTTATTTATTTATACCCTAGCATATTATGCCCTTAACAAGTGAGATTTTAAGTCGGAGCCTTCTTTTTATTGTTCTCAGTCATTTCTGGCCATTGTTCATGAGGCTCGTGACATGATACTCTTCGTAATGATGTTCTTGATCAAAACTTTTAGCACCTTTGTGATCGAAAATATAATCTTAACCCATTTCAAAGAATACTGGTGTGTTCTCTCCATTTCTCTTTGATTATTTGACTAATCTATCCTCACACCCCTCCACACATTTGTACAGCTAATTTGAAAGTTATCAGGAAGTTATTGACCGCCTAGCACCTAAGCAGCAGTCTTCCACGAAGCATGCATGTGTCACTTACCTTTCCTGGTGTTGAAAATACTATGACTTATATTGAGAGATTCGGCACATTCTTCTGCCTCCAATCGTGCTGCCTGGCATGCAATAGACAGTTCTTTTGTCTATATCCCCAGGACAAGAGATATATCTACTTGCCCAAATTCACTTACTTACATGGGTCTTATATTTGTGAATCTTTTCTAAAACATTTGACTGCTGTTTCACAAGAAAATCAGTCAGTTCATTTCTCAAGTGGTAAATGCTTGCATCACTTACAGTAAATCTACATCCTTCTCTCTTCTCTGCCTCCGTGGCTCCTTTTCTTTTTAGTGCTGCCATAAAATACAGTGCTATTGAGGATAATTCTGGATCTAAGTTTAAGCAAAAACTCAACTGTGGGAGGCAGCACCAATGAAAACCAGTCAAATGGGGAAACAAGGATTAAAAAGTAGCCAAAAGTTTACACTTATTCAGGCGATGACACTTAGGCAGGAAATGACCGCAGTGGCACAGATTTGCATCTGAGGACTGGCTGGTTTCTTTGGACATCGATTGTAAGATTTATTCTAATTTCAGAAGAGTTAAAATTGGGGGTGGAGAGGAACATTACGCATGTTACAGTTGAAGAAATTTGCTAAATAATAGGTTGCTAAAATACGGATTGTTTCACAAGGTAATGACTCCTTTTTGTGTGTGTGACAAATTCTTTGACAAATTTTCCAGCTTCATTGCTGCTGATCTAGGTCAACCCTTCCGCTTAGTGAATCAGAGAACAATTCCAAATTTCCGTTCCAAATTTCACCAAGTGAACTAGTACTAACCAAACTTAGAGCAATGGTTTCCAAACATCCAGTGCTAACCCCAATGGCGGGGGTGGGAGGGTGGGGGGGGTGGGGACAGAAAAGAAAAAGTAGTGAAACCATGAATTCAAACATATCCACTTTGAAGAACTGTCTTATTTTCATGATGAAATATTTATTCTTGTATGTGACTGATACGATCATTCTTTTTATGTGATTATAAGAGACATTATTTTTATAAACTTTTTTGTCCCCATCCCAGTGTAATATAACTACACGTGGGGTGCCTGGGTGGCTCAGTGGGTTAAGCGTCCCACTCTTGATTTCTGCTCAGGTCATGATCTCATGATTGTGGGATCAATCCCTACGTATCTGGCTCCAACGGTGAGCATGGAGTCTGCTTAGACTTTTCTTTCTCCCTCTCTCTCTACCCCTCCCCTGCTCATGTACACACATTCTCTCTCCCTCTCAAAATAAATAAAGAAACATATTTTAAAAATAACTACATGTAAAAACATGAGAATTAATAGGCCAGAGCTCTTCAAGACAGTGTTCTTTGCTTTAGGTATTTTTTTCCTTAGTTCGTTTTTTATTTATTTATTTATTTATTTATTTATTTATTTAATTTTATTTTGAAGAGAGAGAGAGTGTGAGTTGGGGAGGGGCAGAGAGAGGATGACACAGAATCTGAAGTAGGCTCCAGGCTCTGAGCTGTCGGCATAGAGCCAACTCAGGGCTCAAACCCACAAACTGTGAGATCATGACCTGAGCCAAAGTCAGACACTTAACCAACTGAGCCACCTGGGCGCCCCTTCCTTAGTTATTTTCTATGGCTGTTTTTTTTTGTTGGAGAAAGGATCTTCCTCAGCACTTCTTTTCACCGTCAAAAGAATATTTTTGGTTTTTTCTCTGTTCACAATTATGAAACCATTTTTTTAAATTTCAAATAATTGGGTTATCCTAAAAAGACAACAAGTTGCATTTATGAATAATCCATCTTTCTATAAATACCACTAAGTACTAAGAAAGTTTTTTTTTTTTTTTTAAGTCTTTCTTACTGTGCTAGCTTTTAGGTCTGTGATCACTCATCCCTCAATTATAAGATTTAATTCCCTGACCTGTTTGAACGCAGTGTTTTCTAAAGCGGTATATACACATGCACACGCCCACAACCTATCTGGCTGCTGGTAGCATACAGAAGACATGCAAGAGTTAATGGTAATTTACTCATAGCTCAACTACTTCTGCCTTTTCTCGCAACAGCACAATCTACTGCTATTCCCGTACTGCAGCCTCTTGTTTTTATGTAAAGGCGTTTTATTCAGTAGCTTGAAAATAATGAATCTATGAAGTAATGCTCCATGTAAGAGTACTTCATTTTAAAATGTGTTGATTATTATGATTAATGGGGGGGGGCCGGCATTTTGTAGACTAATGTTAATACAGTAACATTTGGGTAGCACCTTTTGTGATTTTTCAAGGTGGTGCACTTGTTTGTTAATGCATCCCATGTCCAGCAATTGCATTATGCCAGCATTGGTGACAGTGCCACTTTGTCAGTCTGGAAAGACCGTCTCCAACTTAATAAGGAAACACTTTATCAAAGGGAATAAAAAATGGAAATGAGCTGCTACCTGTGGACTGAGATTAAATCAGCTTTGAGAATTCAGGAGCAGCAGCTACTCTTGCTTTTCCTTCCAATGCAGCATTTGTGATCCTTTACCTCTCAAGCTATATTAGCTCAACAAATATTTGGTACCTACTATGTGTAATGCATTAAGTGCCTATTCTGATTCCTTTAAGATATACGAAGACAAATGCACTTCCATCTGTGCCTTCAAAAAACCCAGGGAAAGAGATGGCTCGTGTATGGAATTATCTGTAATAGAAGGAAGAAGTGGTATGTGCTATTGGAGAGGTAGAGATAAAATGTGCCAACATTTCGGGGCGGGGGTGTGGGGAATCGCTGTTGTATCTGAAGAACCAGGAAGGTGTTCGTGAAGGAGATGGAAGTAGAGCAGAACCTTGAGGAGTGGTTAGGATTTGAACATATGGAACCAGGTTGAAGTAGTTCCAGAAAGAGAACTACACAAGCCAGCAACAGGAGAGAGAAATTCTGGGATATGTATTGCAAAAGGGTGTCTGGCAAGAACTGCAGGATCCCTGAAGGGGAATAGTGGGTAGAAACATGTTGGATCACTGTACGGTGAGACTAAAGATGTTGGGCTTTACTCTAATGGGCATGAGGAAGATCATGAGGTTTTGTAAATAGAGAAATACCTGTTCATAATGGTACATCAAAACAATTCATCTGGAGGCTACGCATATGTTGGATTAAAGAGGGCAGTAATCCGGACTTCCGATAATGGCTGAAAATCATTGGTGGAGTCCTTGAGAATGCATTAAGAGAAACTGCCAGTATGGCCATGGGAATGGTCATGGGATAATGGATAGAAATGTCAGGAATGCAGTGTGGACTAAGTATTGACAGTTCACTGAACATAAGGGAAAGGGACATGGAAAGGAGTCAAACATGGAAAGGGACGTGTTGAAAGAAAGAAAGAGGGAAGGCACAGTTGGTTAAGTGGCCGACTTCGGTCATGTTCTCATGGTTCATGAGTTCGAGCCCTGCATGGGGCTATGTACTGACAGCTGGGAGTCTGGAGCCTGCCTCAGATTCTGTGTCTCCCTCTCTCTGTCTCTGCCCCTCCCCCACTCATGCTCTATCTCTCTCTCTCAAAAATAAATAAACATAAAAAGAAAGAAAGAAAGAAAGAAAAGAATGGCTTTGATTGATAAGACAGAGTCCTGTTTAGGCCACCTTGAATTCGAAGTGCTGGCAAGAGTCAAAGACTAAGACAATACCAAGATAATTTAGAATGCACATCAGGAATTAAGAAAAAAATAAATCCAGAGCTAGACTTTTACTTATTTGGGAATAATATGAATAGGGATAATAGTTGAAATATTTGCTTTGAGAGAAGTTCACCAGCAGACGGGAGAAGAACATTACACAGAAGAGAAGAGGGCCAGGAATAGATCTGTAGAGATCATTCCCCACTGAGATGGTAGAAGAAGGGAAGAAAATCTTCCCTTCTCCCCAGGAAAAAAAAAAAATTCCCAGAAGGAGTAGTTCAGAGGCACCAGAGGGGAAGGGGCCAGGGACCACGGGGTGGATAAGTAGGATCAAAAAGACTGGCCCAGTCTAGCAGAAGTCATTTTTCTTGCACACTGGAAATTTTGCCTTTAAAAGAAGGAAAGGTCACTTAACTATAGATAAAACATGTATTTCCAGAACAGAATTCTTTAAATCTTTACTAAAGAGTTTCCTAATTGAAGCCGCATGCAAATCAGTGGCTGCTGCTCACTGTCCTGGGAAGAGCCCTCTCTCACAGGCATATGGCTGTTCTTTCCAGGAGACCTAAGGTTCTTTCCAGAAGCCTAAAAGATATACATTAGTGGTTTTGACATCTCCTTCCCCCTCATAAGGATACACCGCAGAGCTGCAGGTCCACCAAACACTACTTCTTTCTGCATCGGGTCCATCTGCCACGGAGACCAGGGGCTCCTGAGGCCAGTGAGTATCCTGGTCAGTGAAAGTAATGTCACGTTATCCACAGGCGGGCATTTTCTGAAGAGGTTATTTACCCTTCTCCGGATTCTTAAAAGAATCTCTTTTCTTAAAAAGGTAAAAACTATAATTGATTATATGCTGTTGTACAATGATGTGAGTTCCTTGAGGACAAGATCGCATGCTTATAAATTTTGGTAACTTCATGGTGCCTCTTTCAATCTTGGCTGAAGGAATGGCTGATCATGCTACATTAGATGAGCCAGGAAGAATGATAAAATACTCATTTTGGCTCCAAAGCCTCTTCCTTGACTTAGCAAATATACAAACCTAGGAAACATATTCTCTAATGATAATGTTATATATGAGTATAACTTGTAGCTTAAAACGAGTGCTTCGGACACACACTATCTCATTTATTTCTACAATCATAGTGTGGACTAGGGATTAGCATCTTAATTTCTTGAAAGAGGAAGCTAAGACTGAGAGAAGGCATGTGATTTGCCAAAGGTCATACATCAGATTTACCTCATGGTACATTCACTTGGAAATAAAAATGCTTATCGATGTAATAGACTTGGCCTTGTTTTATGGAATGCTTCTTGGTTGGCAATGGGTTGGTTTTTATTTTATATGAATGAAAATTTTTATTAACCTAAAATTTGATACTCATGTTAAATGCAATGGTTTCCAAATAGCTGTGTTATTGAGTGACAGATACTACTACCATATAGTGACTTCAACTTCTTGGGCTTATACTAGATAACGTTCAATGAGAGTAACAAGGCCCAGGTTGGGTCTTTGCAAGGTATGTCAGACAGCAGTATAGTGTTATGATGAAGAGCACAGGCCTCTGAGTCTGACTTCTATTTTCAAGTTCTACCAAACAGTAATACATCCTAAGTATTAAATACCGTTTATGTCTTAAGGTCTCTTTCAACTAAGAAAGATACCTGCTAAATTTCCATCCAAATCTAGAGATTGAAAAAGCTCCCCTATTCTACTCCCACCTTTTCTTGGAGTCCTCTAGAGTCCAGAAGGAATAGAGGATGCCACAGCAGCCTCCCACTGATGGCCCAAGTCCATGGGCTAGCAGGGGAGAGCTGTGTTCTCTGCCCCAGGCTTCAGTCCCTGCACCACAGGCACCCCTGGACGCTGTTCTGCAACAGTGCACTTGATCTCCCATGGGCAGCCATCCTGTCTCCCACAGCGTGGGTTGTGAGAGTCCATATTTACGCACAGGCTGAGCCTAACCTTCCTAAGGGGAGGAGAATGATCTAAACCTTCACCCAAAAGTGGAGGGGTGGAGGCAGTGCCCGGGATTTCTCAGACAAAAATACTGATACCTAAAACTGAGCCCTGAAATGCCACAGACTTACAAACTAAGTAGGCAGTTCTCTGAAGTTGGAATTAAAACACTACTGGGAGCGCCTGGGTGACTCAGTCGGTTAAGTGTCCAACTTCGGCTCAGGTCATGATCTTGCCATTCTGAAGTTCGAGCCCCACATTGGGCTCTGTGCTGACAGCTTAGAGCCTGGAGCCTGCTTCAGATTCTGTGCCTCCCTCTCTCTCTCTCTGCCCCTCCCATGCTTGCGCTCTATCTCTCTCGCTTTCAAAAATAAATAAGCATTAAAAATATATATAAAAAAAAAAAAACTACAGGAGTGATGAGGTTGTTGTGACTTAGGAGCCTAGCAGAAACACACTGCGCTTAAGTGAATGTGTGTGTATCTGTTAACTGAGTAAAGGGGACTGTTAATGCTCCATGCTAATTGAAATACAATTTTCCAAATGTGTTTGCTCAGTACCACTTTACATGTTGGTTTAGTGATTTTTTTTTTAAGATCATGAACAAGTAAGCTACTTAATTGTCTGAGTAGGCAGTTTAGCTTTTAGATGGCTGCTGCAGTAACAAAGCAGGAGAATACAAGGAGAGAGGAAATTCTGTCCCCAGTGTGTGCTGGTCAGTGTGCTGTCTGTGGGGAGACAGGGCTGCTGGAACACTGGTGTGCCAAGGGGCAGAAATATTCTCTAGAGATGTCTGGGCACTGACACTTTCTCTTCCAGAGAGAACATGGTTCAAGAACCAGATAAGCCTTATATTTAGAAATACCCATTTAAACAGAAGCAGCAGTCTGTATAAGCCGAAATGGCAATATCAACCTGAGTATAAAAGGGCAGTATTGTAATAGGCCCCTCTGCCCCGAGATGGTCACTGGGAGCAGCCACCTCACAGGGAGCCAATGTATAAAGGAAAAGTGCACAAGGATGCACCGACCCTGCTTTTTCTCTGGGTTTCCGCTTCCTGTGGGCTCTGCAGCCTGGGCTGAATAAACTGGGGCCTGGCAGGTGTGTGTCTGATCTTTCCCTGCCAGTTGGCAACCCAGGTGCATGGTGCATTGGTTTTATAAATTATAGTAGATGGGTAAAGCGATACTTGCAAATGCCTGACCTCACTAGTTCATCTTAAACCTTGTAAATATCTTTTGGTTTTCATTATTTTTCCTGGACCTATGTAGTTTAGCGTAAGCTAGAGTAAATGGTTTCTTTTTCCTTCTTCCTTCCTTCCTTTCTTCGTTTCTTTCTGCAAAAATAAAGTGATTTTATTTGTTGGCATTATCTCCGGTGATCAGTCATCTGACTGGGCTAAACTTGTCCTGTAGATGGAATGTTAATTATCCAGAGATTTTAGATGCTAAACACTCCCCCCCTCTCTGTTGGTAACAACTTTTTTCCCTTTCCCTTCTCCCATGGTCTTCTGTTAAGTTTCTCAGGATCCACATATGAATGAAAACGTACAATATCTGTCCTTCTCTGACTGACTTATTTCACTCAGCATAATACCCTCCATCTCCATCCATGTTGCTGCAAATGGCATGATTTCATTCTTTCTTGTTGCCAAGTAGTAATCCATTGTGTATATATACCACATCTTCTTTATCCATTCGTCAGCTGATGGACATTTAGGTTCTTTCCATGATTTGGCTATTGTTAAAAGCGCTGCTATAAACATGGGGGTACATGTGCCCCTATGCATCAGCACTACTGTATCCCTTGGATAAATTCCTAATAGTGCTATCGCTGGGTCGTAGGGTAGTTCTATTTTTAATTTTTTGAGGAACCTCCACACTGTTTTCCAGAGCAGCTGCACCAGTTTGCATTCCCACCAACAGTGCAAGAGGGTTCCCGTTTCTCCACATCCTTGCCAGTATCTGTAGTTTCCTGAGTTGTTCATGTTAGCCATAGGGTAAACTGTTTCGAAATCACGACCAAAATATATATGCTGAAGACATAAAACAATGATAAATCAGCTTCACCAAACATCGTCTGTAATACCTCGTTATATACGGATCTGTATATACTCTTAACCCCATGAAGGTGGGGACCAGGAAATACCTTGTTCGTGGAAATATCCTCAGAATTTAGCAATATTATTTGTTCATTTGACTATGAATTGCCTTTTTAAAAATAGTATCTTCCAGAGTATCCTTTAAGGGCGCTTTTGTTAGAAGATATTAACACCGTGTACGCTTAAAAATTTGGTTTGCCTTATAACTTTCCAAGAAATAATTCTTATTTTTTTTTACCTTTCACTCCATTTCTCAGAGATAATGAATGATTATTCATAAATTATTGTTTTTCAGGCTTGAACTCTCCCATCATGGCTTTCCTTGGACTCCTGTCTTTGCTGGTTCTGCAAAGTTTGGCTTTAGGGGCCACTTTCCCCGATGAAACCATTGCTGAGTTGTCAGTGAATATGTATAACCATCTTCGAGCCACTGGGGAAGATGAAAATATTCTTTTCTCTCCATTGAGTGTTACCTTCGCTATGGGAATGATGGAACTTGGGGCCCAAGGCTCTACCCTGAAAGAAATCCGTCATTCAATGGGATATGACAGCCTGAAAGATGGTGAGTGTGCTTAGGTTTAACTTTTCAAGGTGGTTTGACTTTAACTGTCAACTCAGTTACACTGTCTTAATGCCACAGGCTGCAGTATTTACATGATGTGAGAAAGTGGTGTCACTGAGATAGTATGGCTTGGAGAACCATTAGGAAACTCAAGAAAGGTATTAATTCCTGGCTCCATTTTTAGCTGAGGTAATCTAAGGAAACTGTATATTTTATTAGTATTATTTCAATAAGCCTCATAGTGGTAAATAAAAGCAAACATGATTCTTACTGAGTTTCCGGTCCAGAGGGAGAGGCATGTGTTAATCAATTATCACTTAAATAAATGAAAATTTATAACTATGAGAACCGCTATAAAAAAAGTAACATGATTCTCAAAGAATATCAGAAATTTTTGCTTAAAACCAAACCATTTTTGCATCTTCATTTTTAAAGAAGCATCAGAGAATTTGTTGAAATGTTTTATTGTTATGAAAATGTGAAGTATTGGGGAAAGTTTTTAGCCAAAAGGTGTTGAAATCACTTTGACGTGATGTATGATTTTTATTTTAATGTTTTTAATATACATGAGAACTGACTCATTAAAAAGTTGAGAACTCAATAATTTCTTTTTTTTAATTAATTAATTTATTTATTTATTTTTTAATTATAATAGTTTATTTTCAAATTGGTTTACATATAACACCCAGTGTTCATCCCAATACGTGCCCTCTTTAATATCCGTCACCCCCTCTCCCCCCTCCCTCACCCCCCTCATCCTCAGTTTGTTCTTAGTCTTTGAGAGTCTCTTATGTTTTATCTCCCTCCCTCTCTGTGTCTTTTTTTCCTTTCCCCTCTTCCCCTCCCCCTGGTTTTTGCTTAGTCTCACAAAGTCCACCTATTCGTGGAAACATATGGTATCTGTCTTTTTCTGACTGACTTATTTCACTTAACATAATACCCTCCAGTTCCATCCATGTTGCTACACATGGCCAGATTTCATTTTTTCTCATTGCCACATAGTAGTCCATTGTATATATGTACCACATCTTCTTTATCCACTCGTCAGTTGATGGGCACTTGGTCTGCTTCCATGATTTGGCTATTGTCGAAAGTGCTGCTATGAACTCAATAATTTCTAATATATTTTTCTAGTTATTAGGTAAAAACAAGTCTGGTGAAAGTGAAATTTCAAGGACTATTTTCATTTTTAAATTTAATCCTTACTCCTGCTAATTATAAAATGAAGACCAATTTAATGAAAATAACTTAAGTACTTTGAAAGGAAAGAACCAAAAACTATCTGTAGATTCTACCAAGGTATCAATTACAATGGAAACTAATGCCAGTTGATAATACTAAAAGTTCATTTGAACAGCTGTAAGTAGCACAAATATCGGAGCCTCCTAATCATGTCCGTGTAGGAAGCAGGTCAGTGCTCTTCTCTTGGCTCCAGTTCCATCGATCTCCCTTGCTGTGATTTAGTGCTTCTCCACTCCCCGTGATGGTTCGCTGTGTTTGTTCCACTAATAAACTTATCCTTTGTCATTTTGCAGGTGACGAATTTTCTTTCTTGAAGGATTTTTCTAACATGGTAACTGCTAAGGAGAGCCAGTACGTGATGAAAATTGCCAATTCCCTCTTTGTGCAAAATGGATTTCATATCAATGAGGAATTTTTGCAAATGCTGAAAAAGTACTTTAATGCAGAAGTAAATCATGTGGACTTCAGTCAAAATATAGCCGTGGCCAACCATATCAATAAGTGGGTGGAGAATAACACAAATAGTAGGTCCTTTGGTTTCTTTCCTTCTCTAAAACCTTAGTTTTAACTCTGTTTTACTTCTGAAATTACGTGCCCCCTGACTCCATTTTTGAAAGTTAGATGGCATTTAGTTGAGTATCTGATAATTATTTTGTATAGATTACAGTCTTTTTAGAAGCATTGCATATGAATAAGCACTTATGAAAGAACTTAAGTCCTTTGGCATGTAAAGAATTTTGGCACTATTGGTAAATCAGTCTGCTAACAGTGATCTCCAATAGTGGGTTTCCTCTGTATGGTAATCTTAACCACTATATTGAACTTTGCTTGAGCTGATGTATTTAATAAGTTAAATATCAGTTAGGATGGCAGTCGGTGGCCCTTTTAACGATATACTTAGAATATAAGAGAGAGTTAAAAATCAGAGTTGGCTTTTAAATGACAGAACTATAGGATTTCTTTTTAAAAGAGCAGCCCATTTTAAGCCCAAATAATGGAGAATTAGAAAGAGATACATTTATTTTAAAATTTGTTTCTAAGCTTGGAGCATCTGGCTGGCTCATCGGGTGGAACATGTGACTCTTGATCTTGGGGCTGTGAGTTTGAGCCCCATGTTGGGTGTACAGATTACCTGGAAAATAATCTTTAAAATAAAAGAATATTTCTAATCTACACTTTAAAAATGTATTTAAGCTTCCCAAATGTTTCATATTTTATCATTTTATTTTCTAATTTTACCATCAAGATAATTGAAATTAGAATTTAAAAAAATGAGACCAAACTGAAAGTAGATTACAAATGTTCATTAGATTAATTCATACTGTCAAAACCCCCCAAACAATATCAATCTAATAAATTTTATGTTGGAACAACAAAAAACCCTGACCACATGCCCTATGTCCTATAACCCCCCAAATTCTGAGTCACCTTTGTAAGGACCTAGAGAAGTTCTATGATTAATAAAATGAGAGCATATAAATTTTGGTCCTATCTTTTTCAACTATGACATTAAAATGTAGGATAAAAGAAACGCCTTTGTATTTTAACACTCAAAGAATAAATCAAGAATAATAATCCACTTGAAATAGATTGAATTGTTAAACTCTTTTTAAACATTTTTAGCTATCAACAAAAACCCAATGTCTTTGAAAATAGATTTCTAAAGGAACATTTCAAATGATAGATAGTAAGGCATCATGAGTCAAATTTGTTTTCACTCAACTGTTTTCACCTAGTTGAATGGAGTTGTCATATTTGGTAGAAAGATATCCAGTGCTTATCGGGGGAAATTTTGAATTGGATGACATTTTAAGGGGGGAAATTTTGAATTGGATGACATTTTAATCATGTGCGTTGTTTAAGAATAAACTCTGAAATGATTATTGAGTGTTCACTCTATGTTAAGAGTTTTACATGCGTCAGTGCAACTAGAAAGTGGTAAACCCTGAGATTGTGTTGTGTGTGGTTCTGTAGTATCTTCAAGTGTCAAGATCCTACCAGTGTTATTTTAGGTGGTGTGAGTGTTTTAGATACGCTTAATCTGTAACTGTGCGTGTGTGTGCGTGCGCGCGGGTACATAGTATTTTCCTCTGAAGGCAAGATACTCCTTCTTGTTTTAATGTTTATCTATTTATTCTGAGAGAGAGAGAGAGAGAGAGAGTGCTGAGCAGGGGAGGGTCAGAGAGAGAGAAAAAGGCCCCGGGCTCTGCCTGCAGTGCAGATTCTGATGCAGAGCTCAAAATCATGAACCATGAGATGATCACTTGAACGGAAATCAAGAGTCAGATGCTTAACTGACTGACCCACCCAGGTGTCCCAAATGCAAGATACTTTCAATTTTTCGTGTAAATTTGGTAATGGTATACAGTTTTTCTGGATTACTCTATCAGATGGTAGTTTGGTAATCTTTTGGTCCCCTTTCATCTTCAAATTTAATATGAATTTTCATCTCTCCACTTTTTCCTGCACAGATCTGTTAAAAGATTTGGTATCCCCAAGGGATTTTGATGCTAACACTCATTTGGCACTCATCAATGCTGTCTATTTCAAGGGGAACTGGAAGTCACAATTTAGGCCTGAAAATACTAGGACCTTTTCCTTCACTAAAGACGATGAAAGTGAAGTCCAAATTCCAATGATGTACCAACAGGGAGAATTTTATTATGGTAAGATCTTTTGGCTTTTATTTTTCTTGTCTTGCTGTATATTAACAACTTTTTAAGAAAGAACATGAAATATTTATTACTCAAATGTCAATCTTATTTGGACTACAATTCAATTTCCTTGGCTCCATTTTCAAAGGCCTCTAATTAGATCCTGAGTGAATATTATATGCACTGACAGTTTTCCAATATGTTTCTTTAACTTATAACGTAGATTACACCCACAGAGTGGCTTTATTCATATGCAAACACCTGACCTATGTAAGAATATTCTGAGTTACTCCAAAAAGCCTTTGGCTTTGGGGTGGTTGTTAGTGACTCATACATTCCACTTTGCTCTTGCTTTGGATTCCTCACCACTGTTTGAATTATAAGCATTTCTTTAAAATTTTGCTTTCAGACTTGTGTATGTCATAATTATTCATTTATAGTTTCATTTATTGTGAGTCTATAATTTGTGATACAACTCAATATCCTTGGCATTATTTTCAAAGATATTTCATTGAACTGGGGCTCCTGGATGACTGTCGGTTGGGCATCCGACTTCAGCTCAGGTCATGATCTCATGATTCGTGAGTTCAAACCCTGCATCGGGCTCTGTGCTAAGAGCTCAGAGCCTGGAGCCTGCTTTGGATTCTGTGTCTCCCTCTCTCTCTGCCCCTCCCCCACTCATTTCTGTCTCTCTTTCTCTCTCTCTCAAATAAATAAATGTTAAAAAAAATTAAATAAAAAAAGATATTTCATTGGACTTTCAGAAGGTTAGAGTGTTAATCCTTCTTACACATTACATATTGAACTGTAATAATTTGTTGTCATAGCAGAAATGTGATTGTAATTACATTTATAATGTAATTACATTGGAATTAATAGTTTATGCTATTTAAAAGTATGATGTAAAATTAAAAGATTATAATCACAGTTAATCAAATTAACGATCAAAATAAGAACAGAAAATACCCATTTATTTGAGAGTCACAATGCTTAACAGATGTCTAAAGGACCTAGATCAGTACAGGAAAATATTCATAACAAAAGTGTTACATTTTCTTTTTGAAAATGAGGGAAATTTTAAGGTAGTAGTGGGACCATTTGTTTTAAAGACTATTTTTTTTATGGAAGCCTGGTGAATTTATCTAAGTTATTAGAACACAAAAAAGCAATTACCTAATTAACCTAATTATCTGATTTGGAGGTCTTAATCACCACAAATACAGTAGATAACCATTGAAGAATGTCATAGATTTCATTGGACTATGCTACTTGGTCTCAAGGCTTTCAGCTGTGATGACAGTAGAGTCTCAGGTATTATGTGGCCAATGTTTCCCTTCTTAGAAATCAGGTGGATTGCATCTGTCTAACTTGGATCCTGGGCTTTATTTTTCTGACCAGGACTTACTGTATTTTCTAAAACTATCCCTTAAATATATATTCATTCAAAGTCTCTCATTTAAAAATAAAAATAAGTATAGAGAATTATTATGACAAATGTAGGGGTTCTAAAATAAAATAATTTCTTCAGGGCTTACAGAGTCACTTGAATTTCAGGGCCCGTTTTTTTTTAAACCCTCTTTTTCTCAGATGCCTGAATTTCTTATATTCTATAGACTACCTTGGAAGAAAGTTGTTGCAAATTAAACCTTTTATTTGAACTTTGATATGAGCCTTTTATCACATTCCTTTTCCTTTCAGGAGAATTTAGTGATGGCTCCAATGAAGCTGGTGGTATCTACCAAGTCCTAGAAATACCGTATGAAGGAGAGGAGATCAGCATGATGCTGGTATTGTCCAGACAGGAAGTGCCGCTGGCCACTCTGGAGCCATTGGTCAAAGCACAGCTGATTGAAGAATGGGCAAACTCTGTGAAGAAGCAGAAAGTAGAGGTGTACCTGCCCAGGTGAGAGGCTCCTGTGTGACCCCCTCTGATATCGCTCAGAGGGAGAGATGGCAATGGAGGTTCTGATTCAGAAACTCCCTCGCCACTGCTTTTGAATTTTAAGTCTTAGCTACTCCCTTCCACGCCCCCCTTCACTTCCTTCCTCTTCCCCTCCTCACCTGTGCTTCCTTCTCCTTTTTTTCTTTAAAGTATTCTCTTGTACTCAGGAGGTCCTGCCCCGAGACACAAGCTCACTTAGTGATTCACTCAGTGCTGTTTACCAAGACCTAGTTTCAGATCCCAGTCAATATTCTTAGCTTCATTTTAGAAGATTTCTCAATAGATTGTCTCTGAATATCATTTGCATTGGCAGTCTTCCGTATTTCATTAATATTTAAAGTTGATTATAGCTGGAGAGAAAATCTCCGACATTGTTGGAAGAAGCGCAAGCAAGTTACTGCGCTGGGTGCCAAGATGTAACCATAAATAAGCAAGAAGCGGCTTAAAATTCTCCCCGTGGCTTAAATAATAAGATCTATGCAGGGCTCTGATGTTCTTCTCAGTCCTGCCTCTGGCCACACACCACAACAAACATTCTGTGGCACGTACTATCCATGTGCTTGTTGTTAGGCTACAGATAGCCTGCTCTTGGCCCGCCTCTGGGTCCCTGTGTGTGTTTTTGCGTGGGCCTAAAATGCCCCTCTCACGCTTCTTTGCCTAATATTGATGTTGTGTATTTTTCCTTATATTTTTTAAGAAATTCTTTTTGATAAAATGAGAAATTCAGTACCGTGGTAACGCGTTCCTTATTAAATTCCATGAATTAAGTGCAGCATCTCCAAATGCTTCGATTCTGTGAGGATGCAAAGTTATTTAGGGGTATTCTAACAGAATTCTAAATGAATGCTTAATAAGTATCACATATCCCAATTCAACCATATTCACTAGAAAATGTGGCCTCCAGGTCCTGTCTACTGAGAAATTGAACGTGGCAGCAGAAGAAAATTAAATTTTCATTTTCTAAGAGATACTCTTCAATTATGGAATAGTTTAGCTTGCTTGCTCATATTAACTCCTGGTACTAAACTAGGTACAGTTAATTGCCATGCATCCATTTCTCCAGAAGTTCTATGAACTCTTCCTCTGCACAGTTAATGCATCAACAGAGAGGTTAAATAGATAGATAAGATGAATGTGGTTTCCCTTTTTTAAGAAATTGACTGTTTTCAAATAGTTATGTGTAGATAATAGTCAGTGGGAAGCGATCCGCCCCTTCCATTTGACAGCGTTAGGATCCACGGAACCTTCAATGAAGATGATGAGTTTTGTGCCCTCACTTTAGCAAACGTAAAATTTTTTCTGGTAGCTATTTTCTAGGTTTACTCGAGTGTCTGTTTCAAATGGTTTGTATAGTTTATTCACATGGAGATACGGCTTTGAAAATGCATTTCTGTAATTTGACCACATTCTTGCTCTGCTCGACAGGTACTTTCACTTCCCATTATATGAGATCATATACATACAGGTTTTAAATGCTTTTCGTAAAGGGTATAAAGGTATATGGTATTTTGGGGAGGAGAAGGGGCAGCTACTTTTGCATTTTGTTTCTTTTTCCCCCTGAACAACAAGTCCTACAGGAATCAGATGCTGAATTGAAATTGTGTCTTTATCCGAAATACAAAACTGTATTCAGGAGAGGGTAAAATTGTTATACCTATGTGATCTATCCAAATACCAAAAGGTTTATGCACAGTCATACATTTCTAAGATTTAAATGAGATTACCATATATTCTTGCAATTTATTCGTGGTAGCAAAAATAGTTTGGCTAATATATATATATATATAAAATATGTGTAAAATATCTAATAAGCACTTTAGAATAATGCCTGGCACAGATACTTATACTATAAGCATCATATAATTATTATCTATTATCACGATTATTATTTATTTTTCAGTGTATATTTTTAACTCCTAGTATTCATCTTGTGTTAATCTATGGATAGCTTTATATATACTTTTATTTCAGTAGGATTTTTTAAAAACCTTGTTCTAATGAACATTACCTTCTTCATTATATAAGGTGCAAGAAGATTTTTCTAAAATGAAAATCAATATCTTAATACTTGGAATGCAAACGTACCTGGCTGTCGTATCTTTCCACTTTAACTTTTGTAGTCTCAGATTTGTCATTTTTTAAAAGTTTATTTATTTATTTTGAGAGAGAGAGAGAGAGTGTGCGTGTGAGCAGAAGAGGGGCAAGGAGACAGGGAGAGAGAGAATTCCAAGCAGGCTCCACGCTGTCAGCACAGAGCCCGATGTGGGGTTGATCCCCCAAACCATGAGATCATGACCTGAGCCAAAACCAAGAGTCTGAGGTTCAGCTAACTGAGCCACCCCGAGGCACCCATCAGATTTGTCATTTGTGATCAGACTGCTAGAAATCAATGCATATAAAGTGGTTTTCTATTTTGTAAATGGAGACCATCCTGTTATTTTGAAATTATTGCCTTAGGAATATAACACTTCAGTTTGATATTTGTAAAATAAAACTAATATATAGGCCATCTGATTTTGTTTTTTAATATGAGTGCTTTTCATTAGGTTTTTCTACAGAAGTTTTCTTGATTGGGTCCTTACTGGCTTGTAAATTTTCTAAATCTCCTTATATGTAATATATATTTATTCTTTCTTAACACTAGCTCTACACAGCTCAATCTCCAACACTTCTGCCCCCTACATACTTCTTCAGCTTACTCAGAAAGTTGCAAATGCATGATTATATTATTAAAATGAGCATGCCTTTGGGGTTTAAAAGGGCAGTGTTGTGACTTTTTATTTTTAAATTCAGTGGGTAAAATGTAAAAACTGTCTGTAGTTTGATTGTTTTTAAATAGCCATTGTTGGAATTCTAGTTATTACTGGTAGGGGGCCTTGCGGTCACACAGAACTTAGCTCATATCCTCATTCTACCTCCTACGAGCTGTGTGATTAGGGCCAGTTGATTAGTTTGCCTGAACTTCGGTTTGTTCTTCTGTAGAAAAGAGATAACAATACATAATCTCATGGGATTCTGTGGGATTATCATAAGGATGATTAAATGAGATACCATAAGGGAAAGGATTTGTATAGTGTCTGGGACGTAGTGAGCCATCAGTGTGTGGGAGATGACAATGATTATTTATATGAATATTGGCCTATATTAAGAGGAAATGGAGAGTAAATGGATAATAGCTATGTTTCAATAGCTTGATAATGAACAAAGATGAGAAAAGGATAAATGGAAATTTAACTTTGCATCCTGTCTTCAACTTGGAACAAACACTCTTGGTCACTTAGATTTTTTTCACTTCAACCTATGTGTATTGCCCTATGCCAGCTACTACAGATATTACAATAAAAAAAGACACTAGACACACTAGATTTGGCAAATTTACAGTCAAAGCAGTGGGGATTCAACAGCTATTCAATTAAATTACTCCACCACTACCGAAGTGCAAAGATACAACACCTTAGCATCTATAATAATGTGAATATTATACATAATTGCACTATCACAAGTGCCGTCAACATTCTCTGACCTTCATTGCATGCCTCCTACGTGCAAGCACCATCCTAAGAAACCGTATTCAATCCCCTCCACAATACTGTGATGCAGGAATTATTACGGCCATTTCCACACTCCAAAACGAAGGCTCAGAAATCAAGGAGCTTGCCCAAATTCAGTCTGACTAATTACCATCCTCACCTGAAACAGCAAACCTCAGAAATGTGACACAAACCAAGTTGCTCTTAAGAAGTACAAAGAATCCTCTCTCGATCTCTTCCTTCACTTTCCTATTTTAGGTGGATCAGGGCACACAGAGTCCTCCCTGGATCCACGCCCCTGCTCTGCCATTTATGAGCCGGATGACCTTGGTCACGTTATCTCATCCTTCTGCTCCTCAGTTTCTTCTTCTATTAACTGAGGATAATATTACCAGCCTCCAAGGGCTTTGGTGGTATTTAAATTAATCTGTTATAATCTTGGAATAGTTCTTGGTAATAATCTCTGTATAAGCGATCCATTGATCAATCAATGAATGATAAAAGTAAAGCAGACACACCAAACACCTTAATCAAACCAATGAATGTATCCTTTGAGACACTCTGTATTTCCCAACTCATCCTCCTTTTCTACTTTCACAACCAACATCTGCTCTTTGAAGGAAACAAAAGAAACAATGTTAAGTCCAAGTTAAAGTGTAGGATACAGATAAAATTTAGTACTTGGTTTAATCTGTTTGCTATACATTTATTTGTCTATTTGTCATATTTTCCCCATACACATGAACCTGCTAAAACTATTTCCCCCTGATTATTCCTCTTGATGTCTGAGTCTTGTTGACAGCAATCATTCCCTTGTCACTCTTGTTAAAACCAGAGGCGCTTGGGTGGCTCAGTCGGTTAAGCATCTGACTTTAGCTCTGATCACAAGCTCGCAGTTTGTTGGTTCAAGCCCTGCATTGGGCTCTGTGCTGACAGCTCAGAGCCTGGAGCCTGCTTCAGATTCTGTGTCTCCCTCTCTCTGTCTCTGCCCCTCCCCTGCTCATGCTCTATCTCTCTCTCAAGAATAAATAAACGTTAAAAAAAAAAAGAAATTATGCTAATGTAATGTTTTATGACTCACAGACTTGGCTTTTTTAAGGACACAGCCTGTTGCCTAAAATCTGACATTTATGATCTTTATTGATCAAGAGCCAACATGTTAGAAAAAAAGGAAGCATTTGGTTCTAACTAGTTGTTTTCACTTTTTATAAAAAAGTGAGAAAAAAAAACCTTTGCTCTTCAAGAACTGCATTAGTGTGTTAATGCAGCCATGTTTGCTCCATATTTTTCTCTCGAAAAATGGGGGATAAATTCATCGTTTTGGGAGAGCCTCCATATTAGGACCAATCAAGCTTTCTTTGGAAACCACTTTTTAAAATTAATATTCTATTCATGACTACTGTACTTATTTTTATTTCCATCTTAAAAGATGTTTTATTTCTTATTGCAAATGTGATGCACATTTATGTATAAGAATTCATAAAGTCCATCAGGACAAAAAATAAATATTTATTATTGTTTTGCTTAAAAAAAGAATCTCTAATATAATTTTAAAAGTGTACAGTTTTTAAGATGTAGCATTTAACTTACTTTCGCTGATTAACGTCTTTCCTGTGATGCTACCAGGAAAACCAGGCTTATGTCCTGGAGGTTAATATAACCATGAAGGTATATATTTTTAACGTGATAGCTTTGATATTTCCTTTCTCTGAGTGTATGGAGGTGAAATGCTAGATGTATCCATGGTACAGCAATTGGCTCTCTTTTCAACACACAGGGAGTTAAGCAGGACACTGAAAAGACGTTTAGCTAATCAAACCATTGACGTTTGATTAGCCATTAAAAAATCAAATATATTACTAGGTCAAAGGATTTTGAAAGCTACTCACTTACAAGTTTTACATTCTTGATCTCAAAATATTTATTCCACCGTATCTATTACAGTTCTGTGTCCTCATCAAATAGTTTTCCTACTTAATAATTTAATACTATTCTGATATATTATTCTTTTTGCTATCTCCTCTTTTTATAAGCACAAATACTACTTGCAGTCAAAAGCCAGTTTTAGCATAATGTACTGTTAAAATCAACATATCTAACCTTTTACTCTTGTGTCAGGTAACAGGATACTGTAATTAAATACTTTAAAAATGCTGTAACTAAATGCTTCTCCCCCTGTGTGTTTGTTCTCCAGGTTCACAGTGGAACAGGAAATTGATTTAAAAGATGTTCTGAAGGCTCTTGGAATAACTGAAGTTTTCATCAAAAATGCAAACTTGACAGCTCTGTCTGGTAGGAAATAAACACCATTTTTTAAAAAATGTCATTATTTCATAAAAGCTTTAAAAAGTGATGAATGTGAACCCTCTGTTTACTATGGAGGTCTGAAGTAAAATAAAGTTATCATTTGCCAGATAAATGTAACAAACATATTTACCTTCTATATGCAAAACTGTATAAGTCACGGCCATAACATTGTTTATATTATTCTGGTCCATGTCTTATATTCAATAGTAGATATTCTCCAGAAGACACTTGTCTTATACATCTTTAAATTCCCCATCCTACCTGTCACAATGCCTTATAGAGTAGATAATCAATAAATATGTTGATTCAGTATCTCAATATGTTTGGATACAGTAAATTATATAGAAAAGAAAGAAGGAAGAACAGTTAAATGCATACCTCCTATAAGAACTAGACAGTTTAAAAAAAAGTTTTTTTAATGCTTATTTATTTTTGAGAGACAGAGCATGAATGGGGGAAGAACAGAGAGAGAGGGAGACACAGCGTCTGAAGCAGGCTGTAGGCTCTGAGCTATCAGCACAGAGCCCAACACGGAGTTCGAAGTCATGGACCACGAGATCACGACCTGAGCCAAAGTCAGATGCTCAACCAACAGAGCCACCCAGGCGCCCTGACACTTTTTAAAAGAATAGCTTGTGAGATGATGTAAAGATCACCTTTAGACTTCAGTAAGAAAGTAGTGGTCTTGAAGTGGTTTCAAAGCATACCAAGCATATCGGAGGTTGAGTAATTTATTTTAAATATCCCAAGGTGGGGGAAAACCCAGCTGAATTATTTGATTCAGATGCCCTAATTTGTTCAGGGTAAAAGTCATTAACATATTAGCAACATTAAGTACTTAGAACATGTAAAATCCTTTTGGAAATTATTTAAGCAGCTAACCCCAAGACATTTATCATTGAAATAAGGTACCTTTGAGTTTAAGACTTAGCTTGTATAATGTTGTTCTATTATTTCTATGGAATATGGAAACTATCATAGATAGATGATAGATAGATAGATAGATAGATAGATAGATAATCAAGATTTAAAAAAACTCAGTGTGTAAGTCCTCTTTATATGCAATCTATTGGACCCAATTCTCTAACCAGAGAAAGCTAAGGCAATAGAAGTTTCCTTAGCAGTTCATGTGTTCAGGAGAGAATTTAGTTTTCCTCTCTTGAAATAGCAGCTTATAGAAAGTCAAGCTGACCAAATAATAGCTTCTAAACCTGGAGTATGAGGATCCATGGATTAAATTCAGTGAAGTGGATGCCTCTACCCCTAAAATTGCATATAAGTGTACACACACACACACACACACACACACACACACACAAAAGAAAAAAGAGAGAGTGGAGATAGGTTCATAGATTTCAGGAAATTCTCAAGGACTTTATTGCCCTCCCAGATTTAGAATTGGACAGACTGTTTTCTAAGCAGCACTCAGCAATGAGATGATGTTGATGTATCTGATACCACAACTTCTACCCCTTGATTAGAGAGCCTACATCTCAAAACACTGGTAGAGCTTTTCTAGCTGTCTACTATATAAATGTTCCTGTCCACAACAGAGAAATGTGAATTTTGCCCGAGTAAAGGTTTTCATGGCTCACATCCAAGCTCCTAGGGCTCTGAACTCTTCAGTGGGATTGTCAAGGAGGTAGGACTGGTGGAGATTCACAAGCTAATGGGTACTTTTGTGCCTGCATCAGAAATATATCTGTGGCTCAAGCATAGTATAATTTAAATGCCTTATGTTCCCTTCCTTCGGAGAGAATCCATATAGCACACTGGCCAAATTCCAACTGGATAATTACATTCCGCTTTCCTACCGTGGCTCTACTTTCTGTTTTATTAGAGATTCTTCACTGTCTCACCCAAACATCGAGGCAGTTACTTCACACACATAGAGTATCTGCTGCTTTTCAGTCCTAAGGGAGTAGCACTGAAGGGGCAAATCAATTATTGTGGTCAGTGTAGCTTAAAATTTTGACATATCTGGGAGGTTTATGATGTAATATTTAATTGCCTTTAGTATGTACAGAGACAATAGAGAATAAATATGGATTGTGAATGCAGATGGTTGAGAAATTGAAATAACCCTCCAGATCTTTCAGAGTTCACATGGTCTCTATGTGAAGTGTCTGTTCATTTGACCAAACCTCAGTCAGAATTCAGTCCTTCTCAGAGGACTCGCAGCTGCATTCCCACGCCCTGGCACATGGCTGACACACAGTTGGCACAGGCAGATGTCCACTAATGGGTAAAACAAGGGAGGGAAGGAGAGAAGAGGTTTCTTCAGGCCACCTTACATATTATGTTTCTTGGAACATTTAACTCCTTAAAACACCAGTAATAAATCCAGGATTGACCATCCTCACACACTACCCAGTTCGAGTCTTCAGGATAACATGATGAAGGGTGTAAAGTCAGCTTCTCAAGCTTTCAGTGGGAACTCTTTCATTCTTAACTCCTTCGTTTTGCCAGAACCTCGGTGGCCTCCGCCTGTCAGCCCACCCCAGCAAATATATCCTTTCTCTTTCTCGCCTTTCCCTCTCTCTGAATCTCTTTCTCACACACATGCATCTACACATTAAGTTATGAATCATTCATTCAAAAGCTATCTAGTGACACAACTATAAAACTTGCCCCTCTGCTTTCACTAAATTTGCCAGTATTTATTCCCTGCATTGTTCATTCGGGCACCATATGCTTTGCCCTACATGGTTGGTATCCTTTTCATGTGTCCAGTTTTTGCCTTTCCAAATGACAAGAAAACCTTGATGATTGAAGTGTCTATGACGGGGCACCTGGGTGGCTCAGTCCGTTGAGCATCTGCCTCTTGGTTTCGGCTCAGGTCATGATCTTGCAATTTGTGAAATGGAGCCCCATGTCAGGCTCCCTGCTGGGCATGGAGCCTGCTTGAGATTCTCTTTCCCTCTCCTTCTGCCCCTCCCCCACTCTCCCTCATGTGTGTGTGCACATGCTCAACTCTCTTTCTCTCTCAAATTAAAAAAAAAAAAAAAATTAAAGTGTCTATGACACTTAGTAACCCCTGCAAGTACCCAGGAAAATTATTAGCGTGTATTTGATTATTACTTTCTACCTTAATGAATTTCATGGCGAGAATTTCATGGTGTTTAAGATATACAACATTAATTACATTCAATGCCATGTCTATTCATTTCATTTAATAACTCTTTGTGAGGCAGATGGTGCGAGCACAGTACTATGTCATAAAAATGAAGCAATGATTAAGATATTATACCTACTCTGAAAAAGGATACAGACTTGGGGGGAGAAAGACATAAAGAGTGGATTTAATCAAAGGAAGAGTGGTCGAAATACTTCACTGGAGCGGTGGTTCTCAACCAGGACAATTTTGTCTTCCGGGGAACATTTGGCAATAACTGGAGACCTTTTGGGTTGTCACCCCTGGGGAGTGCTATTGACATCTATCCAATAGACGGCCAGGGATGCTTAACATCCCAGTGATCTACCCTGCACAGGACAGACCCCACAACAAAGGATAATCCAGCCCCAAATGTCAAGAAACCCCATACTAGAGAAAGCCTTGTGGAAGCAGAGAGGGAAAAGAAGGTCAAAGGGCAAAATGGGAGCATATTGGTTCAAAAGATGGAGGAGGATGGGGTGCCTCTGTGACTCAGGTGGCTGAGTGACCATCTCTTGATTTTGTCTCAGGTCATGGTCCCAGGGTCGTGAGATCGAGCCCTGCATCAGGCTCCATGCTAAATGTGAAGCCTGATTAATATTCTCGGTTTCTTTCCCTCTGCCCCTTTCTCCTGCTCTCACTCTTGTGTGCATGCACTCTCTCTAAAATAATAATTAAAAAAAAAAAAGATGGAGGAGGAGATTATAGGTATGCATTTCAGCTTTTAAATGCATTGAATGTTTTTGATGGTCTTAGAAGATGATAGCAATGCTTACCTCTAGAATACAAGACAGAGGATCTTAAGTGAGAGAGGAGATGTTGTTTAATACACCACTGTGTACTGTTTGGGATTTTGCTTTGCATATGTACAACTTCTTCAATTAAAACACTATATTGGAAACTGGGGAAAACTTTTAAAAATAGTGTTGTTAGTAGGATTCATAAATTCAAAAGCACCCAGAAAACAAAAAGGAGCCAAAAAAAACAGTACTATTGTGATACAACTAATTCTTAAATTATGCAATGAAATTTTATCTTTCTTTAAAAATAGCAAATATGATTTAGCAGTGGAACAAACGAAAAACAAAAACGAAAAAGCCTGCTCCACATTCTCTTGCTTCTGGAAAAACTGAGTGATTTGGGAGTCCTTTGCTAAGACCGCTTGAATTCACTCGTTCATTTTCTATTCCATGGCATCCACCTTTATTTCAGACTCTCATTACCACTGCCCCAGACTATTTCAATAGCCTCCTAAACGGTTTGCAATCTCTCTTCCATCTAATCTATCTGATCTACCACTCCCAAGATTAATCGCCTTAAAGCCCGCTCCTGGATCATCCCGGCTCCTGTTCAGAGCCTTCCTTGTTCAGTCTGCAGTGCACTGTCCGCTGCGTGGCAGGGCATTCAGACCTCAGCTCCTTCCAGCCTTAACTCCGGCGGAGTCCTCACGTACAGCTTTCGCCAGCCAAACTGCATGCTCGCTCTCCACCCAGGGCCCCATCGTTATAACCTCTCCCACCCGGAATCTCTCTTGAAGGATGTTCAGCCTAGCTATCCCCAACTTCATCAAGCCACACGATTACACCAACCAGAAGTAATTACTCCTTCGTAAATTCTGCGGTATTCTGTCCTCTTCCTTATGCTGTGTATCACACCCGATCCCTGATTATCATTACTTATGCATCGGATATCCTCTGCTAGAATTTAAACCTCTCCAAGGTTGATCCTTATGTGTGTTTCGGAAGCATGCAGTTCAGTGCTTTCTGCCTAGTACTCACTGAATGAAGAAATGAATAAGATGACATGCTCTGTATTTATTGTGCTTATTTTTTTTAATCTCAATTTGATGTCCATTGCTTTTGATGCTAAACTCCATTAACATAAAACATAGTAAAGACTCATACAATAATCATGGAATCCAGAGAGTGCTGAGAATCATTTTCTTCTCAGGCTCGATTTGAAATGCCCATCCAGGGGCAGCTAGGATCCTGTTATAGACTAGGGCTATTTTTGTAATGGAAATGAATGACTGTCAGCATTCGGATTAATAGATAATCCTCTTGGAAGGTGGAAGGGGAAGGAGAAAGAGAGTACTAAATCCTTCAGCACAAAGTACAAGCTTTAATAAAGGAGCCAATAAAAGAAAGGAATTAAGAAGACACAGCAAAAGCCACATTCCGGTCAGACTCAAGTGCTGAGATTTATGCTGGACTGACTCTTACAACCTGCCCTTGTTTGCTCTTCTTCTCCTTGCACCTGTAAGCCAGAGGGCTGCAACTCTCTCCCAGGGCCATCGCCTCCACTCCGCCTTCTACTTTTTTGCCTGGACTGTTGTAACAGCTAGCGAACTTGAACTTCCTGCCCCTAGCTGTTTGCTCATCTGATTCAGCTTTAAGGCTCCTGCCACCAGTTATCTTCTAAAATCAAAGCAGTAGTGCCCTGTTCCTTCCGGATGAAGCCCAGGGTCTCCAGCATCATGGTCCAAGCTCTTAAAATTAGGCGCATCCCCTGCCACGCCCTGCTTCCCCATTGCCCAGGATCCAATTGGACCTTCAAGTCTTGCCATGGCTTGTCCCATTTACAAGTATAATCCTCTGCTAGGAGTGTCCTTGCCCTATTCTCTGGCTTTCTCTTTTCTACTTATCCTTCAAGAACCAGCCCAAATGGCACTGGCTCCAAGAAGCTTTCCCTGACGTCTCTCCCTCCAATTGGTTTACTTTCCCTCGTCTAGACTGTCACAGTGCAAAGCGCTATCACAGGTTCTACCTTTTCCTTAGATTGTCTGTTCACATACCTGTCTCTGACCTCGGAGCTCCTCAGAAGCAAGGACTGTGTCCTAGACGGCTTTCCGTCCTCAGAGCCCAGCATGGTGTGGAGAGCAGGACAGACGCTGGGGGGTGCGTGCACTAGGAAGTGGTGCCGGGCCGCCTCGCTCCAAGTGTGGAGGCTTCTCTCAAACCTCCGGCCCTCTTCGCTCTCTGCGCTCCAACCACACTGGCCTTCCTGTGGGTCCTTGAGCACACCTGGCTCCTATCTGCCTCTGCACTAGCTTTTCCCTTGGCCGGAAACTACCTCCACGTGTTCCCGTGGCAGGCTCCTTTGTATCCTTCAGGTCTCAGTCAAATCCGCCTTCTCAGAGAGCCTATATCCCAACACCTTGAGCTCCCCTTCCCTGCCCTCGCCACCAGCCAACACATCACCTCATCTTGTTTCTTAGTAACACTCACCACACCCTGAAGTGGTGGCCATTTATTGACTTGCTTTTTTATTGTCCTTGTTATTTAATGCCTGCTTTCCACCCATTAGGAAGGAACTTTTTAGCTCACCATAGTATATCCAGCATGTCAACAATGGCACACAGGAGGTGCTTAGTACCTAGTAAACGAAGGAATGAATGAATCTTTGCTGGTCTGTAACAAAATTTCTCCAGAAAAACAAACAAAGAAACAAACACTCTTCCTACCTTGGAGGCACTCAAATTCTACAAACCTTCTAAAGTTCATAGGTGGGGCTGAAGCTAAAAATATTTTAGCGACTCAAGTACAGAGAGGCTTTTGATATTCTCGGGTTCTGTTATGGAACGCTCTTCATTTTGTTATTTTAAGCATGTCCTTGGTGACGCAGAAAGCTATTTAAATGGGCTGCGCTTAGGAACGGTGCCACAAGGGAACTAGTGGCATCTACTCACATGATGGCCATCCTGCCGGCATTATGTTAATCACATACTTAGAGCCTTTGCTGCCCTGCACAATATCTCCTACCAACAGAGTGCTTGATAAATATTTGCTCAGTGACTGAATGAATGCCTTAGTATTTTGCCCTGCTTTCTGCAGAAGAGCTTGAATTATTGCCCAGCTTTTCTCTGGGAAACCTAGGGCTGGCTGGCCCCTTTCCCATCTTCTCCTTTGTGAAAAGCCCGGCTCCACGCTGCCCAGAGGAAAGCAGGACTAGTTATTTGGCAGCGAGATCTGCCGCGGCCAGAAGGGGAGGACTGCTTGGGGCCAGGGGATGGAATGCTTTTGTGCACGCAGCTCTGTTGGCCTTTGATTTATTTATTTTCCTTTTCTAGAGAACAGTGAACTTTTCTCTGCTCAGTGGGACGGGCTCATCAGTGTGAATCTCCTTAATCCCCTCACATTTCTGATTCACCAAATATTGGAGGGCCTGCTTGGTGCCTGGCAGTGTGCAAAGCGTTGCAGGTAGGAGATAAATTGGACAGCAAGGTCCAGGCCCTTGAGGAGTAGGTGTATGACTTAGCAAGAAAGACGGCCTTGATTGACCCCTAATGACATGACGACGAGCATAGGAAGCTATGAACTTGCCTCGTAGGCACCTGCTGGACCAGACTGGGTGCCGGCAGTCCTATTCTTGTTGAAACCACTTTTGTCTTGTATTTTAAGGTGACTGCTTGAAGTTCGTCCCGAGAGAAGTTTCATTTCCTCCCCCCGCCCCACCTCCATTTGTGCTGTGATTTCTCTGTGATTTATTTATTTTCTCATACTGGTATATCTAATGGGGCAGTGTGTTTCTAAAAGTTAAGTGTCCTGAGGGCTCACGTACACCTGAGGACATTTGCTCTCCATTGTGTAGCGGTTAATCGCCCCTGGGAGTTGGAACATTGGATTCAATCTTTACGTTGCTGTCTTTGAAATATATATGAGGCCACTGGTCTGTTGGATCCCGTTCCCTTAGCTTCTTCTACTCAACTGGATTTTCAAGTGTTTAGTCCACGTGTGGTCCTTGCAGTCTCTCCCTCTCTAGTGCTGTTGTCCATCAATTTTCCTAGAGCGTCCACTTTGGATGAATATCGTGTGTTTTATTTATTACAAGAATAAACTTTATAGCCATACTTGTGAACAGAATTGTGGTCATGTCGCCCATAGAGCGACATATCCAAAATCTTATTATAGTAGGAAATAGCTAGTCCCCTTTCATTCAACAATTACTAACTTCACGTTCATGCTAGGTAAAGTACTAGAAACTCACACATTACTAGGAAACTCTCTTTTCTTAACGTTAGTTCAGTCATTAGGCCCACAAAATGTCAGAAGCCAGGGACACAAAGGACAATGACACAATCCTTGCCTTAAGGGATTCGACAGTTCAGGAAGTGAGAAATATTGCAAATATAAAGACTGTATTAGAATAAGAACCTGGGCTCAGTGGGAAAGAGTGGTTAGTTCTACCTTAGTGGAGAATAGCAGTCAGAGGAGAGAGCGGCCTGAGAGGACTCAAAGCTGAGCCTTAGAAGTAGATTAGGTGTCCAACTGTACAGAGGGAAGGGAGTTCCTGGGAAAACAAAGACACAGAAGCGATCAAGTGTGTATGTTTAGATTATGGCAGTGCACATACTCTGGAGCACAGAGCATGGCGAGAAGCAAGCTAAATGAATGATGCAGGGGCAATCTCGTGGAGACCCCCGTATTGCACCCTGAGGTTCACGGGTACACGATATGCCAAAGGCAAGGTGGGAGGCAGAGCCGGCAGTGGGGAGAAAGGATTTTCAGTCGAGCAGCAGTGGCATAAACTGGTTTGTATTTGATAAGATCATCCCAGAGGAAGCCCTAATGTGCAATGGGGTCAGAGCAGTTCTCAACCGCCCTGTCATTACACACTGGGACATCCCTTGAAAACTCCTTTGAAAAAAAGTATTTGCATATGTTGCTGGGTTTAATTTTCTGATTAAAAAAAAAAGCTTTTACCTCTATGTTAATAGGTGAGTTTGGCCTATGGTTTTCGTTTCTTAGGCTACCCTTGGTTCAATCTGAATATCAAGGTATTCTTCAGATATCGTTTTTTTTCTTCGTTTGATTTTATAGTTTATATATCTCTACAAAATTGCCCAGGTGACGACAAGTCTCTTTATTTTCAAAACTATCTGCATAAAGAGGCACAAGAATCTATTAGGGGAGATAGAAATATTTCGTATCTTATTTGTGGAGATTGGTTCACAGATATGTCAAAACTACTAAATTGTGCTGTTGCTTTGTAAAATATATTTTTGTTTTCCTGCATTTTAATTACTGTATTGTTACTACATAGTATTATAATCATAGTATAGTAGTCATAGCAAATAAATTATTATACCTCATAAAGCTGATCCACATTTATCTGCAGAAAATTATATGAAGTATTTTTTGTGATCTTTAAAACTTCTCTGTCTAAAGATAAAGATTTATTTTTGTCTTAATATTGTTTATTTGGGTAATTTCTCTTCTTCGTGAATCTTGGTAAAGGTTTGTCCATTTCATTGTCTTTTAAATAACTCACTCTGTAGGAAGAACCTCGGCCGGCATCCTTGGTTTCTTGATCTTTTTTCCATGGTGCCTGGCAGCATCCCTTCTCTCCATTCGGTGTGGGTAAATGAGGACATATAAGAGGTTAGGTGACTGGAGGAGAATAGTCTTGTGGCAGAAGCCAGAGTGAAAGGGATGCGATTCCTTCTTTCAAGGTGTCTAGCTCAGTCAATGGCTCAGACTAGGAGCTAGGAGGCAGTTTCCTCTGTGCAAATTGGTGTGGCTACAGTATCATTGGGTGTCTTTGAAAACTCTCCTCTGAATATTTGAAGAAGGCTTAGCTGGCGATGTGAACACTCATTACCCTTTAGGAACTACGTTCTGTCACTTTTACATCCAGGGACATAATACTGGCTCTTGATGCATGACCCTACCTTAACCGGCAGACTGAAGAAAATGGGAAGCAGAATCTGAAAATAATATAGCATCAGTTAACTAGTAAATAGTTAATATATTTTACTCTCTTGGAATTCATGCATCTGTTTTGCCGGCTAAATATATCTGGCTAGTTGCTTAATGCAATTTATGTTGTTCTTTTTATTTGTTGGGGAAAGAAATGAGTCTCCTGGATTTGAGGGCGCTAATTATACCTAATTGTTTAATGGAAAAGCTCTATTGCTTTTTATTTTTCTTCTAGCTATCAAATGCATTCTAGGAGAAAATATCATAATATGTGAGACTCTTTCATAATGCACTGTTTATATCTTAATACTAAATATGAGCTGAGGAAGTAATATCCTGATTAAAAATATACTCAGAGTTGCCACTCTGTTGTCTTGAGACTTTTTCAAAATAAGCAGGTGCTGTGTGAAAGATGCACCAAAAATGTTGTTGAACATTATTCCCTATCAGTGTAAGATAATTATGGGTTTCTGAAAACTTGATAGGAAAATGTATGCTGTAGGTAGGACTCGGTCTCTTACAAAGTCTGACTAAGCAGCCTGGTGGGAAATCCACTGTGTCTTTACTGCATCGGCAACAAAGTTATCTTAAATTTGAATTAGACCTCCTGGAATGGAAAAAAGGGGGTGAGGAGGGTAGCAGAAACTTGAGTAATCTTCTATCTTACTTCCTTATGCTATTTTTCTTTTTATGTATTTGAGCTATCTTTCATTCATTTTGTTTTAACTTCGGGGACAAAAGTTGGAAACCCAAGACTGAAAGCTGGGGTGGCCATAACAAAGTCCCAGAGACTTGGTGGGTTCAAACAGACCTCTGTTTTCTCACAGTTCTGAGGCTGGACATCTGAGGTCAAGATATCTTCAGGGATGGTTTCTTCTCAGGCCTCTCTCCTTGGCTTGGCTGTCTTCTCATATTGTATTAATGTTCTCCAAATAAAGGACCAACAGGATGTGTGTGTGTGTGTGTGTGTGTGTGTGTGTGTATGTGTGTGTGTGTGTTTGGAGAGAGAGCTATCTGTATCTATACAGAGAAAGAGACAAACACATACACAGAGTCTGAGAGATTTACTAAGGAATTGGCTTGCACACTTGTGACTTCAGAAATTTAAAATCTGCACAGTGGGCTGCCAGGCTGGAGATTCAGGGAAAAGTCCAAAGAGAGTCAGTCTTTGTTCTCCTAAAGCCTTCAGCTGATTGGATGAGGCCGCCTACATCAAAACAATCTGCTTTTCTCAAAGTCTACCAGTTCAAATGTTAATCTCATCCGCCAAAAAAACAAAGACTAAAAAACCAAGAAACAATAAACAAACAAACAAAAACGTCTGTTCAGAAACATCCAGAATAATGTTTGACCAAATATCTTGGCACAGATATCTTGGCCCAGCCAAGTTGACACATAAAATTAGCCACCATGCGTGGTCTTCCCTTGCTATCTATCTGTGTCCAAATTTCCTCTTCTTACAAGGACATAAGTCATACTGGATTAGGCCCACCCTAATGAATTCATTTTAATTTAAAGACTGTCTGTAAATACAGTCACAGTCTCAAGTATTAGGGGCTAGAACTTCAACACATAAATTTTGAAAGAACACAATTGAGCCCATAACAGTCCTTAATTTAAAAGAAAGCATAAATAGAAAGACAACTCAAAGGGAAAAGCAGTCCTCCTAATGCTTAAAATGTGTTATTTGCTCTGACTTTAGGATAAAGCATGTTTGTGAATCCTCAGATAAGCCAATTAACTGGAATGGGAAGTAACTTTTTTACATTTTCATATTTCTACAATCTAGAAGTCAATTTTGCTTTTCTTTGCCAAGGATATTCCTATTATCGCCGTAATTAGAGGTTAGATTTTTAAACATTTCTTATTCTGGCTCTATCTGGATTTCTACCTGTTTTCAGTTTGTGCTTTAAAATTTCAGATTAGAGTGTAATGCGTGAGATGTTTTTATCTTGAGTTATGAACTAATTTGAAGTTGCTATTAAAAACAGAGCCACGTTCCTGCTTCCTCTGGCAATATAAGACATAAACAATGGGAAAATTACCAATACAAATGAAGGGAAACACGAACAAGAGAATATAAAATAAGGACAAATCTGAAAAGGAAATCATAATATAATCTTACAACACGATCTCTTAGCTTTATATCAATCAGTATCTTAAGTCACTTCTATTTCCCAAATCTGTTTAAATAAAGGGTAAGATGCTTCTCTCTTTCTGATATCCAAGAAATGCTTCTCTTTTTTGTGTTTTGTGTTTTTTTTGCAGATAACAAAGAGATTTTTCTTTCCAAAGCAATTCACAAGTCCTTCATAGAGGTTAATGAAGAAGGCTCAGAAGCTGCTGCCGCCTCAGGTGCCAAGATAGAGTTTTCTAAAATCTTCTTGTCTTTTTTAGATGCGTATTTTTTAAATCATCTTGGGGAGGGGTGGGGGTCATTTTTAGAACCAAGCTAAAAAACTGACTCTGGGGCGTCTGGGTGGCTCGGTCAGTTGTGCATTGGATTATAGCTCAGGTCATGATCTCACAGTTCAAGGGTTCGAGCCCCGCGTCGGGCTCTCTGCTGACAGCTCAGAGCCTGGAGCCTGCCTCAGATTCTGTGTCTCCCTCTCTCTCTGCCCCTCCCCTGCTCACACTCTGTCTTTTAACAATAAAATTTTTAAAAAACCCCAAAAAACTGACTATGCTCTAATTCAGAAGTCAAGCTAATGCTGAACCTGCTAGAATTTTCTAAATAGAATATGAAGCACGCCCTTCCTCCAGTGCCCTGATACTAACTCCCACCTCTAATGAGAGGCAGGAGGACATTGGCAGCTCTGTAGAAGACATTTCCCTGCTGTGCTGCCTCTTTCAATATTTTAAATATTTTCTTGCTGCCCATTTAAACACTTCTCTTCCTACCTAATTACTTGTGGAAACTAATTCTTCATTCTGCCTAAAGTCTTGATTTTTTTAAAGCACATGCATAAACAAGATGTAATAAGTCATTTTAAATAATTTTAAATAAATAATGTTAATAAAATACTTCTACATAAATAATTTTAAAATTCAGACGCTGTGAAATCACGTGTTCACAGCGAAACATTAAATGTCCTTTATTGTTTTGAATGTTCTGATTCCCCTAGTTAAATGAGAATGACTTTTCCATTGACTTTTTTTCCATTTTTTTTGAATTTGTTTCAATCCCATGTTCAACAGCTATGTTCGAATTTTAGTACGATTTTTCCTTCCTTTGGCAAAATGTAACATATCATTTTTTAACTTCTCCATAAATTTGTCCACGAAAAGGATATCACCAGTTAAAACTGTTTTCAGCAGGAAATGGAAACACAGTAGTCTTAGGCATCGAGAAAGCTTTAAATCTTACATAATTTAATCTTGACCTTTTCCTGACAACAAATCACCTTGCAGCAAGTATAACGTGATTATCCCATAATAAGGATCTCAGGGGAATTGGGTTTCTCAGCTGTAGGAAACATCGTGCTTCCCTTACTGCTGTATATTCCGTTTAATCGCTGCCATTCTAGCCACTTACTAAAAGCCTGGCAACTTGCTGCAAAAAAATCTGCATTTTAGACAAAAGAAATAATGATTTGAGGACATTAAGAAACTTGAATTTTTGTTTGGGGTGTTTGTTAATCCTCCTCCTTTCCTTAATTCAAAGGTCATTTGAATAAAGCTACATGTATTTATCTGAAACAGAGAATAAAAATTTTGTAACAGGCAGAATACATTTTTCTGGTATTTTGGTGGAGTGGAGATTGGAAACTCTGTGTGTGTGTGTGTGTGTGTGTGTGTGTGTGTGTGCGGTGTGTTTAAAGATCAGGTAGAAATGTTAGCACCTTTACAATTTTTCCTTTCTTTAAGTCTTAAAAATCTCGTTTTCCTGTAAATTGTTGCCTTTGCATTAAACATAGATGGTTTGGAGAAATTACTCATTAGTCTCTGCACATCCCCAGACATGTAATTACTTTCTCCCTGCACTGTAGGAATGATTGCAATTAGTAGGATGGCTGTGCTGTATCCTCAAGTTATTGTCGACCATCCATTTTTCTTTCTTATCAGGAACAGGAGAACAGGTGAGTCTGTTATGAGCCCAGAATTGTATCTAGCGGCCAAAAAGAGATAATTTTTAAAAATTGAAAGCATTTTTGCCACATTGTTTATATGATAATTTCCCATGTGCAAATTTTTTTAAAAATAGAATTACTTATATTTTTATTTTTAGAACCCTGCTAATTTTAAGCAAGAAGGAAAGTAAACACGCCATTCTTTTGTTCACGTCCTGTTCTGTTCACTTCCAACCCAATGCAGGTACAATCCTATTCATGGGCCGAGTCATGCATCCTGAAACAATGAACACCAGCGGCCATGATTTCGAGGAACTTTAAATCATTTCAGATGTAAAATAGTAACTAAACACGTTATGTTTGCAACTGGTACAGTTAAGATTCGTGTTTTACAGTATATCTTAGGATAATATTTAAAAATAGCTCCAGATAAAAACAACGTACAAGCCAACTTGTCCAGGAATGTTATCAGTCTCATTGAGGTGATGGTCGTGTGGTGTCACTGTGTTTGTTGTGCTGCTATTTAAAATAAAAATACGTATTGATCATGTGAACAGCTCCATTTTCATTTTATAAATTGTAATATAAGGATAGTTCTTACTAAAACTTGGGAACTGATTTTTTGGATATCTGAAATCTTTCATTATCATGCAAAAGCAAAGCACCGAAGGAAGTTAGCACTATTACACTTACCGTAATAAGCAATAACAAGTCAGATGAAGACAGGTTCTCCACAAAAACTCTAATTTATATTTCTCTGAAGATGGCATATAGCGTAGTATAAGAGAACATAAACTGAACATCTTCTGTAGGTTCTGTGACAAAACTTGGCAGAAAAAAAATAGAACTATGCAAACCCCCAGATTACAGTTATAGCGTGTTTACTATGTCTTTAAAAACCCACGGGGCTTCATAGGCCTGATATAGGTTAGAAATAGAAACCTGGTATGTCACCATGTTTTGCTGCTGCAAGTAAAATCCAAATTACAACAAAGTTCCCAAAAGTCCAAAAATAAGCCATATCAGAAAATTAATAATAAAAATATGCCCTTTGATAGGTCACCAGAAAATTAACTAGAAAAATCATGCTAGTACAGACACTGGAAACTGGTAGGTCGAGGGCTGGGTGTTGCCCACAGAGATGCTCTTGTTTATCTGTGTGGAGGGTTTTTAGGTTTTGAACTTGAATGTCTATAATTGGGGTATCACATTCCGGGTTTCTCCCATGGGTCACCTGACGGCTGTTTGACCCATTGGTATTTGGGACCTCAAGAGAGTCAGAGTAAGTACTTAGCAGAACATATTGGTCTTATTTTCTAGTGCAAGAAGATTCCAGTGGGGGCTAGGCCCACTTCTTATGTCTCCAGTAAATTACTTAGTTATCCTTCAGCTGAAATAATGGTATTCCTTCAGGGTGGGGGATGGGGGGGATGATTTCATCACATTCCATGAATGGAACCAGGGCCATTTAACACCAGATTTTTGATTCTATGGTTAATGGTTGCAGAAAAAGTTTGAAACAGTTTCAAAACTTCACAGAAACATTTGCATGTGACTTTCTTGTGTGTTAGGTATTTTGCTATGATTTGGAGCTGTCAACAAGAATTGATACTATCATTAACTTTAGTTCTGTTCATGGAAGTAATGGTTTGGGGGAACCAGGCTTGACCCTAGAACTACTGAGTTCTAAACTCTGGGGAAAAACTTGAAAATCTATTTTGAATAAGTTCCCCATGGTGATTTTGTTACACACCAAATTTTAATATTGCCCCCCCCCAAAGGATATATATGGAATACTTATGTAGTAGTTGCTTAGATATCATGTATTTCTAGAAAATTAGATCAATCAAGTACACTAAAGTATCAGTGCTTTCAAACTTTATGTGTAAGGGATGTGCCTGGGGATCTTATTAAAACTGTAGATTCTCATTCAGAAGGTCTGGCATGGTAGGATGCCTGGGTGGCTCAGTCGGTTGAGTGTCCGACTTTGGCACAGGTCATGATCTCATGGTTTGTGAGTTCGAGACCTGTGTCGGGCTCTGTGTTGGCAGCGTGGAGCCTGGAGCCTGCTTCAGAGTCTGTGTCTCCCTTTCTCTCTGCCCATCCCCCACTCACCCTCTGTCTGTCTGTCTGTCTCTCTCTCAAAAATAAACATAAAAAAAAAGAAGGTCTGGGGTATGACCTGACTTTCTGCATTTCTAACAAGCTCCCAGGTGATGTGATTGCTATTGATACATGGACTCAGGTTGGTATCAAAAATCCACTTAACATAAGGTTTGCATGTTTGGTACTTTTATATATGGAAACAGGAAAAGTGTATAATATTCATACAACTTGGAGAGATTCAAGGGGTGGGGTAGTAGTCTACATTAAAAATGCAATTCACTTAGATAAAAAGAGAAAAAAATGGTTTTACTCTAAAGCTTCTTTTTTCATGTACTTGCTATGGAAAAATGCAGACCTCTTCTGCATATTAGAACACTTGAAATATATTCTTTAACAATATGGGGACATTTATAGGCAGTGCCCACAAAAAAATTTATGGATACCCAAGGACATAATGCTTAACACTGAGTCTTTTACAGCTTATGTTTTCAGAAGACTTATAGTTTATTCATAAAGCTGAGGCTATTGTAAAACAGTGCTCTTGTTTTCATTTATAATGTACACAGATTGGGCTAACTGATGTTGATTCAGTATTGATATTCTGCGTTTGTGATATTCTTCATTACCGTATCACTACTTGTTAAGCATTACATATATTGCTATATCTGCAAGTCCATCAGTCAACTAAATGAGTTATCTATAAGTGAGAGTAAATATCATTAGACGAGCATGAGAATGTTATAAAGCCCCAAATGCAATTTTTATTAGCTGATATAAGATTAAACTCTACGATTCGGAATGTTTACCTTAAAATATTTCAATGCAATTTAGATGTCCGTTAAATGAAAATGGATTCTGCCTTGATATTAGCATGTCTGTGGAGTGTTTAAAAATACAATACTTGATAGTACCAAGTTTTTCCTATTGTTTGACTTTGTTTATAGTTTCTTCAATATTTTCTTTTCTATTGAAAAGGTAACATCGTTCAGTTCCATTCCCTTTAAAATGTATAATTTATCTCTCTCACACACACATTGTGCACAGCTTATGAAAATTTCTTTCCCTTCGAATATATATTCTGGGAAGACATCAACAACAATTATATATCTTTTGCTTTTATTTTAAATCTTTCCAGCTCTATTGAGGTATAATTGACAAATAAGATGGTGTATATCTAAAGTATACAATGAAATTTCATATACATACACATTGTGAAATGATTACCAAAATCAAATTGATTAACATATCTGTTATCTCACAGCGCTACCTTTGTGTGTGTGTGGTGAGGTTTACTCTCTTAGTAAATTTCAAGCAAACAATATAGTATTCTTTTTTATTTTTAAAGTTTATGTATTTATTTTGAAAGAGAGAGAATGTACACACGACTGGGGAAGGGCAGAGAGAGAGGGAGACAGAGAATCCCAAGCAGGCTCCTCACTGTCAGTGCACAGCTCGATGCGGGGCTTGAGCTCATGAACCATGAGACCATGAGCTGAGCTAAAATCAAGTGTCAGAGACTTAACCAACTGAGCCAGCCAGGTGGCCCCAATATAGTATTCTAAACTACAGTCACCACGTAGCTCAGAATCCCAGAGCTGGTTCATCTTACAACTTGTGCTTCTTTGACCAATAATGTCTCTCCATTTCTCCCACGCCCCTCAGCCTCGACAACAAGCTGTCTACTTTATTTCTACGTGTTCTACATTTTTTTAAGATTCCACATTATGACTGAGATCGTACAATCTTTTTCTTTCTTTGGCTTATTTCACTTCGCATGATGTCCTGCAGATTCATCCACGTTGTTGCAAATGGCAGGAGTTCCTTCTTTTTCAAGGCTGAACAGTATTCTTGTATGTGTGTGTGTGTTTGTGTGTGTGTGTGTGTGTGTGTACATATATACACACATCTGTACATATATATATATACATATATTTGTATGTATATACATAATTACAAGGGTAAATATATATTACATTTTCTTGATTCATACATCAGTGGACACTTAGGTTGTTTCCATAATTTGGCTGTTATGAATAATACTGCAATAAACATGGGCTAAGCATCATGTATCTCTTCTAGATACTGATTCTGTATCCTTCGGATATGTATTTTAGATATTAACTTTTTATCATATATGTGATTTGCATATATTTTCTCCCACTCTGAAGGTTGTCTTTTCATTTTGTTGATGATTTCTTCTGCTGTGCTAAAGTGTTTTAAATTGATGAAGTCCCACGTGTCATTTCTGCTTTTGCCGCCTGTGTTTTTGGTGTCACGGCCAAAAAATTTTTGCCAAGACCAATGTCAAGGAGCTCTTTCCCTGTGCTTTCTTCTAAGAGCACACACATGGAGAATATGATGCTTAGCCCAGCCGCTTTGTTTCATGTCTGCCAACAAAGTTATTCTTGAGGGAATGTTGAAGCCTCTATCTGCACATAAAAATAGCTTATGGAAAAAAAATCTGTGTCTTATGAAGACGAGGAGAGAAATTTCCGCAGAAGGATCAGTTTATTTGTTTTTTATTGATTACTTTGGCTTAAAGTATAGAAGGCAGTTTACCATTAATAAAGTAGGAGCAAATAGCACATCATGTTTGTATTGGTTTCTGATTTTGAAGAGACAGAGGCCCACATACTTGTGAAAAGAATGTTTAATCAATGGAAATCAAACAAGTACGAATAAAACATGTACTGTCCTTTGTCCAAATACACTTTTTATTATACATTAAGTATAGATGAACTTTTCTTCTATTTGAAAATCGCAGAATTGTTTTCTTTAACTGGGGAGAAATAAAGCGGTTATGTGTGACATATGGCATGTTCCAGAAAATGTTTCTTCAGCAGTCATCACAGCTTCTAGCTGATATAGCAGTTTTTTTCCTCTTCCTCAAATAGGAGACAATGTTTCATCTCTCTCCTTTTTGGAAACGTTTGTGATAATTCATGTATACATAAATCTGACATTTGTTCACACAATCACTCTACTCTCTGTGATTCACAGAAAATTGCTGATGGAGAGATTATCTTTTTCCATATGATTGAGTGACCCCCTCTTCTGGTATTTTCTGCCTAAATATTTATAACCAGATAGCTGTGGAAAAAAAACACAGGCTGGGACATGGGAGAGAACCAAGTTTAAACCCCAGATCTGCCACTTACTAGATGCCTGTCCTTGGAACAAGTTGTATAATCTATAGATTCAGATAAAAACATCTACTTGATAGGATTATATTAAAGATTAAATAGATATGATGCGCATGAAGAATATAATAAGTATTTGACACACACTAGTCGCTCATCGAAGGCGAGCTATTAGCGTTAATATTATCATATTGCAGGTCTCCTAAGGTACATCGTTTCTCACATTTGAACATTTATGAAAATGGGGTGATTAATAGAGTCTCACAATTGCCAGTAAAGGTGGCAGCTGTGACACAGACGACCCTGCTTGTGCATGCAGTAATCTTGTTGCATGACGGCTGTCTTAACTGCCATCCCTTGGCTTCTCAGCCAACAAACTATTTGAGAACAAATCGTAATGACGATTCGAGGGAGCATTGCAAATCCTGGTTATTATCTAAACACCTTTCATCGATTTTTTTTTCTGTGATATAAGGAGCCAGTTTCAAAATTTGTAGACTAGTTGTCAGTCGCTTGGAAGAAAGTTCTAGAGACAAAAATTGCAGTCGGGGCATGGAGGACAACGGTGTGGACAAATATGGACATCAAGGGCTGCACAGAAAGTGACTTGGACCTGGACTCTGTTTTAGAAACATTGTATTTTGCATATTTTCATTTAAAAATGTACATAATGATGACATATGATAAAGCTTATTTAAATAAGCCCAAAAGTCATACCTAATGTTTTGAATGAGTTTAAAATAAATGTTTATTCTATTCAATGCATCACAGTTTAACTGAGTGATTTTTCTTTCTTAGTACCTAAAACAAAGGAATGTCTTACAACTTAGGTCTCGAACTGGATGAAATAGTTTATTTTCACATTAAGACTTGGGAAAGAATCACACTGATTAAAGTACATAAAGTACATGTCACCTATAATTTTCAAGAGTTTGCCTTCGCTGGCTGGTAGGGGTTACTTAGAAGTTCAAATTCAAAAGGAGGTGGTGGGGGGGGTGAGCAAGAGGGGAGTAAAAAAGCAAATGTTCCCAAGATATCTGCACACGGTAACTACTTTCAGCAAAATGACTCTATAGTAACTGAAGTGGACCAAACGTGGTCATTAAAAGAATATCTGAGAGAAGATTGTTTCTGGCATTCATCACAGAGAGGTGAACATTAATGACTGAAATGTATCTGTGCGATGAGGGCAGGGGAAGCGTTGGGGTTCTTGAATCCAGTTTGTCTTTTAAAAAAATTACATCTCAATATAGCTTAATAACATTCTCACTTTACATACTGTACTTGCTAATTAGAGGAAGTCCATGAGGAGGCTACTAATGATCAGATTTAAAGTGCAGAGGCTGCATTTTGCTCTGAAAAAAATTATTTTTCTTTCAATAAAATTCTTTTCTCCAATAAGATCGTTTTAATTAGCTGGTCTAACAATTCATAGAAGCTATAATCACACAACACTTCCTTAGGAGCAGACTTTTAAGTTTTAATTTCATTGCCTTTACATGGATTAAATGGAAGCCAATTCCTAGGGATTTCCTATGTCATAACGATGCCAGTGGAAGAAAGTTTAAAAATAAATGCTAGATCTTGGTCTTTGAAATAAAATATCTTTCTAATTGAAATTATTCAAAAATATTTACTTGAACCAAACGAAGTGAAATGTATTTTGTTCATCTGGCTTCTACTTCAAGCAGTTGTTTCTGAATTTTTTTCGTCAATATAGATTACATTCATAACGCTATAATTTTTCAGCAAGAACTGAAGTGTCATTTACCTGAGCAAACTTTAAAAGGGAAAATGATATGCCACAAGATGTCACTGTAATCCTAATAAATGGGTAGGGGTAACCGCTTTTATTTCTACGGTTAAAGAAGTTAGGTGAAAAATCCTCACAATAGGCACAACGCAGTTGCTAATATTATAGTCTATTTTCCAGATCTATACCTATAGAAAGCACATCAGAATGAACCCCTGGCATTACATGGCAACTCTCATAAAATAAGAATCTTCTGCTCTTTTGAAAAAAAAATCATTTTCATTTTCATGACATATTTTCCATCTAGCCTATTTCTGATTCAGATTTGAAGTGAAATAATACACTGGACTCATTGGAAATAAAAACTCCAGGTTAAAAGTCCAGTAGAAGTTCTTTATACTCATTCTATGATGTCTTTGATGTCTATCAAAGATTCAATTATTAGAATAAAAAAGAAAGAAGGGAAGGGAAGGGGAGGGGAGGGGAGGGGAGGGGAGGGGAGGGGAGGGAAGGGAAGGGAAGGGAAGGGAAGGGAAGGGAAGGGAAGGGAAGGGAAGGGAAGGGAAGGGAAGGGAAGGAAAATCCTGCTTGGTAATGTACTTGAGACACAAATTTGAGTAAATGAAAATTTGAGTAAATGAAATACTCATTCTTGTTAATTTCCCCATTGAAAATCTTTCTGATTCACATCCTACAGTCAAAGTACACAGAAGAAAGGGACATCTATAAAACTATTTCAACTATAGTGACAAAATCATGGAGAAAGTGAGTTCGGTTGATTCTTTCAAGATCGCTTTTACTATTACTGATGGAGAGAATAATATATCATTTCTAAAAGGAAGCTCTTCCATGTCTCTGATGTGTAAAATAATGTTGTATTCAGAGTCTTTAGGTGGTATTTACAGGGACTGATTGCCTGGCATACACGGATGTGGAGTCAGTTTTCTTAAGTTGTCCCTTTTTAAAAAAGAATGTCTCAGTGAGAAAAACCTTTTGAAAAGCAAATCCTTATGACTAAGCATATGAAAGCCTTTGCTACCTGTAACTTTGGTGATCAGTTTTCATTTGACTGAAGTTTTTCCATATTTATTCACTTAGGAATCGCTAACTTATCATGCACTAAAGGTAATAAAATGAATTAGACACAGGGCCATTGAACTCTTAAAGCTCTTGACATCTAGCTGAAGGTGGCAACTGTATTAGCAGACGACGTTAGCATAGAAGCTCATATTGGGTGCAGCTGGGGCAGAGACGAAATGAGTTTCTCAGGATGTGGGGTAAAGAGGTTAGTTCTACATAAATCCCAAACAGAAGGCAACAAAGATCTTCAGGTGATTGTTCTTTCACTTGATATGCTGATTTATTTTCTCTATCCTGAAAGAAAACCTGACAGAATGCACAGTTTCAGTGTTCACCTCAACGAATTTACTTAACTAATCAAACCATCCATTTTCTAATTTGCATGACATTGTTAACATGACAGAAATGTAAGAAATTGTTTACTTGAAGATAGAAAACACTTCTAAAGAGATGTTCTCTAATGGTCCTGGGGCTGCATAATCAAATTGAATTCTATACTTGTTTGTCTCTGCACATAACTTATTGCAAAAAAAGGTGATTATCCAGTGCTTATTCACTGCTCCATAAGAAAGGAAAAGATTTAAAAAAATCAATTTAATGGCTAATAAGGATTCAGCAAAGTGTATGAGTTTGTCTTATCAGCTAGAAGTCGTCTCCCCATTAGAAAAGCATTTTACATTCCCCATATCTCTTCTCCAGAGCTGGGAAAATGGATTCTCACCTGTGACAGGTCATGGCTAGGACTATCTGTGGAAAGCCCCAGGACAGGTGTGAATGGCTCCGATGTTCAGTTCCAGGTAACGAAAAGGACTCCAGTCCTGGCACAGAATGAACTTTTATGGCAAAAACGTGGATATTATCACAAGTGACAGAGTTCCTAAGCACTAGATTTATAGCTGTAGACAGACATGTAAGCTTTTTCTGGACAATGACTTCTTGGCTAGGAGTGGAGAGCAACAAGTTCAATCCTAATGCTCCCCCATCTCTGGGGAGATCTCTGTCCATGAACGTTACCAGGACCACCACCTCTTGGGCAACTGCTCTAAGGGATGTATGGAATACTGTGCCCGACCACCTACATCTGATGTTGTTTATGTCCTCTGCTTCTTTGTTATTTGGAACACAAACTTATATACTGGCAACCTAAACTAGGTACAAATCATTCTCACCTACTCTGCAACACCAACCAGCTTCTTTGGTCTGGCTCAGCACCTGCTATGGCTCTTATTAAAGTAAAAGTTCCAGCAAATACAAATCAAAACCACAATGAGATACCACCTCGCTAATAGTGGTATCAGAATGGCTAATATTAGCAACTCAGGCAACAACAGATATTGGCAAGGATGTGGGGAAAGAGGATCTCGTTTGCACTGCTGGTGGGAATGCAAACGTGTACCGACACTCTGGAAAAGAGTATGGAGATTCCTCAAAAAATTAAAAATAGAACTACCCTATGACCCAGCAATTACACTACTAGGTATTTATCCAAGGGATACAGGTGTGTTGTTTCAAAGGGGCACATGCACCCCAATGTTTATAGCAGTGCTATCAACGATAGCTGAAGTATGGAAAGAGCCCAAGTGTCCATCGATGGATGAATGGATAAAGAAGATGTGGTATATATATACATGGAGTATTACTCGGCAATCAAAAAGAATGAAATCTTGCCATTTGCAACTACGTGGATGGAACTAGTATTATGCTAAGCAAAGTTAGTCAGAGAAAGACAAATATCATATGACTTCGCTCATATGAGGAATTTAAGATACAAAACAGATGAACATAAGGGAAGAGAAGCAAAAATAATATAAAAATGAGGGGGACAAAACATAAGAGACTCTTAAATATGGAGAACAAACAGAGTGTTGCTGGAGAGGTTGTGGGTGGGGGGATGGGCTAAATGCGTAGGGGGCATTAAGGAAGACACTTGTTGGGATGAACACTGGGTGTTATACATAGGGGATGAATCAGTGGACTCTACTGTAATCATTATTGCAGTATATGCTAACTTACTTGGATGTAAATTAATAAATAAATTTCAAAAAATCATTAAAAAAAAGATTGGGACAGCTGCCTGGCAAGATTGAGACATATCATTTCTGGACTGTTGTCTGAGTAACAGGTATGTATCTATTTATTTAAACATTAAAGTTTGAGGATACTGTTGAAGTAGATTCTAACATCGAAGCCTAAATACTCAAGTTAAATTATTTGTAGAAAATTGTTAATCATTGCCTCATACTATAGTACAAATAAATGTTGTAAGAGTTAAGAGATTAAAAATAAAACCATAAATTGAAACATAAAGCCAAAGAAGTAAAAGTTCCAGCTACTGTCAAACAGGAGACATTTTCTTCAGAGAATTGGATTTTTTTTAACTAAAAAAAATCCTTAAAAAAGACTCAATAGCAAAAACAAAACAAAACCAACCAAACAAACAAAAACAATCCAATTACAAAATAGGCAGAGGAATTGAATAGAGATTTTTCCAAAGAAGACTTACAAATGGCTAATAGGTCATGAAAGAGTACTCCACAACACTAATCATCGCGGAAATGCAAATCAAATCCACAATGAGATATCACCTCATGTTTGTTAGAAGGGCTATCATAAAAACACAAGCAATAGCAAGGTTGGAAGGACGTAGAGGAAAGTGAACCCTGTGCACTGTTGGTGGGAATGTAAATTGGTGCAGCCACTGTGGAAAGCAGTATGGAGGTTCCTCAAAAAATTAAAAATAGAAATACCATATGATTCAGCAATTCCACTTCTGGGTATATATCCAAAAGAAATAAAATCACTATCTCAAAGAGATACCTGCACCCCCATGTTCAATGCAGCATTATTTACAATGGCCAAGACACAGAAAAACAAACTAAGGGTCCACAATGGATGAATGGATAAAGAAAATGTGGAATATTATTTGGTCATAAATGAATTTTTGTCATTCATAATAACATGCATGGACCTTGAAGGCTTCATGCCAAGTGAGGTAAGTCAGATAAAGACTAATAATACTGTATGATATCATGTGTGTCATCTAGAAAACTTGGACTTACAGAAGCAGAGAACAGATTGGTGGTTGCCAGAGACCAGGGGTTGAAGATGGGGGAGACGGGCGAAGGTTGTCCAGATGTACAAACAAACCAACTAAAACAAACCTAACATGTCATAGGAAGGGAAAGGACAGATCCAGCCCTGTGGCAAAAAACTTGGATACCTTTTACCGCTCATTACTTTTTCTCCTGGGCACATAGAATATCCCAGCTTGCCTTGCAGATGAGGCAGCCAAGCAACTAAATTCTGGTCAAACGTACATGAGTGGACATATGTACGTTGTTTTCCTACCCTCTACCCTCTACCTCTTTTTCTCCCCTCACCTGTTGGCTGGATATAGAATGTCTGGAGATAGACTCAGGCTAGCACTATAAGAGAGAAGGAGCCGGGTTCCCTGAGTGGCCACTTGCAGAAAAGATATTCGAAAGAGCCATGGGACCAAGACCAAGAACTCACTCATTTGACCAGTGCATCAGCCAAAACTACAACTTGTATAGTTAAGTCACTAAATTCAAGTCTATTAGGGCAGTTAGCCTACTATGAGTTCTCTAAGCATATGTATGCCTGACTTATTCTCATAAGTATGCTATATACCTTTTCACTGTTTTTCCATTTTTCTTTTCCTTGAAATTTTACCAAAATAATACACTGGAATATACTTATCTTCGATAACAACGTGGCCCCCAGTTAGAAAGACACATTTGTTTTGAATTAATGTTTGATCTTTGTGCGGTGGCTCTCACTGAACACTGCCGAGTAATGCAGGACATCACTGTCAGGAGGGATTTTCGAATGCTGGCACCTTAAATAGCCCCGTTGCACCAGCCTCGTGGGTCAACTAACAGGTACTGAATAGATTTTTGCCACTTCTCAGCTTCTGTCTCCAAGGACGAAATACTTGAAACAGCCTTTTGTTTCCTGGGCCAGTCTGCCCCAAAACATAACATTTTTCCCTCCTGACTGTCTCTTTCTAAGGGGCTCAGAACTGTACTTAAAAAGAGACCGGCTGATGGATTGCCTCCAACACCCTCAGGCTGAGGCTGCTACAGGTGCTGTCTGCTTTTAACCTCATCCTCTCTTCCCAAGTCTGATCCACTAAGAAAAGCAGCCAGACAGTATAATGGGATATCCTATTAATGAGTGCTTATTTATTTATTCATTCATTCATCATTGATTAAGTACCTATCAGGCTCTATGGGGGTACAGAGAAACAAGGGAGCTTGGCTCAGCCTCTACCCTCAAGAGAGCTTACGCTGTTGTAGAAGATGCTGGGTGAAAGACAGACATCTACATGGGCAGTTATGACCCCGTACAAGGTATGTGTACAAGGAAGCTCAAGGTAGGTATTTGTCAGAATTAACTGAGCTGTGCATATGTAAGATTTGTGCACTTTGCTGTATGTAATATAACACATTTTAAAAAGTACTGTTAAAAAGGAAACTAATAAAGCATTTTCTTAAAAATAACATTTGTTATTAGCGTCCCCCTTCCTCTGCTGCAGGGAACACTAACTTTAGATTTGTTTTCATACTGCATTTATTTGAATAGATTTACCTGTTATTTCTGATGTGTAGTTTAGGCCTTTATTTTCCCTTGAAAATCAAGATGTTTACTGATCCTTCATAAACTAACCTACTTCGGGGATATTTATGGCATTCTCATTTCACAGGCATAACGCAAATTAAAACGGTGTTAAAATACTTGGAAAATGTTAACAGGCTATGGAAGCTCTAAATGATAATAGAGCAGATGAGGGAAAACTTGCAAGCAATTTAGCAGTTTTGTGTGCACTTTCCCCCAGGGAGACAAAACTGAGTTTAAGCTCTCAATACAAGAAATTAGCTCTGAGAGGGGCACCTGGGTGACTCAGTCAGTTGAGCATCCAGCTTCAGGTCATGATCTTGTGATTCACGAGTTCGAGGCTTGCATCAGGCTCTGTGCTGATAGCTCAGAGCCTGGAGCCTGCTTCAGATTCTGTATCTCCCTCTTTCTCTCTGCCCCTCCCCCGCTTGTGCTCTATCTCTCTCTCACACACACAAATAAATTAAAAAATATTTTAAAAAATCAGCTCTGAGAATACATTCAAAATCAAAACAGAACAGATGAAACCCCAAAACCCAAAATGCCAAGCAAAAACAAATAAAAGAAGTAGTCTAAAACAAAACTTTGTACACCAAATACTGTAATGAAAAGGGACATAAATAGGACAATTTTTAACGAGAGTATAGGAAAATAACAGATTATCAAATATGACCTTTGAAATGGATATTAAAAGTAGTTTTCAAAAATACACGGTTCTATTTTTTAAGTGTTAAAATCCTGACACAGTAAATCCTGTGAGTAATGTATCGAGTAGGAATGTATTTGGTGATATGAATGTAAGTTTACGAGGCAGACCTTAAAAGTTTCGAAAGTGAGAAGAAGTATAATCAGTCATTCCTTCAGCGGTGACTTTGGAGTTTCAACTCTAACCAAGATCACTTTTTAGTTCACTGTGTTAAATTAAAGGAAGCGTGACCTTTGCTAGAATTTGGCATCCGTCACATATGGGACTGCTATGGAAAATTAACCTGTGCACATCTCAGGAACAGAGTGGTGATTTTTGTGTATTTGCACTTCCCACTAGCCCTTAAAGACTGCCCAGGATGCAGAGTGTGGCCTAAGGCAATGGAGGTACAAATGTTTTCTGCTAGGAGTGACCCACAGGCACTAAGCAACCATTTATTTGCTCTTAAAGAGAACTTGGTTCAACCTTGCATTTTACAGTTGAGGAAACAGAGACCCAAAGAGTATGTTGCTCTTGCCCAACATAACCATCATTTTCAGCTTTATCATCATCTTGAATTTACTGTGCCCTCTCCATGCGCTGGCCACTGAGCTATACACACCTTGTACCATAACCTCTTACAATCGTAGGTGCTATTTTCACCCTTATTTATAAATGAGGAAACGGAATGCTCAATGCAGTTGTATACCATGCTCAGGGTCACACAGGTTAAATAAAAATCTTAGGTTCCTTCTTCAGAGACAGCATTCTTTTTTTTTTTTTTTCTTTTTTTTAACAGCATGTATTTTTATTGAGAGACAGAGAAAGACAGAGCACAAGCTGGGGAGGGGCAGAGAGAGAAGGAGACACAGAATCTGAAACAGGCTCCAGGCTCTAAGTTGTCAGCATAGCACGAACCACGAGATCATGGCCTGAGCCAAAGTCTGATGCCTAATGGACTAAGGCGCCCAGGTGCCCCCGAGCCAGCATTCTTAATCACTGTACCATACCACCTACTGGTTGTGCTGTCATAGTTAGAACTTAGGGCTCAGGACTACCAAGCAGTCAGTACAGTTGGTACACAATTTGTCACATTTTAGGCATTCAAAGATACTGTGGAGCAAATGAATAACTGAAAACTATATGCACAAAACATAACACTATGTCTTCACAAATTTATCCGCAACAAATTTTCACCAATACATTTGAAAGAGGCTTCATCCATACGGTTAGTTAGACATGCTTTATTTCCATTCAAAATGACTTCTATGTTTTAATCACTATTTTAACAGAAAATAAAAGATACTTCAGAGAGAGAGAGTGTGCCTTAACTTCCATAAATTGTGTCCTGAGAATATGGCAATAATATATGAGCATATATTGAAGAAAACAAGAATAAATATAAACAGAAAAGAAATAATTAATGATAAAATTGAAACTATTAGTTTTTTAAAGAATTAATGTAACATCAACTTTTTGAAATTTCTAATAAAAAGATGGCTATGTAGTATATAGTGATATGTATATACACATACCTATATTTCCCTAAAGGAGCATTGGTTTAAATGTCAATATACTGTCTTCTGATACTTTTTATTGAAGCTCCAGTGTCATCTACCAAGTATTGAACAAAAATGCCAGCAAGGCAAGCAAGAATCCATTTTAATCTACCATAATCATATGTTTCAGATTTTCTAAAAAATACAAATGTATTTTATTATTTTAAAAAATAACTTTTAATGTTTATTTATTTTTGACAGAGAGAGAGAGAGTCAAAGCAAGAGCAGGAGAGGGGCAGAGAGAGAGGGAGACACAGAATTCTAAGCAGGCTCCAGGCTCCGAGCTGTCAGCACAGAACCAGATATAGGACTTGAACTCACAAACAGTGAGATCATGACCTGAGCCAAAGTCAGATGCTTAACCAACTGAGCCACCCAGGTGCCCCAGAATATACGAATTTAAAGTATAGGTTCTGCCCACACTCTTTATTGCAAAATACACTATTTCCCCATTTTGATACCAACCTGTTCTGTCCTAGACTTTCTTTTCAAGCCAAAAAATATATCGATATATTCAATATCAATTTATTCAACAAATATTTCCTGGCTACCCATTATGTGCCAGTCCCCTAGGATAAAGGAGGGGGCATTAGTCCTATTTTTGCATTCAGAAAAATAAGCGCCATGTCAACGTGGTGGTGAATCATACGTTCAAGTTCAGTTGACCTTTAAAAAAGGCTAACACTGTCTTTTTGCCAGATGTGTGATTGCCTGGGAAACTTTTGTAATAAAGAGTCTAAATAGGTTTTTGCTTTTCATTTAAATTCTTCATAGAATTTCAGATAGCAGAGAGCTTTTTTTCATTAAAGATGAAAAATTTTAAATTATTATGAGTTAAAACAGACATCATCTCTTATAAAAGAACTAATCTATGGATATTTGGATTTTAGGGGCAAAATCATATAATTCCTATGAGATATTACAGTGAAATGTGTTTTTTGAATTCATTGTGTAATATTTTTTACCCCTGCTCAACCTTCCTAATAACTTCTGTGATTTTGTAAAATATCCACTCATTGTATAAAATATGAACTGAATGTCCATCAAAACAGGAATAGATGAGTAAATTATCACAGATACATACAATAGAACAATATGCATCAGCTAAAGAAAATAAGCCACATTTTCAGGGATTAACTGAAAAAAAAAAAGAATCTTAAACACATAATATTGAGGACAGTATGAGTATATAATGCGATGCCAATTTTTGTCCTTTCTTGTCCTAGTATTTTATTTGTTAAACAGTAATCTTTAAAAATAAATCCAGAAGAAAAGCAACAGTCAAAAGCAGGAGATCTGCAGAGTGGATGGGAAATGACCATAAGCCAGGGCGCAGGAGAAGTTCCTGCTTTGTTCTGCGGAGCCAGGGGGCTACATTTCTTCCTCCTGACAAATGTGCTCACATTTCTTCCTCCTGACAAACGTCTCAAACAGCTTAGATGGGAGGCTGAACGCCATGACTGGTCTTAACTTTTCCTGTTCAGCCATTTTTCTTGATCTTGCTCTCTGACTCCATACATTCTAGAAGGCTCAATGGACTTGTGATAAACTTCCAGACCAAAGGGAAATTTCTTGCTCATTGTTTGCCTGAAATCTTGGCTTGTGTTCATCTTATTAAACAAAAAACATGCTCCCCACACACCCACAAGTTCAACTACTAAAACTCCTTTAAAGATCTTTGCCATCGGTTCCATAACGCGGGCCGAGTGGCGACAAGGGAGAACTGCATTGCTGTTTACGATGCTATACCTGAGGCGCTTATATCTGATACCATTTCTATAAAACTCTAAGCCATATGTAACAATATCATATAGTACTAAATAGATGTTCGTGGTAAAAATATAAAAATCTGTGTGGATCGATAACAAGTTTGGAATAGTGGAGATGGAGAGAAAAGACTAGAAATGAGATCGAAGAAGAGTACCCAAGGGAGGAAGATGTCAAATGTATCTGTACCACGGACCAACAATTAACGTCTAGGGGACCAACAATCACACTGACAGGTGATTCTAGGGGTCCAGTGCTGATGCCCTTGGGTCCAATGTCAGAAAGTGGCTGTTTCCTATCGTTTAATTTTTTCAGTTGTTTAAGGTAGGAAAGTCGCTCCTGACCTTATTTCCTTGTGATTTGAAGTACAAATCTTATTTAATTCTGAAAAATAACCAAGAAAAAAGAGAAAAGAAAAGTAAAAATAAGAAAAGAAAAGCCTCTGAAATCGGCATAGTAAAATGTTGTGAAGAGCTGGCACTTCGACCTTCCAGTTCTGAGATGTTTATTATACTATATTTTATACTTTTCTGTGTATTTGGGCTGTGTCACAATTTAAAAAGTAAATCATATGAAATTAGAAATAACAGAATACTTAAAAAAAATTCTGACAAGCCAAAAGGAGAGGGGCAATTTTTATTCTACCACCATGATTCTACCACCCAGAAACAGCCGCCTCTACATTTTGGTGTGTATTTACTAGTCCGATGTGTGGGAAATAAGACAATACTTTTTGTTACAATTTTAAAAAAATTATATAAGCCTATTTTCAGAATATTAAGTATGCATCCTCACATCTTTCCTGAATGACATTTCATGGTATTCCTGTAAAATGTTATATTTAATCAATCCTCGCTTCCTGGAAATACAGGCTATTTCAATTTTCATAATTTTAAATAACGTTTTAATGAATGTTCTTCTACATGTATTTTCCATACGCAACCATAACTTCCTTAAAATATAGTTTTGTAAGTAAAGTCTCTGGGCTCAAACTATACACAGAGTTTTAGGTTTAAAGCAGAGTTTTGAAATTGTTTTCCAAAAAGATATTAAGTTATATCAACATGAGAGAGCCTATATCCTCAGAGTAGCGTTTTTATTTTAAAAATCTTTAATAGTTACATAATATGGAATTTTGTCCTTTTCACTATCTGAAATTTCTTTTTCATACCTTTGCCTATGTCTTAGCCAGACATTCGTCTTTTTTCCTATAGTTCTATAAGATTTCTTTATTAAATACATTCACTTTTTTATGCGTTTTGAATATTTCCTCAATATGTTTTGCCTTTCCTTTTAGTTTAGTGTTTTAAATGTCCTGAAATATATAAGTTAAATCTATCAATATTTCCCTTTATGTTTTCTGCTTATATGTATAGTCATTTATGTAATCTTTAACATTTCCGTTTCACTTTCCATTTGGATATTCAACACATATGGAGTTTATTTTAGTATATTGGGGCATATGGTGCTAGGAATCTAATTCTATTTTATTATGGATTATTACAAATAGTTGATCAGCTGTCTCAAAGGCATTCATTGAATAATCCAGACTTAACTTGCTAACTTGAATTTTTTTCAATACTTGATTCTCTTATATCCTGTTTGTGAATTTTCTATTCTCTTGCCATAGTCAAGTAAGTTATTTTTTTTTCATGAAAAGATACATTTCTAGTACATTTTTGAAAGACCTTTAAGAATTGAGTTTTTCTACAGTGAACATTGTGTTAAACTTTTTTTAAATTTTTTAAATATTTAATTGTGTGAGAGAGAAAGAGACAGACACAGAATGCAAGTGGGGGAGGGGCCGAGAGAAAGGGAGACAGAGAATCCAAAGTAGGTTCCAGGCTCTTAGGTGTCAGCACAGAGCCTGATGTGGGAATTGAACCCTCAACTGTGAGATCATGACCCGACCTAAAGTCAGATGCCCAACCAACTGAGCCACCCAGGCACCCCCATTGTGTTAAACTTTTTAATGCAATCGACATAACTTGAAATACTGCCTTTTCTTATTTTCACTGCTCTTGGAATTCTAGTTTACTTACCTAGAGAAGACAAAAAATACTGAGGCACAATCTATCGATCCCTGACATTTGGAATCATTCTAATCAAAATGAAAATCCCAGGAAATGGAACTTATAATCACAATAATTACAATATATCAAGCACAAAGACTTAGACAATACCGATCCTTCATTGGCTAAAATGTTAATAACAGGAAACTGCAAAGCTGGGCTAGCTTGTTATCCTTGCTGAAGTTACTGCGTGTTACCATCCACCTGACTGAAATCTCAGTTTTATACCTCTCTGTCTTGTGCCTTCTTTGGGTCAGCAGAAAGGATGAAAATTCAAAGGACATGATCCAAAGCTTCTTACTCTTATCCTCGTTCTCTCCTATGGAATATAAGTACTTGAATTTCTTACATTCTGCCTTCTCAAATTACACAAATTCACAGTTATTGCCATGAAAGAGGGAATGTACATAAGGCATTTAATTTATATCCCAAATATTGTCGTTTTAAACAGATAGTCAATATAAAATATTATCAATAAGATATACATACTCTTTTTTTTCTTACTAAGTCTTTGAAATCTGGCGTGTATTTTACACTTCTCAGAACATCTTAATTGGACAAACCACACTGCAAGCACTCCGTAGCCACATGTGGCTAGTGTTTACTACATTGGAAGAGCAGCTTTAGTCCAAGCTGTGACCATCTCTTTTTTTTGTGGTGTCCTGTTAATGGGCCTCACACATGCCTACTTGGTTTCCTTTCAGTTCATTCTTCATGAGCAGCCATAGTAATATTTTTTCAATGCAAATCTGTTTTAGGATTGCAAGCTACAATTGTTTAGTGACTTCCCATTTTTTCTTTTTCGCTAGAATTTGAAAGTCCCAACATAACCTATAACACCCTCTTTGATCTGACTGCATTTGATAATCTCCAGTTTGTGTAATGTACAAAGCTTCTTCCCATTCACAGCCTTTATACAAGCTTGAAATATTTTTGTTCCTATCATCTTTACAGCTTAAGTGCCATCTACTTAGAGAAATCTTCCTTGACATCCATTTCCTCTTGTTTCTCCCAAGATTCCAATTACATAGTCTTACTATACACAATACTTTTACGTCATGGCAAAAATTATTTGTGTTAATATCTGTTCAAGATAGGCCTCCAATTTGGGACCACTAGTGCTCTGGTTCATCTTTATATCTCCCCACCAAGCATAGTGCTTTGTACTGAATAAATAGAGGTTAAATGTATAAATTTGACCTTCTTAGCATTGTTCACTTGAGAAAAAAGCTGACATTACCAAGATGGGCTTAGACCAATCGTGATTCAAATCCCCAGGCTAGAAGAGGGACTCTCATCCTTGAGCACAAAGATACCTCATCCTTGAACAAAATTAATATTCCTTGAACGAGAAAATAAGAAGAGGTGGCTATTGGGTATACTAGCGACGCTGTCTACCAGAAATTTCCAGTTTATCATCGTGATAGACTGTTCACCTACTTTGGCTTACAGCAGCCCAAGAAAAGCAAGGCTCAGCCATCTGGAGATAAATTTGTGGATGGAGGAGTTTTATTTTGTTTTTCACTATAAAAATAAAGAGGAAGAAACACACTGTATTAGTCAGGTTCTGCAGAGAAACAGAACCAATAGGATATATATAGCTATATATACATAGGAGAAGATTTATTATAGGAATTGGCTCGCGCGATTATGGAGGCCGAGAAGTCCCACAGTCTGCTGTCTGCAAGCTGGAGAACGAGGAAAGCTGATAATATAATTCAGTTCAAGTCCAAAGGCCTGAGAATGAGGAGCTGCTATGTCCAAGGACGAGAGAAGATGGGGATTGCAGCTCAAGAACAAAGAAAGAGAATTTCTCTTTTCTCTGCCTTTTTGTACTGTTAGAGCCTTCAATGATTGATGATACCCACTTATACTGGTGAGGGGAGATTTCAGTCTACTAACTCAGATGCTAATTGTTTTGGGAAATACCTTCGCAGACACACCCAGAATTAATGTTTTATGAGCTCCCTGAGCATCGCCTGATCCACTCGGGTTGACAGATGAAGTTAACCATGACACATACACTATTAACCAACATTCACAAACATTTTCCTTCGTCATCACATTTGGTCCTCCCAATAATTCTGGACAACCTCATTAAGCTGGTGTTATTACTTACCATCTTTTGTAATTTACGAAGGAGAAATAGCAAACAAAAAAGGTTAAGAGACTTGTCCAAGGGTACTCAGAAGTCACGTAATGACTCGGACAGGGATATATGTGTTTTTTTTTTATTAATGGACATATGCTTTTTATTATGGTGATGATTTTTTAATGTTTATTTATTTATTTTGGGAGAGAGAGTGCAAGTGGGGTAGGGATAGAGACAGATGGAGAGAGACAATCCCAGGCAGAGTCTGTACTGTCAGCACAGAGCCTGATGCGGGGCTAGATCTAATGAACGGTGAGATCACGACCTGAGTTGAAATCAAGAGTCAGATGCTTTACCGACTGAGCCACCTAGGCACCCCTGCTTTTTATTATTATTAAGAGTATTTTTTAGAGAAGTTTTAGGTTCACTTAAAAATTGAGGGGGAAGTACAAAGATTTACCATATGCCCCCTATCCCCACATATGCATAGGCTCCCTCGTTATCATCATCCCCCACCAGAATAGTACGTTTATTATAACTGATGAACCTACATGGATATCTCATTAGCACCCATAGTCCATAGTTTCTGTTAGGGTTCATTCTTCATGTTGGTGTCTTTATTCCCAAATTCAAATTCTTTTCCTGACAGTATGGTTTCTCGATATGAACCTCGCCTGGGAATGTGTTAGGGAAAGGAAATTCTTGGACTCCACTCCAGACCTAATGAATCAGAATCTCTGAGAGTCTAGCCTAGCAACCTGTGCCTATTAAGCTCTCCAGGGGACTCTGATGCTCCTAAAGAATGAGAGCCATGACAGTACATCCTACTACCCACACTGCTTTTGCCTAAATGGATCAATTGTTTTCTAGTTGTTTTATGATTTGGCAGAAAAATACTACGTTTGCACTCAGGTGTATCATACAAAGTCATTTTTACCTACTTCCAAACTCGAACGGCTCTTGGATTTAGGGACCTATCCATTGGGCCCCATTTTCAAGGTTTCATACTTGAATCAAATGAATGGTGGCCAGTTACTCCCTATACACAGCCTGATTTGTATTTCTTTTTCTTTTTAATTTTTAAATATTTATTTATTTTTGAGAGAGAGAGAGACAGAGTGGGAGTGGGGGAGGGGCAGAGAGAGAGGGAGATACAGAATCTGAAGCAGGCTCCAGGCTCTGAGCTGTCAGCACAGAGCCTGATGTGGGACTTGGACTCACAGACCAGGAGATGATGACCTGAGCCGAAGTTCAATGCCTGACCGAATGAGCCACCCGGGTGTTCCAGCCTGAGTTGTATTTCTATGTGAGCGAGCAAAGCAAGTGACGGAAAGTCTGCATCTCATAGACCTTATTTTCTTTTACTTAACAATGAATTACAGTGATTTCTCTCCTCTGTCAAAATGAAAGCCCTTTACCCTCCACTTCTCATATACTTCCATGATCCAACCTTCTTACCACAGAACCTGCAGTATTTCTCCTTCTTAAGAAAACAAAAACCCAAAAACATTTCAGTGACTAATAATCGTCTCTGACAAAGATGCCCTAATTCCAGCACAAGATAAATTTGTCTTCTTTCAACTTTGCCCTTGTCTTTTGCTACGTTATCAGCACTACAATAATTCTAACCCATAAATCAGGGGCTTATGCCCTGCATAATGCCTATTCTCCACATTTCTGGCATATTTGTGAGAATAAAAGAAATCGCAGACCCAAGGTCAATTTCTGTCCTAACTGATATATTGGCCAAGTCTGTCTCTCTCTCTCCCAGCTTTGGAGCCCTAGTGTTCCTTGTCAGTATCTGCCTGACCATAATGGTTATCCACAGGCTTTTCCTGCTGCTTAATTTTCTCCAAGTTCTACACAATCACACTTTACCAGATTGTCTCCCCAGTAACACATCTTATATTTTTAACCTATTTAAATGACCTCCACACGATAAAAAGTATTGGGCTAACTTTGAGGTCAGGCCAACCGTATATAGCTGATGACCTTGAGCAAGGTACTTCAGGTCGGTGTCTCCTCTGTGAGATGGGTATACGCAGTGGTTCTCAAATTCTAGGGTACATTAGAATTACCAGGAGAGTTTGCAAAAGGTCCAACGTTATGCTGATGTTGCTCATCTAGAGACCACACTTTGAGAACCACTGAAACAGTGTTATTAGGATCAGAAGTACTATTTGTAAAATGCCCAGTTCAAAGTAACCACTTAATGAATGTTAGTTAGTCTCTTGTCCTCCACCTCTGTTCCACATGGAAATAGGTGATAAAAATGAATTAATGACATTGGATTTGAATGGAATTGAGCTAAATGCAATTATCCCTGGGCAAAGCCTTTCTGGAAGCAAACCAAAAGAGATATTTCTGTGAAAATAAACTAAAGAATGTATTTTAGGCAAACGAATCTTTAGAAGCTACTGATAAATATTGGCAAAGGCATCAAAGGGAATTTCGACGCAATTTTAGAGGACAATTTGGTAGTATCTGCCAAAATGTGAGATGTGCATAAATTTTGACCCAGCCTTTCACTTCTAGAAATATGTCCTTCAGAAATACATACGGATGCACAGGACTATAGTGCAATATATTTGCATAGCAGCTCCTAAACTCAAGCATGTAAGAAATGTAATTTTTTTTTGTGTGTGTGTAAGTCAACTTGATTTATACTTCAAGCCCATTGCACCAGGTGGCAAAAATAAATCCCATTCATTTCATGATTCATTTCCTGACATTTTTCTGGAGTTGTATCTGAGAACCAGGGACATGAGCAGAGCAGACCAGAGGCATTGGGGGTATGTGCAGATAGTCGATCTTCTGTCAAAGTCCATCCACGTTGTCATCTCCTGACTTGGCCATCATTCTGTTGGTACTTGATAGATTTTATGTATAGATTCCTGCTACCTTATTCATGATTTCCTCCTTGAAGCCCCATCCTTCCCACTGCTTTTATTACCCCCATACCATCCCAGATGCTATGAAGACTGAGACCCTTACTCTTTTGATGCCACTCTTAGATGCTTGGTATCACTTTAATGTCTCTATGTCGTGTAAATTCTGAGGTTGCCTAGGGCTCTAATCAACTATATATCTTCTTATTTTAGTCCTACAAATACAGTAAATCAATAAAGTTTAATGGCTAATTTTGAAAGTGTCACAGATTGCCATTTGAAACCTTGTGTTATTTCAGTTTTTATCAAATACCGAGGAATAGAAAATAGCCCTTTTGATGGTAAAAATCTTGTTTTCAAGACAAGTCCCAGATGTAAGCCACTCCTTAATCAGTGACTCAGTGATTATAACTTAGCAACATGCAAGTCTGTGTTAGCTATATATAGCTCTATTTTTGTATGCATTGAAATGAGCCTCTGATGGTCAAAATAGTTTTGTATTTTCAAAATGATAGCAGCTGTTTATCCTTAATTTTGAGAATAATTTGGGGAGTAATGTACTTTACTTTTTACCCAAAAGACAGGAATGACTTCACTGTTTAGATACAGAGAGAAATATGTTAAATCATTCAACCAATGCTGCTTGGAATAGACTTCTTTAAAGCATATTTTGATTGTGTAACTGTTCTGAACTAAACTTGGCTTGCAAAGTCTCTGGGTGTTACATAACTTCTGAGAAAATACAAAAGTAAGAAAAAAAGAATTAAACAAAAGACAATTAGGTTGAGGGATTTCAGCATACTTTTTTTTTTTTTTTAAGTGCTAGGTGTTGTAATACAAAGATAGACAAAACATAGCTCCTGTCAACGAAAGCTCAGACTATGTGGGGAGAAAATCAAGTAATAGAGTAAAATCAGGTAATAGAATCAAGTTCCATCAGACAATAAATACAAAGTACAAAGACAGAGAGCATATACCCTATCTGAAGAAAGGCTTCACGGTGAAGGTAACATTTAATCTGTAGTGGAGATGGATAGAAGCATATTCAAGAAGCAGGCACAGAATATACCAGGAGAAAAAAATTCCTATTCATTAGACTGCAAGCTCTGTGATATGAGGAAGAATGTCTGATTTACCTACTATATCCTTAATGCCTAGAAGAGTGATTGGTGCATAAGAGGTAGTCAATATACATTTGTTGAATGAGCGAAAACATGATTTCAGACAAAGGTAAGTAGTTCCAGCTTGTCCTATCTGGTTAAAGCACAGAAAAATTGGGGTTAACAGATGAGAGAGGCTAGAAAGGTAGGTAAAGACCAAATGCCCTGACTTTGACCTTTTAAGGAATTAGGATTTTGTATTAAAGTCAATGGGAAATGATTAATAGCATTTGAGTAGGGCAGCAACACAGGTAAGAATGTGTAGCATATTGGGACTAGGGCTAAGTGCTTGGGAATAGGGCTCATAAGTGAAGACCAGTGCGAACTACTTCATATTATAAATAAAACAGTCATTTACTGAGGCAACAGGCTTTACCTTGACCTCCCTTGACCATCACCCTTCTTCCCACAAACACATACAAGCAACACTGGGAACAAAGAAAAGAGAGAGTGTAGCCTTCTTGGTGATAAGGGATGGCCTTCTGTTGGCCAGGATGCCTGGACAACCCTAGAGCCTCTACCCCCTCCTCTAACATCCATGCCCCTTCTCTGGAAACCATGAGAATCAAAGCAGTCCTCTTTTGGACTTAGGGATGATGATCTTCTTTCTTCCCTTTCACTTTTCTCACAGGCAAATTATAAAATAGTCCTTTTGACTAAGCAAAATTGGTAGGCAAGCCTTTTGCTTTCACACATTTCTAGACTAGAAGAGCCTAGCTTCCATGTTTCAGTTCAAGAGTCACCTTCAGGGTATACCCACCAACCTTTCCCAGTGATTTACCATGCTCTGGACTGCACTCTGATGCTCTACCAGTGCAGTCCCCAGATCCTATAGCTGATCAAGCATCCAGCCAGGGATAGAAGCAAAATGCTTATCTCCATTTCTTGCAAGGTCTCTCAAGCTCTCCTTCCCCAACCCTAACCTCCAACCCTCATCACTTGGCTTATCAGGGTGGGTGGAATGTGAACACGGGAAGGACGGGGGGAAAGCTTCTATCCATAAACGTTGCCCTTGGGAGTGCATTGTTTGGTTGAATTTGGGATTGTGGAAGGAATAGGTCCCCCACCTTTCACTTTAGGAAGTTGTTTATCCCAATTTCTGGCTGTTCTCTCTGGGATGTGGGACTGACTTCTTAGCACTTCTTGTCCTTATTTTTAGGTCCTAGAAGCCAGTTTCAGGGCAACAGGAAAAGTCTCATTCAACACTCAACACTGGTTCCCAAGAGAAATATAATGTAAGCCACATATGCAAGTCTAAATTTTTCTAGTAGCCACATTAAGAATATAAAATGAAACAATTAAAATTAATTTTAGAATACGCTTCAAGATATATTTCAACATGTGATCAATATAAAAAAATTATTACAGATTATTTTTATCCTGTCTTCAAAACCTAGTATTAGTTTTAAAATTACAGTACATCTCACTTGGCTCCAGACTCATTTCAAGTGCCCACAAGACATTTTAGACAAAGCCATTTATTTATTGTAGATTGTCACGGAATAAGTCCCACTTCCAATTAGGCACATATTCGTGTCTTAGACAGTTGAGTAAAAGAGAAGATGCCTAATGCAGGTCTTCTTCCTGCTCCACAGGCTTGGAGATACCACCTCTTAACATGTCCTTCCTTACTAAACAATTACTTAGAAACTCAGTTGTTTTCAAATATCTGAAAGAGTATTTTTTTTTCTAATTCAGCTCACTGCCTAATTAGATAGAGGCGAACTTCTAGAATAACTTTTCTTTGACCTTTGTATCACAATTTTTAAAAAAATCGATGCAATTTGTTATCTCTTACAACACAAATCAAGCTTTTCTTCCACATCGAGCTTTGCAGATGGATCCATCTGCTTCCGACGGCCTCGTATCTGAACACAGGCTGAATATGCTGCCATCAGCTTGGGTTCAGATCTATTTCTTCAGACCGAGCAGGAAAGAATCAAGAATCAAGAGTAAAACTGCACTCATTACCTCTTAAACTTATTTAGTTATATTTTGTTGTTGGCTTGGCGAGTTGCCTCATTCCACAGAGACTTTACGAGTTGCTTCTGTCTTACTTTTGAAGGTGAGAACTGTGATCTAATCTGTATTCTGTGTGTTAGTTAGCACACTGAAGGTGCCCAATAAATATTAAACAGGAAGGTTTTATTGAATCACTTTGTACCATACACTTCCTAGTGCATCCATTGTGCCAGCTTCCAGTACAGAACCATTATAAAAAGAAGGGTGGTTGGATAGATTAATAAGTGAATTCACTTGATAGTGGGCTGCCAAAATTTTGCTACCTGTAATGAAATCATATTTCTTGGTCCTCTCCCATGAATCACAAGGAGAACAGTCTCACTTACATTAAGACAAAGACTAAATTTGAACAAATATAGAGTAAGCTCTCTGTCTCTCAAAAATTTAAAGCAGAGGTTAAAGCCCAATAAACTTCGTTTCCATCAACTCATAAAACCAGAACCTCCACAATGACCTGCCAGCAACTCACCATCAAAACATTTTAACAATGTCAGGATATATGTTAGTCATAATATTGACTCCGAATTATTCAAAACTGAATTATATTCAGTACAGTTTTAATGCTAAAAATGTTTTATTCCTTCAGAGCTATTAATTTACTAAACTCGTTGACGTTAAAAGATTCTACAGAGCACCTCTTATGCTCTAGGCTTTGTTTCCAAGGTCTGGAAAGCATAAAAAATCTTGCTTTAATGGAATGCACATGCTATTGGAATATTTAATTCGATAGGTACTCAATCAAAATATTTAAAACATTTAATCAAATCAACCATTTTTATTCGGTTCACACAATCAATGATTTTAATTCATCCCTACTGAACAGCAAATCCACAAGTTAGGTGGTAGGACTAGGTTAAGAGGCAAGATTATTTGATACAAAATCTATGTTCTTTTCACAGGACTGTGACGAGTGCTTGTCTTTCTATGCAACTTGTTCAGGCTTAGGTTAGGAAAGCTACAAGGTATCTTACAACTCTAGAACATTTTTTCCCCTAGTTCTTTTTTTTTTTTTTAATGTTTATTTATTTTTGAGAGAGAGACAGAGAGAATCTGAAGCAGGCTCTAGGCACTGAGCTGTCAGCACAGAGCCTGATGCGTGGCTCAAACTCACAAATCGTGAGATCATGATCTGAGCCCAGCCGAAGCTGGACGCTTCATCGACTGAGCCACCCAGGCGCCCCTCTCCCTAGTTCTGTAATAGATATTGTAATCCAAATATATCTCAAGAAAATTGGGTTTCAGTTTGAAAATGAGGATAATAAGACTAAAAATAATTCTGAGAAAGCCATCCATTCCTAAAGGGTTTTTACAAGAAAAGCTTATGAAAAACTTGAACATAAATATGCAGTAAGAGGGCACTTGGGTGGCTCAGTCAGTTGAGAGGCCAACTCTTGATTTCGGCTCAGGTCATGATCCCAGGGTCGTGAGATCCAGCCCTGAATTTGTCTCCGTGCTGTGCATGGAGCTTGCATGGAATTCTCTCTCTGTCTGTCTCTCTTTGTCTCTCTTTCTCTCTCTCCCCCTCCTGCCCCTCTGCCCTACGTGCTCTCTTTACCTCTCTCAAAATAAAAACAAAATTTTAATTTAAAAAATTCAGTGTAATCATGTACTTAGAGATCTGATTAACATGACAGAAATTATACTATAAACTGGAACCATTCCACTTTATGTCCAATTATATTAACCTCTACTCTTTCAGAATTGTTCTGCAGATGTGGTTCTCAGGCTAAGATCTGATTGTATCCCTATAAAACAAATAGGTGTATTATGAATTCCCTTTGATCTCCTCAAATAATACGACTTTCTCCCTTCCCAGAAAGCCTCTCACAGTCAAACTATTTCACACTACTCTTGAATGCCTATTACAAATACATTTGTGTCTTAAAAGGTTAGCTTAAAAGATGGAAAAGAGGGAAGGTAATGTAGGAGGCAAAAAAGAGGTTGGGAGAGACAATCTCTTAAATAATTGGAGACCATTCAATTATTTAGAAAATTACTTGCTCTAAAAATTCTCAAAATAATTTCGTTGTTCCAGATTGACTGTCTTATGTAAATAAAAGCAAATTTCTTTTTTTAAAATGTTTTATTTATTTTTGCGAGAGAGAGAGAGACAGAGCATGAGCAGAGGAGGGGCAGAGAGAGAGGGAGACACAGAATCTGAAGCAGGTTCTAGGCTCTGAGATGTCAGCACGGAGCCCCATGTGGGGCTCAAACTTACGAACTGTAACATCATGACCTGAGCCAAAGTCAGATGCTTAACCGACTGAGCCACCCAGGTGCCCCAATAAAGCTAATTTCTAAAATTTGTCTTTGAATTTTGTATCACGGCTTTAAAAAATTAAATAAACCTATTATCTCTCAAGCCACCAATCAAGTTTTGCTGACTGAGGTAAGTCAAGGCATCCCACAAAGGATGGAAACCCTCAAGACCACAACATTCCGAGCTCCTGGACAATCTTCTTAGTGCCACTCTGTGCTATAACTGCTCTCTGAATCTTTGGTTTCTTAAAGAGCCTGTTGGTATCTCAAAATCAACGTGATACTTTTCGGTTGCCTTTCTGAACTTCTCTTGATTTCATATATTCCAATAGCATATATTAAACCATTTTCTGTGCCAGATGCTATTTCACAGCGATGCAAACATGAATGTCATCGTACCTGCTCTCAATTTATTGAGAGTCTAGAAAAGTGAAATACAAGGACAAAAATGAAGTAGTGTAGTGATAGAGACATGTATGCTCTAATGCAAGCATCACGAAAGAGTTCCCAGTCTAGACTGAGGATTCAGTGGGAAGGTTTCCTGGTGTACATGATGCTCAAGAGAATCTGAAAGTGACTGGGATTCCTTAGGGAGGCGTGTAGGCAAGTCGCCTCTGCTCCTTTCTGAAATATATACCCATCATGAAACTCATTGATATATCCATATGCATCATACCTCTCATATATAGTGAGTTCTATAAACCAGGCCCATATCTGGCACAAACTTCTCTCTTACACGGGGTCTAGAATCATATATTTGAGACAAAAACTCTCAGTCAAGCGGTCCGATTCTGCAATACACAGGTGATCTGGGATGAAGAGAGGTATAAGCCCAGTGTAAAAGTTTATATTAATGACATCAGAAATACATCTTATAGGACTTGACATTTTTCCATATTGAAGCAGATATAAGACCTTTGAAGGTCTTTTAAGAAATAACTGAGTAACTCTCAATTTTCATTTGCTTACTGAATCAAGGGCCATTAAATAACCCTACGGGAGTCATTTACATTTTGTTCAGCCTACACTTTTGTCAACCCTCACATTAGACCAGGGTAGACAGCATAAGCGAATATTGAATGGTGCTGAGAAGGTAACTTTTCATACCATGTATCCAAAAGATAGCACTGAAAATCAATGCAAGACAAAGCAATTTCAACCCGAAGAGATGGATTGAACTGTAGCTTCCTCATCTGTCTGCTCCCACCTCCTCGTTCAGTCGCAAGATTCATACCAGGATACCAACACGCGTGTTTGTGTTTGAGTGTAAACACACAGGCGCAGACACACACAGACATGCACACATGCACAATTCTGGTAAATTACAGTCCTAAATGCCTATAGCAATCATCTCTCATTAATATATTATATTCAAATGCTTCTTTATTACTTTTCTGTATTTCCTGTTTTCATTTTTTGCAACGCATGTGGATTACATTGATCATCAGAGAATCTATTGTGCTAGTAAAGTCCTCATCTCGACTTTCTTCATTCTCTGTGTGTGATGCATGTGCTGGTACGGTCTGCAGGTTCTCTCCATCCCCAGCCCCACGACGTGGACCCTGGTCTCTAACCAGTGTATTTGTCACAAGCAGGACATCCTCATGACAAATTTAAGCTAGACTAGGAAGATGATACTTGAAATTAGAAGTATGGAAAAGGCATTTTGTAGTTTGTTTGCACACAAGTGCTGACTGGTATCTAATTTTTTATTTCCATGTTCGTATGCACTGAAAAGCCTGGCTTTATCTATGTGGATTGTCCAAGTCACATATGCTGTATGTAGGCTTCTTAACTCTTGAAGCAAGCAATGGGTTTTACTTTCTTGGACCTTCAAGCTACACAATACAACCATCATACAATATTCAGTTTTCTCTATTTTGTGGACGTTACTTGAGGATGTAACGTCCATTGAGAGGGGCCATGTTTTTCCCTTTTGTAACTCCAGAGATGAGACAATAGCTGGTTAAACATAACACCCCACTCACTTCTTCGCTTCCTCAGTATCACAGTGAGAAAGCTGAGTGCCCCGGGGAATTCAAAAATATCACATTTAAAAAAGATACTTTTTGAATTCCTTTTAAAAATGGCCTCAGGAGACGTGTATATATAATAGGTATTTAGAAATATTGCTCATGTGAATAGATTATCGATCTATACTTCATCATACACAAAATGATGATGAAAGTATATGTTATTATTGTTGGAATCATGCCACAGAAATATAATAGACTGTGTCTAAATCAAAGGTAGCAACATAAGAAAACAACAAAAAAAATTGCTTCTTGAGCAGCTAATTTCAGTATTTTAGTAAGCCTTGGCTTGCTTACAAAGGATTGTTTCCTTTGGGAGAAGAGAGATGGACACATTGCATATTTGACAGGTCGTTGTGTAGGAAACACAAGTGTGGAGTGTGAGGTGGTGTTTCCTAATGAATTGAAAATATGATGCTAAGACATTTTCTAAGATGAAAACTAACTAGTTCGGGGCTCTGAAAAGGATAAACTCATCACCTCTGTACAACTCAGAAGGTGAGCCTTCATGTGGGTACGGAGATGTGGGCAAACCAAGGCTCAACTCTGCCAGTGGAATGGGGCAGAAGTGAAGGTCGGGCTGGTGCCCAGTGGGCGTTTGGGCAAGGAGCCACCTGCACTACTGCATCAGTGCCTTCCCTGCAGCTGCCCCTAGCCCCACCCAGCACCATCAGCCTGCTGAGAACCATCCAGACCCCTGAATGTGCATCCAGCTGAGTGGGGATCCCCAAGAACAAAAGTGCTTGGAGCTCTTCCTAAGTGACCTGCTCCCCAAATCCCTGCAGCCTCTGGTCTTTCTTGGTTCACCTGAGCCTTCACCTTTGGGTGAGGCTGCTTCTCCTAGACTGATGTGCAAGGCTTGTAGGAAGCCTTGAGGAGAGCTAGGAAGGAGGCCAAGGCTGCTAGTCACTCAGGAGCCGCCAATGTGGGGCGATGCCCTGATAGTCCCCATACCTGACTGAGATGCCTCTTCTGTGTTCCTGGCTAGGACTTTGGCCCTGAACCCAACATGACCAGTGCAGCCTCTACTGCTCACGCTCCTGCCCGTGACACGGAAATTGTCAAAAACAGCCTAAATTCTTGTCAGGTCTCCTCATGAACTCTGTGTAGTATAACCTTAAATATACCAGATAAGCCAGAAACTTAAAATAGTTCCACTCTTAGAATAATAGAATTTGGTCTTCTCCTTCTTTTTTTTTTTTAATGTTTATTTATTTTACTTTTGAGAGAGAGAGAGACAGAGACAGAGACAGAGACAGAGTGTGAGCAGGAAAGGGGCAGAGGGAAAGGGAGACACGGAATCTGAAGCAGGCTCCAGGCTCCCAGCTGCCAGCACAGAGCCCAGTGTGGGGCTTGACCCCAAGGACCCCGAGATCATGAGCTGAGCCGAAGTTGGAAGTTTAACTAACTGAGCCACCCAGGTACCCATTTCTTCAGTTGAATTCTTAACTGGTAAGTTTCAGACTGTCTTTGTTGATATGTAATATGTTCAAGGCCCAAGTTCCAAAGATTTTAAAGTGAAATCTCAGAAAATTAATTAATTTTCCATTAATAGCCATCCGATTACTATTCTGGCTTAGTAGTTGGTTAGGGGAGTATTTTTGGTTATTTATTCATGACTTTGTTGTTGATTCCTATTTTATTGGATTTACTGGATAATATGGCCTCTGTGGCTTTCTGTGGGATGAAGTATATAACTCATAATTGTGTATGCTCTGATAATGTAAGAAACTAATGCATATTCTGTCAGTCAAATAAATGTTTTAAATATATATATATATATATGTTTTTAAATATTTGATAAGTCTGCTGATCTTATTTTTAATGCATTGTACCTTTCCTTGATTAAATTATCTTTGTATTTTTTGAGGATTTTGTTTTATATATTGTGATGCTGTGTGTCTGATGAAAAAAGATATTAACCTTATTTTGGACTACAGCTTTTATCATGATATAATAACCCCTTTGTCTCATTTAATGCATTTGTTGCATACTCTGCCTTATCTGATATATCAATATTGTCAGTCCTTCTTATTTTTTCATTTGCATTTGTCTTTATGATTTTGTACATCCTTTTCAACCTTTGTCTTCATTTTATTTCAGATGAGTTTCTTACAGACAAAATATATAGTAGTCTGATTTGATATTCATTGTTTCATGACAGGGAGATGTGGTTCATTTGAATTTATTGGGAAGATTAGCATTTTGGTTTTGTTCTCATCATATTTAATATTTACTATTTATCACTTTTCCTATTTTTACCTCTCCCTATTTCTTGCTCATCATAGTAAGGTTTTTGCTAGTTCTATTAAGTTTCTCCTCTCTTGTCTCACTTTTAAATTGTTACTTTATGATTCTCTTTGCCCCTAAATATTTACTTACTATTCCAATAATATAACTTATGTGTCTTTATTAATGTATAAAAATTAATAAGTAACTGTAGCCACCAAAATATTTACTTGGCCATAACCTCCTGTCCTTTCCTGGCCCCTCCCATCCTTCGGAGATGAGACATTTCCACCTGCCCCTTCATTCTGAGCAAACTCCCTACCTTTCCCAACAGCCAATACTTATGTTTTGTGGCAAAAGTTTTATATTTTTAATATTTTATATCCTGGCTCACTTTCTGAGATAGCATTTTCCTTGTTTAGGAATAAGTACTTAAAATTTAAATATATCCAGTCATATCATCTTATCCATTTATTTTATCTCTGTATTTTAAAATCCATGGCATCTCATGGTTCAACATTAGAATATCCATCACTATGATTCATTAAGTAAATAAATTAAAGATGGAACATCATATTGCCTTTTTACGCTTTGGGTTTTAGTAATATCCTTTCACATTCATAACCCAGATAGCGAGACAAGCAAGATTTTATGCACGAGCCCTTTCCTTCATTGCTCTTCCGAACTGAAAAAACATTGCTGCTATTTTAGTCAACAGTTAAACTTTACTACCAAATTTTCGATACCCTTTTATGTTAAAGTAACCTGCGACTCACATGGTGATACTCAAATCCCATTGGGAATTAAGCCAACTAGCCCATTCTGCCACGTGAAACCCTTTGAGATTTGGGATGTGGATTTGTCTGAGTACATGGGAGTTGACATTAAATACTTCGCAAATACTACACCTTCCAGGAATCCACACTTTCTTTATTGGATGTAGGATTCTGAGCTCTTTAAGAAATAGCTGAATCGTTATTTCTGGACTCTCTCCTGCTTGTTAAAGCAGGACTATAAAATAGCTCAAGGGAAGCACTGAGAGATTTGCTTTCATTATATCCAATAGCCTGCATCTGTCCAAATCACATATGAAAGGATGTGGACAAATATAAATTAAAATTGCATTTTGCAGAAGAAGTCGAAGAACTTCCCTAGGATAAATTAAATGTATAAACTGAAAACTGACTAAGTCATGAGCTCAGGCCTACATAGACAGATGGACTCTGGCAATTTTGTGGACATTTTTCCTTTCTTCTCTTTTTACGTTCCCAGGCTTCTACAGATTTTCTAGAAAGAACAAAAAGATGAATAAATTTTTGGGATGCTAAAGGTGTGTAATAAATTTCTTCATTAATGTTTAGGGTGTAAATTTGTATAGACTTTCACGAAGACATTTTGAATGCATATGCTTGTTTTTTTAAAGTGCATACACTTTTTTTTAACATTTATTTATTTTTGAGAGACAGAGACAGAGTGTGAGCAGGGGAGGGGCAGAAAGAGAGGGAGGCACAGAATCCGAAGCAGGCTCCAGGCTCCGAGATGTCAGCACATGACCTGAGCGGAAGTCGGCAGCCCAAACAACTGAGCCACCCAGGCGCCTCAAAGTACATACACTTTTAAACATTCTTTTTTTTTTATTTTTATTTATTTATTTTAAGAGAGAGAGCAAAAGAGAGGGGTAGGGGAAAACAGAGAGGAGGAGAGAGAGAAAGAGAATCCCAAGCAGGCTCTGCACTGTCAGTACAGAGCCTAACGTGGGGCTCAAACTCATGAACCATGAGATCATGACTCGAGCTGAAGTCAACAGTTGGACACTTAACTCACTGAGCCATCCAGGTGCCCCAGTACATACACTTTTAAAATCTAATTTCTTTAAAACTTATCTTAAGAAAATAAGCAGTTGTGCAAAGCTGTATGTAAAAGTGGCTTCATTCATTGTTCTCATGGAAAAAAATAGAAAAAAATCCGATAAATATCTATTAAGGGCCTCGTTAAATAATTTATTGTACACCCATACAGTCAGTAATTAGAAATGGTCACTTATGTATTGCCATTGAATAATGGTCACAATACATTAATTGAAAGATATAAACATAGAGAGAAATGTGCTTATGTCTAAATAGACAATATCTGTATATCTGCTTGTGAATGCTACATGGAAAAATACCTGGAAGGCAATGGCTTGAAACCATTTTCAACGGTGTTTATTTGCTGGAGGTGAAAATATATTGATCATATCAGCTATGCTGTGGATATTTCTTTATGAAGGGCTGCCAGTATTTCTCCCTCCTCCTTCTGTTTCTTTTCTTCTTTGTTACTTCCACCTTCTCATTTTTCCTTGTTTACTGAAGTGGGTTGATGAACTCATTTGAAATGAATAAGACATTCATATTCCAATGAAACAGAGAAGGGATTAAAATAAAAGAAACATGGAAAAGATGGGAAGGGCATCTTATGGTTTACAGAAATGTGGATATTACCACCTTATTTTTAAAAAAGAAGAAAAAGAAAAGAAAAAAGTCACTGCCTGCTTTGAATGCTAAGGTTTTAAATTCATTTCGATTTGAAGTAACAAAAAGACAGAGATGTCTGATATCCCTATTGCTTATATGACACTTTCTGATGAGATTATATATTCTTTTGTACTGAAAAATAGAATCCAACAAATTTCTCAGGCAACATATTGCAATCAAAACTAGGTTTTATATTGATGTGGTTGAAATTTTAACTACACTTCATTGCTAAAATTTTCAAAAAGTAAAATGATATAAATGACAAACTGTGAAATGGTGCTCTAATATTTAGTAGGAATATTTAACTCTTTCCAGTAATGGAGGGGGCAGAAAGCAGAAAGCTGCATTAAACTTACTGTAAATATTTTTTCTCACTTTTCGTGTAATCTCTCCTCCTTCACTATTCTAGCTGCACACATGATTCAGGTACACGCTAAGTAAGGTATGGTACTCGCAGTAAAACTTCTGGCACTTTTCCAATAATTTGCATTTGTTATTATTCATATATATGTAAAGTCTTCATTTTTTTTGTATCTTCCTTTGGACTAAACTACTGTCCAGGATGTAAGATCAAGTTTTATTTTTGAAAATAGAAAAGGAAGGAAAACTTACAAATTCATTCTATGAGGCCAGCATTACTCTGATATCAAAACTAGATAAGGAATCCACTAAAAATGAAAACTACAGCGGTGCCTGGGTGGCTCAGTGGGCTAAGCACTCTACTCTTGATTTCTGTTCAGGTCATGATATCAGGGTCATGAGATTGAGACCCATGTCAATGGGAAAAACGAGAGAGAGAGGCAAACCAAGAAATTTAGCTATAGAGAACAAACTGATAGTTATCAGAGGGGAGGTGGGGGAGTGAGTTAAACAGGTGACGGTGATTAAGGAGGGCACTGGTGATGAGCACGGGGTATTGTACGTAAGTGTCCAATCGCTAAACTACACCAGAAACTAATATTATACTGCATGTTAACCAACTGGAATTTAAATAAAAACTTAAAAGGAAAACAAATAAATTTCTCTAAGGAAACATAAACAAGTTTTATTTTTGAGATCATTAATAACTTAAAATATTAGTTAAAAAACAAACTTTCTTTCATCTCTATTGATTAAACACAAACTCTTCAGCTTTAGAGCAGATGAATGATTCAGAAGATACCAAATACTGAATGGAAAAATGCCTCATTCAATCCGCTGGTTAGAGAAAAAGCACTAGGCTCTCAATAGTCAAACAGATCCTTAATAATTTACTGGGCCAAAAAAAAAAAAAAAAAAAAAAAGAAGGCATCTTTTTCAAATGTATGCTCTCAGCATACATTTCAAATAGCATTTTTGAAGTTTGCTGTTCTATGAATATAAGGTTCTCCTCCCCCTTCCTGCTTCATAGGAGAAAGTCTCCTCTCCCCAGTCCCTGCTGCTGGAGTCTCCCAAAGCCCACCTCTTCCCTGAGGTCAGGAGACAATTGTCGGTCACTGACTCATTTAAAAGAACTGAATGAGGTGGGAGCCAAGCTTGTGTGGGAAGCCTCTCACCTTTCACCCTGTTCCCAAAAGCAGATATTTAGTAAATGACAAAGCTGTGTTTTGGGTGCTACACGGTGGCGACCGTACAGCGTAGAATTACTCAAACGTCTTGTTTTAGCAATCAAGACAAGGAGATTTGATATAAGATTCCTTGTCACTGGAGGGCAGATGGCTATAGCGAGGAGACCTTGGATGTATCTACCCACATCAAGCTTTAACGGATCTTCTGAATCACGCTCTCCTAAATTACTCTTGAATATAGTCCGTGTAAAACTTGATGCTCAATTGTGATGAAATTTTTAAAATTTTAGGAAATTTTGAATTAAAAAACAAACAAACAAAAAAAAACTTTTAACAGAGGCAATTAAAAGGAATTGCTAATTACTTACTCTAGGTTAAAAAGATTCATTTCAATGTTTCAAGTATCTTTTTTCCCTAAGCCTGCATTTTAGTATTATTTTCTCTGGAAAACTACTGTAACCAATGGCTCTTCTCAATCATCTTCACCTTTCTGACAGTAATCCTACCATCCCTGTGGCATTATTTCAGTCAGGATGGATACGAAGGAGCCATGGAGGAAAAAGAGCAACAAATCTAAAGTCAGAGTTGAATCTCTTATGCAAAATAAGGATATTACTGAGATTTGGTTCGAAACAAATATTGTTTAAAATTTCAGCTGTGTTTTTTTGCCTTAATCGCCTCAGTCCTGTCAGCCAGCGGTTTCTCACTTCCCTGTCTGAGCTAAGAAGTCCCTTCCTTCCCTGTCAGTGCAGGCAGGGACCAACGATACATCATCTGTCTTTGAAGTGGAACAAACATCCTTTACTAACACAACCAATCCAAAATGAAAAAGAATATATTATCGCAGACTGGTGGTTGCCAATAAAGATGTTTTCATAGCAACTAGTCATTCAAACACAATAAACAGCCGCAGTATTCTCTTAGCCAAGTGACAAACACCTTTCCCACTAAATGGTGTCCTCACAAAGTCAGGGGACTATTTTAGACTGAATTCCTTGACCTTGAAGAGAAGTTTAATTACAATGAAACCTCTTATTTACATAATTGTTCTTTCAATTCATAATTTTCCCTGAGTTTTACACTTTTAGAAATCTATATGATGTTAATGGTGAATACAATGGTTAAGAATTTTGTTGGTGAAGCCTTTACTTGCCTCAGTGGTTACACTGTGACATCACAAGAACCCATATTATGCTAATACTTAGTTCAGAGGGATTGTGAGAATAAAATAATACAGCTAACAGGCTTACGACAGAGAGCGGCAAAATAAATTGTAGCTAAATTCTTTTAACGAAGGAGTGGTTTGTGTTACTTTGTTATAAATAATTGAAAAATATTTTATTTGCTGGAAATTGAACCTTAAGTTTCAAAGATTTCTGCATAGATGACTAGGTAATTAGTACTGTCTTTTGAGATACTATTCCCATGCTGCAATCCCACAGACAATGGTCTTTATAAAAATGTGTTAAAATTGGAAAAACAAACTTTAAGAAATACTCCTCGCTGAAGGTCCAGTTTGCACTGTGATCAACTGTCGTCTTGAGAGGGGATGTCCAGCAAGAACGAATTCCTGACTGTCTCTGCTTGCCTAATGCTTTGATACAGTTGACCTTAAAATAGGGCTGGTGGAGCACTTTCGACAATAGCCAAATCATGGAAAGAGACCAACTGCCCATCAACTGACGAGTGGATAAAGAAGATGTGGTACATACATACAATGGACTACTACGTGGCAATGAGAAAAAATGAAATCTGGCCATGTGTAGCAACATGGATGGAACTGGAGGGTATTATGTTAAGTGGAATACGTCAGTCAGAAAAAGACAGATACCATATGTTTCCATGCATAGGTGGATTTTGAGAGACTAAGCAAAAACTAGGGGGGAGGGGAAGAGGGGAAACAAAAAAAGACACAGAGAGGGAGGGAGATAAAACATAAGAGACTCTCAAAGACTAAAAACAAACTGAGGGTGAAAGGGGTGAGGGAGGGGGGACAGGGGGTGACGGGCATTAAAGAGGGCACTTGTTGGGATGAACACTGGCTGTTATATGTAAACTAATTTGAAAATAAACAATTGAAAAAAAATAGGGCTGGTGGGGTGTCTGGGTGGCTCAGTAGGTTGAGGGGCTGACTATAGATTTTGGCCCAGGTTCTTGAGATGGAGCCCCACGCCGGGCTCTGTGCTGACAGCGCAAAGCCTGCTTGGGATTTTCTCTTACTCTCTCTCTCTCTCTCTCAAAATAAATAAATAAACTTTAAAAAATAGGGCTAGCAAATTTACTTCCATTTTCACTAACCCGATCCTTACAATTCACCACAGATTCTAGACAAATAGTTAGAAATTATTTTAGCAGACAGTTCTTATTATAAGAGCTACATACATAACATTTCAATATCAGAGACTTCTACGCCATGAGTAAATATTTTCAACCCCAAATCCAGTGTAAACGATCTAACAAAGAGTTATTTTTCCAATAACAGACATTATGATACAATCTGTTGCCCCCACTTTGCACTAGCAATGACACTATATTTTACTATTGTCTACATCATTGAGGGCACAAAAGGCTTAAACAGTAAACCTCCTGAGACATGTCAGCCAAGGAGAGGCTAACGATGTTACATGTGAGGGGTGAGAGCATTCTCATTTCTGTTCTGTGAGGGAAATCTGCCTTCAATTCAAATCCCAATAAAAAAGCTATTCTTCCAGACAAACTAGGCTAAATAACCCATCATGACAGCACAGAAGACCATGGGCAAAGACCCAGAGGAAACGGGCAAGAGAAAGGCAATGCTACCAGCAGAGAGAGACTGTAGGCACTGTGGCATCATGCAAGCACAGGGAAAAGACATGTCCTGTTGGTAAAAGCTCTTAACTCTAGGCATTTTTTCACAAAACAGATTGGGAGTGGAGCAAAGAGCTTCCTTAGCAATACTCTGCTAGCTTCTCAGCAGTTAGTAATTGGCAACTCACAATGCAGGCAAAGGGATAGGAAAGTCACAGCCCTGAAAATAAATGGGATGTCTATAGAGAGAAGGTGTAATAGAATTTGGAGAGCATATGGAGAAAGAGGAGCCTGGTCTGTGTTGAACAGAGGTCCATAGATTAATTGGATACATCTAGCAAAATATTTTCCCTCGTTCTTCCGTGAAGGAGCACCAAAAACCAACGGTAAGTCCCTTATACTCGTATATGTGTAAGGTTACTCTACTTATACTCCAACAGAAATATCATTCTCAAGCTATGTTATGAGTTCAAACATTTTCAAAAAATTGTTTTGTTGTTTCCTTAGGCTTTTAGCATAATCTTCCATTAACAGATTTATTTATAATGTAGGCTTCCTGGTTGTCTCTCTCCTGCACTGCAATGTGATTATAGACTGAGACAGGGGCCTTCTCTGTTTTGTTCTCTTTGATGCCCCAAAAATGAAGAGTGCCTGGTGTAGGCACTCAATCAGTATTTGTACTCCTAAATGTACCAGGTGCTGTTTTAAGCCCCTTAATCCCCACATTAACTACGATCTGGGATCTATTATATTTCCCATTTTACAAATGAGTGTATTAAGGAATAGAAAAGCGAAGCGAATTGCCCAAGTTTAGATGCTAGTAAGTAAGAACCAGGATCTGACCCCAGGGAGTCAGACCCTACCACTCATACTCCAACTACTACCTCTAGAAGGTATCTGTTCATGTGTATATGTATTCATTGAATAAATAAATGAAAACCTATTTTTGCCTGGATGCATAGAATATGAAATTCTAAGTACATCCTTTCTAATACAATTCAAACTTCTTCTGACCATAGACAAAGTAATTGCCCATAATGGACATAATGGTTATGCCATCATACAACTTGTACTGCCTTGGTTTTCTTTGCAACCTCAATTATAGTGCTTTTTTATTATCATGGTTGTACAAAACTTTATGACTGGAAAAGTACCACATTCATAATGAGTTCTTCCTCATATATGCTAAACATTCAGGCATTCTCATGAATAATTATAATTTTTTTAATGCAGCCATATAGCACCCTGGTTTGTGATTCTACATCTTTTGTGTTGTATCACCTTTTGTGACTAGTTCATTTCATGTTTACTGACTTAATTCGGTCAGTTATTAGTTTGCCATAAACTAAAATTTGGGAGACATTTCAATGGACTGTGAAAAAAACAGAACTGAATATTTGAAACAGGAGTACCTGAGAAAATCCATGGGGCTGGTACCTCCTGGACATAAATCTCATGACGAGTGACATATTTTCCTTCCTTTGTCAAGTCATATAATCAAAGTTACACCATCACTAAAACTGTTCAAAAATTGAAGCATCAGACATTCAATTTGGTGGATGCTTCAACACATTTGCTGAGTAACCAATTGCTCACCAACCAGTTACTGTCATAGTTCAAAATAATCTCTACATTGTTATTGCATAGAGGATCAAGTAATTATGCAGCCAGCCAATGCAGAGGTACCAGTAACCCCACCTGTTCCTCAAAGACAGTCACTTAAGGGACTGGACCATCGTAAGGCATTGTTGGAAAACATTGAAGTAGACAGATTCTAAATACCTTTTCAATGCTAAAATGCTATAGTGGTCTTAGAGGCTCACAAACTGGGAACAGTAGGTAACATAGATTATGCTTAAAGAATATCGTATTTTAGTTCATTAATAAACCGTTTTAATGAATAAATCGTTCATCTACCGCAAATAGAATTTAGAGACAAATTCATGCTTTTGTGAATGGACTTGAGTACACATTAGAAATATTTAATTCGGGGGTCTCATTCCTGTCTGATGAGTAAATCACAAAATCTGTTAAGCTTCACAAGTTAATTAGTATGTTCCAGACTCCATCACTCACTAGGCGGGGGGCCTTGGTCCAAGTAGTTACCACTCTAAGCCATGTCCTTAACTACAATATGGGAAAGAAAATCATAACAACTCATAGGCCATTAATAAATGATGCCTGTTCCCTGCCTAACACACAATCAGTGCTCATTAAATGTTCATTAATAGAAGTACCAACAGTGGTACTTACATCAAGAGTTTGACTGTCTGACCTGACTGAGAACTTCTAAGGTAAATAAAACTAAATGCATTTTTGTTGTTGTTGTTGTTTAAATAGATTTTAATCAAGAAAAAGAAACGAAGCAGTTCTTCTCAAAAGACCAGTTTGGCAGTGAGCAAGCTTTAGGGACAGATGAGTAGAAGGAGAGTCAGCCACTAACTTCCTCGTTATGTGGAAGAAACACTAAGAGCCCATCCAGAATTTGGGGGCAGAGCGTGGGGTGGAGAGAAGAACAGAGAAGAGGCAAATAAAAGGCTGTCACCATTCACCATCTCTGCCTGAATACTTTTGAAATATAAAGTTATAGAAACAAAGAGAAAACATCACCATTTTTATTTCCCTCTTGAGATTGAAGCAGAGGAAAATATGCAGACTGCAGTAATACCAACGCCGGGCTCATGTGACGGCAAGTTTCACTTAGTTCTAAGGCTCTCGAGAAACAGGGCTGAAATTCTAGCCAGTTCTTGCTGCTACAAATAAAACAAGAGGCAACAGCAGTTGAAACCCTGGAGACTTTTCAACAGTGAACCTGAGGGTGGCTTCTGAGAGTGTTCAGTGTAAAGTTGGAAGAGTTTAGAGAATTCATAATTGAGCAAATACTGGGAAAGCACAAACTGGGTTAGGTACCACTAGTTCCTAGATTTTATGCTTGCCCAACCCTCAAATGACATTTTCTTTCATATTAATAATGAAAATAATGAACATAATCTGTTTTGTGCATCTTCTACATTCGAGGCATAGTGTTAACCACTTTATTACATTTTGTCTTATTTTATACCTCAACCTGATGGGGTAGCTAAAATTATTAGCTCCATTTTACAGGCCAAGAAACCAAAGCTTAGAGAGATTAATCAACTTACCCGAATTCACACAGCTGGTGACTGGGACAAATGGGATTTGCACTTCTTTGATGCCAAGTGAGGAGTGAGTGCCCTTTTATATTTTGCAATAACTTCTCATTTCATTTTGTTTTATGATCCTTGAAATGTATGTTCATTGTGAGAAACACCACAGAAAATACAGATAAACAAAATAAATATATCTTTAAAGAATTTAATTTGCTTAAGAAATGTTATTTATTTCAAAATCCTTCTCAGCACTTTGGCACACTTCTCTCTCTATGGAGGGCTAACTTCTCGAGGACTTTCTCTTGTCCATCTACTGTTCCTTGGACAGTTCTTTGTACATAATGGGCACTTAAATGTATGTGGACTAAATACATGCAAGAGAAAGCTATTAGGGCTACCATGCCAGTGCGGTAACATCTCATGGCGGCACTTCCTAACCTTAGTTCCCAGAGTTAATCCCAAAGTTTGGTGGCAATCTTGCCAATCCAGCCCAATTTTCTGATACTGAATTTTGTGACGTTATAACAGCACCCCAGGTGCTGTTGGAAAATTTAGGTACGAGTGAATATCACAGAACTGCTCGTTCCATTTTTTTTCCTACTCCAAAAACATCTTTGAGCTTACTCATAAGCTTATTCATTGATGAGTAAGTTACTCATAACTTTCTCTTCAATTTCTTTCTTTTTTTGAATGATATACTTGGTTTGTGGGGGGAAAGGCTAGTGAAAGAAAAAACAAAGAGAATATGGTTGATAAGGAATAAAATATATCAGACTTAGAAAGTTTAATCTAGGGAATTTTACTCTTTGGGTGTATCCTTACTTAAAAAATAAATAGAGAGGCACCTGGGTGGCTCAGTAGGTTAAGTTCCCGACTCTTGATTTCAGCTCAGGTCACCATCTCCTGGTTCCTCAGTTTAAGTTCCGGGTCAGGCACTGAACTGATAATGCAGAGCCTGCTTGGGATTCTCTCTCTGTCTCTCTCCCTCTCTCTCTCTCTCTCTCCCTGCCCCTCTGCCACCTACGTGCGTGTGAGCTCTCTCTCAAAATAAATTGAAAAAGAATTTAAAAAATTAGAAAGGAGAAAAAAGAAAACATAAAAGTGTCCAAATAAAATTCCTGATCAGCTGCTTCTTTTGTTTTATATATATATATAAATATGTGTGTATGTATATATACATGTATCTTTTTAAATATTTTTAAATGTTTATTTATGTTAGAGAGGAAGAGCACAAGTTGGAGAGGAGCAGAGGGGGAGCGGGAGACACAGAATCTGAAGCAGGCTCCAGGTTCTGAGCTGTCAGCACAGAGCCCGATGCGGGGCTCGAAGCCACGAGTTGTGAGATTATGACCTGAGCCAGAGTGGGATACTCAAACAATGAGCCACTCAGGCACCCCTTGTTTGATATATTTTTATCATGAATTTGAGTTACAATATTTATTTATGAAAAAGAAGGAAGTTTTGATCATAAAAATGACATAACATTCCTTCCAATATTTGATCTTGCTTTTTTCTTCACATGTGTGGTGGAGCGTTATCCCTTTGTATGCCCAACAGGATCTTTGCCCTGAAGAGCTCTTCTCTCACATTTGAGCACAATCCTGAAGAGGCCCGCCGATCACACGGTGCCACCGCCAGGATGGGGCACGGTGCCAGGCTGGGGTCCATTACCTCCTCAGCCCTTTTAGTCACAGAAATTAGTCTGGGGATACATGTCGGACTCAGACCCACTGGAGTACTTTCATGGAATTTTTCTAACTAGGCAGGAAATAGCTCTGTTCCTTGCTGGTTTCCAGGCTATAAGAATATGAGGCCAGAGCAATCTGCTACTAGTTCCTGTCTCAGGGAGATCATGATGAGGATGATGAAGGCAAGATCAGAATTAGGCAGAAGTATGTACGTGTGCATATGTGTATACATGGGTGCGTGCCTCTGTGTATGTGTGTGTGTGTGTGTGTGTGTGAGAGAGAGAGAGAGAGAGAGAGAGAGAGAGAGAGAAAGTCAGACAGATAAACAGACAGAAATGGAGAGAAACCCACAGTCTCTTGAGGCCAAATGTATTTTCTAAGGTTTGATATTAGGAGCAAATAAACTGCCCATTTGCAGAGTTGGTCAAACTGAATCGTTGTCTTCTAACTAAAAGAGTCCTAATAGTCAAAACTCAGGGCGCTAAGTAAACAAAATTGGCAAGACATTTATTTCCTAGTTTCTATTCTCCTTGATATCTGTCCTGAAAGGAGATTTATACAGGATATTCTGAAGTGTCTTTGGCAACTGCATAAACATTATACTTCTATCAATCGACAGTGTGTTACCTGTCTTCCAGGGGCCAGGCACTGTGCTAAGCACTGGGTGACTGGGGCAAGAGAGTGTGTTATATTCACAGCAGAGGCATCCATAAAGCCCTATTACTGCAGGAGGGCTTCAACAGACACCTGTAGGAAGTGTAGGAAGGCAAAGGAGCAAGCGAAATGCCCCAAAGGAAAGTTCAATCTTGAACTTTTAGTGTATCCTAAAGAATGGCAGGATTTTGTCAGGCAGAGAACAGAGAAGGGTGCTATGGACAAAGGAAATAGCGGGTTGCAAGGGCATGGACATGAAAAACCACATGCCTGATTTGAGGAATAATAAAACTGTTGGTGTGATCACAGCATAGCGTGTGGAGCTAGCTAATACTGAGGGATTAGCTATACAATAAGGCAGAACTGATTCTAAGAGTCTTAAAACACTAGGCTAGGGAGTTAGGGCTTCATCCTGTAGGCTATGAGAAGTCATTAGGAGTGCTCAACTAGATGAGGGACGTGATCACATTTGTACATAGGTGTTTGTAATGAGTACCCATCATCCAGTCAATAATTATCATTTGTTGTGTGGTGAGGTTGGGCAACTGTTCATACAGTTAAGAGAAATTTGCATTACTTTTTCTATGAATTTTCTGAGGATCAATTCTTGGCCCTTTTTATCTTAATTTTTAGAATCTCTTTATGTATTAGGGAGACCGTTGTATTATGTATTAGTATACCTTTTATAGTATATTTTACAAAAAAAATTTTCTTGGGCCATCATTTACATTTTTACTTATAGTTTATTTTTACTGTGAAAAAATTTTTAATTTTTATGTAATGTAACATCAATCTTTTCTCTCCTTGCTTCTAGATTTTGAGTCTTATTTAGGAATTCACTAGTGCTTTTTCAAATACATACATCTTTCTCTTTCTTACCCTTGATTTAAATATCTGATCTGTTGGGAATTTTTCCTGGCTTATGGTGTAAGAAATGGATCCAATTTAAATTTTCTCCATATGGCTATCCAATAATCACAACAACAACAACATATTTAAAAGTTCATCTTTTACCCAGTGATTTGAGATGCTACCTATACAGTGTACTAAATGTCCCTATGCAATTGCCTCTATTTCTGGGTTTTCTATTTTTTCCATTAGTCCATCTGCCTCTTCATGTGCTAATATAAACTGACTGAATTACAAAGGTCTTATAGTACTTTTAAAAATTCTGATGTGGCTTTTCCTCCTGTCCCTTAAGAAGAACTGACAACTTTATGATGTTGGCCTCTCTCTTTCTCTCACAGAATTGATATGTCTTTCTATTCATTAGGATCTAGTTCTTTCAAAAGCAATTACCGTTTTGTTTCTTTGTAAGTACTGAATATTTATTGTTAAGTTTATGTCAAAGTATTTTATTCTCATCTGTATTTTCTGCAATAAACATGATCCTATATTCAACTATACATTCTGTTTATGTTGATACATATGTGTATACACATATATATGTATATATGTGTGTACGTATGTACATATATATATAAATGCTATTGATATTCATATTGTCATTTTATAATTGGTTACTTTATTAAATTCTCTTAGTGATTACTGTATTTTTCCATGGATTTTTTTGAATTTCGAGATATATAATTACATCTTCTCTTAATAAATATAGTTTACGTCTTCATTTCCTGTTTATATTTTAGTAATTACTCTCTCATGTCTAATTGCATTGGTTAGCATCTGCACCTTAATTCTAAATTCTATGGATATACTAGGTACCTTTGTTCTTGACTTTAGAGGAAAAACACTACAACATTAAATATTAAACATTAAACATTGACTTTATAGTTTCTCCAGCATTAGGGATAAAATAAATGCATTGTAACATGCTAAGAAAGCTTATGGAGTATTTTTAAATGGACGGATGTTACATTTTCTCTACCGCATCTACTGCACATATAGAAACAATCACATGATTTTTCTTCTCAGTTTATTAATATAATGCATTACAATACTAGATTAACTAATATCGGACAATCCGTACAATCTTGAAATAAAACCAACTGGATCATAACCATTTTTTAAAATTTGTGCTGTTGGATTATCTAGGCTAATATTTTAAGATTTAGATTTGCATTTTAAAGAGAGAGTTCTGGCAAATTTTGACAGTTATTACAGGAGGAGGAGAGGTTGGAGGATATTTGTTAAAATCTAGGTGAGGATTACTGATAATACAAACTAAAATAAGAGGTACTTGTAATTTCTCTGTTTCATATCAGCCTTGCCTTGTATTCTACACTATCTGTCTTGTTCATAGGCACATCTTTAGATTCCATTACAGTTGATAATGTATTTCCTGAATGAATGAAAGAATTTAAAAATACAAATGAATAGAAATTAACCAGAGGGAATAAACCCAGGTAAAGTCAACAGGATATAGGGACTGAATTAATGTACACATTACAGAGACAAAATTAGGTAACATTGTTACTACTAAGTTAGGTAGGGAATTTAAGTAAGAGAACTCATTTGGAGGATGGGTAAGGTATTGATTCACAAGATCTGGGGAATCATTTTAAGGTTTCTGTAAGATATCTGAGTGGAGACATCCAGGAGCTCTACTTTCTAAGAAAAAGCCCTAGATGAAATGTTCATTGAGTCCTTATTTTTTGCCAAATACTGTGCTAGGTGGCATTACACGAATTGCTTCATTCTAACCTAACAACAAGGTATTAGGATTATCATCATCTTCATATTCCAGGATAGAAAACTAAGACAGTGAACTTGGGTAATTTGTCAAGATCACCTAAACATTATGTGGTCAAACCAGCATTTCGACCCAGGCAGCCTAATGCCAGAGCCTGACTCTGCCCCCTATGAGATGCTGACTCTTAAGGTTTGGAGAGCAACCAGTGTATTCATTGTAGTTGGAACATGGGGAGTGTATTAAATATTTAAGAGTGCGTAGAACAACAGTGAAGAATGATAAGAGAGCTGAGAGCAAAAGACTAAAAAGCAGGCAGAAGAGGTATTCAGGGAAGAGACTAAGCAGAGGCAGGCAGAGAGAGGAGGAAAAGCAAGGAAAGAGTTGGTCATGGAAACAGGGAGGAGAAAATCTCAGTAGTCTTAGAGAGTTCCAGTAGGGAATTTGGTTTATTTTCTGACCTTGATTCTTTATTTCTAAATTCCAAAATTTCCCCTCATGCTAATCAATTCCAGTTCTAACCTACCACCCCCCCCCCCAGATAAAACAATAAAAAAGATATCTGAGGGTGCCTGGGTAGCTCAGTTGGTTAAGCATCTGACTTCAGCTCAAGTCACAATCTCACAGTTCAGGAGTTTGAGCCCCACATTGGATTCTGCGCTGACAAGGAGCCTGCTTGGGATTATCTCTCTCCCTCTCTTTGTGCCCCTCCCCAGCTAATGCTCTCTCTCTCTCTCTCAATAAACATTAAAAAAGATATCTGGTGCAAAATATTGAAGGATATCCACAGTTACCTTAAGGAAATGAAATATTCACAACATTATCAAGCAGAAAAGAAATATCTTTATCATAAGGTAAGGTTAGTATGTTGACTGAGGAAAATCATAAACTTACAAAAATTCACATTGTATAAGCCTATATTGCTTAAATATATTTTAAGTCCTCAGTCAGAACACAAGTAGCATGCAACTCCACAAAAGGAATTTAATTAGAAAGATAATCTCTAGCAGATTCTGAAACTCAATTTTTATATTTGAGAGACAAAATACTTCGGTATACATTATTCTACTAGAGCAGGTTTCTTCCTTCTTTACTGCACTTTTCAATTACAACCGCCTATAAAGAATAAATAACTAATCTAGTGATCAAATGGACAAACACCATATCAAAGGTTTTCTTAATGTGATACAATTCGTTTACAACATAGCAGTAAATACATTAGCTTTGCTTTGTGATCTTTATGTCATGTCCTTCTTTGTAAGACACAAGATACAAGATCAATGAGGTTATCCACTTGGCCTTGCTTGAAAACGTTCCAGTGCGTTGCCATTCATCTTCATAGTCATCTAAATGCAATTTGCTACCTAGGTTTGTGATTCGACTTTATATTTTATGGAGTTGATAAGATTCCAAAATTGCTTTCAGAATCATCCATCTTGTAACGTCTCCCTTATTATCCGAAAGTAGAGCATTCTATGAAAACTTTCATAAGCTGGAATGGCATGAAATGAAGAGTATGGTAACATGTTTTTCCCCCCTAAAATTGAAAATCTCCTTTGGATTTCTTTCAGTTAGCAATACCAGGTACTACTGTAAGCCAAGCAGTATAACCTGAACTTCCGTAAAGCGGGGGATACCTGTAGAGGGAAAAGCTTTCTCCTCCGAGCTCTGTGTAAGAAAAACCGTCATACAAATCAGACCCCCATAATGAGTTCTTTCAGAGCAGGGAGTCGGAGAGGATGGATCAATAGAATTTTATGTTTCTGCAAATCATAATTCTGAACGATCTTATAACTAGTTTCACGAGAGGATTTGCTGCCTATGGTAACATCTGCCATCTAGTGGCTGACTTAAGCTACTATGTAATGAAGGAGAAAATTTATTTTTATGGAAATAATACTACTGAGAAGGTAAAATTTTGGTCATTGTATTCAATCTACTTTTTTATGTTGCTAACAAAGTAGGAAACATATAGATATTTATTTAAAAAAACTATTTCTTAGTGCCGCATTTGATCTAATAATAGTTCACTCCATTTTATGTAGGAATCTTCAAAGTAAAGGGGAAAAATAAAAACAGGAGGAAAAAAGCTATGAAAATCTTCAGTAGAAGATATGAAAAGTATATAATTTAATTATATTTCTAATTATTTAGAATAAGAAAAACAAGTCCCAGGGTGTTTCTATTTTGTCACTGAGCAAATGCTATTCCTGAAATACGATCAGAATAAATAAAACGTATATATTTAAATGGAAACATCACAGATAAAAACGAGTGTGTAAACCTCCCTGCTTATTTTTCCCATTATTAAACTATTATATAAATACACTTCACCATCTGAACTGACAGAATTCATTTTAACTAGGTAGTCTCCATGCCAAAGGCAGTGATCAAATTTCTGTCCTTATCTTACTCAGTTCTTAGCGGAATTTGACAAAGTTGACAGACCCCTCCCTCCTTCTGGAAACACTTTCTTCACTTGGCTTCCAGAGCCATCTTCTTTGACAGCCAGATGCATAATTTGTGGGTCCAAAGAAAGATGAAATTGTGGGTTCCCTTGTTAAGAAAGGGAAAAAAATGTCTATAAGGTACTAAATCATAGTTTTTTTTTTTCCTTTCCTCCACGGTCTGTCTCTCAGCTTGTCATAGTATTTTTTTATTTGCTTTCAATGTTGTTCATAAGTAAAGAAAAATTTTAAACTTAGAATTATCAGCATGAATTTTACCATTCATCTTCATATTCTGCAATGCCAGATTTTAATTTTTTTTAACATTTATTTTTATTTTTTAAGAGACATAGAGACAGATCTGAGCAGGGGAAGGGCAGAGAGAGAGGGAGACACAGAATCTGAAGCAGGCTCCAGGCTCTGATGAGCCGCCAGCACAGAACCCGATGTGGGGCTTGAACTCACAGACCGTGAGATCATGACCAGAGCTGAAGTCAGCTGATAAGGCTGACTGAGCCACCCAGGACCCTGCAATGCCAGATTTAAATGAAAATATAAGAGCATTTAACTCATATGAATTACACACGAGCTCATACATGCGTATACATCTCATTCTTCCCAGAACAGTGGAAGAATTGCACAAAACTAACTCAACTGTTTATTTTGCTTTCTGATCTGCACATAGTCTATCAATACTCTCTATCTCTGGCTTATAGCTAGGTGAGAAAGGATTGAAAGGATATGGATTGCTCTCTCTTTGCCTTTCCTTCTGTGTTACTGTCTTTGGTGTAAGTGGCTAATAGGGAAGTAACAAATAAAAAAGGATACGATAGTGTTCCTTGGTTATTCACGATTCTTAGGTCACTATTGCCTTCTTTCTGCTCTAAAAGCATATTCTGGTTTGAAAGAGAGCAAGAAATCTTGAGACTGTCAGTAGCAACACCACCACTAGTTCTGCTGGAGGTATAATATGTTTACTTGTACTTGAGTCTTCCTTCCCAAGCTGTGGGGCCATTGGAATACTGTGCCCACGCAGCAGCATCAGTGTAAACGGGGTGTCAAGGAGTGATGGACATTTATATTGCACTATCTTCTCTCTTCAACTTGCATACCCCATTGTCCCATCATATTTCACTTAAAAATCACAAGCTCAAAGATAAAATTATGAAGAACGGGTGGCAGCTGAGCAGCCAAGCATGGGTCCTTCTGTGGCTACACAGGTCATGTACCCACGACACCTGATCTGCTTCCTGGGCTTCCTCCTACATTACTGGCTGCACCTTCTCCATCTTCTTCATTGGTTCTGGATAGTGTATGACTTGGGTCACCTTTGTGCCTTCTTCTCTCATTCACTTCTTCCTTAGATGATATCATCCAGTCCCTGGGCTTTAAATATCAGCTAGATGTAGATTTCTCCCACATTTGTACTTCCAGCCCTGGTCTGTCCTCTCAGCTCCAGTCATAACTATGACACTGGCCATTCTACGATGATGTAGAAAAGAGGAATCTGCTTTGATTATTCCTCAATCCCCCTAAATCTAAAGCAAACAGAAACCCTGTCAGCTTTACCTTTACAATATATCTCCAATTCAACCACTTCTCTCTACCTATGTGGGGAGAAATCTAAGACATTCCTACTAATTTCCTGTAATGGCCTCCTAACCAAACTCCTTTTTTTCCATTTGTTTCTCTATGGTTCTTTCTCCATACAGCAGCTGGAGTGATCTATCATAGGGATCATTACACAAATTTTTCCTGCCTAAATGGTTTCTTAGCACACTTTGAATAAAATCCAAACTCATCAAATTATCTGAGATGCCTATCCTCCTGACCTAGGGCCCTACAGCATTCAGTCTGGTATTCTGCATCCCAGCAAGCTTTGCCTTGTTATTTGTGGAATACTTCCCAAGCTCAGTCTTATCTTAGTCTCTGTACTTGCTGGTACCCCTGTCTGGGATACCTCTCCCCCTACTCATGGGGACTTTACATGGCTGACTTTTTTGGGATGCAGCCAAAGCAAAGGCCCCAAGGCCAGATTACATCTGGCATGTTCAAATAACAACAAAGAGACTAGTGATGTGGGGACAGAGTGAGGTATGGGAGGAGGAGGGATGGGTTCAGAGAAGTAATGGCACCAGATCCTCTAGGGATACCTTATGAAAGCATTAGCTTTTACTCTGAGTGAAATAGGGAGTGCCGGTGGTTTGATTCGAGCAATAATATAGATCATCTACATTGTAAAAGAATCATTCTGGTGGCTGTGTTGAGAGTAGGTGGGAAATGGTGGGATCAGGGAAAACAGGAGACTATTGTGTTTTCCAGGCAAGCGGGTAGCTTAGACCAGTGTGGTAGCTATGGAAGTAGTAAGAAGTGACTGGAGTCTGGATATATTTTGAAAATATAGCCATCAGGAATTGATGTATTGGAGGGAGAGGAGGCAATGATGACTCCATAGTTTTTATCCCCAATAATTATTAAGATGAAGCCGTTGTCGACAGCAACAGGGAAGATTGAGCAATGTTGAAGGAGGAAGGTCATGAAATGTTCTGGTAGATTGTATTTAAAAGGAATTCAGACATCCAAAAGGAGACATCAAGTAGGCAACTAGATAAACATCCTTGAGCTTGGGAAAGAGTTGGAGCAGAGCTATAATTATGTAAGTCTTCAGCATACAGAGAGAAGTTAAAGATGAGACTTGATAATTTCAAGGGTTGAAAGAAATCAAAGATTTCTTTGGAGCACTTGAACATTAAAAGATTAGAGAAGAACTCAAAAAAGGAGACCGAAAAGGGAGTGGGGGTAGGGGTGGAAGTAACAAGTAAGCCAGGAGAGAATGGTGTTCTAGTAATGGTATTCAAGTATGTACAACTCCCATGAAGTAAGGGCTGTTCAACACAAGGAAATCTATCAATATCATCATATTAACAGGGTTCCTGGGTGGCTCAGTAGGTTAAGCATCTGATTTTGGCTCAGGTCATGATCGACTCAGGTTATGAATTGCAGTTGGTGAGTTCAATACCTGTGTAGGACTCTGTGCTGACAGCGTGGAGCCTGGAACCTGCTTCAGATTCTGTCTCCCTCTCTCTCTGCAGTCCCCCTACTCATGCTCAGTCTCTTTCTTTCTCTCAAAAATAAACATAAAAAATTTAAATAAAAAAATAAGTAACCATGTTAACATAATTATTTTGATATAATTATTAAAATACTAGTAAATTAAAAAAAATAAATTTCCCACTATTTCCATTCTCTCTCCTTCTCAGAGAGGACTTCCCTGGCTACTCTACTAAAACAGCATCCTTCCCCTGCTCCCCAACCTTGCATACACTGTACTATTGCCCTACGTTATGTTTCTCAGAGCACCTGTCTCTAATTGTACTCCCTCCTCATTTGCTACTTATTACTGTCTGTCTCACCACTAAAACATAAACTCAGGGCTCTGGGTGGCTCAGCCAGTTGAGTGTCCAACTTTGGCTCAGGTCGTGATCTCACAGTTCATGAGGTCAAGCCCGCATCAGGCTCTCTGCTGTCAGCGCGGAGTCTGCTTCAGATCCTCTGTCCTCTTCTCTCTCCCTGCCCTTCCCTCTCCTCTCTCTCCAAAATAAAATAAACATTAAAAAAATCACATAAAATCTATAAGTACAGGAGCTTTGTCCATCAACTGCTGTATCTCCAAGGCTTGAAACCTTGCCTGGAATGTAGAAGGTGCTGAATATGTGTCCAGTGAATAACAGGATGCTTTGTCTTCACATTCCTGGAAACTAGCACTGTATTTTGTACAATATAACTGCTCAATAAATATTGTGGGAGGAAGGAAGAAAGATGTTAGAAGGAGGAATTATTATTTCTCAGTTTGTTTATTGGTTCTATATAAAATAATTTAGTTCTATGTGCTTAGCATCTAAAATATTATTTTAAAGTTAGGTAAATTCTCCCAACACACTTACATTTAGATTTTAAAATATATTTTTCGTTATTTACCTAATATGGCTAAAAGCTGTTTTTATTGGGTCATGAATGAGACTAAGGCTTAAATTTTAAGAACTTTTTATCTTTTCTTGTTCTTTTACTTTCAACTCTGATTTACCCTGCTAAAAAGGTATATAGACAAAATATTTAATTCTTTTTAGTTGTAATAATCTCACAGGCAAGAGTCAAAATTCAATTATGCTTTGTCAACAGATGACTGATTGCCTGATGCCCACCTAAATGACATTTCATTGCCTTTGTTGATAAATATGACATCTTATGTTTATCTATCGTGCATGAAAAGTGATAAAATATAATTACTATAACTTTTGGAAAGCAAGCACTTAGATCTCTTTAAGTGCAACAAAAGCAATGTTACATCTCAATAAGACTAGCCCTGTTCTAATAGGTGCTCAGTAAATATATATGATCAGTATGTTTTCACATCTTTTATATTTGTAATTCAGATTACACACACTAATGAAGTAGCTGTTTTATTATGAATAAATTCAGAGAGCTGGAAAGTAGATACAAGAACCCAAGGTAGATGAGTCACTTGGGGGATATAGCTAAATGAACAGAGCTAAGGCAATATTCCTTTTACCTGTTTGCAATGTCTTTCTGAATCGGCAGTCCATATTGAATTACACACTTTCGGAAATGGTCACTTCTCTTCAGGTTGGGTTCAATAAACACTTATTAAATAGTTCACATCTGTAACCAGAACTATGCTGAGACTTAGGAATATAATCATGAATAAGATGTACTTCCTGCTTCCTGAGACTCCCAGTCTAGTGGAGAAATGAACCAATATATTCTTATTTCAAAAAAAAATTACAATCAAGGATAGAACAAAGATAGGCACAAAATAATAAGGGAGCAATGTGGACTAAATTATCTTGAAAGACAAGTAAGATAGAATTAGGCAAAGCAGTAAGGTCTGGGAGGCTACAGAAAGGGGCACAGGATGAGACAAGACACATGTGCCTTGGAAATATTCAAAGTGTTCAAAATAAGCGAGCATGATAGTTAAGTCTGTCACTGGGGGTGAGAGAGGAATAGGGGTAGCAGAAAGAGATGAGATTTTGAGGTAGACATTAGCCAAGTCACAGAGTCCTCTGGGTACCACATTAAAACATCTTAGACGTCAACTTATAAGCAATGGAGAGCCACAAAAGGGTTTCAGGCAAAGGATATCATATAGAGCTGTGCTTTTCATACTTAAATGCTTATACAAATTAGTTGGAGATTAAAGTACTTAACTTTGAATTCTGATTCAGTATGTCGGTGAGGGTTTGCATTTCTAAGTTCTCAGGTGATATGCCGGCTGCTTATCGGTCTGTGGATCACACTTTGAGTAGCAATATTTTAGGAAACTTTTCTCTGGGAGTATCCCACAGGGACCAACATCAGGTCAAGATGCCAAGGAAACTACTACAGGAATTTAGATGAGAGCTGATGAAGGCCTGGGCCAAAGCGATGCACAGTCCTTAAGATATTTTGAGGGGGAAAGCAGCATGGGTTGTTTCTCAAGTTTATGCTCGATGGCAGAATATAGAAATAAAAGTATATGGGGTGGACTGGGAGATGCTGTGTGGGGTCTGACCTAAAAACACTGAATTCTAGATAGCAATTTAATATGCGTTAGGCATGAATAGCTTTATATTTCATAGTTAGAGATCCAGGCTGGGAATCGCTAGCTGATAGTTACAATAACAGGAGTAGATGAGAGAGTTCGGACAGAGACTATAGAAAGGAAAAAGAGGATGAAGGACAGTCTCTGGAGAAAAATGACAATGGAAGACAGACACAGGGGTAAAAAAGATAAAATACAAAAGAGTAGGAAGAAATTCAGGAGGCAAGGGAGAAGCAGCAGAGTGGAGGATGACAGAAAACATTTCCTTGTAAATCTCCTCACTGCTCAGGAATTGTTGGTTTTAAAAATGCTGACACTTTATATTTATGATATAAGATGCTACATATCCCATTATGTTTATACGGTTATAGTTCAAAATGCTGATGTTACACTTTGCGTAGTGATCCCCAACTTCACGCTGCTGAATCCACACCCTGGTGGAAGTACAGAGCTGCTCAAAGATTACACTAAGCCACTTTCTCAGTCCTCACGGACTGAAATGTCAACCAATGTTCCTTCTTCTGCCCTGAGTGGGGACAGCAACTAACTACCCTCCCTCCCCGCCACACGCCAAACCACAGGCACATGTTACAACACAGTGAAAAGTAATTTCCAATTAACTTAGACCTTTAGGGCATCGGAGGTGGGGAGACTAAAGAAGATCCAGTTTTTCTTTAGATTCGAGAAAGAATCTAAACATTCAGTCAGTAAGCTATTTTTAACTATTGTATTTTAGTTTCACGTGATAGCTATGTAAAGAAGAAAGAGAGTTAAAGAGGGGAAACACAGGAGAAAGAATCATGGATGATAGGAAGGAAAAAATGAGATAAATCAAGCAAAAGAACCAGAGAAAATAAGGGAACAGGAAAAAATAAAGACCTTCCGAGGAGGAATAAATTTGTGTTTCACTGGAGAACTACTTATTATATGGAGAGGTATAGCCAAGCTTTTCTATCAAGGGCCGGATAGTCAATATTTTTGTTTTCCCGCTCTTACAACGACTTAATTCTGTCATGCAGCACAAAAGCATGCATAGATGGTATGTAAAAAACGCATACAGCTGTATTTCGATGAAATCTTACAAAAATCAGGCAGCCAGCTGGATTGGCCCACTGGCATATTTTGTTGACACCTACATTAGAGGAAGGGTTAACAAATGACAAAAAATTTCTGCTACTGTAGGGGCCACATATATCTCTGCTGTTTATCCTTCTTTTTGCTATTGGTTTTATCTGTTTGTTTGTCTTTGTGTGTGTGCTTTTTTACAACCCTTTAAAAATATAAAAGCCATTTTTAGCTACAGTCTCTATAAAAAGTAACTATGGGCCAGGTTTGGCCGGTGGGCAGTAGTTAGCTTGGCCTGTCTGGAGCACATTGTTCTGTGCTATCTGATTCCAATATGATGCAGGGTATTTTGCAACTCTGTAAATATGTAAATAACTCATACAAAACAGAATAATTTTTGTCTATAGAATGACATGCAAGTTCTGTTCCATGGAGGTCCAAATGACTTCCCTTGCTTACTGTGGAAGAAGCTAGTTTTGCCTCTATATGCATGTTCATTTTAATATCCCCAATTTATAAATATATCCTTTCCCTTTTAACTGATTATAGTATCTTACCAATTTCATCATTGATGAGTTAAAAATACTTGACCTATGTTCCTTTTAAAGTCTATATGAGAATCGTGACTTTGCTTTTTGTAAGAACTTTTTTTAATTCTTTTTGAGAGAGAGAGATAAAGTGAGAGCAGGGGAGAGGCAGGAAGAGAAAGGGAGACACAGAATCTGAAGCAGGCTCCAGGCTCTGAGCTGTCAGCACAGAGCCTGACTTGGGGCTTGAACTCACAAATCATGAGATCATGACCTGAGCCGAAGTCGACCGCTTAACCAACTGACCCACCAGGTGCCCTACTTTTTTTTTTTTTTTTTTTATATTATCCTTTGAGTATTGGTATGATCCTTATTTTCCACAATACCTAGCAGGCTTCCCCCAGAGACCTTGATAATGGGGTGGATTCTCCCAGCTACCTTCAGTCCAATCTTTTATAGTCCCATCCATTCCCTGACACCTTTGTCCCTGATTAATAGCTGGCCACTCTCCCACAACCCTTCTTGATCCAAATTATTTGTCTGAAAAACCACCTCTCTCTAACCTTTGATTTCACGTGGTCTTTTGTTTCATACACATGCATAATCTTACTCATAAATTTTAACTTTGGAAAGAAAAGATTATTAAGACAATTTTTTTAAGTTTTTTTTTTAACGTTTATTTTTTATTTTTGAGAGATACAGAGACAGAGTATGAGCAGGGGAAGGGCAGAGGGAAGAGGTACAGGATCTGAAGCAGGCTCCAGGCTCTGAGCTGCTAGCACAGAGCCCGACGTGGGGCTCACACTCACAGACGGTAAGATCATGATCTGAGCCGAAGTCGGCCACTCAACCAACTGAGCCACCCAGGTGCCCCATATTGAGACAATTTTTAAAAATCATTGCAATGAAATCAATTGAACCTAAGAGCTCACTTTGACCTAAGAAGTGAATAATCTACCCCTGGGTCACCGTCATGACTTAAATGTCCATTTGCTTGCGGACTATTATTCGGAAATGAAAAGGAACAAGTCCTGCTCATGTAGAAATATCATTAAACCTCTACTGTATTATAATGAAAGAAAGAATCCAGATTCAGAAGGCTACATGCTGTATGATTCGTTTTCACGGAAAATGGAAAACTGTAGGGACAAACTACTACAAATTAGTAGTTGCCAGCAGTGGAGGTGGGGAAGAGATGAACTAGAATGGTAGACAAAGGAAATAATATTTTAGGAATAATAGAACTGCTTTCCTCTTGAATATGGTAGTGATTACATGACTGTATGTGTTTTTCAAAGTTCATAGAAATAATATCCAAAATATATGAAGTTATTGTATATAAGCTATGCCTCAGTAGACATGAGTAAACCTATTTATCTAATCATTACCTATATATTTATTTTGCTAAAAAAGCCGAAGATCTAGTATCTTAAGTTGAAAAACAAAACCTAAACATACAACTTGCCATAAAACTATAATACTGTTTTAACTGATTTAAAACTGATTTTAACTATTTTAAAGATTTAAGTTATAGTCAGAAAAAAATACTTCACTGTCTTAGTTTATTGAGAATTTTTTTTTATGACGAATGGTGTTGGATTTTGTCAAATGCTTTTTTCTCTTTGTATTGATTTGACTATGTGATTTTTATCCTTTATCCTGTAGATGTGATGGATTACCTTAATTGACTTTGAATGTTGAACTGGCTTTGCCTTCCTGGGATAAATTTCATTTAGTCGCGGTATCTAATCCTTTTCATTGTTGGATTAGATTTGCTGATACAGTTGATCCTTGAACAACATGGGTGTGAACTCTATTGACCCACTTACACATGAATTTTTTTCAATAAATATAGTACATTATTGTAAATGTTTTTCTATTATGATTTTCTTTTCTCTAGCTTTACTTTATTATAAGAATACAGTATATAATACATAGAACATACAAAATATGTGTTAACCAATTGTCTATGTTGTCAGCAAGGCTTCTGGTTGATAGAAAGCTCTTAATAGTTAAGTTGCTGGAGAGTCAAAAGTTATACATGGATTTTCAACTTGGCAGTGCATTGGGGCTAGTCAGCACTCCAGTTCTCAAAGGTCAACTGAATTTTGTTGAGAATTTTTGCATCTATTTTTGTGAGAGATATTGGTTTGTAGTTTTCTGGTAATTTCTTTGTCTGATGTAGGCTTAGGGGTAACACTGGCTTCACAGAATAAATTAGGAAGCATTGCCCCTGCTTCTATCTTCTGAAAGACTGTAGAAAATTAGCACTTTTTTTCTTAAAATTTTTGGTAGAATTCACAAGTGAAGACACCCGGATCTAGTACTTTCTGTTTTGGATGATTATTAATTATTGATTAAATTCCTTTAATATTAGATTTTGGCTTAGGGAATTGGTCTATTTCTTCTTGTTTGACTTTTGGCATTTTGTGTCCTTTCAAAGAATTGGTCCATTTCATCTAGGTTATCAAATTTGAGAACATAGAGTTGTTCATAGTATTCCCTTATCCTTTCAATGTCCACAGGATCTTTAGTAATGTCCTTTCTTTAATTTCTGATGTTAATAATTCGTTTCCCTTCTTTTATTCTTTGCTAGCATAGATAGACATTTTTTTATTTTGTTGATTTTTTTAAAGAACTAGCTATTGGCTTTATTGACCTTCTTGATTTCCTGTTTTTCATTTCATTGATTGCTGCTCAGATTTTTTTTTTCTTATTGCAAAAAAGGTGATTTTCTTAAAGCACAGGGACAGGACCCATGCGCAGAAAGAGCTGCTTATTCTGCTTTAATGTTTATTGTTTCTTTTCTTCAGTTTACTTTAGATTATTTTGCTCTTCTTTTTCTACTTCTTTAAGGTGAAAGCTTAGATAATTGATTTTAGATCTTTCTTCTTCTTTAATATATGCATTCAATGCTGCAAATTTCCCCATAAGCACTGCTTTTAATGTATTCCACAAATCTCAATAAGTTGTGCTTCCTTTTTCATTTGTTCAGAACATTTTAAAATTCCTTTTGATATTTCTCTTTTGGGCCATGTACAGTTTAAAATTGTGTTGTTTAATCTCCAAGTATTTTGAAATTTTCTAGCTATCTTTCTGTTATTTATTTCTAATTTAACTCTACTGTGGTCTAAGAGCAAACATTGTATGACTTCTATTCTTTTAAATTTGTTAACGTCTGGAGAGCCTGGGTGGTCCAGTTAGTTAAGCCTCTGACTTGATTTTGGCTCAGGTCATGATCTCATAGTTTGTGAGCTCAAGCCCCACATCGGGCTCTGCACTGACAGCATGGAGCCTGCCTGGGATTCTCTCTCCATCTCTCTCTGACTCTCCCCCACTCACGTTCTCCTTCTCTCTCTCTCTCTTTACCCCCCCATCAAAATAAATAAACATTTTTTTTAAAAAAATGTTAATGTCTCTTTTATGGTCCAGAATGTGATCTTGGTGAATGTTCCAGGTGAGCTCGAGAAGAATTATTATATTCTTAGATGAAATAGTTTATAGATGTCCTCTACATCCAATTGATTGATGGTGTTATTAAGTTCAACTGTGTTTTTACTGATTTTCTTACCTGCTGGTTTTGTTCAGAGCCTTCAGCTCATCTTTTTCACTTGTTAACCTTTTTTTCCATTTAAACTGTAGCCACACTAAACTACCAGTGATGCCCAAACCACAACAGCCTTCTGCTCATGCTATCCCTTTCTCCAGAAGCATTCCTCTCCTTTTCTTTTTCTACCTGACTCTTGCTTAACAAGTGTCAGCCTAGTTGCCAATTCTTCCAGAAAGCCTTCTCTAACACTTCACTATCCTAATGCATAAAGTGTCCATTCCAATTGACTCTGTAGTTTTCTACAGTGACTTTTATTGTGGCACTTTTCCTGCTAATGAATAATTTCCTACTTCTTTTACCTTCGCAATATAAGTTTCTTCCTTTAAAAAATCTGACTTGCTTCCTTGGTATTTCTGTCACCTTTAGCACAGTGCTTAGCATACATAGTAGGAACTAAAATGCTTTTAATTAACTATGATAGAATTTTTAACCAATCTGAAAAATACTTTGGATGAAAGTTCTTCATAAAAATTGATTTATCCTATGATTTAATAAGCAATACCCATTCAGCAGTTTTGCCTTATTCACCAGAGTTATGCCATCAAATTTTGCCATTGGAAAATGAATCCTGTTCATAAATGAAAACAAGAATAAATGACTTAAATTATATACATAATTTTATTTTTATTTGGTGTTTGTCATAATAATTCTTTTTAATCACTTCTCTCAGAGCTGCCAGGCTACATGTAGTTTCAGTTAATTGAAACGATTTCAGATTCGGAGTGCCTGGGTGGCTCAGTCTGTTGAGCGGCCAACTTCAGTGAGGGTCACGGTTTCACAGTTTGTTGGTTCGAGCCCCAGGTCGGGCTCTGGGCTAACAGCTCAGAGCCTGGTGCCTGCTTTGGATTCTGTGTCTCCCTCTTTCTGTGCCCCTCCCCTGCTCATTCTCTCTCTCTCTCTCTCAAAAATAACATTAAAAACTAAAAATAAAATAAAATGATTTCAGATTCAATGAAATTACTTGATGCTTTTAGTTATTTCTAGATAACCAGATTAGATATCTCACATTAAAACATAAAAGCAAGGCAGCAGTCTAAAAGGCATCCAACATAACAAAGTCAGAATTGGAGTCTTATTGCTAAGGATTGTCAATAAGAACTTACGAGTGTTTTTACTGATATTGATAGGTTAATTGACTTCACAGGAAAACTAAGAAAAACATTAAAAATTTCTAGGAATAAGCTGTTTTTGAAAGTCGATGTGATATATGCCAATATCAGCATATTAACCAAAGTTTAGAGATAAAAACTAGAGTGCAATAAAAGAAGTTACAGAGTATACGGTGGCTTCATCAAATGTTGAACATTTATTAATCTCTTTTCACCTGAAGAAGAAACTTACCCTGGTGTGGAAACATGAACAATTGTAAAAGGCTCTGGCAAAATGAACTAGGACTCTTGGCACATATCATATTTCTTTGCAAATGAAAATTCAAAAATGTGAATTTTCATTGGCATTTGGCTGGCTGCCATTTATACTGTAGAGAGAAAAATCTTTAGAACTCATCAGTTAACGTGTGTTAGGCTCAAAAGATAATATCTATATGAGAACGATTTTAATATTCCAAGAATCGGCAGTGCTCTACCATCATATCTGGGGCCGCCCCAAATATAATTTAGTTTGATCTCTTGCACCTTTTATCAGAACCATTCTGTACTCGTATTTTTCTCCAGAGCTGAGATATTAACTCATCCCATTATTTACCTGAACGCAAGAAACCCTTCTTCATACTTCATGTAAATCCCTCGTGTACACACGATGTTATCATACCACAACACATGAGTTATATTAGTACGACATGCCCTATGGACTTCTATGAGTTTCAGGGTGATAAATCTGCTAAATAAGTAGGATGTTTCTACTCTGTTGTGTACACTCCAGCAGCCTATTACCTTCTCTAAAATGGATTTCAAAGAGGGACTCCAAAGACCCAGAGATAGATCCACAAGTTAGTGTCAGCTAAGCCAAGGGCAAATGAGAAAACCAAAAGAAACATAGGAGAGTTTTAGAAGGAGGCATTTTGTTAATTTAAAGGAATATTCTTTATTTAAAAATACTGTTTTTCCTATTTGAGTTACCTAACATATCTTTTCATTTAAGAAATGATGATGAAAGTATACAGTATTTTTGTTGTTGTTTTTTAGTTACGTTAGTTGAAAAACAAAAAGAAATTGTCAATTCAAGGTCAGTTAATTAACTAGAAATTTGCTTGCATATTTATAAAATACTCAAATTGGAAACTACTATTTTACAATACGACTTTGTAATAGGAGCTACTCTTAAGTAAATTAAATTTTAGATGGAAATATCTATATTTTATGTATACATATATAAAATACACATGGAAATATATAAGTATACATGCATATAACTGTGTTAGAAGATTCCATATTAAGCAAGGAGTCAAAAAAAAAAAGATTTAAAATGACAGGAACTTAAGCCATCTCATATTTTCTATCAATTATATTGTGTTGCCTAAAAGCAATTTCTTCCAGTTTAAGTTGAGGGCTCTCTTTGACTGCTTTGTAGTGGGTACTGCTAAAGTCCTTGGTTGCCCCATTTTCTTTGTAAGTGAGAACATGTCCTCCCCTTAAAAATTCAGTCTCTTGAAGTACTTCCAACTCATCAGTTTCCTTCTGCTGTTGAGTATCTATTATATGTCAGGCCTAGGCCAGGTACTCAGAATTCTGTTAGAACAAGCACATAACTGCTCACCCCACAGGAAAAAGAACAAAAGCTTAATTTGCGTTTAATTGAATCCTACAGGAAGAAAGTGAAATCTTTTTATCTGATTATTTTCCCCCAAATAATGGAAAGTGAAGTTGCATCCATATATTATAAAAAGGCTATGGAATTTTTTTCAGAGTTTTGCCTGGTTTCCCCATCATCTATTCCTCATACTATTATGGAAAATATACACTTTTTTTTAAAAGCTTTCCAGGTCAATCTGTTGGGAACTTATTTTCCACTGAAAGAAGCCTCTTGAAATGTTTTCCATAAACAATCTATATGTAAACACACAAACATATCCCCATAGTTACACTATGATGTACTCTCCACCTTAATGACCACCTCTCAGCTGTGAACTGTCTCAATCTTCCATATCAGCAGGACAACTTTAGATCCTGTACTTTCCCTCATTCATTTAACAAAAACTTATTTCATGCCTATGATACTTAGTGACTGTGTTTGGCATGAAAAAAATCAAGTCGTAAACAATACAGATGGGAAAACTACTGTGATGTCGGTTTTCTTTATTTTTTAACATTTTTTAAATGTTTACTTATTTATTTTGAAAGAGAGAGAATGAGCAGGGCAGGAGCAAAGAGAGAAGGTGAGAGAGAATCCCAAGCAGCCTCTGAGCTGTCACACAGAGCCCAACTTGGGGCTCGATATCACAAACCATGAGACATGACTTGAGCCTCATGACCTCAGCTGAGATCAAGAGTTGGATGCTCAACCAAATGGGCCACTCAGGTGTCCCTGCACTGTCAGTTTTCTAACAGTATGTACCAACTGCTTAGCTGTCCTTAACTGACATAAACAACCTAGAGTTATCAAAGAACTTTCGTCACTTTAAACTTTGATTGCTCAAAAGTACTTTCATTTTGAGATATTACTTTTTTCTCTTTTCAATTCAGATACATCAGTGCCATGTATCTGCCATTCAGATACAACGTGCCAAAGACGTTAATCCTTTCTTTGTGAGATGGGTAACCATTGAGGTGTTTTGATCCAAACAATGACCTGTACATTAATGGAATGACTCAGGGTGCTGTGTTTGAAAATGGAATGTAGGGAGGTATGGCCTGAAGCAGAGGACCAGTAAAGAGTCTCTTGTAATGACACTGTTAAGATACGTGGGGTCTCTGGGGTGCCTAGGTGGCTCAGTCAGTTAAGTGTCCGACTTTAGGTCACAGTTCATGAGTTCAAGCCCTGCATCAGGCTCACTGCTGTCAGCACAGAGCCTCCTTTGGATCCTGTGTTTCCCTCTCTCTGTCCCTCTCCCATTCCTTCTCTTTCTCTCTCTCCAAAATAAATAAACATAAAAAAAATGTGGGGCCTCATGCCAGGGTAGTAGCTGTGGAATGTGTGAGCAGTGATCAGATTCTAGAAATATTTTCAAGGTAGAGCTTGTAGGATTTCTTCTGGGATTGGATGTGATGGTGGAGGAAAAGAGAAGAGTTGAGGATGAGTCCATGATTTTTTGGTGTGAATAAATGCAGGATATGAAAGGGACTGATTTAAATAGGAGATCCAGAAGTTTATCTTTGGACTACTAAGACTAAGATGACTGTAAAATACCCAAGAGGAATTTCAAGTAGGCAGGTGAATATATGAGTCTGAGGTTCAAGACAGAGAGAGGGGTCTGGGATAGAGTTATAAATTTTGGAGTCATTAGCATATAGATGGTTTTTAAAGCCTGAGACAGGATATGATCATTAATGGAGTGAGTTAAAAGAGAAAGAAGTCTACAGACTGAGCTCTGGGCACGAGGGGGTCAAGAGATTGGGGGGAGGAGTAGAGAATAGCAAAAGAGATTATAAACTAGAAAGAAAACTGGTGGAGTGTTTTGTCCTCAAAGCCAAATGAAGAGAGCACTTCCAAGAAGAGAGAGAAACTCAGTGTGTCAAATGCAGTGGATGGATCAAGGAAATGAGGACTAGGAGCTGGCCATTGAAGTGAGCTACTCGGAAGTCATTAGTGACCTTGCCAAATGTAGTTTCAGTGGAGTCGTGGCGTGAAAACATTACTCGAATGAGCTCAAGGGAGACCAGAAGGAGCAGTGGATGCAGGAAGCATAGCACTTTCAACACTTTGTCCCATGCTGTGATGGATGTAAAGCAAGAGGATAGAAACTGAATGAAGGAGTGGACCAAAGAGTGTTTTGTTTTGTTTTGTTTCTGTTTTAAATGGGGCAACTTATAGCACATTTATATCTTTGTGCAAATTATTCAGGAGAGAGGACAAATTAATGATATAGAAGAATGTCTAGATCAATGGCCTTGAGTAGAGATGAAGGGATAGGATCTCATCCATGAAGGAAGACAGAAGCACTGATAAGTCATAACTGTTAACTTAGGAGAAAGCAGAGAAAAATGGCCAGGTAAAGGTGAGCTGGTGGATAAACGGATGATGGTACCCTGTGGAAAATCTTTTCTAATTTTCCCATGGGAATCAGAATGAGGTGGAGATCATGAGTTAGAAAAGAGAGGGGAAGGCATGAGAGTCATCTGGGAGACTAAAGAGGAGAACGCATCTAGGGATTCTGAAAAGTCGGAAATGAACTACTGGACTAGGACATAGCTTTTGCCTGAGGAACAAAACAAATTTCTGGATCCTTATCAAATATGTTAAACTATGTAATTTAATTTGGAAGGTTGTTATGTTAGGTTTGAACCTAAAGCATTTCATATATAAAATTGAAGTTCTAACAGAAACTTAATGTGGAGAAGAATATGTTTTCCCTCTTTTGATATGAAACACATTCATTATATTACTGAAACGTTTTCAGTCTATGGATGGCTTACCAATGTACAAAAAAAAAGAAATAAAAAGATAAACATGATGCTTTTTCCAAGATATGTGAAATATCTTGTTTTACTTTGTTTTTTTTTGAAAGTGTTACAAATTTTATTTTTGTGATTATTATTATTTATATTTTAGTTAGTTAACATACAATGCCATATTGGTTTCAGAAGTAGAATTCAGTAATTATCACCCAGTGCTCATCGTAACAAGTGTCTTCCTTAATACCCATCCCCCATCTAGCCCACCCCCACCCACTTCCATAAATGTTCAGTTTGTTCTCTATCATTAAGAGTCTCTTGTGGTTTGTCAAATGTCTTGTTTTGAAACAAGGTTTGAAATAAAATCATTTCTTAAATGTCTTGTTCTCTGAAGCAGGAAAGAAGATGGAAGTGTTTACTGTGCTTTTGGCAAACAACAAATCCTCAGCCCTCAAAAACACAGCTAACATTTTTCTCTTTTGGGAAAAGGAGACACACCAAGTGGCAAGTTTAGAGAACTTTTATTTTATCGGCTCATGAAGTTAAAAATTCACAGTGCTAGGGGCGTCTGGGTGGTTCCATTGGTTAAGCGTCCAACTTCGGCTCAGGTCATGATCTCACAGTTTGTGGGTTTGAGTCCCATGTCAAGCTCTGGGTTGACAGCTCGGACCCTGGAGCCTGTGTCTCCCTCTCTCTCTGCCTCTCCCCCACTCGCATGCTGTCTCTCTCCCTCAAAAATAAAATATACATTAAAAATTTTTTAAAAAAATTTGCAGTGCTATTGATACACATAATAAGTGCTGTAAACAAATTTGTTGAACCGGGGCACCTGGGTGGCTCAGGTGGTTAAGTGTTGGACTCTTGGTTTTGGCTCAGGTCATGATTTCACAGTTCTCACAGTTTGCAAGTTGGAGCCCCAGGTCAGTCTCTGCACTGGCAGCTCAGAACCTGCTTGGGATCCTCTCTCTCCCTCTCTCTCTCTGCCCTTCCCCTGCTTGCTCACTTTCTCTCTCCCTCTCTCTCTCTCTCTCTCTCACTCTCACTCTCTTTCTCTCTCTCAGAATAATTAAATTTTAAAAAACTTGTTGGACCAATAAGTGAATATACAATATAATATTCTCTGCTTTTTCCATGAAAAATTAGAAACGTTTGCTTTGAAATAAAAATTTATTATTCTTTCTCATGCTTAACAAGCCAGAATTCCCTGTCTTCAAAGTTTTATCTGAGCAGATTTCAAGCAGGAGTTAGATAACTTCCCTTTTGCTCCTTCTGCTCATTCTGAAACTACAGAAGAGAAGCTAGAAACCAAATACAGAGGGATATGTTGCACAAGTACCACTTTGGCTAAACCCAAGCCCAATGCGAACAATTCAGGAAATAATGGAACTGAAGACAGCAAATGGTTTTCAGGGACCTATGGCGGTTTGTTCCCTCTGCTATCATTTATGTTTCTGTAGTCAAGGTTCAGTTATACAACAGTGTAGACAACTCCCTGGAAACAATATTCACTGTTATGCTGCTCCGGTAGCACAAGAATTCCTTTGATGAGCTCTAAGAGATTGGTAACAGTACCTCCTAAAAGGCCGGGTTGCTAGGTAACAGCTTGTTTCCTTGGTCACAGAGAATACATGGAAGACCCCCAAAAGAGGCGGCAGATTCTTGGTGGACAGCTCTCATATCCCCTCCTGGGAACACGATGAAAAAGGTCTTTGGAAAAATCGCTTTATGAAGGCCAGAGGAACTTAATGCACCAGCAAGACATGTCGGAGAGGTAAGAACGACGAAATGTTAAAAGTAACTTTAGCCATTACTTGAGAGAAAACAAACATAGATCGTGTTACTGGATTAAATTTCATTTAAAAATATAAAGTCATGCAACCTGTATTACTGATGATGGTTGCTTTGAGAGAGGAGCAAACTCTACCACCACCCTCATGCAGCTGGTTACAAATGCAATTCATTTGATCATTGTAACAGAGAGAGGTGGCCTTACTGCCTTAGCAATAGTATGTCTATAGATACATTGGGCTCTTTGGGAGAGTGTGTGTGAATTTCAGTAGAAAGATAGATGAGAAAATAAGAAGGAAATCGCTATTAGTTAACATCTATTAGTTATTAGTTACTATTAGTGAATATCTATTAACTAAGTTTAAATGAAGAAAACAGAACTTCTACCAGCTCAATAGAGCCAAATACCAGATTAAAAGGCCAAAACTCAACCTTGTTTCCTGACTCTTAATTTTTTTTAATTTATTCTTAAAAATTTTTTTTTCCGGTGAGAGAGAAAGCACCCAGGCAGGGGTGAAGGGCAGAGGGAGAGAGCAAGAATCCCAAGCAGGCCTCACACTCAGTGTAGAGCCAATATGAAGCTTGATCCCACCACCCTGGGATCATGACCTGAGCTGAAATCAACAACCAGGCACTCAACTGACTGAGCCACCCAGGCGCCTCTCCTCACTGTTAAATTTCATGGCTGTCTCATAATGTTTTTTCAAACTATGCCAATTATTAGAAAACATACAATTACAGAGTTTGCAAGTTTCTTGAAAGTATTTGTCTTTATATCGGTATATAACTTGGCTCTCATCTTTCTAAAGATGACATTTGCACCTCCGGTTTTCAAGATTATAACAATTGTGGTTTCTGTCAGGGTGTGAAATTTATTGATATCTTCCACTTAACTGCTGGAAGCTGAGAGAGGAATCTTGCTTAGGTTCAGGATTTACAGACTGAACCAGCTCCTTGATGTTGATTTTTGTGTTAAAAACCGTGTCATAACTTGGATAAATGGGCATGTGAAATAATGGTTTTTAAGTGGGTAAGAAGTTCTTTGAGGAATTATACACTTTATGTTTACCCACTTGCTAACAAGCTTTAATATATAATACCACAGGAGATTTATTTGTGAGCTTGGTATGAAATGGTATTTATGATCAATGTTATTATTTTTAAATGAGTAAATATGTACAGAATTATTTTAGAGACAGTGTAAAAAGTGATGAAATGATGCCCAGCCTACAAATTAGCTTTGATCTTTAAATTTTGAAGGAAGCAAGAAGCAAGGAAGGAAGGAAGGGAGGGAAGGAGAGAGGGAGGGAGGGATGATAGGAGGGACAGAGGGAAGAAAAAACTTTTTCTTAGTGCTACTTTTGTCCAATCACATTTCTCTACACATCACAAAACAAGAGTCTTATTCATACTACCTTCCTCTTATGCAGTCAGTTTCATTTGAGATTTTATAGTTTTATCCCTATTGACAAGAGCTACTTCAATCACTTATTAACCTACAGTGTTTATATTCTTCTCTCTTGTAGTGTTGTATGTGGTTGAATTTTCTGCTCTAACAGCATAGAGAGTAGTAAAACATTCTTCAAGCATTGAAAACCTTCTAAGTAGCAGCTATATACGTGGTTACGATAAAGTTCTAAGAATTTCTAAATATCCTCTCATAGAGGGAACATCGTGTTACTGCAGTCTCTTTTCATTGATTCTGGCACTGAAATACATCTATGCTTCTATAAATGTCAGTGAACCCACTACTGGTTATTGAAGTTTATAAGCTTTCCCACTGGAGAAGTTTGATAGATGTTTGTTCTTTTACTTTTGTCATACCATAATTTGGGGGCCGATTTGTGCTTATAAGAATGTGCACAGGGCATGAAAAATAGGATGAAAATGCATCCTGTAAAAAATTCCAAAATTTAGGGGTGCCTGGGTAGCTCAGTAGGTTAAGTGTCCAACTCTTAATTTTGGCGCAGGTCATGGTCTCACAGTTGTAAGACAGAATCTTGTTTCAGGCTCTGTGCTGAGCTGAGCGTGGAATCTGCTGAATATTCTCTCCTTCCCTCCCCTTCCCCCCCCTCCCCCACTTGAGTTTGCGTGTGCACCCTCTCCCAAAAAATAAAAAAAATGAACAAAAAATGCAAAATTTAAAGAACCCAAGTTCATATAAAGTTTAAATCTGACTCATTCAGACAGAAGAAGAAAAATGACAATTCTAGTTATGCCTTTCTCAGAATATATCATTACATGGTTTTAGAACCAACAAAATAAGTAATTTAAGATCTATCTGTGAAAATCCCAGGTTATGGGTACTGATATACTTTTGGAATATCTGTAAAACACAGTTTTTTTGGAACACTACTCAAAGGGAAAAGAATATGGCACCCAAAATATGCTGCTTTGGCATAATAATTACTTTGAATGAAGTGACTTAAGAAACAGCCAATATAAGAAACACTCTGATCCTTCTCTGTCTCCCTGAAAGTAAGAAATAAGTGTCCCATGTGAAGGTATCCTCCCTGCACCAAGAGGGTAGAAGGCATTGGTTTCACCGGAGACAGGGAATTTAGGGCTGAGAAGGCTGTATAAACAAATATTTACTACCCCAAACCCAAACTTCTTTGACTTGCCAATTCTTAAAAAAGTTATTATTTCTGCGGCACCTGGCTGGCTTAGCCGATACAGCACACAACTCTTAATCTCAGGGTTATGAGTTCAGGCTCCATATTGGGCGTGGAGTCTACAACAAAATATCATTTCTTAGTCTGGAAGGTATGAAGCTGCCTAATTCGGTCATGTTTTTGAGTCTCCTATCTTCAGGGGCTCCCGTATGTATGAAATTGAATCTTTTTCTCCTATTAATCTATCTTATGTCAACTTAACTATTAGACCAGCCAAAGAACCTACAAGAGGGGAAGGGAAAAGTTTTCCACCCCTACATTTTATTGGTATATTATTATTTACTCAATTACTGGGTTTGGTTTCAGGAACTTCATTTAGAGCCATCGGAAATTTAAAAACCCGGTATACCTAATTGGCCATTTCAGAAACGAACACATTATAACATCAGCTTTCTTCCAGATTGTATAAGAACTGCATTCAGAGTATTACTATCTCATGGCCATCTCTACTATGTAGCGAAGCACAATCATCGCCGTATTACAAATGGATAAGATACAGGCACAGAGAGCACAGGGAGTCTGGATTTAAAGAAAAAAAGGAAAGAAAAATAAAGAAAGTTCAAGGAAATAAGAAAGGCTAGAATAATATCTCCTTTCATCCAAAATTAATGCTCCAGAGGGTCTTCTAGGCCTCACTTCAGAAGTGCCTGGTTTTAGCAAGATCCCACAAGACTTGAGAACCTAACTTAATACTTTTGGGAGAGAGAGAGGGAGGTCGTGGGTTTGGGAAAAGTGAGATTGGCTAACCGGAAAATAAGACGTGGCTTCTTTCCTTTCTTCCTAAATACAAAGTTCTCATGATGCAGCAGTGACTTTCAATGGGACGTTTAGAAATTGAGTCGTAGAAACACAGTTTTGACAACCGTCGGTGTCTGAAAGGAGTCTCCCGGCCTTCTGTATGATGGGTGCTCAACAATACCTCTTTCAACTCAGGAGCTCAGCTTCTCCTCAGAAATTAGGCCGACCGCCATTTCCCCCTTCACGCGCCTTGCAAAGTTACATAATCACCAACTTGACATTTTAATTAAACAGATAGCGCCCACTGCAGCCGGCAATTTATGAGGCTTATAAATTCGTGACTGTGAAAGGACGTTGCAATCTTCGGTTGAAAGGTGCTCATGAATTGATAAGTTACATTACGGTTGCTTTTCATCCGCAGTCTCGGCTCACCTGATTCCTTCGTGTCGGCCATTCTACCCTTTTTAAAACTAAGAATAGATGGCCAATCCAGATAATGCCACCCATTTTAAAGACACTATAAATCACCGCTGACAAATGCTGTACAGTTTTAGCCATGGCACCTTCTCCGTGGCAGCTTTATATGGGAGCATTAATAAAATTAATTTCTCTTTCATAAGGGTTTAGATTTGTAATTTATGATAACCGTTTGTTCACTGCAGGCAGAAAGATTAAAAATGAGTAAACCAATATACCAACTAAACTGCAGGCATCTGGTTTTATTTGCTTTTGTGGAGGGGAGATAGGAGAGGGTTTTAAAAACAGCTTGATGTTATCTGGAATTGTGTTCTCATAGGTGCTACTATTCAATGCCTAACTTTTGTTTTCAGTAAATAATAGCTGCTCAGATTTACATGTTCTGTTAACTAGTGCTATTATTTATATGTAGTTAAGCAGAGCGGTCGGAATAAGAAAATCAGTATTAATGATTTTCCTTCATAGCAATTGCACCCTAATAATGATACAGCTTTACAGTTATTTAAAGAATCACAGTGGCTTAGGTAAAGCTAATTTGAATTGTAATGGTTGGGAACACTTGGTCATTCCTTAACGTGCCTTGGGCAAGTGACGCCACCTCTCCATGCCTCGTTTCCTCATGTATAAGGAATAATGTTTATTGTGTCATAATAACACAAGCAAAATAATCATGTTGATCAAAATAATCACCACTTTATTCGGTGACTGTGATGCTTACCTGAGTTAATCCATGTAAAGCCCTTGGTACAGTGCCCAGCACATAGCAAGTACTTAATAACTGTTCGTTACAAAACCATTATGTTTGTAATAGCAGTAGTTGTCATCATAGCAGTGAAGTTACAAAGCAAACCAAACACCTTATCAGTCGGAGTCTACATTGTCTTCTGAATATAAAGATAGGGAACAGACCATCAGATATGCTAAGTGCCTTGGCTAAGGTTCCAGCAATATCTGTTCCTCAGATTCTAGGACTTATAGGTCTTTCAGCTTTGACTTCAGTGACACATTGCAACAACTGCAGATGAGGGCATCTGGGGGGCTCAGTCAGTTAAGCCACTGACTTCGGCTCAGGTCCAGATCTCGTAGTTCGTGAGTTTCAGCTCCACGCCCGGCTCTGCATTTGTGGAGCCTGCTTGGGATATTCTCTCTCTCTCTCTCTCTCTCTTTTCCCCCACCTCTCCCTCTCTCTCTGCCCCTTCCATGCTCTCTCTCTCTCTCTCAAAATAAGTAAATAAACTTAAAAACAAAAAAACAAAATAGTTGCCCTTCTCCCTCTCTGCCCCTTCCATGCTCTCTCTCTCAAAATAAGTAAATAAAACTAAAAAAAAGGCAAAAAAGAAAAAAAAAAAACAGTTGCGAAGGAAGTGGAAGCGTGAGTTAGTTACATAACCTAAAAGATGCCTATTTTTTTTCTTTTTTAAACCGAAGATTCAGAAGTTATCTTATTGCTGAGATTTCTCCCAAGAAAGCAGACCAAAGAAAAATTTTATTTGAAATTGCAGACCCAAGTAACAGAACAAAAAAGATTTGAGAGGGCCCCAATGGTTTCTACTACAAGATTCCAGCACGCTGCCCTTCAGACACTGCCCCCTGATGTGGTGCCTGGGAGCGATATGAGAGTGTGACAGACAGAAACTAGACTTGGGACCTTAAGGAAAGATTTCACATTGAAAAACAACCAGGCTAGTCATCTATCCCTGAGAATCTTCTCAGATAACCTGCCATTAGATGAAACTCTTGAGCATACTTCAGTTTATTCTTGGGGCAGGATGAGAGGAGGCAGAAGAGAGACAGAAAGAAAGAGAGAGAGAGAGAGTGAGTTTAAAGATGTTAGCAGCCTATTTCTTTGTGCTACCAAGCTTTAATTACCTTCCACTATTAATAAATGTCTAGGAGTAATCAGGATGGCATAAAGAGAACTTGTAGTTTAAATCCCCAAATCATCTCAGGTCAACTAAGATGATGAGATGAATTTAAGTTATTTTTAAACCGAATCTCGCATTGAAATGATTGTACGGAACCTGCAGCACTGTACAAGACAGAGTGCGATTCCAATCCTGTCAGATTTGGTTTAAAAATAACTAAAAGTCATCTCATCATCTTAGTTGACCCATCATCATCATGATCTTTTAATTACGTAACTTTCTTTTTTCCCGTGACTTCTTTGGAGAGATTGCATAAGTAAACCATGACCCATTTCTCATACTTGAGATTAAAAACAAGAGAGAAGAGGAGCTTCAGATTTTTATTACCGCTGTGTAACCATCAATGGAATGTAGAGGAACGCGACAACAATCGCTGATGAAAGATGCAGCCATGTTCATCATTCTAGTTTCCTAACTTCATTTCGGCAGAAAATAGCTAGAGTATTTTAATAAAGACAAATGAACCAAGAAAGTCAGCTAAACTTTCATCCTCTGTTCCTCCCAATATATTATTCCATTTTCTCCCCGTTTTTTTCTCCCCAATTATTGGCCAAAACTCTGGTTATCAATTACAGGATTTACCTTCCTCAGGATTAATAAATTCCGCACAATTTGCTGTTACTCTTCTAATGTTTGTTTATTTGTTTCAGCAGCAAGGCACACTTTGGGAATTTCAAGAAACAATATCCAAACTATTAATGAATTGCTCAAGTGGAGAAGATATGAAAGACATACATTTTCTGACTTTTTCACATAATTAAGACAAAATTCTTGATTTGTTATTTAGTTGCAGAGGGAGGGATAATTTTCTCTTTGATAATAGGGTACAGTTGTTTTATTTTTTAATGATACATCGATGCTATTTTTGGAATATGATATAGTTGCTATACTCTTTTAGTGTACCAGCTCAGCTAATACGTGGAAAATAAGGTATATTAAATTGTACTTTATGAAGGCAACCTCATATACAAGAGATGTGTAGTTTCTTGTAGGCAAAATTGCTATCGAGGAGTAATTGTGCCGTAAAATATACAGGGTTGTCTCTTAAGAGTCTTAGAGCCTGAAAAATGATCTATCAAGAGTAAAAAGAGGCCAGGAAGAAAGAGAGATATGTCTGGTTTTACTTACCATGAAGAAGCATATTTAGATATTATTTTAAAATTGGCTTAAAATAATGTACAGCGCCAATTACAGAAAGAGAAACTTGCAACTATTACTGAAGAGATAGGGAAAAGTGTAAGAAAAACAATGAATAATGAACCAGAGAATTGCTCTAGGAGAGCAGAAAGTGTATTTTACATTTCAGGGTGTAAAAATGCGGATACAGAGAGCCCTGGACCGTTGTTATGCAAAATGGTTGAGTAGTATTTTAAAGTGAGTAAAACTGATTAAAGAACCCGATTTTTTTAATTTGTTTGCCACCGATTTGTAGAAGTATAAGAGGTTTGGGGGAAATTTCAGGGAAAATGTAAGCCAGATTAATGGGGAAATCAAGAGAGAGTTTGAGAATGCTTGCTTGTGCAAATCTGCTCTATGAGGAATGATGTCTTAATATGAGGGCTGACCTCCTCATTCAGATCTTATAGGGATGTATGTCCTTTAGTGTGTACCATTAGATTCACTTTTCTAAGGCATGTAGTCTATGCATACCGTCCTATCTTTGGGAAGAATTTGCCTCAAGTGACTATTAGCCATAAGAAATGTGCTTAGGACTATGACAAGATGTCAAAGTCCTTCTGAGATCTAGATAAATTTCTAGGGTATCATCTATCCTCTCAATGGAAAGGTTGGTTCTTATAATTTGTTGCTATGGCTAACATATACAAAGGAATTTACATTTAAAGATTTTAAAAGAGATACACAAACACTTCAAGCATTGTCCTTGGCTCAGTTCCTCAGGTCGAAACACAAGCAGTCAGATTTCTGCATCTGATTCATTGTATTGCTCCGATCTAAGCGAGTCACACACTTGGTCAGCTCTATCAAGGAACAGAAGGTTTCATCCACGTTCAGATTCTGGAATATCATCCTTGGTAAATACTTTTAATTTGTTCTTTACCTAATCTGAAGTTCATAAAATGTACTTTATCTTACATTGAACTTTTAAAATTTAAATCCAAGTGAGTTAACATAGAGTGTAATAATGATTTCAGGAGTAGAATTTAGTGATTCATCACTTACATACAACACCCAGGGCTGATCCCAACAAGTGTCCTCCTTAATGCTCCTCGCCCATTTAGCCCATCCCCCCACCCACAATCCCTCCAGCAACCCTCAGTTTGTTTTATGTATTTAAGAGTCTCTTGTGGTTTGTCTCTCTCTCTGTTTTTATATTATTTTTGCTTCCCTTCCCTTACGTTCATCTGTTTTGTATCTTAAATTTACATACGTGTAAAATCATGTGATACTTGTCTTTCTCTGACTGACTTATTTCACTTAGCATAATACACTCTAGTTCCAACCATGTTGTTGTGAATGGTAAGATTTCATTTTTTTGATTGCCGAATAATATTCCATTCTTCTTTATCCATACATCAGTTGATGAACATGTGGGCTCTTTCCAAACTTTGGCTATTGTCAATAGTGCTACTGTAAACATTGGGGTGCAAGGGTCTCTTTGATTCAGCACTCCTGTACCCTTTGGATAAATATCTAGTAGTGCAATGGCTGGGTTTTAGGGTAGTTCTCTTTTTAATTGTTTTAGGAACCTCCATACTGTTTTCAAGAGTAGCTGCACCAGTTTGCATTCCCTCCAGCAGTGCAAAAGTGTTCCTCTTTCTCCACAACTTCGCCAACATCTGTCATTGCCTGAGTTGTTAATGTTAGCCATTCTGATTGGTGTGAGGTGGTATCTCACCATGGTTTTGATTTGTTAGCCATGATGATGAGTGATGTTATGCATCTTTTCATGTGTCTGTTAGCCATCTGATGTCTTCTTTGGAAATGTGTCTGTTCATGCCTTTTGCCCATTTCTTCACTGGACTATTTGTTTTTTTGGGGTATTGAGTTTGATAAGTTCTTTATAGATTTTGGATACTAACACTTTGTCTGATATGTCATTTGCAAATATCTTCTCCCATTCTGTCAGTTGCCTTTCAGTTTTGCTGATTGTTTCCTTCACTGTGCAGAAGCTTTTTATCTTTATGAGGTCCCAATAGTTCATTTTTGCTTTTTTCCCCTTGCCTCTGGAGACATGTTGAGTAAGAAATTGCTTTGGTCAAGGTCAAAGAGCTTGTCGCCTATTTTTCCTCTTAGATTTTGATGGTTTTCTGTCTTGCATTTAGGTCTTTCATCCATTTTGAGTATATTTTTGAGTATGATGTAAGAAAGTGGTCCAGGTTCATTCTTCTGCACATTGCTGTCCAGTTTTCCCAACACCATTTGCTCAAGAGACTGTCTTTTTTCCATTGGATATTCTTCCTGCTTTGTCAAAGATTAGTTGGCCTCTTACACTGAACATTTTTATTATTTATTTATTTATTATTATTTTTTTTAATGTTTGTTTATTTTTGAGAGACAGAGAAAGATAGAGCATGAGTGGGGGAGGATCAGAAAGAGAGAGGGAGACACAGAATCTGAACTAGGCTCCAGGCTCTGAGCGGCCACCACAGAACCCACAAGCCGTGAGGTCGTGACCTGAGACAAAGTTGGATGTTCAACCAACGGAGCGACACAAGCTCCCTGAACATTGTTAAATAAATGTACAAACTTCTTAAATCTATCTTTGGATTTGGGAAGGAATGAAATGTTGATACCCTCAGTCTCAGCTTAGAGAGGAAATGGAAAGAAGCTGGAGTGGAGGAAGGAAGGCAAACTGGAGATTAATAGAAAAGGCAGTGACCACAAAAACAGAAATGGCCTGCCTTCCTTTCACCTGCTGAGTTCGAATTCTGTCTCTAGTCTAAGATTTATCTCCTTTATTTCTGGAATGTCCTTTGTCCACAAGATAAAATGGTTTCCTGCCAAACCCACCACTTCCAAGACTTTTCCCTCAGCCATCTCAGTGGACCCATATGTGCTTTTCCCTCCTTTCCTTTATTTGTAATTGTTCCACCTAGCCCACTGGATCAAGATGGGTTACTCATATATCTGCATCTCCAATGATAGGAAACATTTCAGGCACAAATGCCATATTTTATTTAACTTTATATCCCCAATGCCTGACACACAACAGGGTATAGTATATATTTTTGAACAAATGAGTGAAATGAAATGAAGCAAACTAACTTTGGAAATATTTATTGAACCAATGGATTAATCACTTGCTCCATCAGAATTAAGAAAAGAAGAACAAAAAGGAAAGACACAAATATTCACTATTCCTTTAGGAAGAAGCAATGGTCACACAACTGCAGCACATTGACAACCTCACATAAATATAAACAAAGAAATACAATAGCTAATTTTCCTACAATGTCAGAAATCCCCAAATCAAACACAGAACTCCTTTAGAAAAGCAAACAACGTTTTGTACAAATTTAGATGTCTGTTGAAAAATGGAAACTTCTCAAATATAGCTTTAACTTAGATTCTTCTTTTTCCAGTAATATCATCAGGAAATAGTACAAAAAGGCAATGGGGTGTGGCAACTGCAGGAAATTTAACTTCTAATACGTTTTCATTATATGATAGAAGCAAGAAAAAACAATCCAAAAGCATATTGGAAGTTGGGAAAGAAGCTTCCATAAACATGTGAACTCAACAACCAAGAACAGTCTGGAGATCACATTCTTCAATAATCTAAAATTTGTGTTTCTTGGTTTTTTCAATAGTATTTCCAAAGAATGAGTGAATTCTTTAAAAGCATGTTAGCAAATCTTCAGATTATCTCAAAGAATTGCTCAAGCATTCATTAGCTTCTTAGCTTTTTTGCTATCAATAAGGTAGAGAGCTTTTGTCACTCTATTTTTAAATGAAGATATGGAGATATTTACTGGAACAGCAATGGTCATTCAGTGAGTAAGCAATGAAGATAAAAAAAAAAAAAACAAAGCTAACTGATTATTAAAGGCCACCTCTTATCAATTCATTTTGAGTCAGCATGTTCCAAATTCTGCTTCACAAGATGCATGAGACCCATGTACTGCTTCAAGAATCAAAGTTTCTATGATTTAAAAGTCCAGGGGAACACTTAGTTAGTATAGACCCACAATGTATATTAGCATATAATGGCTCTGTGGAGTCCTGTAGCAAAGGGAAACACTTAACTTAGTTCAGTCCAGAGCCTCATCAGCTTATTCAGTGGTGGAAATGTTTTTTTTTTTTTATGTTAGTATTAGTCACACAAATTTATAGCTCAAGCAAAACATAAGATATGAAATGCTTCTCTGTGAGATGAAAGCAGTTGATCCGAATACTCTAATGACATTTCTTTATATCAAATATTCTGGGTTTGTTTATGTATACAACACTGGCTAACAGAAGAATGAATGTATGGTGTGTGTACTTAACAGAACACTCTTTTCCATGTCATATGCTTTTCATTTGTGTTAACCTTGAAACTATCATACCTTATCTAAGGTACAGGAAATTTTGATTGGCTACAACCTCCATAATGGTAAACAAGATAAAATTGCCCCAAATATGATGATGGTACATATTCTGGTTGTAATATACTGTCCAGAACAAGGAAGATGACCGCACTCAAAATATTTCCTTCAATACTGGCTACACATTTTAAGAACAATGTGAATAAATTAGAACTCTTTCCAAGAGAATCATGTGTTCTTTCTGGATAGTTAATAATTTGTAAGGCATGATCTGTGAGTAATAATTGTATGACTTAGGAAAAAGATGACAATCGTTATCAAGCACTTAAAATATTAGTCACACGTGTGGCTTCTGTGGAGCCTCAAAAGGCAGAACTCTTACAATTGGAGCAAATTAGAGAGGCTTGGGGGCCTGTATAATAAAGAGCCCTTAACAATTAGGACTTTATAAAATGGAAAATGGAATGGGATTTCTCAATCTAAATAAACCAGATAGTTCATTTTATATTTTTACCAAGCATTTTAAATTTGGTACAATATTTGACTATTCCATTAGATCCTATCAAATTTTATAAGCATATTAGTGTGACTGCATGAAGAACTGTTATCTGTAGCCCCTAATATGCATTCAATAAATATTAAAGAATGATTTATCAGAGGGGGTGTAAAGCAGAGTCATGAATGGGCATACATATGTATTGCTGTTGTCATTTACCACCCAATGTAAATCAGTGCAGGTGTTGGAGATGCTGATTTGTATGAGAATACATAATTTAGAATGAACTAAAATGACTTCCATAAGGACAGTGTTAGGTATTGGCAGTTCAATTTGGCTGAATGTTTGGCAATGATCTGTATTATTTTTATCCATAAAAGTAAATGAATCACATATTACCAGATACTATTTCTCTTCTTATTTTAAAGCTTCCATCAGACTCTTTTAAGTTCCTCACCTGGCACAAGGTAGAACAACATGACATTCAAGGAAGTCAGCTGCGTTGCCCGAGAGTAAGAGAAGGTAAAGAACAAAGTATTCTTTGTGCACGTGCCCTGAATTGATTCTACTTGTGGATTAAAAACATTACTTGGGGAAACAAATAACATTACTTGGAGGTAGAAAAATTTTCCTTTTCAAGACCACAGAATTATTAATGTAGTTAGTAAAGCCACTTTAAAGCACGTTCACATGTCTGGTTATCTAAGTAGTAAACGTTCAGTATTGAATACTTGAAAAATAGAAAGATGAAAAAAAAAACTTGTAATTCAATGATACACAAATAATCACTGTGATTTTTATTTCTGTTTAGTCTTTTTTTGAAAAATACATACACATACTTCTTCGTGAATTGTACAAAAATTTATATCTTGAGTTTTTTCACTTATCTCATTATTGTGAGCATTTCTTCTGTGTTATTAAATACTACCCAAAACATGTTTTTTAAAGGTTGCATATCTTTCCATCATACGGATATTATTAAATATATTTAACCAATGATCTTTGTTGGAATTTTAGTTTACTTACAAAATTTAATGATCATGAATGACATTGTCACACTGATGAATCACTTCAACCTGATTTAATTCTATCATTGTTTTGTAAAACATCAAATGGGAATCTAAATAAACCGGGTAGTTTCATTTTATATCTTCACTAAGCATGTTAAGTTTGGTAGAATAAACCAATGTTTTGCTATTCCTTTTCATTCTGTCAGATTTTACAAGTGCTAGTGTGATAGTATGAAAAATTGTTATCTGTAGCCCCTAATATACACCACGTTTATTTTTTATAGCTTTCCTTTAAAAAAAAAAGTTTTAATGTTTATTTATTTTTGAGACAGAGAGAGACACACACAGAATGCAAGAGAGGGAAACACAAAATCCAAAGGAGGCTCCAGGCTCTGAGCTGTCAGCACAGAGCCCAATGTGGGGCTGGAACTCACAAATAGTGATATCATGACCTGAGCTGAAGTCTGACACTTAATGACTGAGCCACCCAGGAGCCCCGAATTTTTATAGCTTTCAATAGATTCTATATTATGGAAGAATAGGCACCATGTATTTCTCATTTTCTCTTTTGCATATCCCATAAGCTGATGAAATAATATTAGACATAATTTTGGCTGCAGTGAGCATTTAGTCTTTATAAAACATCAAACATCTTGGCTATCTTCCATCTGTATTTACAGACTTACAGTTATATTGTACACTGTACAATTATAATATTGATTTAGAAGAAGTTGCTTTAGATATATTCGCCTCCTCATTTTTCTCTCAATGGCATTGCTTTATCACACATGCTTTTCTTCTTTCACTCAAACTCAGTTGACAAAGATAGACTAAAATAGCATCATTCTCTGAAACTTTGAATAAAATACATTCTTATGTTTTAACTCTGTCAGCTCTGTTTCCAGCTAAGCACTGACTCCTACTTTTAAAATATTAGTAGATAATACTACTAGAGGTAAACTCAAGTTGTCCTGTGGGGACCTGAGAGAGAATACTTTCTGAAGATCAAGAAATTATGGGGAATTAGGAAGAAAGGAGACCAAAGGAAGTAGAGACCATATGTGTCACGTGTCACGTGAGTAAGGAGTCTGTCAGTAAAAGGAAGAGAAGTCTTACGAGGGTCCAAAGTGGGCAGGCTTCAGCTGGCTATTAGACTTTAGTGTGCGGACAGAGTACCTGGAGGCCTGTGGAAAAAGCAGTTTTCCAGGCCTGATTCTCAAAGAATCTGTTGTGGTCAATAGGAAGTGGGGCCCAGGAATCTGCATTTGTAAAATTATCAGGAAATTCTGTTGCAGATGATCGGAGAGCCATACTGTGAAAACACTGGTTTAGTTGGAGGGAAGACATTTGTATAGACAGTGAAAAGATGGATACGGTTAAGGGTGCTGGCATCTGTGTGTGTGTGTGTGTGTGTGTGGTGGTGGTGGTGGTGGTGGTGGTTGATAATTGTGCCACAGTGAAGCAAAAAGACATTATACTCTGAGCAAGGATGGAGAGCTGAGGTTTAGGGAGAACTGTTGAACTGAAGACACAGGGGCTGACAGGGGAATCAAATGTAGGAGTAAACTGAAAATTAGTATGTGTAAAGAGAGCACTATGGCCTCCCTCCTTCCCTGATTTAAGCACCAGGTCATGTGCTAAGGTCATCAGTCAACAAAACTAACCCCACATAAGGACCACAGTGGCCATTCATGCAGAGGAATCATCGCTCTGCAGAGATAAGGCACATTTTCCTTCCGTAGACCATTAACAAGTGACTAGTTGTAAAAGAAATGGAGCATGATCTAGGGGATTGAAAACATAGGAAAATCTCATCACCTAAAACCAGGAAGAAAATAGATGTCCCTTGTTCATTGCCCTTAGTTTAGTTTAAGTTTTGTGTGTGCATATGTGAGATAGAGAAGAAGCGCTTTTCAAAAGCATTCTAGTAACAATTACCCTCCTTTGAGATTAGATCCTGAAACACCCATCAAAACTACTTCAGTTCATCTCAGTTGCTCCGATTGTACCTCCAGGAAGAGTTCTTAAGAAAAGAAAGGTTATCTTGCGTGTGATAAACAGCAACTTCCCAAAGCTTTGATGGCCAGATCAAGACTGACTTAATTCCTCCCAATTAAATGAAGTAAAAGAGCCAACTGTTGGCAGAATTCTTTCAGATGATGGATACCTTCTATTTGAAAATACCTTGGCAAGTCAATTCAGTCACTGCTGCTAAGTTGCAAATCCACTGAGGGGACAAAGAACCAGCTCAGAGGTAGCAGTGAAAGCCAACATTCTAGGGATGGTCAGATATTTCAGACTGTAGTTCTCAACTGCTAAGATATATCTTCAATTACCAACCAAGTCTGAGTTTGAAAAAGAAAGCATCCAATTTAATATAACTCCTCAGAGTGGAAGTGACCTTTGGCTTCCAACTTCAAAGCGATCTTTGAAAGCTGTTTAAAAAAAATAATTGAAAGAGAAGATCAATAGAACTCAAACAAACAATATAGGGCAGAGTTTAATAACTCTGGGGGTATCTCTTGCACAAAGCAAGCTACCAAATTTGGGGGTGGGTGTATTAAAGACAATAGAGCCCAAGGTCTTCCCAATTTGGTGATTGTCCAGTTTTTCCAGTTCTATGACTTTTAATTCCAATCAGCCTAATCAATGAAGAAGAAAATGTAACACAAGGCTATCTGATTTGTAAATTGGTTGGGATACTTCAGGGTTATGTGATTTCCTGGGTGGCAACGGTACAGTTCGTTATGGGAGAAATTCCTGAAAGGTCAGGTTGCACCTAGGCTTCCACCTGCGCCTGATGAAAGAAATGATGTTTTTGTCAAAATAATGAAATATTGGAATCTCATTGCCGTTCCTAAATCCTTCACAGATGGACTCATTATCTCGCAGCCAAGCCTGGACAAAACGGCCACAAAAGCAAAGTTTGTTCCTGATGCCTTTAGTGACCTCTTTTTTAATATATCTTTTTCTTTTCCCCTGGAAATAAGAATCACGCATTCCAGAAAAGTGGCATGGGGGAAGTGTACACGATGGTCCCAGGTAGAACTCAAAGAAATATATTGTGGAGTGGGTGGAATTTGAAATCACCGAACTTAGAACTGCTATCAGGGACCCAGTTAACATCATAATAGACTGCAATTTGCCTGGGTAACCTGATGGAGTTTTACCTTCTAATAAAGAAATACATTCTAATGGAATTGGAAGTCAGTATTTTTATAAAGCAGTATGAACTTCAAACAAACATAAGTTCTCATCATATTCAACTCACATTGGACCCTGGATTCTAGTCTTTTGCTGACATGGAAAACTGAGGCTCAGAAAATTGAAATTAGTTGTGGAGACACACAATCACCTGGCACACAACCTCAGACTGCAAACAGGAGATCCTTTCCATAATCATGGAAATTTTGTGCAAGCCTGATTTGGAGGACAACAGGGTTGGGAAACAGTGGGAAAGGAAATGAGTTTGGAAATGGAGATTGAGATAAGATTGTGGAAAACTTTGGGGCACCTGGGTGGCTCAGTTGGTTCAGTGTCTGACTTTGGCTCAGGTCATGATCTCACAGTTTGTGGGTTCAAGCCCTGTGTTGGGCTTTGTACTGACGGCTCAGAGCCTGGAGCCTGCTTCAGATTCTGTGTCTCCCTCTCTCCCTGCCCCTCCCCCGCTCATGCTTTGTCTGTCTCTCAAAAATGAATAAATGTTAAAAAATTTTAATTAAAAAAAATATTGTGGAAAACCTTGTTTGACAAGCCGGGATTTTCCATCTCTAATTGGTAGGCTGTAAGAAAATTCTGAAATGTTTTGCACGTAAGAGTGTGGTAAAAGCTGTGCTTTTGGAAGGCTAGATAGCCATGTCTATTATTTATATTGGGAAATTTATATTATTATATAGGAGAGAAGATTGCAAACAAGGAGATCCACAAGAACATACATATAATTCAGCGAGGAGATATGAGGGTTTAAATGTTGAAAAGGAAGGGGACAGACTCTCAAGGGAAAAGGTGATAACACCAAGTGGCTGAGTTGACAGACAAGAGAGGGAAAGTCACGAGTGACTTCATATCCCCAAAGAGAAAATTATATGAAGACTAAAGTCACTCTTCTGGTGATTTTCTTATGTGCACAAGAAATAATTTATGTAGGGTTAAAGTTAACTCATTTTTTGACTGCTCACACTATTTGAGCATAATATGGGCTAACTCGTGTTTTCCTCAATTGTGATATCCAGTGAGAGTTTAAAAAAACTGGCCAAATGTCAAGTGAAGGGTGCCTGGATGGCTCAATGGGTTAAGCATCCAGTCTCGATTTCAGCTCAGGCCGTGAACTTACGGTTCATGAGTTGGAGCCCCACATTGGGCTCTGCACTGACAGTGAGGAACCTGCTTAGGATTCTCAATCTCTCTCTCTCTCTCTCTCTCTATGCCCTTCCCTCTTTCTCTCTCTCTCAAAAAAAAAAAAAAAAACAAAAACAAAAAAACAAAAACCAACAACAACAACAAAAACCAAAACCCAAAAACAAACCACAAAGAACAGAAAACAAAAAACAAACAAAAAAATCCCACAAATAACAAGTGAAGATGTCAGTCCTGCTGCCCTAAACCTATTTCCAAGATCTCACATTGTATTTTTGCCCAGGACCCTCCACAGAAGAGTTGCTCTTCAGACAGGAAGAGTGTGCTTTGCCTGCTCGGAAAAGAGTCCTTGAAAAAAACAAATGGGAAACATGGCTACAAGAAAACTGGGAGGACTGCACGGTGAGAGCTTACAAGACAGAAAAATGTCACTTTTCCCCATTGATATGTTATGACGCCCACCCCTGCCATTTTAAGGGCAATCGCTAGCATACATATCAAAACTTTCAGCATTTCTTTAGAGTTTTCTCTAAAACTAATGGTGTTTGGGTTTCTCTAGCTCTTTGTTCACCTCTTCTTCATCATGACATGTTACTTATTTTCTAACCTGTGTCCTATCCTAATATTGCTAAATTTTAGAAAAGTTTCACATACTCGAGAATGAAATTGTTCCTTTTGATAATGATAAATATCAAAGGGTTGGACAACATTCCTTATCAATGAGTTTATGATGCCATCTGGAATGCCTTGAACGAGGCATTGTGCCAAAAAATTTGATCAGCTGGAGCAGCCAGCCAGGTCGGAACACAACCATCCTGGAACAAATAAAGCTTTTTGCCAGTGAAAAATAGGAGCTGTGATTTCTTGGTGCTGAAAATGACCCAACTGATGGAGCCACTAGCATTGAAAACAGTGCCTGCAATTGCACGGCCTGGGCACTACAAAGCTATGAGACTGCGATTATTCAAGCCTCTAATTCTGGCTGGATCAAGTTATGTTAGGCAGTAAAAGCACAAATGGGAAGGATGTGTTGGTAGCAGGGAAAGGGTAAATCAACTTCTCAACCGAGTGGGATGCCAATGTTTTTGTTTTTAGAGTGACCAAATTGTATGTGAAGAATTTAGGAAGCCTTCCTGAAACAAGACTGTTTAAAACCTGCTCAGTGGGGCCTCTTGAGGCCTCTTTTGTTTCACAGATTGGCCATTTATGTTTTAGGATTATGGAATTAGGAAGTGGGAAGGAGCTTTGGAGAGGGTCTGGTCTTAACCACTTCCTTGGGAAAAAGACACAGAAATGGAGGGAGACAAAACATAAGAGACTCTTAAATATTAAGAACAAACCGAGGGTTGAGGGGGGTATGGGAGAGGGGAGAGTGGGTGATGGGCCCTGAGCAGGGCACGAGTTGGGATGAGCACTGGGTGTTGTATGGAAACCAATTTGACCATAAAAATTTTTAAAAAAATAAAAAAATAAATAAACCCCTTCCTTTCAAAAAGGAGAGGGAAGTCCAGAAGGAGAATTGATTTGCCAAAGTTTACATATCTTGGTAGTGGAAGATTTTGTAAAAATAGAAAATTATTTCCCTGCACAGTGCTTTCCTTTCTTTTTAAAAGTAAAGTTTTCATATGTAATGGATGGATACATTCTACTCTTAAAAAGTTAAATCGTATGCCTATTTATTAAAAAATTTTAATAAATACACCTGAAACTTTGACCTCCACTCCCAGAACTATCTTTAGAGGTAATCATTCCAGCATATATATTCATTTTTTCTTTTTTTTAACAATTTTTTTTTAGTGTTGAGTTATTTTTGAGAGACAGAGCACAAACAGGAGAGGAGCAGAGAGAGGGAAACACAAAAGCTGATGCAGGCTCCAGGCTCTGAGCTGTCAGCACAGAGCCCGATGCAGGGCTCGAACTTGCAAACCATGAGATCATGACCTGAGCTGATGTTGGACACTTAACCAATTGAGCCACTCAGGCCCCCTTATATATCATTCTTTATAGCTGCCATTTAAACCATGGACATATTGCAAAGGCCTATGGAGACTTCATAATAAATTATCTATAGAAAATTTAATTGGCCTTGAGATAATTGTACTCCAGGAGAATGACTAAAGAAACTCTAACTAACATAGAAAACTTAATTGGAACATAGTGGTCCAAAAAAAGCCTCTCTGAGGAGGTGTCATTCAATATAAAATGATTTATATAATCTTTTATCATTTCTTAAGTTTTATTTTGGAATTAAGACTTTTTATACTTTTGGAAAATGGAACTTAAAGTCAAAGTTTATAATGTTTAATGCCTAAAAATATCAAGACTTTAATGAACTTTTAAAAGATTGAGATACCTATATTTCTTTAAAATACTAAATTACTTTGCTTCAAATTCTTTAAAAATGGGATTGCCATTTTATTCAATAATTTTATTGACATAACTTGACAGTAAAATTGTGGAAACAAAAAAGTTAAGTTGATTTTTAGGAATAGAGTTTACAAGAGCAATGCTGGCTTTAATTTCCTTTAAATCGAAGTTGACTGATGTTAAAAGCAAACATGAAGTATCCACCGTCTGCGAAATATGCTATGTCATCATTAGATATGTATTCCTAACTACTTTAAAAGAAAATCATAGCTTTCATCTTTTGAATGATGGTATCTTTCTTTGAAATCTTGTAAAATGTGATTTCAGAGTATTTCCAAGGAGGGTAAGTGATAACTAATCATTTAAATCAGTAATTCCAAAACAGAATTTTATCCCTTCCACTCTTAACCTGTAGAGAACTTCAGACTCAGTTTCAGGATCCTGCCTTCCCCACCTCCAACCTTGTATGTAATTCTCATCAGGATCAGGTCAGGATCCCTACCTCCCCTAACTTGAGAATGAGTCTCTCCGAAGTGATTGTGTGTGTTTGGATGTGTGAGTGTTTTAGAGGACACACACAAAAAGGTGAAAATGCTTTTGGATTGTTTTTTCTTGCTTCTATCATATAATGAAAACTACTCGTGTCAATAACATGCAACACGTTTTTAATGAATAATTGTTTGTAAAAGTTGACAAAGAACTTGCCTTTTCTTTTTATTTATTTTTCCCTTCAGAATTTGAACCTTTCATTTCAGGATTTGGGGGACGCTTATCAAGTTGCAAATCTTAACAGGATTCTTAGAAGACTGATTCGAGTCGAAACCCTGTGGTTAGTGGATAATTCACTGGTGGACTTAAGTGCCATAAGATTGCCAAGGTACCTGCTCTTTATTGTGTCTAGTTACTAAGTTAAAGTCAAATCTTTGCCTTGTGGGCATATGTGACTATTGTCTGTACATACTGTGGCTCTATGGTAAGGTCTTAAAGGTGACAGTGCTAAATGGACAAGGAAAAAAGGGAAATTCATAGGTCAAAATGTCACACTTTATTTTTTTTTATTTTTTAGAATTTTTTATTTATTTTTGAGAGAGGGAGAGTGAGCGAGCAGGGGAAGAACAGAAAGAGAGAGGGAGGCACATAATCTGAAGCAGGCTCCAGGCTCTGAGCTGTCAGCACAGAGCTGGATGCGGGGCTCGAACCCACAAACCACGTGTTCATGACCTGAGCCTAAGCCAGACACTTAACCGACTGAGCCACCCAGGCACCCCCAAAATGTCACACTTTCGAGGAAAAAGTATTCTTTTCTAAATTAATATTATCATCAATTTTTAGAGAAGTAATTTGGACTCATAGAATAATATTGGCGGTAAAGTTTGCCATAATCCCTATATTGTACTCTGGAAATGCAATTACATTATATAAACACTATTGTTGTAAGATAGAAATTTTTAGTCATATTTGTTGAGCACCTATGAGGAAAGACTCTACAGATAGTTGATGAGAATCTTGACTTCAAGTTCACTTTCTAATGAAAGGGTGAGGGAAACCAATCAGAATAGCGACAGAAACAAACTAAAAGTTTTAACAATATGCGGGCTCTTTGGTCTTCCAACGATCTCAAACTCCTGATGTTAAAGCTAAGCTGCCTTTTTGCTCAGGATGGTAGAGAGCTGCTGTCAGCTTCACCAGGCACAAAGGGTAGGTGGTGTGAGCTTTGGTAGCAATCCAAGGGGCACACAGAGGTCTTCAGGAGAGAAGTAGGAGATGAAGTAAATCAGGCAGCCACACGAAGGAAGGGTAAGTCCTAGAGCAGGTTAAGATATATCCCTGAGCATAGATTGAGTGAGGGCAACAAAAAGACCATCACAGCCATACAGGAGAAGGAAACGGGCAGAGATGGAAGACGTGTCAGAATATGCAATGTACCGGGGTTATCTTCAATCATGTCTAAAGCCCCTTGGAAACTTAAGGCAGATTTGCATAGCATTTGATTTTACTTATGTTCTTTTTAACTAACAAATTTTAAAATATCTAAATAAAAATTCTCAAAAGAAACTTAATATGACTACTATAAATAAAAACTCGATGGTAGTTGATATTGATTTATTCAGTTTTTTTTTTTTTTTTTGCCAGACTCTTCTGGGATATAATAGTGATACATTAGTTATATTTTGTAATATGTCTTTAAATCGCATACAACAAAAAACTTTTTAATAATCACATGGAATACTTAGAAACACTGAACTAGAAGATACTTGGAGTATCTGAACTTGACTTGATTCAGATCAATAAACTTCCAAATCTTTGCTATCTTACATGAAAAAAAGGGAGAGAGAAACCACAATCATGAAAGAAAAGACTTGACCCAACTTGTGTTCTCTACATGTATCCCTTTGGCTTTTCTTTCATTAGAAATAGGATATATAAGAGGTCTCTGGGTGGCTCAGTCAGTTAAGCGTCCGACTTCAGCCAGGTCATGATCTCACAGTTCGTGGGTTTGAGCCTTGCATCGGGCTCTGTGCTGACAGCTCAGAACCTGAAGCCTGCTTCAGATTCTGTGTCTCCCTCTCTCTCTGCCCCTATCCTGCTCACATTCTGTCTGTCTCTCTCTCTCAAAAATAAACATTAAAAAAAAGGATATACAATATAAAATTATGTAATTGCAATTCAAATGTTACAACTGCCAAGTCTACCCTTCAAAGGAGAAAAAAGCTGATACACGTATATTCCTCCTGCCCCAGGAAAGCACCACACTGAGTTTGCTGCTCCACTTCCCCAACATCCTGCTAACTGGGGATCTGTGACGGGGTGAATCCGAGAGTCTGGGAGGGATAATGTTGAAAACGAGATCCCAGTAGTTCAATTTTGCTTTCGTTACCCTTGCCTCCGGAGACATGTCAGTAAGAAGTTGCTGCAGCTGAGGTCAGAGAGGTGGTTGCCTGTGTTCTCCTCTAGGATTTTGATGGTTTCCTGTCTCACATTTAGGTCTTTCATCCATTTTGAATTTATTTTTGCATGTGGTGAAGGGCATTAAGGAGGGCACTTGTTGGGATGAGCACAGGGTGTTGTGTGTAAGTGAAGAATCAACGGGTTCTACTCCTGACACCAATACTACATTGTATGTTAACTAATTTGAATTTCAATAAATAAATTTTTAAAAAATAAAATAAAATGAGAGAATGACTGGCAGACAAGAGAAGAAAAGATATCACAGGAGGACAGAGAGAGGGGCAGAGAGACAGGAACTTCTTGGGCTGGGTTTTCAATGACAAATTGTCATAGTGCTAAAGTGCTCCTGAAGATTGTATGTAACCTGGAAGTGAATAAAAACCCCAAATTATCAAATGTATGATTGGGCCTGTGTGAAATATCCATATGGAGAGGGAATGAAAGGAAACAAGGAAATGAAAAGAACAGATGTGGAAAAAATTACAATGAAATCTGGGTGGGGGGTGTTCAAACTGAATTTCTCCTAATACCATTGTGTGGAAGTGTTCTCTCTGTTTAGCTCCATCTTTACCATTAGTAATAATTATTACTAAATGTCCTGTGGGGTACAGGGCCCATAAGTAAGTTCTCTGTGATTTTCTCATGGTATTAAATCCTTAATTTTTCCTTAAGGCAAGGTGTCAGTGAGAGCTTTTGAATTATTTCTTCGATTTGCATGGTCTTATACAATTAAGGCAAAAAATACTGAGAAGCATCCTATGTTAGGAAAATATATTCAACTTAAATGCTTACCACACATTTCTTCTCCTAAGGATAACTTTTAATTTTCTTTTTATATAAGAGGCTATTTTTATGATTTAAAAATCTATTTTTTCAATATAGATTAAAATTTTTTGTATTGTTTGTTTATTTTTGGGTGAGAGAGAGAGAGACGGAGCATGAGTAGGGGAGACAGAGCATGAAGAAGGGAAGCAGAGAATCTAAAGCAGGCTTCAGGCTGTCAGCCCAGAGCCCAACGTGGGGCTTGAACTCACAAATTGTGAGATCATGACCTGAGCTGAAGTCAGACATTTAACCGACTGAGCCACCCAGGTACCTGAATATAGATTTTAAGTATGGGAAAGTGGAAAGAAGAAAAACAACCTTAATCTCAGTACTTGGAGGCAATACTCTTCACAAGTTATTATGTGTCTCTGTGTACAACTAGATCACTGAGATTGTATGCAGCCATTCACTCTTTCATTTGGGACATCTCGTGAATCCACCATGGACCAAATGTTAGCTAAGTATATACACTAGAAAAGAAAAGAGATTCCTGCACTCAGCAAACTTACCGTCTCATATATTCTGCTTATTTTCTCTGAATATTTTAATGTAAATGTTTATCCCTTCTGACAAACCACACTTGTAGAACATGTCATTGTCACTCCTTTGAGGGGTTATGGTCTAGGTGAGGCATGCTAGTCCTACCCTAGATTTGGTAGTTAACCATCCTCTTCGGGAGAGGAATGATAAGTGTTTACATTTTTTATCCAGATGCAGAGTTTTAAATATGAACAAAAACCATCTCACATCTTTCAAACAATTGCCAAAGATACCCCAGATACAGCATTTATCCTTGGCTGAAAACCACATTGAGTCTCTGACTGGGCTCTCCAGTTTACAGTGCACTCCACTCGAATCCCTTACACTCAAGAGGAACCCTTGTGAGTTTCACCAAAATTACCGGAAACGGTAAGGCCCCAAACACCTTTGTCATCTATGTTCTTCATTGAATGTTATACTTTTAACAGTTGTTGCTCTGTAGCTTAAATGCCCTTGGCAAATATTTATCATATCTACTAAGAATTAACTGTTTCATGCTTCTGAGCTCATCAAAAGAACTTTAAGCTGATCTTTTTTTAAAAAAAATCTTTAATACACTCTTCTTTCAGTTTATTATTTATGATTTCTTTAAAAGTTTAGGCTTCTCTTGTACTATGACTTTACATATACAAAGATGCTTCATTTTAGACTCTCAAATCCTAGGCATTTTGTCACTAATGTTTAAAAGATATTATGTCTTTTAAAAAATTTCTACATGTAGAATCCTATTCAGGTTCGAGTGATAATTTTATAAATGATTTATTCTCTGGTTTTATTTTCACTCCTTTGGGCCACAAGGGGACCATGAATGAATATAAAGAAATAATTGATTCAATCTACCCTAGTGGTTGAAAGTCCTTGAGAACCTGTGAAGAATGAAACCATTTTATTTCTTTGTCACTACTGGAACATTCTTAATGATAATGATGCAATCTACCCTTGGAGTGTGCAGAAAATTCTATGCCCACCTATTTCTCCCTAGCTAGTTCCCAGCACCACTTGCGGGAACTTAAAATAATGAGCCACTGAGTTCTAGAACCTGTATTTGCTCCCAAATGACAAGTCAACTCATGTCTCAGTTTGAATCTGTCATACAAAGGATTAGATCATCTCTAGGTGCCATACCTGGTCTATGATTACTTCCTTCCTCTACATTCAACTTTAATAAAAGACATAGTTCTCAATACCTTCCTTTCCGAAACTGCTATTTTCCCATGACAACACCGATTTTCCAGAGGCCTATCTGATATTAGACTCCTCAACCCCTGATGTGTAACAAAAAATTGTCAAAATAAAAATTCTAATCTCTGTTGTTCCTACATAAACCTCATGACTGCCATTGTCTCCCCCATGACTGTAGACGGAAGGCAAAATACGTGTTCGGTGATAATAAATTCTCAAATTGCTTTTACATAAGCGAAAACTAGCAGCGCGGTTGCTTTACAACTGAGCTAACGTTTAGCTGTAATAACATTTTGAAGTTTAAAATTATATTTCCTACAGTCCAAGGAGGTTCAGCTGGACGTTTCAACATCTTTCAAAAAAAGACACATTTCTAGTCATAAAGACAATTTATTAGTATTACCTTTTAGGTTTGTTAATTTATGTATGGGGTTTTATTTTGATCCCATTTCAGTCATTTGCCTCCCTTCAAAGGATGCCTTACAACAATAGAATGAAGATGAACTGTCTGAAGTCTGATATGTCCTGAGATCTCACTGTGAATCTGTCTACCACTATTGATGATGTGGCATAGAGTTGTGAGAATGAGGGATATAATGAGGTTCTTCTATTTTCTAACATTAACTCTATTGGATTGAGTCCAAGGTGGATATAGACTGGCATTCAAGCCATAAAAAGCCAGGTTGTATTGACTCGGGTAGTACAGGGTTACTTTAAACAGAAAGATGCAGATGTTGTAAAGTATGAGGAAAGGATTTAAGTATCCACTTTTGCTGAGGAACTAAACTGACGTCCCACGTTCATCCAAATTTGGGCTGTAACCTAGCCCCAAATTCACACTTTGAGGATTATAACCTCATTCATTTTGTCTCTGGGTATCTTTGTGTCAAGGTTTGGACCAGACCTTCAGTGACCCTTTACAACATGATCAGAATGATTTAAGTATAAAATTTTCTTGATCATTGTCACTTAGATTGTGACTATCTTTCCCTTCCTCCTTTGTTTCAGATCCTCCAAAAAGAAGAGAGCACAGTTCAAAAAGAAAAAACTTACTGATAAAGCTCATAGTGTAAGTCCCAGTAGGTAGAAGGTAGCCCCATTTCCTGGGACACCCATAGGCAAACTCTTCTACTGTTCTTCAGAAGACAATGTGATCTTAGTTCACCATACTTTGACTTTTTGAACGGAAGTGGTGGTTAGGGTTTCCTGTCAGCTAAGTGTAAGCATTAGGGCCAGAAGACTTAGATTTTTATCTTTGCTTTTTCACCTGTAGGCTTTGTGATCTTGGATAAGTGAGTTAGTGGGGGGTAAAAAAACAACCTAACAGAATCGGTATCAGGGTTAAATAAGATAACATGCAGGAAGCATTTAGTGCTAAGGAAATCATGAAGCCAACGACAGTATCCCAAGGAGGTCAACACCACCTTAGTTGACATGGCATGTCTCTGATAGGCTTCTGTGTCTTTCATCCTGGGCATATCCCAGTGCCGTACATTTCCTCTGGTCTAAGCCCACAGAATCCCCAGATCTAGAAATGCTGCCCATTCAAAAGGAAACACTGCTTAATAATATTGCTTGGTGTTGGACTACTGTTTAATGAGTCTGACATGCAGGACCCCTTCGTGAACACGGAAGGGGGAAATTACACCTTCGTGAACCTGGAAGGTATAAACTTAAAATGTGAGCTTCAAAAATGCTGTCATGAGAAAATCAGGCAACATAAGATTATTCCCCACCCCTCTTCTTATACCTTGCAGAGAGAATTCTTCCTTAATTAGCAGTAAACAATATGTGCTTTCTTTACTTCTTTCATTTTTAAAAACTTTTAGCTTTATGATGTGTGCATATCTCATTATCTCATTCTTTCTCTCATGGCTAATTGGCTAAATTCTCTCATTTTTTTTTCTTCATAGAACTTTGTAGAAACTGGACTTAAATTCTCTCATAAAAACAGACTGTACATAGTCCTACTTCTCTGATCTATATTTATAATCGGCAGAACTATATAGTAGCTCTCTGAGAGGGCAAGCTACGGCAGGGTGATCGGCTCAATGCACATAAATGGTATTTTATTAGAATCCTATTGCAAAGATTAAAAAATAAAATAAAATAAGGATAGCCAGTCATCTTTCTTGTAACAATAGGCAAAGTCCACTTATTTATAAAGAGAGTAAGTAAAATAGAATGCTTTTGTTCAATACAGTTACTTTTTCTCTTTTTAACTTCTGCTTTAGAGTGTTCTCCTGTTTGCCAAACTTAAAAATGCTGGATGGAATCCTGAAGCTACCAGAAGATTCTTCGCCACCAGAAACCAATGTTTTTTCAAAACTATGTATTATATCCTAACGTAATCTGTACAGAAAGAAATCACCATTGTCTCTAGAAGCTAATAAATATAGGTGATGCAGAACTAAGTATTGTTGTTTAATATGTATATATTTATACATTGTTTTCTTTTAAACTAGTGATCTCTAGGTTTTTTTTTAAATTTTATACCCCATTTGTATATATGAGAAGACATATATAATTAATTTTGATTTAGAAATCTTATACATAAAATATTAGAGAAATATATAATGTATATTTTAAACATTGAAAAGAGAGATCGTTAAGTGATGGAATAAAAACAACATGAATAAGGGCTCTACGGTTTCCCACATACTCCAGGGACTCATCTATCCAGCGTCGGGGCTATGAGTCTCTTTCTCTGACAGTACTGCTTTCAATATCTGACCTACCAAAAGGAAGAGGGACAACTGTGTGATTTTAAGCCACATGCATCTGATTTTTCATTTTAAATATTCTATCATTCATTAGCGACTTTGATACAACAGAAATTTAGGAAGGTCCTAGGCCATTCATTAGATATTTAGAAAATAATCGGTAACAGTAAAGCTTCTTTTTGTTCAGAGAATTTCATAAATGTGATTTCAAAACTGCCTTCCCTATATGTTAAAGAGAAGGAATACAATTCAATTTAATTGCTTTCAGAATTTAGAGAAAAGTCAACTAGACCAACTTATGACTTTATAGTTTTCCTTATTTATAAAGATCAACTTAGTTGCAGAACTAAAATTTTCCCAACACAGTTCACCAATTAGATGCTTCCTAGCATGAAATAAGGGAAAATATTTGCCAGACCATCCTGTCATGAGTGTAGGCTGCTTATCAAGTTATATAACAAAGACTCAACAAGACCAAAGTACCTTCCCTTCTCTCAAGAATCTTATGGATGACTAAAGTAGACCACATATACATAAGACCTAAAATACAATGAAATATGTTATAAATATTGTGGAAGGAAGAGATTTAATTTTAAATTATGTGAAGCCAAAAAAAAAAAAATTGTGGGAAGCCACTTTGAGGACTTTATAGAGAAAGGATCAAAGTTAAAGACCCACAGGTAGCAGATATTAGCAGGTTGTACCAGTCGGGAAGCACAGCATGAAAAGGGGCACAAAGACCAGAAAATGTATGTTAGTTGGGAATGGGCCTGGCAGCAAAAGTCAATACAGATTGACAATGGCTTAAAAAGAGTAACGGGAGGGGGGCGCCTAGGTGGCTCATTCTCATGTTGGCTCAGGTCATGATCTCACCGTTGATGAGATCCAGCCCCATATTGGGCTCCACTGTGGAGTCTGCTTGGGATTCTATCTCTCCCTCTCTCTCTGCCCCTCCCCTGCTCTCTCTTTCTGTCTCTCTCTCAAAATGAACAAATTTTTAAAAGATTTTTTAAAAAGAAGAATAGAAATAATAATGGCTACAATTATCAAGCATCTGTTGTTTATCAGGCACAAGACAGACATGGGGCATCCATTATTTAAATCCTCAGAAAACTATGAGATTCCAACTATTCTCATCATTAACTGGAATATCTGAGGCCTGGAGAGGTTAAACAGTTTGGTTCAGATGACCCAAGGTAGGTCACACAACTATTCTGTGGCAAAGGCAAGATTCAAACCCTTTCAGCATCTTTGCTGTATCCTCTAATAATATAGTTCTCATTTAAATATTCCACATGGCATTTTGTGTTTCAGGGACAGCATCACCTCCCATAATCCATCACAAATACCTGCATTTAATTATAATCAAGTATTCACCATTCCTTGAATACACCTTAAATTTTTCTTGTTCAAGTCTTTCCTACTCTCTTCACTGGAAGGTATCCTGAAGAAAACTCTTCCTCCTTTCAAGGTTTATTCCAAATACAAGTTCCTCCAAAAGTCTTCCCTTATGTTTTCCATCAGATGTTTCCTCTGCAGTTCTAACGTGCTTAAAAAATATTGGTCTTAAGGCACATTTTCTTAATAATGCCTCCACTTGATTTTTATTTAAATGTATACTTTACTTGCTTCCCAAAAAAGGGCTGTAATCCTGAAATAAGAAAGTGGATACATTGCATTTTAGATGTTTATGCATGTATCCTTCTGCTTCTCTAAATCAGGGTAGGAAAACATCTTCTGTAAAGAACTAGAGAATAAATATTTCAGTTGACCATATGGTCTCAGTCTTAACCACTCAACTCTGCCACTGTAGTGCAAACGCAGCCATTGACCATATGCAAATGAATGGGTGTGGTCGTGTCCTAGGAAAGCTTTATTTACAAAGTAAATAAAGTACCATAGCCTAGGCTTTCACAACAAATACAGCTCCCTAAATTTAAGGGCTGTAGTTTAAATTATTCGATGATGTACTTTGCCCCCAAAATAGTATAGTAGGTACTCAAACATTGAATGAATGAATAAATGTCTGTTAGAGGAAAACATGAATGGGGCTGTAGAATGGCCAGGTAGGACACAACTATAATAGTTTGGTGAAATGTATTAAAAACTTGAATTAGGCAACAGTAGTGAGAAGAGTTACAAAAAAAAAAAAGAAGACATGAGCAATTGAGGATGATAGCCCACCAAATTGTTCTATTGTTTAAGCTGATTTGAATTGTTTATTACCTACAGGCAAAAACATTCTAGTTGGTAAAGAAAATCACCAGTTTGGTGGCTCAGTTGGTTAACCCCGACTTCGGCTCAAGGCATGATCTGGTGGTGTTCGAGTTTGAACCCTGTGTGAGGCTCTGTGCTGACAGCTCAGAGCCTGGAACCTGCTTCAGAATCTGTGTCTCCCTCTCTCTCCCTCTCTCTCTCTCTCTCTCAAAAATAAATACACTTTTTTTTTATTTTAAAAAAGAAAATTATGGGTTTCATATGTAGAAGTTAAAAGTCCTAGGTGCTGGGTAGCTATGAGGAAGAATGAGTAGACTCACTGGTACGTAAGGGTCTCAAGGTATACATCGCATTGTTCCCAAGAGATAGCCTATGTTGGGTTGCAACCTGATGTTCTGGTCTTAAGAGGCAGGTTTTAAGGGCCGTTTGACCAGAGGGGGATGATGTAAGTTTAGTGATGCCAGAGGGGAATTGATTGGAAGGAGGTCAATGAACTGAATAACATTAAACCCAAAATTGAGTTTATCACTCATTGTATGGCAGCATCTTTAGAAGCCATCATCATGACACGTCCAACAATGGCATTGCTATTATTTCAAATAAATCTGCTCATTTGGTCTGTGTAATACTTCCCTGCACCTTCCATAATATCTAGAGATCTGAGTTACTTTCTCCCATGGCCTAAGCACACTGGCAGACATACTGTCTTGGGAAATACTGTGTTGGGAAATATACAGGAATTTGTTTAATCAGCAACTGAGCTCTATTTGTGGGAATTTTGTGCAGAGGTACAATAGATGGCTGACTTCTAACCATATTCTATTTAACTAAATGGAACCACATCAAGTTCCTGTTCTAAAACTTTAGATACATCCATCCTTCTGAAACAGTCAGTTCGCCTCCAATACACTGGAGGCAGTAGGCATAAAAGGAATGACCTAATTAATGCCATTTAACATCTTACATCTAATTTTGTGTCTCAAGTTCATTCTTTTCCTAAATGGCATGTGTGTGCAGCTCATGAGTATCTGCATGGCTCAGTGCAAAACAGGGGCAGGGATTCAACTGTATAGCTAGGAGCACTTTCTGACAGAGTGCACCATGCATCTCCTTTGTTAAGAAAATAATTTCAATGAGGGAAGTTCATTCATTCGGCTAGTCCACCTCCTCACCAGCCCCCAGTGGATGCTCCTATCAACTCTACAACATCCAGGAAGGACTTTTCAGTTCACATTGGATAAAATTGAGGAATTATAAACCTTTGAGAAAATTATATTTGATCTATCCTAATATGTAGGAAGCTCTTTCTTGTATTTAAATGATATCTGACTTCTGCCGCTTCCAAATAATTGTTTAAATCTCTCAAATAAGTATAATTAATTCCATCTTGTAGGGAATTTTTCTCAGCTTTCTTGTCTTGAAAGCACCCTGATATTTTCTCTTCTATGACAGTGGAAATGCAGGATGTGTGGGATGAGGAAGATGGAGGAAGGGTAGAGAAAAGGTAATGAGAAAGAGCCAAAGCAAGAGAAAGGAGTTTATTTTCAGCAAGTTCTATACACACCCAAAGAGGAAGATCCCTAAACTGAATTCTTTGTACCAAATTTTAAAAATTAAGTTCGGAAGTTAAAAAAAAATAAGTTATTTTCCAATTCCTTTAGAGGTCATCTGCTTTCAGTTGTTATTTCTTTCCAGGATAGAACGATTGATCACTAATTGCTTGTCATTATACTATCAAACTGTGTTAATGGATGCCCATCTTTCTAAAGGCTAATTGCAGATAGGAAACAAATTCTAATTAGTTTTAGAGCTTGGGAGCAGATGCATCAATATTTGAATCATGCAGGTGCATATTTGCTTATCTGAATTTTTTTTTCCTCTTCAAAAGAAGTAGTCTATGAATTCTGTTTGGAGTTTCTAAAAGGTCACTCCAAAACTAATTATATTACTTTATAAAATTCAGAGTGGAATCTGCTATTGCTAAAAAATTTTATTTTCTCCAAACTCTCAGTGTCCTTCAACTATGAATATTTTAAGGTACTTTCACTTTAGAGTTTATATTCTAGTTATTTTTGACAATGTCTAAACTACAAGCTCCTTCAAGGACAGGAGACATCATAATTCCTCTTTATACTCCCTAAAAAACTAAGCATCAGTGAGTATTGAGACAATGAGAAATCTGAACACATCCTCCTTGAGGTTAAATCTCTAATGCTGGAAAAAAAAATTAATTGTATCTTATGAATCTAAAGAAATACTGTTATAGGACTGAAAAAAATATTTTGTGGAAACCAAAAATCTCACTGAGACATGAACTTCACTATGAGATGGAGGTTAGCCTTAGGGTTGCTCTGGGACTTTTTTCCTGCCTATTCCCTCACTCCTTCCCCTGACCTATCAGACCTCAGGCCAGCCGTTCTGCTCCCTCTGTCCCTCCACCCAAGGAGGGAGAGCAGAACTGCTTGGATCTAGATTATCGACTATGAGGAGTTTTCTCTGGGTGGAGCTTTCAAGGAGGCTTTGATTTTCTTTTTCCTAATTTTCTTCCTTCTGCTCTTGGAAAGTGGTAAGGGCACCAGCTTTCTCTTCCCACCTCTCTCCTTTCTACTCCTCACCTCTCGCTTCCGACCTTCTACAGCTCCCCCTCACACACACACACACACACACACACACACACACACACACTCTCTCTCTCTCTCTCTCTCTCTCTCACACACACACTTTGCCTCTCCCACTCTGGCTGAGCAGAAGACTTCACCTGGGTCTGGGAGGTATGCATGCCAAGTGGTATAGGTCAACTTAGTGCTAAGCCAGGAGCAAGCGTGCTTCTCTCCTTGCTCATTTCCATGTTTTCCTGAGCTGGCAGGTGTAGTTTTTTGTTTTATGGGAGTGGTCATGTCTAAATACCAAGTCCAGGCTCAGTAGGATGGTGCCTATTGCCTATATCTAGCTTGGGTGTAAGTTCTACTAGACCCCAGTACAATTTACTAGACTTTGTCAGTGGCTTTGGGAACAGAGACCTAACTTGTAATTAAATGTTATTTTGTTCAACTAGTCATTATTCTCTTCATTAATCTCCTTCCAGAAAATTGTACGACATATTTTTCTGAGGAAGATTTCTGGTGTTCTTGAGATCCAAGGCCAAAGTCCATTTTTTTAAGTGTTTATTTATTTTTGTGAGAGACAGAGAGAGAGAGAGAGAGTCAGAGCATGAGCAGGGGAGGGGCAAAGAGACAGAAACACAGAATCTGAAGCAGGCTCCAGGCTCTGAGCTGTCATACAGATGCAGGGCCCAATGCAGGAGCCGAACTCATGAACTGGGAGATCATGATCTGAGCCAAAGTCGGACACTTAACCAACTGAGCCACCCAGGTGCCCCAAAGTGCCGTTTTTAATAGCATGCCCGTCTCCCTTTATTCTCAATAGTAGAGACTATATGGTTGCATTCATGCCTACAAATAAACTGATAAATTTCATATTAAACATTAAGTTGAATTTCAACTAACTAAAAATCTGCTATAACCAATTAAAACTGTATCTTGATTATGTTCTATGGATTCTATTCATACAGATTCTCACTCTGTTCCCAATAGGTTGGAGTTAGTTAATAATATTCCCTCTGTACATTAGATGACACAGAAAGCTAATAACATAGCAAATCTTTGTTGTGAAAAGTAAGGATTAAAATAAGAAACAAATATGAATATATATTTATTCTCACACGGAGCTGTGAAATTCCAGCAAATAGCTGAATATTGGTCTGCATTATTCAGAAGAATTACGGTCTCTCTCTTTGGCTTTCTAAAATAAAAATAAAGACAAAGCAATTGATCACTGAGTAACAAGATCTAGGATGCCTTTCAAATGAATTTATATTAAGTATCTACAGGGTGTATTGCCATCATTTTTTAAAAGTAAAGCTCATTTGGATGAAAAAATGTGTTTTAAAAGGTTCATTTATTTTCCTTTTGCCAAGCACATACCTGTGCAATGACTAGATCTATTTTTCCAGCTTTTAAAACCATTATCTGTCTAAAACACATTTTATAAAAGGTTTGTGTCTTTTTCTCTCAGTAAATTATTATGGATAAACATAGAAAATGGTCCACTGATGAAAGGAAATAAATTTCTATAAAGCAAATGAGTTTTATCGAGCATTGTTCCAATTCTTTAAACTTCTGGGGGAAAGTTTTTGCTCATCCCTGCCCCTCGTCTTAGACTTTACACTCCTCAGCTCCTTCATCTGTATAAAAGGGTCCCTGTAATCTAGTACTGATTGTAACAGCAGGTGAGTCACTGGCTATGACTCTAATACTTTATCTTATTTCTAAGGCAGCTAACATTTGTTTAGCGGCCACAGCGTTCAAGACCTTGGGCTGGCATTTTCAGATCCCACGCTATCAAGTATGCAACTTCTACCTATTCCTTTTTTTTTATTTTTTTAACGTTTATTTATTTTTGAGAGACGTAGAGACAGAGCATGAGCAGGGGAAGGGCAGAGAGAGGGAGATACAGAATCTGAAGCAGGCTCCAGGCTCCGAGCCGGCAACACAGAGCCCAACGTGGGGCTCGAACTCACAGACCGTGAGATCATGACCTGAGCCGAAGTCGGCTGCTTAACCAACTGAGCCACCCAGGCACCCCTACCTATTCCTTTTTGAAAAATATAATTGGAGCAGGAAGTAAGGCTTTGGGATGTGAGGATCTTCATACTGACCCTCTAGACTACTGAATTGTCTCCCGGATTCCTTTTGCATTTGGGTCCTTAAATAGATCTGGGAGCAGATAATCTACTCTCGAGTTTTAAATGGGACAGAGCAGAAAGGAGACAGAGGGAGGTATGTATAATATAAGCACAATTGCGTGTATACCAGGTGTGATAGTTAATGTTATGTGTTAATTTGGCTGAGCTGTGATGCCCAGATATTTGGTCAAATGTTATGCTGGGTGTTTCTGTGAAGGGTTTTGTTATAGACGAAATTAACATTTAAATCAGTACATTTTGGGTAAAGCAGATTGCTATCCATAATTAGGTGAGCTTCATTCAATCTCCCGAAGGCTTAAATGGATTGCCCCTCTCTCCTCTCCTCCTTCACCTCCCCATGAGCCCCTCTATCCATCCACCTCCCAAAATTCTGCCAGCAGGGATCTTTCATACTGAAAGTGCAACAGTGGCTCTTCTCTGGCTCACTGCAGATATTGGACTTGCCAGCCTCCATAGCTGCGTGAGCCAATTTCTTAACACACACACACACACACACACACACACACACACACACCCTATCAATTCTATTTCTCTGGAGAATGCTGACTAATATACCAAGTAATCAGCTTAAGATGTATATCTTTTATTTGCTTCCAGTTACTTCTGAGCCCTCTGCCAGCACCCCTCCACCACATCTTCATCCCAACTCCCCCGAAAGTGGTCATCATTATTGTTTTTACCCTCTTTTCTACATAGTTGGAAATTACTCTTTCAACATATCCTTGATCCTTCCTCTTTCGTGGTTCACTTCTTTTTCTCCATGCTTGAGTCCATCAGCATATGACTTCTGATACTTAATGATTTTGGAATTCAGAAAACCTTTTCTCTCTCAAGTGCCTAGTCCTTGCCTTTGAAAGTCTATCCTTTCTATTCTTTGAAAACTATCCGTTCTGCCATATACTTTTTGAAGTTTATCTTGAAAATCAAGGCCAAACACTGACTTTTCTGTCATTGGTTTTTATCTGCCCCACCCTAAAGCAATAGATGCTTCATCATCTATGCTTAGTGTGCAAAAGAAAACGAATCACAGGAAAAATTTTGTTTTAATTCATCAGCTAATATTTGCAAATATTTTTACTTTGCAAGAGAGTGGCATAAAATGAGAGTCTTAGCCCTGGCTTCAGATTGGAATTGTCTAGGAATTTTCAAAACCATCAGTGTCTTAGCGTCACCCTCCACAGATTCTGATTGACTTGATCTGGGTGAGTTTCAGGTGTCACCATTCTTGCTAACCTCTTTGGGCGATTCTACTGGGCTACTGGGGTGGAAATTGCTGGTATAAGGAAAGGCTTGGGACTGGGCTCTAGTGCCACGAACTAGCTATGAGACCCAGGGAGATGAACTTCACCTATCTGGGTTCAACTCGCTCTTGTGAAAAATGTGGAGTGGAGTTTTAAGGTCTTCATTGAACTTTCTAACACTAACATTCTGTGAATTCATCACGGTGAGAACTGAAAGGGTGACTTTGTTCAGTGAGTGATTATAGTATCAAAAAAAAAAAAAAAGAGTTAGTGTAGTCACACAAATAATGTCTCTATTTTGCTTTGAAGTAATATATAGCAACCCAGAGAGCCCAGTGCTCTTTTCAGTACACAGGTCTTCCTGCTGTTGTAGTCTGTTGGATTGTTTCTGTACCAACATCAATTTAGAAGCACTGCTATCCGCAGCTCTATGCCCTCAGTTGGTCAGCTAAGTTCAATGAGATAAGCCTCACATACTTTCTGTGTTGAAAGCATGTGTCTAAACATGTAAAAAGTGACTGGCTCTTACCAGTAAAACACTTTGCAAAATGTGGACCATGTACTAGGAATTTCAAGTGGTTGCATTAAATAACACTGAATCACAGGCTTTCTTCTTTTTAATTCTGTTTTATTTCTCTTGGCTAGGTTAGCACTAACTCAGTTTAGCACCGGGATATCTTTATCACATTGCTAATATTTGCTAATGTATTTTAAGAAAGAGATAGTAAATTACAGGCTTAAAGTCTTAAGCAGGCAACAGTATTTAGCTAATATTTAATAGCAATGTTTGATTTCCACTGTATTTAAAATAAGCTATATAAATGGCAGATGGGTTTCTATCTAAATAGATATAAGGCTTCCTTTTAAGATGTTTTTATTTAATAAACTGTCAAGTGAAGTTTCAGATGAAAACACTGAGAAAGTCCTTATTTGGGAAAAGCTGCATGAGAGACAAACGCCATCTGGACAGACTGATCGAATAAAAATTACAAATGTGTAAAGGAGAAAAAAGGAAATTACTAAGGTCATGCTATTTGGAGGTTGAAATATTTTATTTTGTCATTGGCTGGGTCTGCAGATACAATTAGTGGTTCTTTTTTTCAATTAGATGAACAGTAGATGCTGATTGGACAGATCTTACTATTCTGTCTTATCAGTTAATACATTAATTATAAATGAGTTAAACACTCTAGTCAAAAGGCAAAAACATTTTTTAAAAAAAAGATCCAACTATATGTGTCTATGAGACATATTTTAGATGCAAAGACACACATAGGTAGAAAATAAAAGCATAGAAAGAGATGTCATATGAAAGCAGCAACTAAAAGAGGACTGGTGTGATGACGTAATGTAGGAAAAAAACAAGCTTCAGGACGAAAGCTGTTAGGGACAAAGAATGACATTTTATAATGATAACAGGATCAATCCATCAGGATTGGTAGTAATATTAAAGAGCCTTTTTTTTTTTTTAGGAGTTACATGTTCTGACACTGCTTATCTAATTATATGTAATGTTTATTTCCAAAACAAGTTTGTTATTTTCCCTGAGATTATTTATAGTGAATGGGGATCTTAAGTGAGTTTCTGATACCTTGACATAAGGAATGTATTGGTATACCCGCCAGGATCTAGGCACAGCCTCTGATTTGCACAGTGCCCAAGAGGCTCACAGAAGACAACCTGCATCTGGTTTGTACTGGAGGCAAGAGTGCTAGACTGAAGGCAGTCCCAGTGGGGCCCCTGAAAGAAGAATCCCTGTAAGCGAGGAAAGAGCCTGGCCTGACAGACCAGCTTCTGCAGTGCGGTCGGTGCAAGGGAAAACTGCAGCAGTTGGGAGTGAGAAAGGGGTAGCTGGGAGGTGGGTCCATGGGGGAGGGCTATGAGAACTCTCCAGACCTCTTCTCCTCCACTGGGAGACCTTATCCCGCTTCCTTATGAGAAGAAAGTGAAGAGTAGAGTATATTCTAACCAACTGAAAGAAAGAAGTAAATTAGATCCAAAGACAAGGTGGAGAGATGGAGGAGAGAGCAGATTCCCAAAGAGGTACCAGAGGTCATGTAAGCATCAAGGCCATAGGGGGAGGCCCGAGTAAAGCCTGAGCCGGGTGGCCTGGCGTAGCGTGCACAAGCGATGAGCTCACAGCAAGAGCAGATTCCTGAGCAGAAGAAAGGCAGATGCGCTGGAGAGCATTCAAATTCAATGTGAAATGATTCTCCCTGGGGAACCCAAAAAAGAGACTCAAAAAGATTTTTTAAATGTTAAGAAAAATCTAAAAAATTATACAAAGTTCAAAAAAGTCCATTTCTCATTGAGAAGTACTGATTGAAGCAGCAACCTTAGGAATAAACTGCAAAATAAACCCACAGGTGGAATGTAGAATACTTATTAGGAAGTATTTGTAAAAAAATATATTTGTAAAACATTTCTCATATTACTGTAGGTGATCTTCACAACTTGTCTATGAAGTAATATCATTCCCATGATATGGTTCGGGAACTAAAATACAGAGTGGTTAGAGTGACTCCCTGGAGATCCCCAGATACTAAGAGTTACCGGCTCAACCCAGGCCTTGTGACTGCCAAACCAGTGGGCTCGCTACACAACCTCCATCTTATAGCTTTCAGTACGATTCAACCGTGCCCCATTTATCCACAGCCGCCAGGAGCCCAGAATGTGTTTCCATCAATCGGAGTGGACTCCACAATAGACATAGCCGGAAGCTAGCCACATGCTGCCTGGAAGGCAAGCTTACTTTCACCTGGGGCCTCAACCTGACATTCGTCCTCCTCATCCGTGTATTTCTAAAGCATGGATACTACCATTCCCTACTGAAGACTCGACAGTCTTTTAAACCTAAAAAAGTGCAATACCTGGAGAGATGCATTTCACATCAGGGTGGCAGGTGACTAGAGGGACGCGGGAGACAAGGGTGGACTCAAGATGAAATGTAAGAGATTGACCTTCTTATTCTCAAATCTATAGGTTGGAACACAAATTTAGAATCATGGTTTGTTTCAATTCCTCTAAATATCTAAATATTTCCAGTTTCTGCTCTAATACAGACCATTAAGCTAGATTCAGGCACCATATACCTGCAGTAATCAATCATCAGAAGAGTGTGACTGCTCCTTTTTTCAAGAGAGGGAGAATTAGAGAACCACAGATGTTGGCAGTAGAAAACCTTCATAGGTTCATAAAGATTTTTAAATGAGCACATGAGTACACGAGACTTTTTTTTTCTTTTTAACTGCAGGTCACAGGCTGGAGAATAAAAATAAAAAGTGGTCATTCGGGCAACAATTTGTACCTAACAGTAGTTTTTGGTAGAATATCTTCCAATTCCTATTTTATAAGATTTTGTGGTATTATACCAGGATATCTCAAAAGGCTAAATTTGTCACTTTTAGTGATAGTCAAATGGTGCACTTGAATGTACAACCTGGTATTCCAGGGAGAGAACAAAAGAAACACATAGTTTAGATTTTTAAATTATAGTCCTCTATAATCATCGACATCACCACCACCACCACTTCCTATTATCAATAGGAAGGATTATCTAGATGCTTCCAGCAGAATTGAAAAAAATGGACTTACAAAAAAAAAATGCCAAGCAAGGACTGCTTTTAGCAAAGAAAAATACTAAATGACACATTTAAAAAAATTGTACTATCTAATCTTTCTAGAAATTAAACAGACAGGAACCATGTAGGACAGAAGAAAAAAAAACCCAAGGTGAATAGAATAATAGTAATTCCTTACATAATAACTATATATCTATATCCTAAAACAAACATGTCCCATTCCTTGTTTTGCACCTGTAAAAATAACCTATGGAAATTTGTTTTAGTTGATTGCTTCATCAAGATCATCACCTACTTCATAAAAACTATTCAGTTATGAGACATGCCATAATAGTCTATAGAAACTCTGCTCCTTCAAGCCTCTAATGTCCATTTTGGCCTTTGATCTCATCTTCCATTGGAAACCATGTTGCATTCCTTCCTTGCACAGAAACATTAAATATCTTTAAAACTGTTAGTTTCTATAAAAATCACTTCAGTGTAAGACAAAGAAATGAGCCTGGCATCTTATTAAAGATCTCGCAAAATCTGAGACAAAACTGGATTCTTATCATGTAGAAACATTAAGAGTTTGTCCCGTAACCCAAGCATTTTGACAGAACTTGCCCCCTCAATAACCATCCGTCACCATGTATAGTTGTTGTTTGTGATTAGCTTCCTTATAAATGGAATAATCCTGAACTTAATGTATTTCTTTTATGTAATTCACAATTTTTACTACTTAGCTTGCGTCTTAGTTCAGCTGACTTTTGTTTCCCCCTTGAGCTGAGAGTCTACTAAGTTTGGAAGCAGTAAGTGCCTGTCTGGCACAGACTCCTTAATCTGGGCAACTACTCCAGATTAATAATACAAAATATTTTTAAATATAAAATCATTTATTACAAAATATTTTAGTATAATATGTAAAACATTTTTAATATAAAATAAAAAGAAATGTTTCAGCATCTCTTTTTCCCACCCTGCATGGGAGTGACTGACATTACCTTTATAAGGGCTTTTACACAGAGATCATACAGGGTTCCTTTAAGGGTAGAGAAAAAGGTAGCAGCAGTCCATGGAGAAATTAGTCCCCTGGATTTCAAAGGGGAAGATATATAGAGGTTTTGTGAGAATTAGGAACTCATTTCTCATTTCCCTTGCAGCAACCATGGATGTTAGCAAAACTATAGAAGGCATGCCACAGCGAACTGGGGGAGCCTATACCCAAGACACCAAGGGTCTAAACTAAACTCTGCTGTCAAACCTTGGCAGAGATGCCGCCAAGCCAACTGTCTCCAAAGCAACCAACAAGTATATCAGTGATTGTCCCAGGGGAAAGAAACCAAATGGCCCTTGCCAAATTTTCTGGATTTCATTAGATTTCCAGGGCATTTACATAACTCTGGCAAAGGAGAAGGAGGCCCAATGATGAATGATATTGGACTTCCTACCATTTTGGCCAGATAGAAGCTCAGGACAGAAATACGACTTAGAGAAAGAAAGAGCTATAGAATTTGCAAATTAACACCCACTACGCATTCAAATTTCTATAGAATAACAGCAAACAAACAAGTTTCATATTCACGAGACTTATAAAATCTTTTTAATGCTTTTGCCTTTGTGATAAACAATTTCAATATGTTCTACTCCTATTCATTCAATTACCTATTTATTCCCCAAAGGCATATTGAGTTCCTTCTAGAAACTGTTTTAGGTGTTCTGGATATAGTTAGAAACAAAAGAGAGAATAGCTCCTACACCCTTTGGAACTTCTATTTTAATCATTTAGATAATAAGATTAGTAAACATAATATGTAGTATGTTAGAGACTGATATGTCCTAAGGAGAAAAATAAAACACTAAAGGACAACCCAGAACCCACCATGTTCCCAGCTCTAGTGCTCCTCCAACTTGGTTCTACAGATGAGCAAAACTGCCGGTTGGGATTATTACTTGGATTCTGCAGGTATGGACTTGGTTGGCCAAGATCCCCTTTTTGGTTGTTGCAAGCCGCTCTCCCCTTTCACCATCACAGTCAGATTCCAATGGTTGAGCCACACAGATTCCCCTGCAGCCCTCATGGAGCAAGATCAGAGGTGGTGCTCCCAAAAAGAAACCTAAAATGCATATGGGGAAGTGCTTGTTCCCCCCTGAGTTCTCTTTTCCCACTGGAGGAACCAGAGGTTTAGGGGAGACCTTTCTGCAGTGTTGCCTGAGGGAGGAACAATGCATTCAACATGTGACTGCTTCCCTTACCCTTCTAATGCAGACTGTCTTGGGCTCTGTGGTACAGGGGATGCTTCAGCCTCACCTTTGCATGATAGGATTCTCAGTGATGTCTTTTCCTTGAATAGTTATTTTCTTGTGATGGGGAGCAAAGTCAGGAACAACCTATGCCACCATCTGAGTGAGTCACTTCCCTACACCTCAATTTTGACTCAGGGACTTCATCACTACTGATGAAGAACTATAAATACCTCTTGCTTTTGATCTGATCAATGTCATGGAAGAAAATACACTTCCCCAGAAAGAAGTGGCTCCCAAGCTTCAGAGATACTAATGTGTCATCTAGGTGGATATGATTTCTGTCTACTCAATAATTACTACTTGAAACAGAGTGATGCTAAACACAACTTGAAGCTTGTAAGCTAGTGCAGTCACTGTATTGCAAAGCACAGCTCACAGACATCAAAACCTATGAATCTCTTCTGAAATTGTTTATTTCCATGAAATTACTCTATAATGTTTAAGATTCTGTTGAACTCCAGAGAATTCTACAATAAGAAATGTGACTTTTCCACAGTAGCTATGTGCATAATCTGCATATAATCCATCTGTATTAGTCTGGTTTCTCCAGAGAAACAAACCAGTCTCTATATGTATAAAGAGATTTATTATAATGAATTGGCTTATGTGATTACAGAGGCTGAGAATCCCACGATCTGCAGTTGGCAAGTTGGAGTCCCAGAAGAGCCAATGCTATAGTTCAGTATGAGTCCAAGTCTGAAGGCAGAAGACCAATGTTCCAGCTTGAAGACCATCAGGCAGAATGTAAATTCTCTCCTGCTCAGCCTTTTTTTTTTTTTTTCCTAGTTAGATCTCCAATGGGTTGGATGAGTCTCACCCACACTGAGAAGGGCAATCTTCTTTACTCAGTCTGCTGATTCAAGTGTTAATCTCAACCAGAAATACGAACACAGGCAGACAAATGTTTAACCAAATATCTCACCATGGCTCAGTCAAGTTGACACATAAAATTAACAATTGTATCATGTTTTATTGGACAATCTGCCCAGGATGCTAAATGAGATTATAGTCACTCAACAAATTTGACAAATATTTATTAGCTCCTATTATGTATTTGTTCCCAGAGTAGGCTCTCTGGATACAGTAGTAATTAAGACAAAAACCCACCTCATGAGTGGACATTAAGAAGTATATTCCATATTTCATAGGCACTGGCTTTCCACTGACTATTGAAGGACCTCCAGGGTCTTGCAAATCTGTTCCACAGCTTCAGCATCCAAATACTCTAGGAATCTAGTCAATGAGTCAACAATTGCTTGCTGAATAAATGAATACCCACCATTTTCTTCCTTTCTTATTTATTGGGACTGGTTTCTATCTTTGTAGCCAAGTGACAATGTCTCGCATCTGAGAATAGCTGAGCCTCGCTGTTGACTCAACTCTTGACCGTTATCGCCTATGACTCTTACAGCTATCCCACCACTGTCTAGGAACCTTAAGTGGCCAAAGGGATCTTGGTTCCCTTCATTGTTCGGCTCAGGGAGGATAGTCTATGGTCCATGCAGAAGTGAAGATGTATGATGAGGTTTGAGGACATCCCCCCACCCTCACTCTTTGCTGTTATACCATGACACACAGGTAAAAAAAAAGGGGGGGCTGTTTGTACTCAAATACCTTAATAAGCTGTTAAAACAAAAAAATTTATGATTTAAAAATTAAGGTTTATAGTCCCCTAAACTTGAGTGAATCCCAGGAATTGGAGGAAGGTGTGGAGGGAGGTTGAGAATCTAAAACCAACCATGCCGTGTTCAAAATTGTCTGCCATGCATCGAACTCCACTTTTCCTTAGGATGACTTATCTCGTAAGAGGTGCTTCATTCCTAATATAGATTTCTGGTGAACCAGTGCCTCTTGTGCTCTGGACATGCCCTGCCATGTTTTAGCTCCACCAGTGCCCACAGCTGCCAGTCAAACTGGCATCTCACTACACATGTAATCAGTTTGAATCTGAACAACTACCTCCTTGAACAAATCAATAAAGAACTTGTTTGCCCTCCCTGGGTTTTTCAGACAAATGTGTTAGATGTCTTGCCATCTCAACAGAAACTTCAATCTTCTGAGTCATAAAAGACCTGACAAGTTGGTTTCATTAGAGGACTTGAATGCTGAAAAGTTCTTGATTTGAAAAAAATTCCTTTGCAGAAGTTTCTCCCATGTGTCCTATTTGACTAAAATTTAAAAATTATATTCCTTAAATGTGCTTTATCTTCTTCGAATGAGCCATACAGATATTTCTACGGTAATATTTAAAGGCCTCTGATAGTATTAAAGGACCAAGCACAAAGAAAGTTTGAGACTTGATATCTCCTTTTCTGTCACACTGTGCAAAATCTGACTTGCAAAGTTCCCAGCACAGAATCTCCTAACAAAAGATACAGAAAAGTGTGATATGCCAGCCTCCTCTCTGGCTTAAGTAAGCTGTTGAAATCTTCCCTTTCTCTTTTCAGTTACAAATCCTCCATTTGTGATAAATTAACTCAATTCTTCCAGGTCTATAACACATTCCTCAAATCCTTCACTGAAAATGAGTTAGCCTCTCCTGGTTTTTGTGTTCCTATATACTTAATTTAATTTTGCTTTGTTTTTGTATTGAATCGATTATCAATAACTACCATTTATTGAGAGCTAGCCATGGTTATAAAAACATTTTCTCTAATCTTCATAACAACCTGCAAGACAAATATTATTCTTCACATACCACAACTGAGGTAATGGTGGCTAAAGAAATAACTTTACTCACTTGTCCAAGGTCACCCAAGCAAAGACTGTAAATTGAGGTGTAAAAAATAAAAAGGTTTTCCTGAATTTCTCATGGTCACTGTGTGTCAGTAGTAATGAATAATGAATGTTGCCATTACAACACAGCTATGGTTAGAAAGAAAGAGTAAACTCTTGTGGTTTAGTTAATGCTTTGGGAAGATGTTTTGAAAACTAACCTTCACACAGCTTCCTGTGTTCTTCTTGCTGATAAAGGCCTACATGAAGAGGAATTGGTGCTATTAGCTCTCTCCCTTGGATATTCACAGAACAACTTGCACATGGCATTTTGCCCCATATTAACTCTAACTGAAGTCAACCCTATTTGCCTCTGTTTGGCATCAGATTTTAAATATGGTCATAAATATACGTTGATGCTTAGTAACAACAGAGATGAGGTGACAATGGTGGCACTGTTGACACCAGCCAGACCCCAAGACCTGACCTTTACTGCCCACCTGCCTGTGTTCACTAACCTTCGTTTTTGTTTTTGTTTTTGTTTTTTAATGTTTATTTATTACTGAGAGACAGAGACACAGCGTGAGTGAAGGAGGGGCAGAGAGAGAGGGAGACACAGAATCTGAAGCAGGCTCCAGGCTCTGAGCCGTCAGCACAGAGCCTGAGTCGGGACTCAAACCCCAGACGGTGAGATCATGACCTAAGCCGAAGTTGGACGCTTAACCAACTAAGCCACCCGGGTGCCCTTCTAACCTTAGTTTTACATTTTTCCTTAAGAAATTCTTGCCAGCTTACCTCTTAACTCAGGAAAATGAAATCTGAAACCACCCCTGAGGTGATGGCCACTACCCTCACAAGACCTCCTGGTGGCTCAGACCACCCAGACATTTTGAGCTAAACCCCTGACCTACACCTGCACAGATGGACCACAGAGTGGTCTCTGGAATGACTAACAACTACTTTTACTTCATTATAATACTAAAAATCTCTGCCTAAGAAGGAGCACCAGCCTCATTTACACAATCTACAATGTATGCATAAGCAAGTTTCCTAAGGCACATGAGCAACCTTATGCCCACCCCTACATAGGATGACAAGGCTTCCCTACTTAAATATTCATCCTAACCCTAACCAAAAGGTCCCCTATTCACCCTCTCTCTCACGGAGGCAGGGCTTTGGAAGCCATTCCCTATGATCTCCTTATTTGCTACAAATAAAGTTTTCTTTGTGCCACAGCTCATCGGTTTCTGTGACTCGTCAAGGAGTGAACTCGTGTTGGTTCAGTTACATTGTCATAACACTGTGTTCAGTGTTGGTATAGATGTATTGGAAGATGGAAAAAAGGAAAAGTACCATGTTCAAAAATTTTAAATTACAGAAGTTTTATCCTTTATTAATTTTTACCAAATGGGAAGTCAATGGTTAGGAGGAATAAAAAAAAATACAGGGGAGAAAATGTATTCAAAAAATTGTTTAGATGGGAAATTAGATAAAATTGATAATATTAGCATTGCTATTTATTACTATAGCTCTTTACTGATATTATTCTGTAAAATTTCTTTACATGGGTAAACCATATGGGTAGTTCTTCAATTATCACTTCTGTCCAATTGTTATTTCTCTGAATATTCAACTTACATTTCCTCTAGAAACATTTTGAATAAACCTGACTATTGTCTGATGTTTAATTTCAGATAAGCTTATTTCATAGTGCCTTATCCTCTTCAGGATACAATTTGTCAACAAGTCATCTTTTCAATAATATTTTCTGCAAAGCTTGTATCTTTTGTTTTGCAAGTGTTGACCACATATAACTCCTCCGGAAAGCAAGTGGCAATAAAATGTGGGAATTAATTTGAAACAGGAGAAATCATAACTCTCAATATTATCTGTTGACATCCAAAAAGACGTTCAGAAGAAACCTATTGCTCAAGCAAAGTTTACTTCATCGGTGGTATAAAAAAAAAAGCAATAGTTCCCTACCATGAGAAGGCTATAGTTGATATCTAATCAAGAATGGGGAGCATTAGCATGGAGTTAAATACCAGAAGAAACAGATGAAAGAGTTGAAAGTAATCATCTTTGGAGGTATTGCGAATGGGAAGAAACTTCCGGGACTACAGATTCTCATGAAAACCCTCATAAGCTCTTCTTCCTCTCCTTCTCTTTTCTTTCTTCCTCTTTCCCTCCCTTTTATCCATCCTTTTTAAAAATATTTATTGGTTAGCTTTCTTTAACTTTTTCTCTTGATGAGTCATGAGTCAACAATTTCCGTATGGAACAAGGTCCAAATAAGGATAGAATAAAGGCTGAAATTAACCCTGCAATGTTGGATTATAATTGGACATATTAGTGTACGCTTGTTTTTAAAAAATACACATATGGAAATAGACATAGATGTAAGCATATATGTATGTGTGTGTCTCTGAGGTTAACTTTCCTACCTCTGTTTTCTGAGAGAAGTAATAAAACCTCAGTAACAAAGAGAACATCTAGTACTTAGGTCTTTGTTTCTAAATGATATTCTTTTTAAAAAATTTATTCATTTTTGAGAGACAGAGAGAGAGAAGATAGTTGGGGAGGGACAGCGAGAGAGGTAGAGAGAGGATCCCAAGGAGGCTCCATGCTGTCAGCACAGAGTCCAATGCAGGTCCCGATCTCATGAACCATGAGATCATGACTTGAGCTGAAATCAATAGTCGGATGCTAACTGAGCTACCTGGGCGCCCCATTTCTAAATAATATTCTTAATAAAAAACCCAGCACTGCTTGGAGAAATCCCTGATTCCAGGGCTGAAACAGAAAAAGTACGAGACAGGGGTGCCTGTATGGCTCAGTCAGGTGAGCATATGACTTTACCAAAATATTCAAAGTTATCATGAGTAATGGGGCAAAACAACAATGTGCGCCTCACTGAGAACACAGAACCGTTTCTGTGGATTTCCTACCAAAAATCATTACCTGGATCTGATCATGAGGAAACATCAGACAAGCTCATGTTGAAGAATCCTACCAAATGACCAGCCTGCACCCTTCAAAAATATCAAGGTCACAAAAGACAAGAAGACACTGAAGAAAACCACCAGGCTGGAGGTGTCTATTGAATTATTATTGGTATATGCAGAACATAGCCTAGAGTGAATCTTGGGTCAAAAGAAAAGATAAAATGTTTTATATAAAAGCAATATTGGAAGTTTCTAGCCAGGTAAATTAGGCTTTTCCAGAAGAAAAATAAAAGTAAAATAAAATAAAACTACTTCTATTTGCAGGTGAAATAATCTTTTATGTAGAAAATCCTAAGTAATCCACTAAAACCTATGAGAGCTAATATATGAATTCAGTGCTCTAGCCATGAACGATCTGAAAATGAATTAAGAAAACAATTCCATTATAAAAGCATCAAAAATACTTAAGAATAAAAATAATAAAAGTATAAGACTTATACATTGAAAGTTACAAAATATGGTTGAAAGGAATTAAAAAGCAAGCACTTAAATAAATGGAAAAGCATCTATATTAATAAATGGAAAGATTAATTAATGTTAAGGTGGGGAGATTTTCCAAATTTATCTGCAGGTTCAAGGTAATCAAAATCCCAGCTAACAGGTTTTTTTTTTTTGTTTTTGTTTTGGGGGTGGGGGTTGGTAGAAATAGACAAGCCGATCTTAAAAATCTTATGGAAATACAGGAGACTCAGAGTAGCTAAAACAATCTTGAAAAAGAAGAATAAAGTTGGAGGATTCTACACTCACTATAAAACTCACTATAAAACTAAGAAGGTGTGGTACTGGCATAAAAAGAGAAATATAGATCAACCGAATAGATTTAAAGTCCAGAAATAAACCCAAACATTTATGAGGAATTGATTTTCAACAAGGATGTCAAACAATTTAATGAGGAAAGAAGAATCTTCTTAACATATAGTGCTTGGACAACCAGATATCCACATGCAAAAGAATAAGGGTGGACTTCTACCTCACATGTTAACAATTAACCCGAAATAGACCAAAAACTGAAATGTAAGAGCCAGACTATAATCCTCTTTGAGGGTGTAAATCTTGATGATTTTGAATTAGGTAATGTTTTCCTGGATACGACATTTATCGTGCAAGTCACTAAGAAAATAAAATAGATAGACTGAACTTCATCGAAATTTTAAATGATATACTTCAAAGGATACCATCGATACCCAAAGAACTCTTGAATATAAAAATAACTTACAGCTCAAAGACAACACAATTTAAAAAGGATGTGAAGAGACAGCTCTACAAAGGAGATATACAAATTGCCAATAAGAACATGAAAAGATGTCTGGTGTCATTAGTCATTAGGGAAATGCAAATCAAACCACAGTGAAATACCACTTCACACACTCTAAGAAAACTATAATTAAAAAGAGACGATAGCAAGTACTGATGAGGATGTTGAGAAATTTGGAACCCTCATACATTGCTTGATGGACATGTAAATAGTAGAGCTGCTTTAGAAAACAGATTGTCGGTTCCTCAAAATGTTAAACACAGAGTTATCATATGACCCAGAAATCCCACTGCTAGGTATCTACTCCCTAAAATGAACACATATGTCCATATAAAGCCTGTATAAATGTTCATAGCAGCATTATTCATCATAACCAACATGTAAAACCTGCCCAAATGTTTATCAACTGAAGAATGGATAAGCAAAAGTAGTACACCTATAAGATGGAGCATTATTTGTCATAAAAGGAGTTAGGTATGGATAGGTGCTGTAACATGGATAAACTCAGAAACACTATGCCGAATGAAGAAGCCAGTCACTAAAGACCACATGTTTTGTTTTGAGCTTGCATTTTGATTACTTACTTACTTATTTATTTATTTTAAGTTTATCTATTTTTGAGAGAGAGCATGAGCAGGGGAGGGGCAGAGAGAGAGGGAGACACAGAACCTGAAGCAGGCTCCAGGCTCTGAACTGTCAGCACAGAGCCCGACGCAGGGCTCGAACCCATGACCTGTGAGATCATGACCTGAGCCGAAGTCAGACGCTTAACTGATGGAGCCACCCTGGCATCCCGAAAAATAAATTCTTAATATATCAACTATAGGAACCGAAATGTCCCAGAAATTGTATTTCAAAGGATTTAGAAAGAAAGGTTTATGAAGTTAATATTACATTATTTGTTAAACTGGGACTTTGGCAATCTTTGGCATACTTTCATCCCTAAACCAATACCGTGATAAGTTACTGAGTAGCAGCATATTCCATCTGTGTGAAATGGCCAGAACTGGCAACTCTGGAGAGATGAAAAGTAGATTGGTGGCTGGCTGAGCTTAAGTGGGAAGAGGAGGAGAACAGTTGATAATGCATACAAGGTTTCTTTGGGGGATAACAGAAGTGTTCTAAAATTACAGTAATAGTTGTACAACTCTGTAAAAATAACTGAGCTGTATGCTTTTTACCCGCTCTTTCTCCCCTTGGATAGTACACTTTTAACAGGCAAATTTTATGGTATATTATATGTCGACAAAGTTGTTTATAAATTATATGCCCATAGAGAGAGATCAATAAGGTAAATGGGGTAAAATATTAACAATTAGGGAAGCTGGGGGTGCCTGGTTGACTCAGTCAGTTAAACGTCCAACTTCAGCTCAGGTCATGATCTCATGGTTATTAAGTTCGAGCCCCACATCGGGCTCTGTGCTGACAGCTCGAAGCCTGGAGCCTGCTTCAGATCTGTATCTCCCTCTCTCTCTGTTCCTCTCCCACTAGCACTCTATCTCTGTCTCTGTTTCTCTCTCTCTCTCTCTCAAAAATAAATAAACATTAAAAAAATTAAAAAAACAAAAACAATTAGGGAACCTGGGTGGTAGATACATGGAATTTCTAAATGTTGCTACTTTTCTGTAAGTTAATTTTATTTCAAAATAAAAATAAACTTTTATGGTGTGCCCTGGCTTTTTAAACAAACTACATGCATCATGATGATAAAATTTAGAAATTATAGAACAGATATGGGTTTAGAATGAGGCAACAGTTAACATGGTCTGGTCAGGATGACTGCAGAATTCCTTAATAATAGAGTGGCCAGACATTTGTCTCTACTCTGTAGCTTTAAATTCAATATATGAGGCTCTAGAGTTAGGCAGTTTTGACCTATGCTGTGTAGAAAACTTATTGATGCTATGAGGGTGCAGTAGAAAATTCCAACACCAGCTACAATGACTCTTGTACAATGTCCTCCCCCTTGAGTGTGAGGGTGAACTGTGAATATGACAGGAAAGGCCCTCCCAAGGCTGGATTATGTCATACAGCATAGCTGACTTCAAGAAGGATAGTCTTGACCTAAACACATGGACCTTCGAAATCTGGGTCTTGGTGTTAGAGCAAAGGAGTCAGAGATTCGACACGAGATATTTGTATTGCCTGCTTTAAAGATGTAGGCGGCCACATGGCAGAAACATGTGGGCAGCCTCTGGGAGCTGAGAGTAACCCCCAAGTGACAGTCAGCAAGGAAACTGAAACCTTAATTCTATAGTCTCGAAGAATGAGATTCTGCCAACAGCCTGAATGAGGTTGGAAGTCGACTCTTCTTCAGAGGCTCTCGATGGGGGAGCAGCCTTGTGGACACCTTGATTTGGGTGTTGTGAGATCCTGATCAGAGACCCAAGTCATGCCAGGCCTGAGCTTCTGCCCTGGAGAACTGTGAGCTAATAAGTAAGTGTTGTTGCCAGCTGCTAAGTTTGCGGTGGCGCGTTACAAAGCCAAAGATAGTGAATACGCAGATTCCTCACGTATCAAATGAGAATAATAGCACTACCTGCCTTATAATGAGGTGAATTCTTACCAACTAAAATAATCACATAAAATATTTAGCAGCCTTTCCTATAGGACACTGTTACTTTAGGTTAGCTCTCATTATCATTACTTTTACTATTGTTATTGAGATCAGACAAAGCAAATACTCAACAAAATCAGAATCTTCTCTAGTAAACCCATAATATACTTAATTTATTCATTAATATGCCAACCAAGATATTTTGGCATACCTAAGATATGAAAAATATCCCTTATATCATTCAGAATTAAAGCTTCAGCTTTTGTTCAAGACCTGATTTATCCCAATGGTCGCATATCTTAGTGAAAGATAACTTTCTTGGTCCTGTAAAGTATTTATCACAAGGCTGCCTGTCAGGTTTCGATGAGGGGTGGAAAATGATGGGGACAGCAGGGAACATTCTTGTAAATGTTCCCTGAATGCGGCATTTAAAATTTTATCTGTTAACTGTAAAACTGAAACACTCCTGCCAACTAACACAGTCAAGATGGTATTCATGAAACAAACAAGCCAAACCACCTGAATAAAGTCACACTTGTAAATGGCCTGAATAGTTTGTGTCACCTAATCCCAGCTATGGGCTAACGCTCAGCATGGCTGGTACCTATACTCTAAAATTGACTGTGAGTGTGCACCTGTGCATATGTGAAGCAAACTAGCACTTATTCCGGGAGGTATTTATCTACGGCAGTGAAGTAGAGCAATCGCTAACCTGTAGAGCATTAGGCTAGCTTACCTCAAACACTTCGTAATTTCCATTTATGTTCATAATTACAAAGATTGCCAAGGATGAATCCTCCTCACTGCTGCATAAGGGTGGCCCTCATTCCTAGATCCTCACTTCTTATCAAATTGAAAACTGTACCAGTATTCTAAGATCTCTGGAGTTAACAGAAACGGGCTGCTGAATTCTCAGAGCAGTGCAGACTCTCAAGGAGATCCGTGGATCGACAATGAACGTCTAGAAAACATGAAAATGATAGAGAAATGAAATTGGAACATACCTTCCCAGCAAAGTGAAACTGTCAACTGGGCTTTATGACTGTTTCCGAAATTAAGATATAATTTTGAGAAGATCATTAATCAAGAGGCATTAAATACCTGACTATGATAAACAACTTTTGATAGCTGACATCTCCAGCTAAGAAAATTAAGTTTAAAATTTATGTAAAGACTCATTCAACTCTTCTCACCTTAGACATAAATCCACGCTAACTGGAGTCATTTCAGATTGCCTTTTATATTTTGAATCCTAGCAACATTCTTACTTTAATCATTCTTGAAACAGGACTGATTTTTGGAAAGATGTCTTCTTCATTATTTTCACAAAACACCTTAGCTTATTAAAAAGAATGCTGACTTACCAGGTTGTTTTATTTACGTATAATTTGTACCTTGATTATTTGCTGGAACAGCACATTCCAAACACACTGCTAGCTGAACAGAGTGGCATGTCAGTAAATCAAATGCAGACTTAATGCCGATATCGGAACAATGATGTAGGGCATGTCTTCAGATACTAGGCGGTGGGGGTGGGTGAGATGACTTTCCACATTAAAGTACACCAAATTAGTTGAGAACTATTTTAATATAGTTAGCCAAGGCTTAGTAAGCTTGTTAAGCATAAACAGATATTTGAGAGTCTAATTCCTAATATAGAAAAATAAATATAAGTTGGAGCTGCATATTTTTTTATTATTAAATATCATTCTTTCAAATGATGTTACTATAACATCAAGAAAAAAAGCTAAGGAGTTTGTCTGTTTTTGTATGTTTACTTATTTATTTTGAGAAAGAAAGATAAAGAGTGTTAGCAGAGGGGCAGAGAAAGAGAGGAAGAGAGAATCCCAAGCAGGCTCCACGCAGAGGGCACAGAGCACGATGCGGGGCTCGATCCCACAAACAGTGAGGTCGTGACCTGAGCTGAAATCGGGAGTCAGATGCTTAACCTATTGAGACACCCAGGCACCCTGGTTTGTCTGTTTTTCAAAAGGAAAGTAGTCTTTTTACTACATAGCAGCTGTTCTAAACCAGAAAGGCTTCAGATAATCAAGCACTGTGATCACCTTTTGGTATGTGTCAGCTACTTGCAAGAGGATCCATAGCTTACTTCAATACTAAATGATGTTGTCCTCAAAATTATAAGAATCTGAAGGAGGGCACTTGTTAGGATGAGCCCTGGGTATCATACATAAGTGATTAATCACTAAATTCTACTCCCGAAGTCACTATTACACTATATGTTAACTAACTGGAATTTAAATAAAAACTTGGAAGAAAACAAAAGTCATGATCTAAATATGAAAGTAATTAAATGTGTCATGATTTGAAAAGAAAAAAAGAACCACGGACTATTTCATTGTCATTATTTTCATAATTGTTATCAGAGATTTAAATAAATGTTCAATGGGGCGCTTGGGTGTCTCAGTCACCAACTTAGGCTCAGGTCTTGATCTCATGGTCCATGAGTTTGAACCCTGCATCAGGCTCTGTGCTGACAGCTCAGACCCTGGAGCCTGCTTCTGATTCTGTGTCTCCCTCCCTCTCTGCCCCTCCCTGGCACACACTCTGTCTCTTTCTCTCTCTCTCTCAAAACTAAACGTTAAAAAAATTTTTTTAATATGTTATTAAATAAATATTGGAAAGAAGCCCACAAAAAGGTTAAAATTATTTTAACTGAGTAGTGACAAAATAAGTAGTCACTGAGAAGTGACTGAGTATTATTTTTATTTAATTTGAAAAATACTAAAAAATATATAAAAAGAAAAAGGAATTACCTATAAATCTACCACAGTGTGTATACACATTGATATTTACTCTCTGCTCCCACGTCTCACACCGGAGTTGTTGTATTAACAATTTGAAACAGGTCTTTGTGTATGTTTTCCTAAGTTTATGCAGACATATTTATGAATATTTATACATATATTCACATACATATTTATCTTTTATAAAAGGTGTCCTGGCATATATATATGCAAACTTATTTTTATTTTTTAATTACAGACACACTGTGGACATATTTTCAGATCTGTACACATAGATCTACGTCATTCTCTTTATTGGTTGCATAACACTGTTCACCTCCCAGCATGCTATGTAACTTACTAATTTATTATGTTTATCATCTATTTCCTTCCATAGACAAGCCTCACTGGATAAAGAGTTCTTTATTTATTGCCATATCCAAGTGCTTAGGGTAGTCCTATTATACAGTAGACTCCCAATAAATATTCGTTGAATGAATCAAGTTTTAAATAATGTAAACCCAGGGGCGCATGGGTGGCTCAGTTGGTTAAATGGCCGACTTCAGCTCAGGTCATGATTTCACAGGTTTGTGGGTTCCAGCCCCACATCCGGCTCCATGCTGACAGCTTGCTCAGAGACTGAAGCCTGCTTTGGATTCTGTGTCTCTTCATCCTGCCCCTCCCCCACTCACACTCTGTCTCCGTCTCTCAAAAATAAATAAACGTAAAAATATTTTTTTTAAATAATGTAAACTCATAAGTAGTTTTGCTTTACTCTTATCAGTGAACTTATTTTAATTTTGTTCTTTGCTATTAAGAGAAATAGTTCAAGGCTGTCTCTACAGATATATCTTCCCTTGCTAGGGCAGTTATTTCTTAAATTCCTAGAAGGCAATTGCTAGGTTATAGATTATATGCTTTTAAAAGCAGTACTGCCAAATTGTTCTCCAAAAATGTTTTATCAAATTAAACTCTTTTTTTAAATTTTTTAATGTTTATTTATTTTTGAGAGAGAGAGACAGAGCCTGAGCAGGCGAGAAACAGAGAGAGACACACACACACACAGAATCTGAAGTAGGCTCCAGGCTCTGAGCTGTCCACACAAAGCCTAATGGGGCTCGAACTCATGAACCATGAGATCGTGACCTGAGCTAAAGTCAAACGCTCAACCAACTGAGCCACCCAGGCACCCCCCAAATTAAATTCTCAATATGAGATTCTCAAGATATGAATAGGTCATTTAGTTTTATTCTTTTTATAACTTTCTGCTTTTCCAATTTCTTATAACCAACCTTATCTTAATAACAAGAAACCATGATTAAAAACAAAATTCGTTTTTATTTTCTTGATTGTCCTAGAAACATAATTTAACTGTCTAAAACTTGAACATAACAGATATCATTTGAACTATAGTACTCTTTTTTCACAAATTTAATTTATTCCAGTACTTAATTTTAAAAAATGTTATTTCAATGTCTATCAACAATTTACTACCAAATGAGAGACTTACAACATTCTTACTGGAGCAGAGAAATTAGAAAGACTTAGCTAATTTCCAAAGTTGATGTTGCCTTATAATCTGCACAGAGTAGTATGAAGAGAAATGCTTTTGATAATAAATGATTTTTGATTAATGATAAGTTATTAATAAGTAAACATATTTGCCTCTGAGTAGCCCTTTTAGTAAAAGTCCAGGGAGAAAAAAAATATTAAAATTTTCAGGGCACACGGAATATATATTAGTTTTCAGATTTGGAATGTTTCTAAGCAGCCTGTAGACTAAAAACGGAGTTGGTAGTTTTTTTATTCAGCTTTAAACTTGACCTTCTTGCTCAATAAGGGTGACGATGGCTTTGGTAACGTGTTGTTCTGTCAAAATGATACTATTAACCCAGAGTCATGATACCAGAGCTGCTTGTTCAGACCTGCCGACAAATCGCATTAAACCATTCACATATATTTGTGTCTCATCTAAATAGAAGTAGAAATAGGGAGAAATTTGATTAGAGTACATAGATTCCCTCTTTGAAGGGAAAACACACCAGTAACTAATGGGACTGGACCCTCCATCATTGTCTCTGTCTTCAACTGACCCAAGGACAACATTCTTTGTCTCCTGAATATGTCAGAAGTTAATGAAATTTCATAACTACGGATCTTCTCATTTATATGACAGCAACTTGTAAATAATCAAATAGAAAATTCTGTAACGAATACAAAAAAGTCCCACTTTAATCAATATTAAAGAATACTTCTGAATGCCATGTGTGCAAAGTTGTAATTTTAGACAAATGCAAAGTAAGCAAGGCCTGGCCTCAAGGAATCTGCATGTCGTCTAGCAGCCAAGGAGATTTAGAGAAAGAGGTAATCAAGAAAACATGACCATTTGAGTAGGCATTATAGCTAGAGGAGAACTTATGATGCTTCCTTTCATAGTCACTAGAAGATATTACAGACATGCTACTCATAAGATGAGTGACTACAATGAGACCACGCAATGACTGGGAAATCGTAAGTTGGTTTCCCAATGAATTTCCTGACGTAGGGATCTAAGACCTAGGTCATCCGTCAGCCTTCTGGTTTTTGACTTTTCTCCTAAACTAACACATTTGTATTTACTCAGATTCCTTTATTCATTTTTCATCTTTTCTCTGGTCATGAGGAAAAATTTATCTTTCCAACTTTCTAATGCTTCTTAACATCAAGTATTTGCATGGATGGGTTTCAAAAGGCCTGCCGGTTTCCTTGAAAAGCCTTCTGTGAAATAAAATTCTTTGAATGGCTATTATTCAAAAGTACTAAAAGTATTCTTTTAATTCTACAAGAGCAGGGTGCCAGCCAAGCCCCTTTTTGGTTAAAGTCAATATTCTCCTTGTATTATTTAAAGGTATCTGCCAAAGATCTCGAAGACATTCAATTTATGTGAAATTTTTAGATGAATTTCTTGGAAGATATGTCCTCCTATTTATCCAGGCTGTCTGTGTATTGTTGTCCCATTATTTACTTTAGTAGGTTTTTCCATGTAGCTTGCATATCTCATTCCTTTACTGGAAAGGTACTATCATATTGTGGAACTTGGTAGCCAGTCAACCAAAGACTCAATAAGTTAACTCTATAGATATTGAGGGAATACCTGTGTACAAAGTAAAGAGTAGCTGTGGAGGTAAAGACAAAGGTCAAATAATGACAGACTTAATTCCCCTAAAGTTCACAGTCAACTGGCAGAGATGGTGACAAGACATAAAATTCCATGCCTAAGTAAAATGTTGAGAAGAAAATGGAGGAGGAGAAGGTGAAAGTTTTAGATATCAAAACTTCCTAATTTACCATTAATGCATAATTTACACACTTGCATGTGTTCCAGTGCAAAAAATTCTGGATTTCCTTAAACACTTACTATATCTCTCATTCATTTATTCCACATACTATTAAGTGCCTCTTGTGTATACAAAACTGCATAAGGATAAGTCAGAATAGAGAAGTGATGTATTATCTAAAAATAAAATGTTAGAGACTTTAGGATTGCTATTTTTCATAGAGATGCTTTTATAGCGCGACCCAGAATTTTCTAGAGGGTCTAAGCATACTTTCGTAAAGACTACCCGTTATATTTTACCTAACACTTTTTACATCATTTTTCAGCTTAATATTAAAATCGTTTTTCATTCTTGGGGACTTTCAATTCAAAAGGTTCTTGTATTAATGTGAGAAACCAGGATTTCTGGAGGTAAACAGTAGCACAAAAAAGTTGTCATACACCTGTGAATCTTAGCAATTATCTGGTAGATTGTGTTAGAAACGATAATATGCAAAGCAGAGTTCTAATTCTTCCAAATGGTAATAGATATCAAGTCATGAGTCCAATTATTCCTTATAGTTCACTGAATACTCTTGAAGAAGACAACCAAAGAGCTGTAAAGAAACACCGTTCACATTGTTTTCATGATATATAAGATACTTCACAAATTTCACACTGTGACAGGTTTAGTTTCTTTTAGTGGTGGCAAAATACATTCAGATATGAAAATGCCCACCTAAAAACGCACATGCCAGTTTAATTCACTTTCGTAATGGCTGTAAGGTAATAACTAATTGGCATCAGATGAATTAAAGCACAAGAGAAAATGGATTATTTCACATTCCAGAGAGAAATGCTGCTTGTAGAAAAATGCGATAGGAAAAATAGTCAGTATTATACTCAAATGTGGATACGTGAGGAGCGAATAGAGAATGTGCCAAAGTGCTGGGATTCTGAATCCTATGTGTCCATTTTCAGGAAGCTATGGTAGGATGTGCTCAGGAAAATGTGGTGGAGGGAGACTGGTGCCTAAAATAGGGGGTCCAAAACAAGAAGGTCAAAAAGTAGAGGCCCATCAGGACATCCATGCGTGAGGCTAGAAAGCCACTAGTATAGCCTGGAATAGGCAGAGAGGGGAAATCTCCAAATGATCAGATTTATTTGAACATTTGAAAAGATAGTAGGAATGAGTATTTTAGTGATCGACAGAGAATTTGAAAGGGTATATTGAAAATCAAAAAAAAAACAAGGGGGAAGCAAAGCAATTAACCCTAGGTAAGTGAAAGGCTGAAAAAAAGATAAAAGATAATAATATACAACTTGATTTATTAAACAATATCTCGACAGTAAAGACTGACCAATGATTTAAACAAATGTTTTACAAAGATACTGGGAACAAAGAGGAAAGGAAGACAGGTGAATGTAAATATGTACAATTAGGGGCACCTGTGGCTCAGTCTGTTAAGCATCTGACTCTTGGTTTCTGCTCAGGTCATGATCGCCCAGTTAGTGAGTTCGAGCCCCGCATCGGACTCTGATCTAATGGTGTAGAGTCTGCTTGGGATTCTCTCACACTCTCTCTCTCTCTGCTCTTCCTGCATACTTGCTTTCAAAATAAGTAAATGAACTTAAAAAAAAATAAAAACATATAATCAATAGGCAATATCTACATGTGCTAAAGCAAAAGTTATATACACATATAATTTGTAAGTGGAGGAGGGGGAAATACCAGACAAATCAACTAAAGTTGTTGAAAGTGAATGTGTCTGGTGATGGGCCTAGAAAGGAAGAAAGATGAAGAGAGGTATCTGATGTTTATTACAACACTTTTACTTTTAAAACCTATGTGTAGAGTATTTTGACAAAAATCCTTGCATATTTTAAATTATATTTGAATTTTAAATTTGCAAATAACAAAAACATTCTGCCTAATCTAAGCAGAGAAAGAATTTGTTAAAGGATGCTAGAGAACCATACTTTCAGCAGATGGGTTAGTGAAACAGGGTAGAGGCTGTGTCTCCCAGCAACACACAGAAATTTCACCCAACCAAGTCATTCCTAAGGCCAAAGCTGCATATCCCAGCTACCATCCGTTCTAGACGAATGAATGCTATTCATGTGGCTTACTTTTGGATCAGTTTCACAGAGTGTGAATGACAGAATCTAGATTTCATGCTCTTAGCCTATGGGCAAAGGAGTCTAGAAAAGTGAGTTTTCTGGATTCTCCTTTAGAGAAGCAAAACTCAAAGTGTGGGAAATTATCAATACATAGAGAAGTCATACAAAAGATACCAGATAGCTAAAAATGGCAAATGTTTGCTACATATAGATAAATCAATTTCTTTCCTAGAATCTATGCTTTCTGTCATTAATATCTAACCATTTAAATACAAGCACCATTGGTAATTTAAAAAAAAAATGCTAAGAAGATGTTATAATTCTAGATTGGTAACCTCTGGGAACTTATTAGGTTATTAGGTCCCATGGTGAGCTAGGTCTATATGAGCCCAGTTTACACAGAGGATGTGAGTATATATTCTAGCCCTGATTATAAGGAAGTAAGTTTGAAAAACAGCTGGGAAACATTTGGCTTATATGGAAAAGTATAGAAGACTGGGTGAAAAACTCAACATCTTAGAGAAGAGTTACAAATTATATCCCACTTCTTTCTACTCTTACTTCACCTCTTCCACATAGTATACACTGAAAAATATTTTCACTTTAGTTGGAATTTGAGCATCTTAAGTATACATTTTGGGGACTGTATTTTTCTTTAGCTAAAGTTATCATAAATGTCTTCACTAATTAGCAGCAATTATGTGATAGTCAAGTACAAGTATATTAAGAAGTAAACATGTTGATTTGTCTCCAGGGTAATCTACGCACAACTGGAGACAGGTGAAGACATAAAGAACACCATAGATAATAATGTTATAATAGTACAGAATGAGAATTGAAATTGTCATTTGATGAAATAAAAGTCCAGCTTTTATTTACTGATCTGAGCCAACATAATACCAGGAAATTAGACTAGCCCAACAATCCAAAATTATATATATAACGACTCCCAAGGATATTATGACTTTAAAATTCTTCAGACACAATCGCCCTGCAAGACAGAATCACAGAATGCGGACACCTAAGGATGCCGCCCCATCAGGTATACTCGGCCTCCAGTGAGGGGGCGGACTACAATAGTCATGGATCCCTAAAATGTACATTAGGGTAATAAATTCGGAGTTAATGTAGGATATAACATCCTCATTTTATAGATCATAAAACCAAAAATCTTAGCATTGGAAAATGTATGCCCTCCCTTTCTAAACGAAAAGAAAAGCTCAGAAAGTAAAAGCAAGTTGAAGAAATTTACATATGAATGGAAGCAAACATTTTAGACCGCAGATTTCTTTGTATCCAGTGTTCAGCCTGAATATCATTCCAGGCAGTCTACGCCTTCCTGACTACTACGCTCTCCTGCCTCTTGACAAAGGAGAAATATATATGGTTATTAAATATCAAAAGACCACTTTCAATTACAATAAGAGATATGTAAATTAAAATAAGAGGAAATCACAGTTCTCAGTCGATTCTTGTTATTTGCAGTAGTTACATTCTATAAAGTAGCTGTGAACACTCAATTAGTGAATACTGAGCCATTGCTCCAAAGGGAAATGTAAGAATAGATTCCTGAAAGCTTTTGGTCACAACGTTTTCTTCAACTGGTAAATTTATAACTTTGTTTAATTATATGCAGCATTTCTGTATAATAAAACACTGGCTGGGAAGGGTTTACTATGATCCTCACCCTGGGTAACACGAACATAAATTTCTTTGGCTTTCAGCCTCGCAACGATGCTATCAATTGTGCTTTTTTTTTTTTCTTTTAATCAGTCATCACCTCATGAATCCATATATTTAGCCACCTCTCCATCCGTTCCATAACTTTATCATAAGCTGCAGATGTTACTTTAGCACTTTCTAGAGCAGCCTCATATACAGGTCAGTGAACTTCCCCTTCCGTTTTCTGGATAGATCATATTGTTTCAATAACATTGAACTCACAGCTAATAGCACCATAACTCATGTGTGAATGAAATTAATCTAACAGAGCTATTCTCTCCAGCAGGTATGTCAGTTTCCTTCCATACACACACAAAAACAAAAACAAAAAGAAAAAAGTAGGCAGTATTCAGCACAACGCTTGGGGGAGCACATTTTGAATAGCAAAATCACCAAAACAAGCCCCAAAATGTAAAAACTGTGGCACTAAAGTGATCATGAAAAAGATGCTTAAGAGTTGAAACAAGAATGCATACTGTTGCTTTGTTTGACCTCAACTGGGAATAGTTTTTCACTACTCTGCCCACATCCATGAATGGCCAGGAAAATGCTGTTTGACTTTGAGTTTAAGGAGCAACCACATTTGCAAATGCAGAATTCATGAATAATAAAGACCAACAGTATATTGACAAAGATTTGGAAAGAATGACAAGACTAGTGTGGCAAGGAGGAAGGACAGGGACACACTCCATTGCTGGCCTGTGCCTCCTGAATTAGGACAGAATCTTCAGAGGCCAACTTGGAAATATGAGTCAAAAATTTAAAATTGTTCACATGTGATGATTAATTTCATGTGTCCACCTAAGTAGGCCACACTGTATCACAATATTTATCAAACTTCTGGATCTGTCTATGAAGATGGTTTTGGATGAGATTACCATTTAAATTTTTAGACTAAGTAAAGCAGATGGCTGTTTCTATCAGGGGCTGGGGATGGACACGGTGCTCATCCAATCAGTGGAAGCCCTGATTAGAACAGACAGGCTGACCCGCCCCTGAATACGACCATATTCCTCCTGATTGCCTTGAAAGTTGAGTATCACTTTTTTCTTTCCTTTCTTGCTAGAGTGGGTTCTAGCACTTACTAATTCTGAGGACGATTTTCCTCACCAGTAAAAGAGACTGTTCTACATACTTCAAGACTTTTTATGAGTTCTACATTCACTAAGGTGTCTAAAGTGCCTAGAACAAAATAGGCACTAAAAAGAAATAACAAGTAATCATTTCCTTTTCTTCCTCCTTTCATAGAGGACGCATTCTAGAGTCACGTTAATTCTGAGGAAAATGGGGGAAGGGAAATGAGTGTTCTTCATAATTGTCCTAGGAGCTAGAGGTAATCTGGTTGTTCTGCCTAATGATTACATTAGACAGTTGATAAATTATAACACAAAATGAATATGTTGTCATAGTGATAAAAAAAATAAAATAAAATAAAAAGCAAGTTAAGCAATAAGAGACAGGAAGTAAGGATTTAATTTTGGGATCCAATTTGGAACACAATTAAGGTGATGTAGGAGACTAATATTTCATTCATCTAATAAAATATCTCCAGGCTTGGTAATGATTAGATGCAGAGTCATTTCCTGGCCCCTCTAATAGATAATAGCTGTGACACTATGTCCTTTAACAAAGTGCCAGAGGAACAGCTTAGTATGCCCCACGAGGAGAACAAATCACACCTCGTCAGGCCCACAGGGTTCCTGGATTCTGCCCACTAAAGACGTAACATAGTTTGAACTTTTTACCCAAGAATTCTGATGGGATCTCAAGATAAGATGTTATTGCTTTAACTTGAAAATTAATTGTATTCTTTTGAAAGAGAGTTAGGCAAACTCATGTCAATGTGTAACTAGGAACAAATTATGAGGCCTCTTATCAACTCAACGAGTGTTAAATTTGCACAGTGAAGAAACCACTTGGTCATCCAAACAGCTGATCTCCTAAGTGTTCTTCTGTTCTCTGACCCCATTTTAACTTCTGATTACCTCCATATCCCCTAAAACCACAGCTCCCCAACTGTGTCAAGTCACCTCAAGGTAAAGCAGAACATTCGTAGGGGAGGTGTGGATGCATTCCATTTTTTAAGGGAAACACCTTGATTGCGTCTGTCAGATGGCTTGTGAATTACAAGTCTGAGTTAATTTTCAGACTGAACAGAGGGCTAACATCCCTTTGAATGACATCATATCTTTTAGAAGCTGCGTTTTCTGTAGTTGCTGTGATAAAAAGCAAGTACCATACAAAAAGCTATGTAGAACAGGAAGTGAATGTAGTGGTATCCAATTTCAAGAATAATATGAAATATCTTCTATTTTAATTTAATTTATGTGTATTAATTTTTTTAAATGGCTACTGACTTGCTAGGACATAAAGACTTATGAAATCATTTGGACCTAACTACTGGAACACACTGCACTATCAGGTATTTTTTTTGTCCTAAGAATGCTGTGGAAAAGTCAAAGGAAAAAAGAGAAAAGAAGAAAATCAGAGACACTGAGGGCCCCATGAAGAGAAAAAGTCTGGCGACCTCTACCCTGCAGCCCTCTCCTACCTTGTCAATACAGCTCAGGTCGATATTTTATCTTCAAATGCTAATCTATCGCAATGAACTGCCTGAGGAGGCTGGAGAGATGAGTGCTCTTTTCCTTAAGTTAGGGAAAGTTAACATTGTAAGTCATTAAGGTCTTTTCAATCTGTTGAAAAATATCTGCTATGGTTCATGTTAAATATTTGTCGCCCGAAGACACCCGTGTGCTCTCTACAATTCTCAATTGGCTTGTCTTCTGGCCAAGGGTATTAGATGGTTGATGCCTTGATTTCCAAAATCAGCCGGCGTTGGCGTTGCCTATTGTATGTGCTTATTTATAGCAGTATTTATTCTGTCTGACCTGCTTTCTGGGTTTCTCCAAAGCATCCATATCTCATAAATATGCTATTCATTTCTAATCAGGTTGCAAGCTGCAAGCACCCTAAAATAATTATTTCTCCCCTCTGTTTAAATTGGAAAGGTGGAAAATAAATATTCAGACTTTATCAGTTAGTCGTATTAAAAATAAGACACAGACACTCCAATTTATAATTGCGTATTAAAGATCCCCAAGAACATGTCTGAGGCCTTTTCTCTCCTCTGTATCTACCTGTCTGGAGAATTCCTCCCGCCTCAGTGCCACCGCAGAATAATATCTATGTAGATGGTTCCCAAGTTCCTATCTTTTCTTTTATCCTGTCTTCTGAATTGCAGACACATATTCCAATATTGTAACCTCTGAATTTGAAGCCAGCCCCCAAAACAGCATGTGCCCTGACGGACTCGCTCACTTCCCTCTCATACTGCTCTCCCTTCCTCATTTTTTTTTAATTTTTTTAACTTTTATTTATTTTTGAGACATAGAGACAGAACGTGAGCAGGAGAAGGGCAGAGAGAGAGGGTGACACTGAATCCGATGCGGGGCTCGAACTCACAGACCGCGAGATCATGACCTGAGCCGAAGTGGGCCGCTTAACCGACTGAGCCACCCAGGTGCCCCTCTTCCTCATTTTTTTACAACCAACTCAGGCTCAGGATTTGGTTACCTTTTACTCTCTTTTCTAGCTATGTATCTCTTCCTTTATCTCTCTTCATTTGCTAAATTAAAATAGGTCCGTGTTACTTCCCCCTCCCAGCTTTCCTGAGATATAGTTCACATATAACATAGGTAAGTTTAAGATGATTTGATATATGTATATATTGTGAAATGATTACTACAATAAGATTTGTTAACACATCTACCACCTCACATGGTTACAATTGTATGTGTGTGTGTGTGTGTGTGTGTGTGTGTGTGTGTGTTGAGAACTTCTAAAATCTACTTTCTGAGCAACTTCCAAATATACAGTACTATTTACTTGAGCCATCACGCTGTACATTACATCCCCAGGACATATTCATCTTCTAACTGGACGTTTGAACACTTCGACCACCTTCGCCCATTTCCCCCGCCCCCTTGCAACCACCAATCTGTTCTCTGCAGGTTTGGCATTTTTAGATTCCACATATAAGTGATAGTATACAGTATTTGTCCTTCTCTGTCTGACTGATCTGACTCAGCATAATGTCCTCAAGGTCCATCCATGTTATCACAAATGGCAGGGTCTCCTTCTTTTAATGGCTGAATAATATTCCATCACCTGTATACACCACATCTCCTTTATCCGTTCATCCCCTGATGGACACTTAGGTTGTGGCCCTGTCTTGGCTATTGTAAATAACGCTTCCACCTCGCTTTGGCATTTAGCTTGCTTGTCTTACAAGTTTCATCTGGAGCCCCTTATCATCTCTTCTCATCACAGCTGTGACCTTCTTTTGGCTTCGCAAACATTTATTGCTCTTCCCCAAAATCAGTCTATATATTCGTGCTACCTGAAAAGTTCCTACTTTGGCCTTCCTCACCTTTCAAATGTGGAATAATGTTGGGCTTTGGTTGATCTTTCCTTATTCTTTTCTGTAGGAATTGCTGATATGAGGCAACATAGGTCAGCGTCTGCCCACCCACCACTGCCCCACACTGCCTCCAGGAAAGAAAACGTGCCCTCAGTTTTAGTTGTGCTTAAGCTGACTTCAAATTTGGAGGACACAACAGCTTAAATATAAAGCTACGGTAGTATAATGACCAGAGTTAACCACGACAGTGAAAAACTCAAGTGTGCACTGATTGTTAAAAAAAAAGAATCTCAAAAAGTACTTGAAAAGCACTTGAAAGAAACATGAGCAAAGCCTTTTATTAGGCTTTCAAAGGGAAGATCTTTCTCACCACGATTTGGAACTTAGAAACCAAGGAAAAAAATTCATACATTGTCTTCATTAAATGTTTGCTTTGTATATACTGCAGGGTACATTCAAGTATCTCCTTACTTATTCATTCATCAACATATATTTATTGAATGTCTGCCTCATTCTAGGCCTTGTGCTAGCTCCAGAATCAGTCCATCTTGCAGCAAAGGCGCTGGCCTTCTTATTCTACAATTTGTCAGTGATTAACTGTGGTTACCCCAAGGTTGAAGGGACAGGGGTTACCTCCCAGACAAGATGCTGCTGTTTCCCCAAGGTCAGTATTTAGAGAAAGTTGCAGTTGTCAGCTCTTAGCAGGCAAAACTTGTAACAGCTGTGGGATGACTACAATAGCCTTGGCAAAGGGTCCATGGGACACCAAGAGCTTCTACTACAAGGTGTAAATGAAAAGAGTTGTCGTCTTGGAAGCCTCCAAATGATACAACTCTGGGCTAGACATGGGTCTGATTAACATAAGGATTGTTGCAGTAGTGAATGAGGATGTATTATATTGTGCAGAATTTGTTTTAACTTGTTTTAACACAGTGGAGCAACAACAAAAACAATGGCATCCCCAAACTGGAGTCAACTGGATTGATCAGTTTCTATAGTTGTGTCTCTTGAGACATTTGGAAGAAAAGCTAGCTTCCTTGGATCAGGTAAGCCCTTAATGTTCTTGATTCATTTGGGGAACAAAATGGGATAATAAAGTCTTTGAAAGTCTATTATTTGAGAGATTCAGATGATTTTATTAAAATAAAATTAAAAAAAAAAAAAGATCATGATCATACTTGTACCCGGGAGAGCGCTTGTGAAATAGGAGTTGGTTGTGGGTGGGGTGCAAGAGAGGCCCTCTACATCTGTTTCTCCCTTCCATGTGGGGCTGAGAATCACTTTGGAAAGGGGAAACTGTAATCAAGTGTCATTAAGTGTCAATCTCAAGTTCTAGAAATGGAATAGGAGAGGCACAGAAAAGGGATCCTTGTTGGTTACCCACAAAGATAATTCTCTCCATTTGGGCACAGATTGTTTCCATGTCAAACACTGGTGAATACTGAGATAATGTAATAAATAATATGCTAAATATTTTTAAACCATAAATCTCACAATCTTTCTGAAGTTCTGGTTAGATTTACTTTTTTTTTTTCCAGCACTAATAGTAATATTTGAAATTTGGTGAAAAGAGACATAATTTTTCTTAGGCCCATTATTCTTGTTCTCACTACTATGAAGCCTTGGTTTTGTGTTTAAAATATCCATTTACTAGATGAAAAATAGTTCAGCAAGAACCCTGAGATCTTTAAATTTACTTGTTTTTTTGAATTGACAATAAATTCATAAGTTCAAAATTCAAAAGCTGCAACATGGTAAAAGCTGAAAGCAGGGGTGTGCTGGAGCCATAAGGGCCATTGTATACATCTCTTCCCAACTCTGTGATCACTAACGCCACACTGATATCTTGAAAGAGGACACGTCGGGAACATTTACACCATGGGAGTTGGCAAATACTACAAATCAAGTACCTCCTCCACCCCTACCAAGTTGTTGACCATTTACCAGAACACCACTGGTAAAAGTTCTTCCCCCGCCCTCACTCTTCTACCTACCCTAATTTGCTCCCAACTTGCAGCTAACATTATTTAGGATTATTGAAATGTCTTTCCAAATATATTTTTGGCATGGTCAGCAGTATATTAAATGTAACAAACATAGGGGCATCTGGGTGGTTCAGTTGGTTAAGCATTTGATTTTGGCTCAGGTCATGATCTCGTGATTCACAAGTTCAAGCCCCTCATCAGGCTCTGTGCTGACAGCTCAGAGCCCAGAGCCTGCTTAAGATTCTGTGTCTTTTCCTCTTTCTCTGTCCCTCCCCCACCTGTGCTCACTCACTCTCTCAAAAATAAATAAACATTAAAAAATGTAACAAATATACATACTTATTTCTCCCCTAGTGACCCAGATAGTAACATTCCACACATGTTGTTCTGCCCCTTGATTTTTCACTTAACAAAATACCTTGGAGATCATTTCGTAGTGGTACATACAGCATTTCATCCTCATTCAATCTTTTATGCAAAGTAATCCATTCTGCAAATGTGCCATAATTTTTATTTAACCCCAAATATGAGCAGGTACACACTGTTTTCCAACTTAGAAGAGGTATTCAGTGGTCAACCTATACACTGGTCATTTCTCACATGTGTAAATGTATTTGCAGAATAAATTCCTAAAAGTGGAACTGTTGCATCTAAAGGCATGTGTATTTTTCAATAATTTTTTAAGAGAGAGAGTATGCAAGCAGGGGTCAGAGGCAGATGGAGAGAGATAATATTAAGAAGGCTCCATGTCCAGCACAGAGCCATACCCGGGGCTTGATCCCACAACGCTGTAATCATGACGCAAGCCTGCATCAAGAGTCTGATGCTCAACTGAGTTAGCCAGCCAGGTGACCAATTTTTTATATTTTGATTATTTATTTATTTATTTATTTATTTATTTATTTATTTTTAGAGAGAGAGAAGGCATGTGTATTTTAAATTTTCATAGAGAACACCAACTCATGTTCCATAAATATTCCTGTTTGCATTTCTATCAGTGGTATATAAAGAAAACATTTATAATTAAATGCATAACCACCTTAACATATAGTCAATATAAAGTTGTTCTCTGTTAGAAAATACTGTTTTCTATCATTCTTCAATCAATACAGGACACGTACAGCATACTACTGTTTCATTAAGTGAAAAGCCTTCTTTGACTAAAAGTCTCTTCTGCAAATTCTTTATTCTCACTAGGAATGCTTTGTTCAAAATGGCTTCACTCAAACCCTTAGGAAAAAAAAATTCATAAGATTTGACACAAGAGAAATCTTTTATGTATTTGCTTCTCCAAATTCCTTTTCTATCTCATTATTGCCACACAGAGAAAAAAGTATGAAACGATGTGGAGAACTTGAGTTAGGCAGTGATTTATCAGAAAGAGCAGGAACATGCATTTAAAATGCTCATCTTTAAAGAAAAAGAAGGAACAAGTTTTTAAAAATGACTTTACTGTCCATCTTACAGAAGAATCAATATCTGGGTTTTGCAGGAGCAATCCCATAGTGAAAGTAAAATCATTCACCCTTGTAGCTTTAAACAATGAGTTTCTATGCCTAAGGAAAAAAAGGGGCATTTTCTAGAGAAGCTTTAAAAGAATAATAGAAGTTAAAATTACTCATGTTCTACTCTTTTAAAGGACTTGTTTCTTGAAAATGAAATAATTAATGCACCATTCCTAAAGCCCAAAAGCCTTAAATAATTCTTCACAAAGTTTACTAAATAGTCAAGACTAAAGTACATGTTAGCCAAGAAAAATAAGACAGAGAGAGAGAGCTGCATTTCATAAAGTATTATTTCACTTGAAGGCTTCAGGCAGGCAAAGTGCCAGCGGAGTTGTTAGAATAAGCTTCTCAAAAGCTGCAGGCAGGAAACCAAAGAAAAGATACACAACATTTTCTTTAAATGGTAATAAGACGAAATGCAAAGGGGGAAAGTCAACATCTCATAACCACCGCTAGCCTCTAGGTTGTGTCCCCTAAGCCCTAACTCAACTACATTTGGCGCTTTAAAAGTATGTCTCTATTAAAATGAAAGAGGGGGGGGGAGAAAAAATATAATAAAATGAAAAAGGAAACAAACATATTCATAGCATTCGCTATCATAAGCCACTGCATTTCTTGCACCTGAAGGGGCTTCGATATTTGTTTAAACTCATACCCTCTCTGTTGGTTCCATAATCATGCTGTTTGGCACATTGGCTAGAAATCTACGGTTCCGCCCCACTGGGCAAAGCTCCCTTTACACATGCATCTTACAAGCTTCCTTTTGCTGCAATGTGTGTTCACTTCCTGCTTTCCACATATAAAAATGTATTTAGAAAAAACTAATTTGGAGCAACTGAACTCCAAGAGAAGTTCTGAAGCAGGAAGTTAAAAATGCTGAGGCTCAGATCCACACACACACACACACACACACACACACACACACACACACACACACGGAAGTCTTCAATGTAAAGGGCACAGCCAAAGTATGTGGTGAGGCAGAATAATGAAATAAAAATTACAAAGGAGATAGAGCCAGTGAACAAGTCAGCGGGGACCTAGAGGAACAGGGCTCCAGGGTCGCTGCTATGCTGGAAAGCTGCAGGTAGACGCAGCCTAGCAGGGGGCTGCTTGTGCACCTGAGCCCATCACAAATCCGCTCCAGGCTTCGGTCTCCCCATTTGTAAATTGAGGTATCGTCTAGATCTGATACTTTATGAGTCGCTGATGCTATGCTTGTACAGGTGTGTGAAAGGAAGGAGGATGAGCGTGAAAGGCATTTCCAGGAAGGCCATTTCCTCCATCCCCTCTGACATGATCTAGGGCATAAATAGTGCCACTCCCCAAATATTTTTCCACACATCTCAGTCCTTTTGCACTAAGGTGGAGCCACATGACTTGACCTGACCAATTAGCTGTGAGCAATTCTGAATCATTTCTAGGCTAACATATGAAAGAACCCACTAATGGCCCTCTAGTTGTCTCCCTGCCATGGCATATCCCAAAACCTAGGTCCCCAAAGACTAAGTGGAACAGAGGACTTCAGCAACCAATATGGGACATGTGTCATGAATGGGAAATAAACCTTTGTTGTTGTAAGACACGTACATACACATGGGGTCAGCAGGTACTCTTGTCTTCCAAATAAATAGCATAACAGCAAACACTGGATAGAAGAAATATTGGAATATATGTGAAAGAGATGAGAAAAAAAATGAAAAAAAAAAAAAAAGCAAAGCTACATGGTAAACCAGGAAATGACTGGTAGGAAGGGACAGTGAACAAGACACTCTAAATAGTGGTCAGACCCAGTGGGAACGGCTGCTTTGTGTATTATCAAGGGGCCTCCAGGCTGTAAATTCTATGTGGAAAAACCACAAGAAATAGTGAAGTCTATTTTTAGCAGAGGAGGAGAACATTAAATGGTCAATCACCTTGTGTTTAGTGTATTGGTTCACAATCAAAACGTCTTGTCTTTGAAAAACAATTGTTCATTCTTTCACTCATTTCTAGCTGACAGGATAACCATGACATTGACATTTAGCAGAAAGAGTACACCTCAGGGATAGCTGTTCAAAATAAAAACCCAGAAAAGGGGTGGTGAAAACATATTTCAGAGACCTCATCTAAAATTGCTTCATAGAGGAAGGCAAGGCTAGTTTCTGAAGAGTCACCAAAAAAAAATGTGTTATCTCAAGAGAAGTTTTACTTAAACAAGTCATTTGGCCTACCAAGAAGTTGAAAATGCAGACCTAGGCTCAGGTACATGTCGATCTGGAACTCTTCAACATAAAGGTCACAGTTGCAATGTGGAGTGAGACAGATGCTCTGGTTGGGTTGCCCCACACCCATTCTGATATGCAGCTTACCTTTCTTCTTGTACTTTAGACCAGGAACCCTAACGAAGTATGTCCCAGGTCCCCTTCTGACTGGGGCTCTTCGTGTGGTCCAGGTTCCAACAATCTTTGTGCGTTTTTGATGTGACAGTGAGCATCAAGGGGCAACTTTCAGGAGAAGAGATCGTTTTCAGACAGGCAGGCGTGGTGACAGAGGTTTCTGGAACTCCTGGGACAGCTGTGGCTGAGTTTCTAGCATCGCTTCCCTAGTATCATGGACTCTGAGTGATGAGCAGTAGTGACTGTGAGCTTTCCACTGAGCTTTCTTGAGGGCTGCTTTGCTGTTGGTTTTATATCTCAGTCTTATTCCCAGGACCCTGGAGTTCCTCTGAGTTTCCCAATAATAGTTTATTAGTCTCTTTAGGTTTAAATTAATTGGAGTAGATTTTATGGTCTGCAACTCAAAGTAAACTACCAAAGTAAGGAAACAGAGAAATAAGAGTTCCTAGGTAAAGGCTTTGGGCAAATGGAGAAAGAAATATCTGAGAAGCGGAGGTGAAGCAGCAGAGTATGGCGTCCTTGCCCTACTCCCAGCTGGGGTTCAAGTTTAAATACTGTCCTGTCATTAGGGAAGTGACGGGTGTCTTGTCCCACTTGGTCTCAGGCTGGTGTTTCCTTTTGTTATGTTCTCTTGTCCCCCTTGCTTGGCCAGGAGAAGACATTCTGCATAGCTATCCATAAGGTCCCATCTGGTCTTTTGGGTGTCTCTTGTTACTGATAACCACAGACCTAGCCATCACCGTGGATTACAAGATCTCTGTTCTCTGTAGCTTCCTGGTCCCAAACCCAGTCCTCTTCTCTTCCACTGCTTCCCTCAGCATTCCCATGCCATGTGTGCACCCAGAAATTCTCAGGTATTTCTTCCATGCTTCACTGGCGTGAGGGGATACTTTCAAAGCTGCTGTCAGACCCACAGCCCTGGAACGTCTTCCCACCCCTGCTAAGCTATGGCCTGGTGGAGTGCAGAGCCATGTCAAACTGGGAACTCTGTGGTGACTAATCACATCAAACTGGATATTCCATTTGAGTGGTAATTCCATTGTCTCCACCCCTTCTCTTTCCAGAATTTCAACTCAAGTTGCGAAAGCCAAACGCATGATGTGTGGTGTAGACCGGACAATGTCTAGTTTGGAGAGTTCTCATACATTTCCAGGTGGTATGTAATTTGGTACCATCTCTATGGAGGATAATTTGGCAACATTTAGCAACTTTTAAATACACATGGCCTTGAACAGCAATTCTACCTTCAGGAATTTATACTGCAAATATAATCTTGCTCTCACAGAATGGCTTTTTTAATGAGGTGGTTCATGTGGGATTTTTTGTAATAGTGGAAGATCGGAAACTACATGTCCCTCGATATGAAACTCGTTAAATAAAAATTATGGTAAATTCCATAATGAAGCATCAAAAAGAGAAATCGAGGAATTTATCCAATTTATAATTGCACCAAAAACCATAAGATACCTAGGAAGAAACCTAACCAAACTGGTTAAAGATCTGTATGTTGAAAACTATAGAAAGCTTATGAAAGAAATTGCAGAGGACACAAAGAACTGGAAAAGCATTCCATGCTCATGGATTAGAAGAACAAATACTGTTAAAATATCAATAATACCCAAAGCAATCTACACATTCGATGCAGTCTCTATCAAAATAACACCAGCATTCGTCACAGAGCTAGGACAAACAATCATAAAATTTGTATGGAATCAGAAAAGATCCCTAGTGGCCGAAGTAATGTTAAAAAAGAAAACCAAATTGGAGGCATCACAATTCTGGACTTTAAGCTATATTACAAAGCTGTAATCATCAAGACAGTACGGTACTGGCACAAAAACAGATACTCAGATCAATGGAACAGAATAGAGAATGCAGAAATAGACCCACAGACGTATGGCCAATGGATCTTCGACAAAGCAGGAAAGAATATCCAATGGAATAAAGACATTCTCTTCAGCAAATGGCACTGGGAAAACTGGACAACGACATGCAGAAGAATGAACCTGGGCAATGTTCTTGCACCACACACAAAAATAAACTCAAAATGGATGAAGACCTAAATGTGAGACAGGAAAGTATCAGAATCCTAGAGGAGAGCATAGGCAGCAACCTTGGCTGCAGCAACTTCTTACTTGAATATCTCTGGAAGCAAGGGAAACAAAAGCAAAAATGAACTATTGGGACCTCATCAAGATAAAAAACTTCTGTACAATGAAGTAAAAAACAAAACAAAAAGGCAACTGACAAAATGGGAGAAGATATTTGCAAATGACATATTGAATAAATGATTAGTATTCAACAGGAGTGCTGATTCAAAGGGGCACACACATTCTAATGTTTATAGCAGCACTATCAACAAGAGCCAAAGTATGTATGGAAAGAGCCCAAATGCCCATCAACTGATGAATGGATTAAGAAGATGTAGTATGGGTATGCGCACACACACACACAATGGAATGCTATTCGACGATCAAAAAGAATGAAATCTTGCCATTTGCAACAATATGGATGAACTAGAATGTATTATACTAAGCAAAAAATGTCAGAGAAAGACAAATATTATTTCACTCATATGAATTTAAGAAACACAAAAGATGAATATAGGGAATAGGAAGAAAAACAGAGAGGAAGGCAAACCATAAGAGACTCTTAAATACAGAAAACAAACTGAGGGTTGCTAGAAGGGAGTTGGGTGGGGGGGCGGTGGGCTAAATGGGTGATGGGGCATTAAGGAGGGCACTCGCTGGGATGAGCACTGGGCATTATATATGTGATGAATTACTGGGTTCTACTCCTGAAACCAATACTATACTGCATGTTAACTAACTTGAATTTAAATAAATAATTTTTTTAATTATAGTAAATTCATATAGTGGAAATAATGAAGACATAAAAAATGAAGCGGCTCTTTATGTGCTGATCTGTAAGGTCTCCAAGCTGTACCTGGAATGAGTAAAAGCGATTGTGAAGAAAGGCAGTAGGTAAGGTTCAGGAGAGGAAGAGGGAATTTTCACCAGATGGTCTTTTATACTTCCGAATTCTGAACCACGTGATTATAAAATTTGGAAACACCTATAAACATATTTTAACTAAAAAATACAGATTCGGGGCACCTGGGTGGCTCAGTCAGTTAAGTGGCCGACTTCGGCTCAGGTCATGATCTTGCAGTCTGTGAGTTCAAGCCCCGCATCGGGCTCTGTGCTGACGGCTCGGAGCCTGGAGCCTGCTTTGAATTCTGTGTCTGCCTCTCTCTCTGCCCTTCCCCTGCTCATGCTGTGTCTCTGTCTCTCAAAAATAAAACAAACATTAAAAAAATACAGATTCAAAGGGGTACATGCACCACAATGTTTATAACAGCATTCTCGACTATAGCCAAACTATGGAGAGAGTCCAAATGTCCATCAACCAATTAATGTGTGTGTATGTGTGTATGTATATATGTATATATATGTATATACATATTTATAAATTTATATGTATATACACATATATACTTATATATATATATAATGAAATGTTACTCAGCCATCAAAAAGAATGAAATCTTGCCATTTGCAAAGATAAATGTATTACTCTAAGTGAAAGGAATCAATCAAAGAAAGACAAATACCACATGATTTCACTAATATGTGGAATTTAAGAAACAAAACAGATGAACATATGAGAAGAGAGAGAAGAGGAGAGAGGGAAATAAACCACAAGAGAGTCTTAACACAATAGAGAACAAACTGAGGGTTGACAGAGACAGGTGGGTGGGGGGATGGGCTAGATGGGTGATGGGTACCAAGGAAGCATCGTAGTGATGAGCACTGGGTGTTGTAAGTGATAAATCACTGAATCCTACTCCTGAAACCAGTATTGCACGATATATTAACTAAATTAAATTTAAATTAAATTTAAAAAATAAATGATAACAGTTCTGTAAGTCCAACACCTGAAAGATATTTCTTTTGAAAAAGTAAAAGTAATAAAAATTCAAATAATTCAAAAAATACCCTTGTTTAATTTTTTAAAACCTACCCTTTTCCCCAAAACTATGTACTCATAAAAACTATATAATTATATTTTAGAAATTGCTCCAAGTTGAGCAATTACTTATTTGTTCTTTGGAATACTTTCCCTCCCCAGAAGCTACAGTTGCTTCAGTTTTAATGAAAGAAGAGCCTCGGGGCACAGAGAAGCAATTATTAGTTTCTCAGAATAAGCAATTACTGGTAACTATGTCATTAACTATATCAGTTTAATGTTTTAAAAAACGCCATCTCTCTATATAAGGTCAATAGTTGGAAATTGCAGCATTTTTTATTCAGACCTTTGTGTATTAAGTGTTTCTCCTTGGCTTATTTCAATATTTACATTAAGACTCCTTCTAAACCATCACTCTATGATTTTTGTAGATTCCAAAAATTATATCATAGATATAAAATTGCAACCACAAAACAATCCTGTGAAAGCAGCCAGCAGTTTTATGGAGTGCTCGGTATATATGAAGCATGCTCTAAGTTCTTTGCTATGTTTGTTTGTTTGTTTGATCATCAAAATAATTCTACTAAGTGGGTAATTTTATTATCATTTTACAGGTAAGGAAATTGAGGCACAGAGAAGTTCACCAAGGTCACATAGGTAAGAAGGGATGGAAGGAGGATTTAAACCCTAGATTTTGCTCCAAAAATGATGATGATAATAACTAATATCTATTATAATAACTTATATCTACTGAGCAGTAATTACATGTCAGACACTGTCCTAAACACATCCATGGATTAACTAATTTTTGAGGGATTGACCAGTTTAACCTTCACAAAAATTCTATGAATAGGTACTGCGACCCTCCCTTTAGATATAAGGGTATTTTCCTAGTTCCTGCTGAACAGAATACCATATTCTGGGCAGCTTTAACCACAAGCGTTTATTTCTTACAGTTCCAGAGTCTCGAAAATCCAAGATCAAGGTGCCAACAGATTTGGTTCCTGGTCAGAGCCCTCTTCCTGGTTTGCACCTGGCACCTTTTCAGTATGTTCTCAACATGGTGGGGAGAGAGAGAGAGCTAGGTACCTCTCTGGACTCTTCTAACATGAGGCTCCATCCTCATGACTTAACTATCTCCCAAATGCCTCATTTCCAAATCACACTGGGGAATCATATCATATCACAATATGAGGGAAGCTGAATTGTCTTCATCTGCTCCAGCAACTATCATAGAAAACCATAGATGGGTGGCTTATAAACAACAGAAATTTATTTCTCAGAGTTTGGGAGGCTGGGAAGGCCAAGATCAATGAAATGGTGGAATTAGTGTCTGGTGAGGGCCCGCTTTCTGGTTCGTAGACGGCTGTGTCCTCACGTGGTGGTGTGGGGTTTGGGGGGACATGAACATCCAGACTATAGCACAAACATTCATTCGGTAGCAGGTGTCAAGGCACAGAATGTTTAAGAACTTTATTATGTTCTTAACCACTATAATATAGTATTTCATCACCAAAAAAAGCCATGAAGCAAACAAGTTTATCCCCATCTTTAAAGAGCTGACAGTAACTCCGTGGAATTCCCTGGTTCACGTAGTAAGGAGTAAGGGAGACAGGGTTTGAATCCAGTCCCATCTGCCTCCTACAACCTGGGCTCTTCCCATGACGCCGCTGTGCCCCTAAAGAATGATCCCTGAAGCACATGGCAGACCAACGTGGCCTGGGCTTAGCTCTATCATTAACCAGCTGCAAGTTATCTAACCTCTCTGAGCTTTAATGGCAATACTTGAAAATTTTTTTTTTAATATTTATTTTCAAGAGAGAGACAGAGCATGAGCAGGGGAGGAGCAGAGAAAAAGGGAGACACAGAATCTGAAGCAGGCTCCAGGCTCTGACCTTTCAGCACAGAGCCCCATGCAGGGCTCGAACTCATGAACCATGAGATCATGACCTCAACCGAAGTTGGCTCAACTGACTAAGCCACCCAGGTGCCCCTAATGGCAATACTTTTAAAGGAAAGAGGAAAACCATATGATCTCTGAAAACCCTGACCACCCTGGAAGTTTCTACCACCCAACTTCCCCACTCTATTCCTTCCCTTAGTTTAGAAATTCTGTACAGGGTAGTCCCTATTTACTCCCTTATATTCTGATACTATGAAACTCAGAGAAAATATCTCACAGCTGAGGAGTTCTGAGCCTTTAAGTGTTGAAGTTCCAGAAGACAATGAACAGTTGTCTAACTACCCTGGGTCAAAGCCAGACCTGGGTTCAGCTCCTGGCTCCCCTATGTCTCAGCTGTTCCTGATTCAACACCCTTCCAGTCATTGCCACCACCGCCACTGTCCTGAGCTTTTGCTCATGCTGAACCTTCTGCCTTCAACACTTTCTCCTTTCCTTTCTCTGAGGGCCCAAAGCTGTAATATTCATCAAGTCCCTAGTTCTTTCCTCTTCCCATGTTGGAAGTATTCTCTCTTGCACGTTTTTTTTCCTGTAAATGCTAATGGAGGTTAAGAGGGCAGAGATCACTGACATTTTATTTATTTTGTGCTGTCATTCTAACAGTTTCTCTGGTCCAGAAATTCTTCATGATCTCAGATCAATTTTGCCTCCTACACTGGAAGCTAACTTTTTTTTTATAGGTGAAGTCTATACCGAATTTATTTCTTCAACATGTGAAATAATCCCAATTCCTTCAATCTTTTCTAAAAGGGCATTTCCCCCACTATTAAATATCTCGGTTACTTTTCTCTACCTCTCTCCAACTTCTCTCTCTCTCTCTCTCTCTCTCTCTCTCTCTCTCAATTTGCTCTCCCCTCTCCCTTCTCCTTTTCTTCCTCCTCCTCCTCTTCCTTCTGTTTCTCCTCCTCTTTTCCTCCTCATCCTCCTCCTCCTCACTCTCTTCTTTCCTTTCTTTTTAAATGTATAAATTCAATTCAGTTTATCCAGTGTGTGTTGAAGTCCAGCTGTCTACAGGACCCCATCCCTGGCATTTTAGAAGATTAAAAAAATCAAGAACAATCTCTTCCCTCAAGGAATTTGCAATCTACTCAGAAAGATATCTGCAAAAACTAATTATGACACAATACAGTCTAAGAAATGCCTGGGGAACTAGAGATTAATCTTCATTTGGAACAAATTATGCAACACACACACACACACACACACACACACACACACACACACACAAGCTGTCTTAAAAACAAACTAAAGAAACATACCATTTGAAAAATATTATTAGCCTTACTAACAGAGAACCCAAGATACAAATTAGTTATAATTTGAAAGTTCTTCTAACTTTAATAAAACAGAAAACAAGTCCATTGTTATTGTTGTTTCAAAAACTAATCAGTTAAATTTGTACGTGAAGATAGTGGCACCTGGGTGGCTCAGTTGGTTAAGCATCTGACTTAGGCTCAGGTCACGATCTCATGGCTTGTGAGTCTGAGCCCCACACCAGGCTCTCTGCTGTCAGCAGGGAGCCCACTTCGAATCCTCTTTCCCCTCCTCTCTCTGCTCCTCCCCAGCTTCATCTCTTTTCTCAAAATAAAGAAACTTAAAAAAAAGAAAGACTTTCTTCTATGTTTTTTTAAGCAAAAATTAGCCTTTCATTTTTGGCATAAAATGTTTCATTTTAGGGTTTGTTTTTTTTTAGGTTGGATAAGTATTATGCAGCATTTTAATAAACCTCAAGCGCTCCCTGAAAATATTGACAATAATGTTGGTTTATATGGAAGAGCTCCAAAAAGACACCACCACGGTGAAATGGTGAGAAGCATCCCAGGCGATCCGGTACACATTTTTGACCCTAACAGGCTAAAGGCGGCCTTTTCCCCGATTTATATTCCCACATTGTTGAACAGGTGGCTTTAAAATCTTTGGAATCTAAGCTACGGTGGAGACTTCACTAACCCATCTAGGCTAGTGCGAGGCTCCTCATCAGTCAGCCGGACCACTGCTGAAGCTAACGTCTTCCTCCCTGGCAGTGCTAAACGGCAATTTTATTCACTTCTCTCTCGGTCTCATGTGAGCTGTTTCCATGTTATATAACCATCACCACTAAAACAAAATAGGCCTTTGTACACCTGTTAATATATTCGGTTGCTAACATAATCAATGAATTAATTTACTTTTGTATGAAAGTAACAGAAATTGTCCAGATGACACTATGTAGGAACATAATACTACTAAGTGGTATTAGACCATTTTTGTTCTCGATTTTGTGACCAAGATCAGAATGTGTCTCAAACATTCGATAGTATGTTCACAGAAATAAATCAAAATAATATAAAAGTGAGGTTCAAGCATGCAGGTGTAAACCAAAATGATGCCGCACACACAGAAATGGAGAGAGAATCAGAGAATCAGAGGTCGTCATTCCATCCCCCCTTCCTTTACAGACAAAATCCTACTACCATAATGGCTTACATTTTTGTTGTTAGCATTATTAAAGCGTGCATTTCAAAATACCTTGCACGCCGGAAAGTAACAATACAAAACGTAGTGAGCAATCGCTCTAATGAAAATTTTGGGTAATGATTGCCGCTGTACTGAGGTTATTCATCTGCGGTGTCACTCATATACATATTTATAACTTTCCAATTTATCAGCTTAAAAAACCCAGCCTGCATATCAGTGAAACAGACTACAGCTCTCCCATTATTAACAACAGGAAACATAAATATCACCTCCTTTCATACAGGGTATCCTTAGCAAGATTTGCAATGCATTTTATTATTATATTCACATAAACAATGTGGGAGAAAATTTAAAGCAAGGCATAGAGGTTGATATATTTCTACTCCTTTTCAACATTTCTTGCGATGTGGTTCTAAAATAATGAATAACACTATATTTTAGTCAATAAAACCAATATTCTCCTTTTAAGAAATGAATTATAGAAAATTAAGAAATACTCTACTAATAGAAAAAGTAATACATTGGCTGGGATTCTGTGTATTTCAAAAATTCTGTTGACAGCATAAATATATTTTAGGGCGATGACACAAGAGCTTCATTTGGCCTATAAATATATTTTTGTCTCCACATATTCTATTTTGAGGAGCATTGATAGAACAGTTTGCTTCAGCCAAAAACATTTTCAAATGAAATCAAATAAAGTTTAGGTTTCCTTTCTCTTTATAAATGTAAGAATGCTGCAGAAATTTCACATAATATAGAAAAGCAGAAAGAAAAACAATTGCCCATTATTCCACTATTAGAAACATGTTTGTTATAATTTCCCTTAGGTTTAAAAAAAATTTTTTTTAATTTATTTCTTTTGAGAGACGGCCCAAGCTTGAGCTGGGGATGGGTAAAGAGAGGGGAAGAGAAAGAATCCCAAGCAGGCTCTGTACTGTCAGATGGAACCTGATGCAGGGCTTGAACTCACAAAACGTGAAATCATGACCTCAGCTGAAATCCAAAGTCAGATGCTTAACTGACTGAGCCACCTGGGTTGCCCTCTCTTCTAGTTTTGTTTGTTTGTTTGATTTTGATGTGTAAGTTTTGGTTTGGTGTTATTTTTCCCCCATGGGGAGAATAACACAATTTGGTGTCTTTTTTCCACTGGCTTTAAGTACAAGCAAAGAGATATTAGAATAAAACCCAAATTCCCATCCTACCCCTCCCTCTGACAAGTTATTGTCACCTTGACGAATCACTTATTTCTCTAAGCCTTAGCTGCCTCACCTATAAAATGGGAATAATGCTGACGTTTGCCTGTTGGGATCTAACCCAAGCCAATGTGTGTTCTCACAGTTGCCAGGTCCTTTTCGGTGAACATTGGTGATCTCGACGGTAATCAGGACTCCTTGCAGGCTTCCTTGCTGTCAGGGGATATGTAATGATGAGAGCAAGACTCCGTGATTTCTGCCAGGCGTGCGAACATCCCCCATCAGAAACACTAGTTCTCCTTCTCTAGGAAACCTCACAGCAGTCTTCTTGGCAGTGTCACTCTAAGAAAGAGATATGCACCCTCTTTTAAGGTGAGGAGCAGCTATCTTTCTAGTTAGAATTGATGATGAAATCTAAAGTCCTCCTCCAGAGGCCTTAGGGTGCAGCGTTCTAAAAATGCAATATACCACTCGGGCACATTTGCAAGTGTGTATAAAGTATTTCTAACTGATGGACATAGTTGGAACATCACTCATTCCACCAATGAGAAAGTACCTCCGGCATCCCTTATGTTAAATAATGAACTCTAATAAAAACTCACACAGTGACACCTGCAATGCTGGTGTAGATATTCCCGGCGCATGGATCAATGTCTTTCAAATATTACCAATTGCCTCTGGAATGTGTATTAGAATACTTGAATTGTTGACCAAACGTCTGTGGGTTATAAATAAAGACTGATATACACACATTTATGCCCTGTTGTCCATGACTAAGTATTTTAAAGAGATGATGAACAATTAACACCATCATATACTGTCATAATCTTCAACAAAATCACTTAACAAATCTTTATTGAGCTCCTAAAAGTGTGCCGGGGACTATTCTAGGTTTGGGGAATATGGAAATGAAAAGAAAAATCTCTGCTTACATGGATATTTAATTGACAATTAGTGCTCTCAATAAACTATTTGTGGAATAAATAAATGGTTGATACTTTTTGCTGTTTTGATATGTTAATGCTGCTGCTGCTAAGGATTTATTAGGTATTGTCTGTATACATGGCATGCTATATACTCTCTCTATATGTTATATACATGTTAATATATATAATATATATTAACAATAGTGTTTAAGAACATATTTATATTATTATTAAATAGTTATATATAATATATATAGTTAATATATTAACTATTGTTAATTACTACACAGTATCCCAAAGTCTGGATATGCCGCAATCTGCTTAGCCATTCTCCTTTCCTTGGCATTTAAGCTATTTTTAAATTTTTATAAGCATAATATTGTGAGAAACAATTCTGTAATCTATCTCATAAAAAGATATGTAATAAAACCACTGTAACACTTCTTTCCTACTCTCAACCACATTTAAATCGGACATACTATTTATGTCTCAGGGCCAAGAAGCTTGCCTCTCTGGAAATGTTGTCATGTGTACATATTTGACTAACCTTGTGAGTTTTAATTTCTAGAAGGAGAGCCATGGCAAAGCCATGGTGACAGGGAGGGTGCTTGGATACCTTGAGAGAAAAAAATACATTGTGGGAAATGTCTAAATGCAAGATTCTTTCCTCCTTTGGTTCTTTCTCCTCCTCCTCACCTCCCCTCTCCTCCTCTCTCCTTCCCTTCCTTCTGTTTCCTCCTTTCCCTTTCCCCCCTTCCTTTCTTGAAATGTTTCCTCTGCCAACCTCAATTGTCCCAGCCTTTGTGTCACTTGGTAGCTAAGTTAGACTCATTTTCCAACCCTGGAATATACTGTCTTTAGCCCTAAAATGGCCCACCAGGCACTGTGATTCTTTCTAAATGGTGGGACGTACAACAATTTGTTCTTTATTTCTGAGAGGCTAAACCACCATGCCCCAGCACAGGGGAGTCTTATCACCCACATTGATGAGGACAAGACCCTGAAGGGTTTTTTCCTCCCTTTCTGGCTTTTAATGTATTTGTCAATTCTTGCTTATCTAGTCAAAATAACATACAACTGATATAATGAACCAACGTGATGTTCTACAGATCATCTCCAAAGCCCAGATCCTTTTGACTATATTATGACAGAAGAGGAATTTTAATACAGCTCTGGAACAAGATCATAAACATACTCTTATCCATCCCAAGCGAATGAAAACTATTTCTGACCCTCTTCCTAATGGGATTGGAAAAAGATGAACTCATATCAAAGGCTGCGCATTCTGTTCCTTAGAACAGTTATTCTGCTTTGCCAAAGATATCACCCATCTGGCACAGTTTACTCTCATCCTTCAGGATTTTTCTGGATTAAATAGAATATGATGGGGACCATCAATGTTGCATTCTTTAGTTTAAAGCCAGCAATAATCTCTGCCATTCCCCATGAAATGTAAAATAATTGTGATTTACGATGCTGGTAGAACATAGAAGGGCTCCAATTGGCCTTCGCCCTTGTGACAACTCTTATTCCACAGACCAAGCAATCAGACCAAGCAATATGGAGGCTCTTCCAATAGCAGATTTTAAGATATACCTACTATATACCTACTATAATTATTCATTTAGGAATGGGAAAATGACCACTAGTGGTTCTATGGACTATTATGAATAAGACCTGGGCCAAGATTCCATTTATTGTCTGACTCCCAACTACCCCAACTATAAAAGGAAATTATATGTTGCTACTTTGTAAGCCCCTTTGGGGAAATACCAGGGAACTGTTGCCTTGTGTCTTTCAGTACCCTTCACTCCTGGGAACTCAACCTCCATTTCACAAAGTAGACTCTGGGTTTGAAAACTGGTTCCTTTCTGGAAACCAGACAAGAGATTATGAATTTTTGTCAGGGAAACTGACCTCAGGCTCCTATCTTTGATTTCTTTTGACTATGTACATTTAGCAATATCTATGTTGGCTGCCTCTGTCTTGCCCCTTAAGATACTGTATTCTATTAATCATCTCCGTATCCTAAATTAACAAAATTCCAAAAAGGCTATTTGAAAGAGATATTAATTGGCAAGAACCAGGAAAAGTCTGCGATTTTACTTTCCTTGGATGTTAACAAGGCACCAACCACAATATCATGAATGTCTATTGAAGATGTAAGACATCTTGGTCAGACACGGAATGCTTTGCTATTATTCATAGCAATAGTAGGAGTAGTCAGCATATAAGCGTGTTCTGTGCTGGTTCCCTATGCCCCACTTCCCAAAAGGGATTGCAAAAGGGGGAAGATAAAGCCTGAACATGCACCAGGGTGAGCTGTAGGAGAGGAACTCTGAGCTTGCTGAACTTGAATATTTTACAATGGAAAATAAGATAATTTTTCTTCGTTTTAGAGAGAGACATTATCTTTATTACACTAGACAATAAGCATGCTGCCCTTTGCTTTGGAGAGGAACATACCTCTATCTTCTAAGGCTGTTTGCTATACAAACTTTTTAAATTTTTTTAACATTTATTCATTTTTTTTGATAGAGACAGAGAGAGACAGAACATGAGCAGGAGAGGGGCAGAGAGAGAGGAGGACACAGAATGTGAAGTGGGCTCCAGGCTCTGAGCTGCCAGCACGTGGGGCTCGAACTCGTGAACCTTGAGGTCGCGACCTAAGCTGAAGTCAGATGCTCAACCAACTGAACCACCCAGGGGCCCCAGTACAAACATTCTCTAAAAGATAGTTGCAACAAGACACAGTCAGTGCCTAACTTCTCAAGATGTGGAGACACATGAGAAAGTCATGGATAACTTAACATACACTGAAAAAGTTCACAATATTTGCTCAGTAAAATACGTAAGATTTATAAAAGCATTATAGTGTTGACCCAGGGAAGTGATGCCTTTTTGAAGGGGTCACTTGTTTATTTAGGTAATTTGTTAATGACTGCTTTGTTAAGATTATTTATGTATGTTAATTAAGATTTTCAACTTTTGAATTATATGAAAATGTTGTGTGGATTATAGGAAGGTTCATTTCCTTGACTCTACCTAAAATTTTTACTGTATTTTTTTATTACATTCCACTGAATCTAACATCTCAAAAAACACAAGATGTGCCGCTAAGAAAAAAATGGTCGAATAACTTTATGTCGCGATTCTTTCTTGTCACATCCGCTGTAAACTACAATAATGATTTTAGAGATATTAAATTATGGAAAACAGATGTCTCTTAAAATCAATGAAATATATATTTCTTGTCTGTGTTTTCCAACTAAAATATTGTCACTATGTACCCAGTGCCTAGAATGATGTCCGGCACATAATAAATATTCAGTAAATTGTTGCTGAATTAATACAGGAAAAAAACAATAGGTTCTATTTCTCGCACCTTTCTCTCTCTCTCCACGCCCAACTTTGGTGTAAAACAGTAGTTCTGAACTCTACCTACATCCAGAATTATCCAGGGAGCTTTAGAAACATACCAGTTCCTGGGTCCTATTCAGACTAATTAGATCAGAATTGTTTGGAGCAAGACACAGACGCAGTACGCTGTAAAAGCTGTCCAGGTGAATCTAATGCATGCTGAAAAGTTCGGAATCACTGATTCACGCCGCTCCAATCAACAGCCTATACACAAGGAGCAACCGCACGGCTCCGCATTGCACCTTCTCTGTATGCAGAGATCTGATCACTTGCTGAATGAGAAAAAGCTTTTTGAAGGAAATCATTGATATTCCCTAGGAGTACAGATCCAATATGCTTTCATAAAACATTCTTACAACTATCTCATTTGATCCTCAAACAAACAGGTGAGGGAGATACAGCAAATATTATCATTTCTAAAATTGGGCAGAATCTGATTCTCAATCATTTGCTCAAGGGAAAGAAAAGGGTATGCACATTTTATCTCCTCCTCTGTTTTATGATCTTAAGAAAATCAGAATAACTGTTCTAAACTATCATTTTATCTCTTTATTCAAACAGCATTTCCAAATCAATGTGTTCACATTAGCAAAACGCAGAGGGCAGATCGGATTACTGTGAACCTTTCATTCATTCAACAAATACTTACTGAATATTGACCTGTTTGCCGAGTGCCTACAATGTTCTAGCTGTTAATCGAAGGCAAGCTAAGTTTTCCGGTAACTTCTACTCTGTTCCCGCAACCTGTAACTTTCCCCATGTTCCTGCCTCGCATCACCCTGGGGGCCTCCCTTTGCCTACTTTGGTTCAAGCCCTTGCTCTAGGTACAGTTAACAGCAAAAGTCTATTCACACTGTTCCATTGTTTGAAAGACTGTTAATTTTCTTTTGAACTACAGTGTCCTACTTTCTTCATGCTTCAGGCCATGATTCTCTGTTCTTTCCTTCTGCTTGCTAGTTTTTAATCAGTGAGTTTGGGGCCCCTTGAAAACAGATGGAAACATGCTAAGAATAATATCCAATTAACCACTGGGGAATTAAAGCTTGAGAACCGGGGTCAATTTTGTTTTTTGTCTTTCCAGAGAAAGCACAGTCCTATCTCTCTAATGTGCTAGAAACCATTTTTCCTGGAGGGTGAAGAAAACCATTAAACTCTCATTATCATTTTATAAAGTTGGAAACATTTGTTAGAATTATAAGAGGGAGAGCTCCAGCAACAAGGAAATCTGCACTTAAATGATCTTATGCCCATAAATGAATGGGACTTACAATAAAGCATTTTCCTGAAACAACTGTAAAAGACTCTTAGAATCAAAAGTCATCATGATAAAAATGTAGGCAAAATAGGCAGACTGTTCTAATGCTCTTTAGGGACAGACCTAATTTCCTCCTGGGGTATTATAACATTATTAAAAAGTTAATAGGATATCAGCCATCCTTAGAAACCTTTAATCCCCAGGATTTATATTACAAAATTAAAGTCCTCATTAAAGAATTTCACATCATCCATAGACATTTAAATTTATATAGAAATGGTGGTTCCCTCCTTTGGTTTTTACATAGTTTCTTTTTAAATTTGAAATGAGAATGAGGATGTGGAACCCATGATTTCTAAGTAACACATTTGAAACTGACATTTCAGGTGCACCTGGGTGGCTCAGTCAGTTAAGCATCCGACTTCAGCTCAGGTCTTGATCTCACAGTCCACGAGTTCGAGCCCTGCGTCGGGCTCTGTGCTGACAGCTCAGAGCCTGGAGCCTCCTTTGAATTCTGTGCCTCCCTCTCCCTCTGACCCTCTCCTGCTCATGCTCTGCCTTTCTCTCTTTCTCATATAAATAAATGTTAAAAAAAATTAATAAAAGCTGACATTTCAAAAACATTGTCCCACCCAAACCCTTAGCATGTTCCATACTTTTTTTTTTTTTTTGAGGTATCCTATATTAGTTTCTTCTTAAGCAAATGTTTACTACTACTCTAAATGTTCTGAAATGATGCAAATGAGTTGGGAGACCACACATCAATTTTTGCCTGGGGAAATCCTGGTTTATGCCTTTGTTCTGACATAAGTATCAACAACGCTCCCTTTTTCTCTCAAACATATCCTAGTTTGGACAATAAATTATATGAGTGCCCTAACCATTTTAGTTTAATACCGTTTACCTGCTTCACAAACTTTGTTTACTAAGGAAGCATTTAACATTTATCGATCTCGCAGGAAATGAGATTTCACAGCTTTCCTAATTAATGCTTAAGACAGTAAACATTAGTTTAATTTTGTAAAAATTTGTTCTTATCCTCTTTTTCATAGGAACCATAAAAATCATTTGCACGGGCACCTGGGAAGCTCAGTCGGTTGAGCGTCCAACTTCAGCTCAGGTCTGACTTCAGCTCAAGTCATCATATCATGGTTCATGAGTTCAAGCCCCACATCAGGCTCCCTGCAGTCAGTGCAGAGCCCGCTTCAGATCCTCTGTCCTTTTCTCTCTGCCCCTCACCTGCTTGCACCGTCTCAAAAATAAATAAAAACTTAAAAAAAAATCATTTGCAGGAAGTAGCCATGATAGAAGAAACTGAAGACACATTTCAACATATAGGAGAAGGATGAGGTGTGCCACTTCTTTTTCAGGTTATGGACATTATAAAATTGTAAAATTGTAGCTTTGGGACATCTGACTTACAATGCTCCAGTGAATTGTGGAACCAGGTCTACCATAGATTTCTCAACTCGGTTGCACCTTAGCAAATACAACAGGTGGATTACAGCGGCAATCTATAGATTTTTGCATATCCCTATCTTAAGCACCTAAATTCACTTCCTCCTACCACTTACCATCTATAAACCCCCTTGAATAACACTGGTCAATGCAAAAAAACAAAAAAAAAACACTACCAAATAATCAAGGGTAGAATTGCATTCACACAAGATTTGTGGTCACCCAGTCTCCATTCAATTCCCCTACTAGTCTTGGCTGCGCTGGTCTGGGAAAACATCAGAATCAGGGTGATTTAACTGCTCTGTGGTGCTGTGTTTTTGTCTGCAGCAGTATGTATTCCCAGGAAGCGCATTCAGCCTGAGAGATGAACGGCGGCGGAAGATTCCTCTTTAGAGACAGGAACCCATGACCAAGATGTGCTCAAGGTGACTGTACTATTTTGCTTGGACCAGTGTTTCTTCTCGTGGGGTGAAAGAGGGCAAGTCAGACTTCCGTCACAACCGTTGTCCCAGGACATCTCAGCAGGAAACATTCAAACCCACATATATCAAAAACACACTCATAGAATTCAGATTCTTCACGTATTTTACGTTTTCCACCTGATTCGCTTTCAACAGTGAGCTCAACTCCAGAATGATTACACCATCCAAGGAGAACCCACTCATTACATTAAAACAGACAAATGATTCCTGCCGAATAAGAAAACCAATTGCCATCTCAAATAAGTTGTTTATAACTACCCAAGTTACCCAGTGTTCTCTGGAAACCATTTTCTGTAGAATATTTAGGTCCCCCAAAGACTTTATGATATTGCCTCACATCATTCTTAAATGTTTATATACACCAGTTTTGGTTTTTTTTTTTTGTTTTTCTAATAGTAGCTAAACCTATACAAAGCTTCCTGTGTCTGTGCACAGTTCTGAACACTTTTCATGGGTCTACTCCTTTAATCCTCCTAACAATCTTCCGAGACAGATATAAATATTACCATACCCATTTACCAATAAAGAAAGTACGATGCAGAGAAGTTCACTACCCTACCCGTGATTATCTCACTAGTAGGTAGCAGCCTATCAGGCCCTCACTTACCAAACTGCATCTTTCTTTACATTAGAGTATGTCCTTATTTGAAAACTTTTAAGGAAAAGTACTATGTCTTTCTTGTTTTCCTTTTTCTAACAATTTATGCCCTATATAACGTATGGCAAGCAATCAAGAATGGATATGAGAAATCTTTTAGTCAATAGTAGTTACATTCAGATAAATGAAAGACCAATATTCTACAAAGAGGTGCTGGGAACATAGTAAATGTTCAATAAATATTTGTCTATTCTTTCTGATAACGTGTGCAAAGATTAAGCCAACATTTCCTACAAATAGTATTATTAGGTTATTTCCTAATTCTTTAGTCTGATAAAATGCACTAAAAAGTTAACAACATACTTTCCAAATAAAATTGTTAACTGACAGGTTAAGCCCATGAATACCAAAAACATAGTCTGAGCCACTTTTTTAAACTGTTCAGTTTTTCCTTGCAATGGTTAAGACACGCTACTGGGTTGAACGGTGTCCCCTCCAAACTTCCCGTCCGCCCAGATGCTCAGAATATGACCTTATTTGGAAAGAGGGCCTTTGCAGAAGTAATTAGTTAAGACAAAGTTGTCCTAGATTAGACTGGGTCTTAAATCCAACAGCGCGTGTGTTTATAAGAAGGCGACGTGACAACACGGAGACAGAGACTTACAGGGAAAACACCAAGTGATGACAGAGACAGATGTGAAGATGAGCACCCGCAGGCTAAGAATCGCCTGGATTCTGGAAACTGCCCCGAGCCAGGAGAGAGGCCTGGCCCAGACTCTCCCTCGGGATTTCCCTCAGCACCGAAGAGCCAACCTTGCTGCACCTTGATTTTGGACTTCTAGCCTCCACACCGCGAGAGGATACCCTCTGTTGCGTTAGGCCACCCCAGTTTGTGGTGATTCGTGATGCAGCTCTAGGAAGCTGAACATGAATGTCAAACTTTGGTCTCGGTTCCCTAGTAGGTAGAAATTTGCTGATGCCTCAGTTCTTTTGACAATAACAAGAAATGCTATTTTTAGAACATCACTCTTTCCTGTTGTAAACAAACATGGTCTTAGTTTATCTAAAATGATCAATTTTCAAAGCACTATGTAAGTATATAAGCTCCTGAATAAATGTAATCTCTGCCAGCTAAGTATTTGCTGCTGTATGGTGAGGTGAAACTAATACTCTATTTTCTCCATTTACAGTAACAATAGATCATTTCATTCCTGCCTGACAGACAATGCTTTAGGCCTCTCATACTGTACAATTAATCTGATAGAACATTTAAGGAAAGACAAGTCAGATCTTCTCCCATGATCATTTATTTTTAATTTTTTAACGTTTATTCATTTTTCAGAGACAGATCATCAGTAGGGGAGGGGCAGAGAGAGAGGGAGACACAGAATCTGAAGTAGGCTCCATGCTCCGAGCTGTCAGCACAGAGCCCGACGCGGGGCTTGAACTCATGGGCCATGAGATCATGACCTGAGCCGAAGTCGGACGGTTAACCGACTGAGCCACCCAGGCGCCCCTCCCATGATCTTTTTGAAATGATGACCTTTCCTTGTTGGTTGTTCATAAAAAAATACAATAGCTTTGGAAATAATTTCAAAAGCTACCGTTAATCTACTCATTAGTTAAATTATTGAATAATGAATTTGGCAATTATTTTATAAGTTGACAAAAGAAAAAATTGAAGTCGGCTCTAACTCTGTGAAGCCATTCATAATTATACAAAAACGCTTGAACCATATGTTTTATTTGCTCACACACGTCCCTCCCTTTTTACCCCAAGAATATTTTCAGTTTGAAGTAAGAAGGGTGAAGAAAAATGATTCATTTAGATTTTGCTTCTGATATCACTTGGCAAGTAGATTAAAATGCTGAAAACACAACTCAAATATACTTAAAAATAATGACAACTTTGATCGGAACCTAGAACTACTAATTTTTTAAAGCAATTTCTTTGCTTTCTAAGAAATACCACTTCAGGGGCTAAGTGCATTTCCAAACAACAGGGAGAAATATATGATTTTCAACCGGCACAAAAGTAATATTTACAGCTGGAATTTTGTTTCAAATTTTACATTTGGGACTTCAGTGTATTTGAAGCACCAGAAAAGCTTACTTGCTGTTGGCGTCACCTGTAGATCTAAAGATATACTGGAACTATATCCCTGGAGAGATAACAGAAAGATTCAAGAGACGAGTGTGAGATGAAGGTGCTGACTAGTTCTTTATTCTAGCCATCGAAATATATATGACACTTTATATTTTTCATATGAAGGTAAAGGTGTAATTATAATTTTTTTAAGTGGAAAAAAGTATTGGAGAGGCAGTTTAGTAATTAAATGATTTCCCTGCAAATTGTATTGTTGGGGAATACATACAATGTTGTATTCCCTCTTAGTCCATCAAGTCTACATGTAGATGAAATGGCTGAATTACCTCTTCATTAAAAAAAATTGTATGCCTCTATCGGGCTTTCCGATACACATAAAATTAATGCTATATTTTGAGGTTTTCATAAAATATATTTAATTATCATTAATGTCTATGGCTATCTGAAATGGCTGAGTGTTTTGTATTAAATGAAGACACTCTATAGAACATACACATTATATAAAAATTAGTACTGATATCTAGCCATTGCTTTCCTAAGCTGTCTAAAAAGTATAACATTAAAATTCCGTCCAGAAGCCAGTTCCTGGCGTAGTATAAACTGTCTTATTTGTTACTCTTAGGATATAAAATTAAAACAAACAAACAAACAAACAAAAAAGTAGGCCAGAAAACCATGGGATGTCGGTCAGTGGCCAACTGGTCCTTTGCAGTGAATCTTGACTCACAAAATCTTGACTTTATCAGGCTGCTGTGAAAGAAGAATGTATGCTGGATGCTGTGCTTCCCCTTCTACAGGGAGCACACGTGAATTCAAGAGCTGAGAACAGATCACAGAGAAATGCCAAAAGGATTAAAGCCCACATATGTCCCTGTAGTGCTGTCTGTATAGGCACAATATTTATTAATCCGGCTGTCAGCCCTCAAAAACCAAGAGTATTTATAGATGTGGAGCTGAAAGAGGGAAAAGCAGAGAAAAAGAGTTGGAATCATGGTCTCCATCCCATTAGCCTTGATCGTACCTGTGTGCCCTCCTTCAGCTCCGAGGTAATGGAAGCCAACATGCTATGAAGAGGGAAGACAGAAGAGGCTCCCAGGGGCTCTTAAAACTCATTCCGAAGCAGAGGTACAGAATAGAATTACTAAACCATTTAAGAAATCAGAGTCAGAAATCCACTAGGATGAAAGTAACTACTCGTAAAATTTGCAAAGGGTCATCATCTTTGAACTGTAATGCAAAATAGTTTCATTACTTCACTCACAGCTGAAGACAAACAAGGTGGGCAGGCACTTGGCAAATGGGTCTACGGTGCCCTCTTCCCCCAGCCTCAAGGCAGCCAACATCCTCGTGGTTCATGATTCAGCAGCATCCCAACACCAACCCCCCAGGATTCAGTGATACACATTTTAGTTACCTGAGATTCTGTGCTGGTGAATAACCTTCTTCATCCAGAATCCTGTGCCAAATCATTCATTGCTCCTTGAGAGCTTCCCAGTCTTCAAGTCCTAGTGTTGAGGCATTTTAAGTATTAGTAAGCTGGTTAGCATAAAAAGGAGAAAACAACAAGAAAGAAGAACAAGCGAGTACCTGGTGTGGCTCACTGAAGTCACAGCAGCCCTGTGAGATATCATGCAGGTAAGACTCAGAGAGGCCGGGAAGAAGTTCATTCTCAGGGCGTTCACATAGAGATGCCCCTGCCCGAGGCTGTCCTGTGGTGTAACCAACCGAGAGTAGGCAAAAGTCAAAACTTGAATGTGTGGGTACACACTGAATTCAAATGCATTTTCGAAGCGAGAAGCCAAGATTTCATTTTGCAGTCCCCTTCTCCGTGCCTCCAAGCAGATTAAATCTATCATTTTCAGGTTCAACACTGACGTTTCTTCCCTTTCCAAATGTACGCTATCGCTGATTTTCCTCGCAATCCAGTTTCATTCTTATTAACACATCTTGTTCTCTTTAGCCACCTTAGTAATTCTGTTGTACTTCAAATAACATATTTCACCTACTGTTGGAGGAAGTCATCGAGAGGATGTGATCACAGTTGACCCTTCAGCGGGCCCCAGGCAGTCGGAGGCTCCTTGCCCTGCCCCCTGCCCTCCAAACGCTCCTTCTGCCCACGGTTCCCATAGCCGGAACCAGTTACAAGGACGCCGCATGGAGATAGTGATGTGTTGTTGAGCTCACCTGGGCAGTGTGAGTCACTAAACCCAGTTAAGGCCCCTACATAATGTTTAGGACTTGACGGGCAGGTGTGGAGGTTTTCTCCTCTTGCAGTGCTTAAGACACGCCTCCTTGTAAGTTCCCTTGCTTATCAAACCTGCCACCTACCAACATGGCCTGCCCCTTTCACCCATCTCTCCCAGCCCTCCCCATACGGGGCCCAGTTTCAGATTTCTCTAGGGGAACTCTCAAGGTTGCGAACCAACCCCTGATTTTCTCTCAGGATCAACAGGCTTTTCAATAGCATTTCCTATCTAAGAGCCAAGTTGGAGATTTAAATATATTGAACTACCCTAACTGTACCATGAAGTTTGCAAAGTGATTATGTTTTCCTCCATGTCTTAGAAAAGTTTCTGGTTTTGACTTGAATAGACACTCGACATACCCTCATGCGTTAGAACAGCTGTCCACATTGTGAACAAAGGGCAGGGCTGGCTGCCATGACACAACACTCCTCTGTCCCTTGCCCCGAATAACAGAAACCAGAGACCGAACCAAGTAGCTGCTTTGCCTTGTGATTTACCTCTTGATACTAATTGCATTTTGCATGATTTTTATTTCTGTACATATAGTATGTGTTTCCAATCTCTAAAGTTTTAGGAAGTGCCCTGGTGAATATTTGAATATGCTTTGCTTAGTTTACTAGGTCCTCAAATGCCCCGGGGTGCCTTGGAGGTGAGTCAATGGTGAGGAAATCAACCAGGCTGTGCATGTGGCTATTCCCTCTACTGAGACTCTTTGCACAACTTTACCTTAGCTAGGATAATCATCTCATTTTCCCTCATATACTGCTAGTTTTCCATAAGGCAAATCCATACAAGTGAAACTTTCCTGGTTATTTTATTTTTATTTATTTTCATTATTTTTAAAAAATGTTTATTTATTTTTGAGAGAGAGAAAGAGTGAGCACAAATGGGGGAGAGGCAGAGAGAGCAGACTCCGCACAGTCAGAAAGCAGCCCGATGCAGGGCTCAAACCCATGAACCTTGAGATAATGACCTGAGCTGAGACCAAGAGTAGGATGCTTAACCAACTGAGCCACCCAAGCACCCCTTTCCTGGTTTAGTTTATTGATTTATTTTGAGAGGGTAGAGGGGAGATGGACAGAGAGAGAGGGAACAGAGAATCCAGAACGGGCTCTGTGCTGACAGCAGAGAGCCAGAAGTCGGGCTTGAACTCACGAACGGTGAGATGATGACCTGAGTTGAAGTCAGATACTTAACTGACTAAGCCACCCAGGTGCCCCATTTCCTGGTTATTTTAAAGTGAGGATGTGGATGGGGCAGTTCAGTTTGTATTAATTACTCAAACTTCTCTGGCCAGAACAACGGTTTAACTTAGTTTTCTGCCTCTAGCCAGAGTGTCCCGAATCATTGGAGATTAAAGAATGTATACTGTTTTTAAGATTTTTTGATTTTTGAATATTTTATATATTGAGAGCTCTGATAAGTCCTAGTTACCACATATCATGATTAAAGAAAAACAACAATACAAAGACAAATACCATAGGATTTCACTTATTTTTTTAAACAAATCACTATATCTCAACACTTTTCATTTTTTTAATGTTTTATTTTTATTTTTGAGAGAGAGAGAGAAGAGAAGGGCAAAGAGAGAGAGAGAGAGACAAAGGATCTGAAGCAGGCTCTGAGCTATGAGCGTGGACTGCAATGCAGGGTTTGAACTCATGAACAGTGAGACCATGACCTGAGCCGAAGTCAGATGCTTAACCAACTGAGCCACCCAGGAGCCCTTGTTTTTACTTATGTGTAGAAGTAAACTAAACAAATGAACAAAGAAAAAAGGAAACAAACCAAAAAAGAGACTCTTAGTTATAGAGAACAAACGATGGTTTGTTCCCTCTACCAGAGGGAAGGAGGGCGGGGGGCAGGTTCAATAGGTGAAGGGGACTAAAGAGTACACGTATCACGATGAGCACTGAGTAGTGTATGGAATTGTGGAATCACTACTATATTGTACACCTGAAACTAATACAGCACTATGGTAACTATACTGGAATTGAAATCAAAATAATAAAAAAATAATTTAAATAACAAAACAAACAAAAATTGATTTTTAATATTAAACAACGACCATACATTTAAGTTTAGTCTTCTCACCTCCAAGCTAAAAAATAGTACAGAGCTTCCATGCCCAGTCTCTTTCTCGGTGAGTCTTCACTGTAAAGGAAGGGAGGAGAAACTTAGGAATCAGGTGTTTCAGATGAGGGTTAGTGGTCCCAACCTCAACCTGAAGGCTGCAATTCTTCCCATTTACAAGTGGGCAAGTGGAGGCACAGGAAGATCAAGAAACTTGCCTAACTGCAGAAAGCCAGGGAGTGGTGCAGTCAGGGGTCAGCTTCCCATCTGCTTCCCCGCCGCGTGGCAGGCAGAAGCGCAGACACATGGTTATATTCTCCCAGAGTATTTTAGCTGTGATTTTCTCACCATTAGTGCATCATGCTAGCAAGATACCGAGTCGTGACTAACACTGCCATGAAATAGAATAAAATAGAAAAGGCACGAGCTGTTTCTTGAAACTTTTATTTCATTGATATATACACACATATCTGTGCACACTGTTTTGTGATATAAAATGTATTTCTTTCTTCCCATGATCCTACTCAGTAATGAAACTAATTAAACTGCCAAACTACTCTTCTTTTGGGATTCTTTGTTATTCTATAAAAATCGCAGTTTATGGGTTTGAGACACCGTGTTTTGAGACAAAGCAATTGCATTATGAATTTTTTCTCCAAGAGCAGAGATTAATAGAACTATCGACTCATGCAATTCCCTACTGCAATGTTCTGAAATTCCCCAGTGTGAATCTGGGAAAGACAGCCGTATCTCATTATTATAGTATTTTTAATTTACTTTAAAATACTTCAGCATAGACAATGCGGTGTGCTCATATGAATGGGTATGGGCACAGGTGGGCTAGGGGAGGCTGGTTAATGTAGGAAGTTCACACTGGTGGTGCCCTAACTATGATTGCATGTCCCAAAGTTGGTAGATCATCTCTTGAATGAATCTAATCCAGTGACTCCCAAGGCTGACTGTACATTAGAATCATCTTAGGCTTTTTTTTTTTTTTTGAGAGAGAGAGAGAGAGAAAGAGAGAGAGCACAATCAGGGGAAGGGGAGACGGAGAGGGAGAGAGAGAATCCTATGCAGGCGCCATGACTACTGTGGATATCGATATCGTAATGATGAGATCATGACCTGAGCTGAAATCAAGAGTCGGATGCTTAATCAACTGAGCCATCCAGGTGCTGCCCTCTGAAAATGAATTTAAACGTTATGGTATTTTGTCTTTAAAGTTAACAGTAAGATTGACCTTTTCTTTTGCACAATATTCATACCTGTGCAGATTTGCATAACACTCTCACAGTCAGAATATAGAAGAGTTTCACCACCCGAAACACTACATTGTGTGTACCATCCCCTTAGGGTCACACCTCCCTGCCACCCTATCTCCTGATAATCATGACTTGTTAAGAGGCTCTTTGAAAAGACCAATGCCCAGGCTCTGCCCTCCGAGTTTCTGATTTCATTAGACTGGGGTCAGGGGAGGACTCTTTTTTTTTTTTTTTTTTTCAGTTTCTTTGGCGGCTCTAATATGCATCCAGGGCTGAGAAACAGGTGATCTCATTAGGGCCTACACCCCAGAGGCCGATATCACACGATCTTTTCCTCTCTTCAATCAAATCCACACTGTTTTGTTAGATAGTGCCATGGGTATTAAAGGCATTATTTTTTTTTCATTCTAGAAATGAATGAATGGTATTCAGAACACAAGTGGGTGAGCTGGGGGAAGTCTCGTACAGGTACTGACCTCCCGCAGCCCAAAGATATGCAGGAAGACATGGAGTTCTTAAGAGAAAACTGTCAGGTACCAGATCTGGTCAGAAACTTAGCTGAATTACGTGCCTCTGAAATTATACGATCTGTCCTGAGCAAATCTTTCATGCCTCTTGCCTGTCGAGAATGCCTTAAAAGATAGGGATCTGTGTCTTTATGGAGACATCGGGAATGCTTAACGTCTCTTTTTGCTTGCCTGTAAATATTCGCTTTGCAGATTTGCTCTGAGACTTGTTTTAATTGTAATTTATCATCTGGTAGGGAGATGCTGGGGAGGGAACATTACTTTTTCCTACTTTTAACTTAATCTTAATCTTAGCTACACTTTAGAAACACCTGAGGAAAGATTAGTTGGCCATATACTTGCGGGTCCATTTCTGAGTTTTCTATTCTATTCCATTGGTCTATGTGTCTGTTTTTGTGCCAATACCATACAGTCTTGATGACCACCGCTTTGTAGTAGAGGTTAAAGTCTGGGATTGTGGTGCCTCCCGCCTTGGTTTTATTCTTCAGTATTATTTTGGCTATTCGAGGTCTTTTGTGGTTCCATACAAATTTTAGGATTGTTTGCTCTAGCTTTGAGAAGAATGCTGGTGCAATTTTGATTGGGATTGCATTGAATGTGTAGATTGCTTTGGGTAGTATTGCCATTTTAACGATATTTATTCTTCCAATCCATGAGCATGGGATGTTTTTCCATTTCCTTGTGTCTTCCTCAATTTCCTTCATAAGTTTTTTATAGTTTTCAGTGTAGAGGTCTTTCACATCTTTGGTTAGGTAAACCAATTTGAAAATAAACTATTTTAAATTAAAAAAAAAAAAAAAAGAAACACCTGAGGAAATTTTAAAATCCTGGTGGGGGTACCTGGGGGACTCAGTTGGTTGAGTATCTGACTTCAGCTCAGGTCATGATCTCATGGTTCGTGGGTTTAGAGCCCCATATCGGGCTCTGTGCTGACAGCTCGGAGCCTAGAGCCTACTTCAGATTCTGTGTCCCTCTCTCTCTGCCTCTTCCCTGCTTGTGCTCTCTCTCTCTCTCTCTCTCTCTCTCTCGAAAATAAATAAACATTAAAAAACTTAAAAAAAAAATCCTGGTGCCCTGACTACAACCTTGTGCAGGTATTTCGAAATCTCTGGAAATGGGACCCAGGTATCACTATTTTAGAAATTCTTCAGGTGTGATCCCAACGTTTATAGCAGTGCTTTCAACAATAGCCAAATTACGGAAAGAGCCCAAATATCCATCAACTGATGAATGGATTAAGAAGATGTGGTATACATATACATAATGGAATACTACTTGGAAATGAAAAAGAAATCTTGCCATTTGCAAAAACATGGATGGAACTGGAGGGTATTATGCTAAGCAAAAGAAGTCAGAGAAATACAGATATGATATGATTTCACTCATATGTAGAATTTGAGAAACTTAACAGATGGCCATAGGGGAAGGGAAGGAAAAATAAGATACAAACCGAGGGGGAGGCACACTATAAGAGACTCCTAAATACAGAGAACAAACTAAGGGTTGATGTGGGTGAGGATTGGGGGTGGTAATAATGGGTGACGGGGATTGAGGAGGGCACTTGTCGGGATGAGAGCACTGAGTGTCATATGTAAGTGAAGAATCGTGGGAATCTACCCCTGAAGCCAAGACTACACTGTATGTTAGCTAACTTGCCAATAAATTAAAAAAAAAAAAAAGGAAAAGAAAAGAAATTCTTCAGGTACGAATGCAAGTTGAGTAATACTATCTTAGAAGCTACTAATATCTGCCAAAAATAGCCTAATAATTTGAACAAATTAACTGAGTTAAATTTATTTAACTCATTAAGTTGAACTTCCTCTTCTGTCACCCAAGCATCTAGACTTGGCTTCCAGCAGAGCAACGGGCTAGATGCCCAGCCTCACCATGCAGCTGCACGTCATCTTCACCACTGGCCTCCCCACTTTGAGTCATAAACACTTCTTAGAAGACATATTAGTTATCTACTGCTATGCAACCAAAATCTAAACATTTATTATCTCAAGTTTGTGTGGGCCAGGAATCGGGGAATGACTTGTCTGGGTCGTTCTAGTTCAGGGTTTCTAATGAGGTTACAATCAACTTGTAGTCTGATGGCCAGAATGGGGCTGGAGGGTCTGTTCCAAACTCACTCCAGTGGCTGTGGGCGCGAGGCCTCAATTTCTCGTTGGCTGTTGGCTGTCCAGAGGCCTCAATTTCTTGCTACATAAATGTAGGTCTCAACCTTAGGCTTTTCCAACATCCTCATGACATGGTAGCTGGCTTCCAAGAGAGAACATGGAGGGTGCTGCATTGTCTTTGTGACCTAATCTCTGTGTCGCACACCATCGCTTCACTTCAATTTTATTTGTTAGAAGCCAGTGACTAAGTCTAGCTCACACTCAAGAGAAGGGGAACTAGATTCCACCTCTTAAATGGATGAGTATGAAAGATTTTGTGGATAAATTTTAAAACCACCACAGAAGATACTTGGCCAGGGCTATGGGAATATAAAATGTGCTTGAATTGCCTTTGTGGAAAAAAAAGTCTAAATCCACAAGGATGCATTAACTTAACAGGAATCGGAACACCTACAGAACCCCCCAAAACTGTTGGAGTTGAGATCACAAATTTGATTGTCATTAGTGTATTAATGGTAATTAGTTCTCACTCCTTAGGTCTTGAAAGGATAAAGAACACACCAGACCAAAAGAAGTCATCTTCTCTCGCTCGAACCCATGTTTTCCAATGGCTCAGTTCTTTAAACGGCATGTACCTTGTAGGGAATTCTGTATATGTGTTAACAGACAAACAGAAATGACATTTAATTTCAAGCTCCATTAGTAATATACAGGGAATGGTAAGAACAAGGTCAGCCAAGATAGTGAAGGACAAAAGTATTTCATTTCCAATTACTTAAAATAGTGTACAAATGCAGCAGCTGAGATAATGTTGAGTGCTCGCCAACTTAAAATAGACGGGATTATAGGAAAAAAATAGAAACCCTTGTGACACCCGAAGATCTCAAAATGCTCCATTTTCTGTTGAAATCATTGTTTTTACAGCAGGCCTTCAGATCCTATATAACAGGTGTCTACAATTTGCAGGTCAATTCTGACACGCTTTCTGTTTATGTAAATAAAGTTTTATTGGAACACAGCTATAGCCATTCCTTTATGTATTGTCTCTGGCTACCTTTTTAGTACAATGGTAGAGGTGAATAGTTTCAAAAGAGGCTCTATGGCCCACAAGGACTAAAAGATTTACTACCTGGTCCTTTACGGAAAAAGTTTGCCGATCTTTGGTATAGACTAAAGAAAGAAGATATATGAATATTCTTAACCTCATTAAAATAATCCCAAAGCTTTCAACACAGATTCTCTAGATCTTAAAGACAAACCCAAGAGAAAACAGGATGATCAAGAGATAGGTAAAAAGTATGTCATTGTTTATTAAAACTTGCTACCTTAGGGCAATGTGACTGAAAGTGAATGCCAAGTATTTCCTCTCATCCTAATCTTGTTCTTCAGCATAAAAAAAATATAATGCTGAAGTAAGTCAGTATTCTTTAGGTTGTAAGTGATTGAAGAGAACATCGAACTTGCTGAAGAAAAAAAAAAAAGAGGGAAATCAAAGGAAGTCAGAACCTGGGAATTTGAACAACATTCTCTTTATCATTCTGTCTCTATCTCGTTCCCTTTCCCACTTTTCTTCTTCCTCCCTTACATCCCAGTCCTGTCCCTCTTTCTGTATTGGCTTCATTTCCTCCTGCTGCAGCTGGGTATTCTCCACGTCACAGGGAGTAAGACTTCTGGAAGCTCCAGATGTACGCTTCAGAGCAGCCAGAGAGCAGTTCTCTGATCTGGCCTCATATAGAGTTCCCAGAAGAGGGAGCACAATGGTTGGTCTGGGGCCCAATTCTGTGGTTACAGGGTTAGGCCTTTCTACAAATGAAGAGCAGAAGAGAAATGGTGTGGAGACAGGACAACCAGTGGACAAGAACATGGCCCACTCCAGCACACCGACGGGCCCTCCCCCAGCCGTCGGTCTCAGGACCCAAGGACATACTAAGAGAATACTGCATCTATTCTTTGGCCTAGGTGGGGCTCTCATAAATTGTAACTGATTAATGTATTCTGATTTAAAATCCTCTCTAGATTTCACTCCACCAACCCGTTTCTTAAGAAATTCTTTATTCCTTATGCTACAGTTGATGCTTCTAAGAAGATAGACATAAAACATTACATCTTCCTTTGACCATATGTTTTTTTCTCTGGTCAAGCAATTCTAATTTCTGGATTCCTCCTCAAGATCCTATGGCTGAGACTTTGCTCATTTTAAAAATTTTTGCCTCCCCTTAGATTTTGTTTTTGCAAAATTCAAAACACACCTTCTTAATATGTGAAACTCCGAATGTGACACTGGATAGTGATCCATTCAATGCTGGCTATATTTGCAATTAACTTGGAATCAGATTCATCTGGGAAGGAATCCTAGCTCTGCCACATATTCATTGTATGATCTTGAAGTAGTCAATATTCTCAGATGAGGACCAGAAGATAATTGTCTAGTAAATATGTATTGGAAGTATCAGAGTTTGGGTTGTGACAATAAACAAGAAAAATAAGGTCTCCGCCCTCATAGAACATGTATGGCAAGAAGAGTATAGATAAGCTTATTCCTACAGCTGTTTCCATAGGCTGTGTTAAGTACTGGGATATGGAATGCAGGATATTATAGAGAGACATGGAAAAGGTATACAATCTAGACTGGGCAGGGCGTGAGTGGGAGGTAGACCCTTCCCAGAGGAATTGGTATCTGAGGGGATACCTAAATCAATGAGCCAGGCCAAGGAGAAGAGAATGAAGAGGCACTGGAAGTGGTTCTGCAGAGAGTAGGTAGTAAATTTACCGAGACACAAGAGAGCGTGATGATTTAAAGAACTGAATATTAAGTATTAGTCAAGAATATTCAGATGACAAGTGATGGAAATCCATTTCAACTAGCTCAGATGAAAAAGTGCGATTTATTTGCTTACTAGTCAACCTATATGTAGACTTGGCTGGCACCAGGGATGGCGAGATAGAGGGACTGAAAAATCGCCACACCTCCCTTCACTTCTGCCTGTGCTGTTTCCTTTTGTGGGTTTGTTCTCTACTTCTGTAGACTATTTTCTCTGTACAACTGAGAAAATGGACACCAACTATCCTGAATTAACAAGACAGTAGCTTTGGCATTGGTCAAGATCGGTTACTAAGACATTAGGAAAGGAATGTGCTTCACAAAGAGGAGCCAGATTTATGATTCAGTATTAGAGTGTAACTTATAAGGTCGGAGAGGTAAAATGGGGCCAGATTATGATTATGTAGGTTATATTGAAGAGTTTGAAATTTTCCCTATGTGGAATAGCTATTTATTGAATACTTTTATGGTGGGGGAGTGTTAATGTTATCTTGAGAAAGATCACACTGGCACAGATTTTAGGGATTAGTGGGAAAGAGCAAATGGGAGAAGTTAAGGGACTGTTGTAATAGTCCAGGTAAAAAGGGAACAGTGGCCTGAATCAGGATAGTAGGAATGGAAAAAAAAATGGGCAAATTTATTTTGGTGGCCTCTGTAGGGAGTGAAGACAGAATCAAGGACAAACTTTGTTTCTGTTTTGGGAAGCTTAGTTGAGTATTGAAACTAAAAGTAGGTGTTGGGGGGGGAAGACAAATTTAGCTTTGAAAATTATAAATTTGAGGTAGAACAGCGCATAGAAAGTGAGGCTGAAGAAATGGATCAGGAGACATGCGTCTAAGGCATGGATAGAGAGAAAGCTGTAGAGGAAAGACCTCCAGGAGGAAAGCTGAAGAACACTAATATTTGAAGGCAGGAGGAGGAGAGAATACTGCAAAGAAAAGATTGAGAAAAAGTAGCCAGGATTGTAGGAAAAACTACCAGGAAGAGATAGTACAATAGAAGACAAAAGAGGATTTAAGAATAGAAACTGACTTTTTTTCTTACATGCCATCGTATTATGGATGTACCACAATGAAATAAGAGGACTGAGAACTCAAAGCAGTTGAACAGTGTCAAGTGCTCCAGGAGGGCAAAGTTCTTCAGTCGTGAGAAGGGGGGATTCCTCGAAACTTAAAGGATCACTGTGCGGATAAAGTGGGACCTATTCACATACTGTTTGTACTATGAAGGCATTCAATAAATGTCAATAATTTTCCTTTATGAAAGTGAGTCACTGTATCCTACCTGTGGTTCACATTATACTCTTATTCCAGGATCTTTTTAAGTCATTCTTAGAAATATGTGGTCAGTACACTTGTACTAATGTAGGTTTTTTGGGTTCCGCTGGACTTGTCCCTAATGTGCCTTTCCCCGTCCTTCTGATTATGTCACTGGGACCGAATCCTTTGATTTATTGGTTGCGCCAAAAGTCACAGAGTAATTGGCAAGATAAATACAAGTGACATTGTATTTCTGTTCATCTCATTGATGTAGCTCAACTACGCTGATTAGTTCTCTTCTAAACACGAGCTAGAGGGGACTGTAACTTGGTGCCGTCTAGAGGAGAATGGTTTGTGATGGCTGCTTCTGGGGCAGGGGGATGGAAGATTTCATAGTTTTTGTTTTGTTTTGTTTGTGTGTGCTCACATGACAACATCTTACGTTTCTGTACCTATTTTTCTTCACCAAGAGCTAGCACAAAGAAAATAACAATTCTAGCTCTTTCTTTAGGAAAGGGGGGGGGAAATCAAGTACCAATCCAATTAGAGAGATAAAGAAAGTAGGTAAAGGTTGGAAAAGCGTTTTATAATTCATTAATATATACTGGTAACCTCCTAAAATTTTTCCTTTTATGAAAAAGAACTGAAGAGTAAGATCAGAAACTAATAAGAAATCACAGACTTTAAAAGATTTACCACTTGCTTTTTATAGCTTTATTGACTATTACCAAGTTTCAATATGGTTCAAATAATTAAATACTGCAACTGGGACATTAAAAATACAAACTAATTTACCAAAATAATTGTATTCTGAATATTATGTACAATATTATACATTTTACATTACATAAAGGGTTTTTATACATAAAGGTAAAATTTGATCTATGATTATTGAAAATCCAAAATACAGTTGAACAAAACATTCCTATGCATACACACACAATCACCCCGCTGGGATAATCAGAACCATACGTGAGTGTGGTTATTAAAAACTAACATTACTTTCATATAATGGTAGAACTTGAAATTTGTCTTTATTAATTTGAGAGTATTATTATAAAACCACACATATATGGATTATATAACCTAATTCCATAGATTTAAAATTCTTTTATGTAGAGAGAAAAATATGTCTCTATCCCAAAAGACATTTTTGATTTTTAAATTTTTTTATTTTAAAGGACTTTTGTAATGCATATCCCAATCCCAGCAAACAGAAATATCAGGAGCGTCTATCATATTGCCATGTGTATTTCACTGAATACTTTTTGAAAAATAACTCTAATTGTATAATTTGGAATGACTTCATATTCATTCATTCCTGTTATAGTGATTCCATACTGAGAAAACAGAGCTTACAGGGGAAATATATATTACTGTAGAGAACCAGATATTGAAACAAGGATATCACTAGGTGACTTCAGACAAAAAGAACTGAATGGGTGTTCAGGTAGAAAACACCAGCCACACACACTAGTTAGTAAGGTGACAAGGTGTCAGTCCTCCAGGAAGGTTAATACACTGATGTGCCCTACCTTGTTTGAATACTGGAGTATCCACGTCCAGAATACTGTCGTGTGGGTTTTAGTACCATCTCATTTAAAAATCTAATTCCTTTCACGAATAGCTGTGATTTTAAGTAAAGCCAAACATTTTTCTGACTGATATGAAAAGTCTGAAAAACAATGTCTTTAAAGCCAAAAATGCCTTTCCAATCATATGTCACTCTGTACATGGGTCTTATTCCAAGACAGACAGATGGGTGAAAAATCCCATCAGAACTATACCCAAGAACCTCAGAGAGGCGGCAGTTAATAAACTGGCCATGCTCCTTAAAGGATCCGCACGCAGCCTTTTGCAGTATTGCCGATTTGAAATCCTGTATTTTATTAAAGGCCAACAACAGAACACCTGGAAACCAGAAGACAGAAAAGTGACAAGCTGAAATATACAAAAATTGGTGCCCTTTGCCACATCACATAATCTAGGAAAAATGAGATTCAAAGGCTAAAGTTTTATTGTTTCTCTTCTTGCCCGTGTTTGGCTTGAATATAAAAGAAGCGCTAACCTAGGTTATCAAAATATATTCATATAAATGTATGAGCGTTTCTAATACAAAAGTTAAAAAAAAGTCTAAATTCTTAATTTTTGTAATTAAATATTCTAGAGTTCAGTAGGCAGATTTATTTCTGAGCAGCTTGAAAAGAGTCCGTTGGCTGAGCACTGTCGGTGAGGTGGGGCACCGTTACATTTCAGCTCTTCGCCGGGATTTCTCTGCAACGGCAGCCCCGTCCTCTTCCTCTTCTTCCTCCTCCTCATAGGGCTCCTCTCGGCCTTTGGGGCGGTTGTCATCTCGAACTTCTTGCTCTTCGCCATCATTGTTTTTTTCATCAGCCTTAAATGTAAAAGAAAAACGGAAAACTAAGAAGGCATAGAGTTCGTGATACAAATAATTCCCTATTTAAAAAAAAAAAAGTATGAAGTTATTTGTTTTTAGAGAAAAGAAAGAGTGAAGAAAAATGGCCCGATAGGCAACACTGCGGTCTTCTTCAATCCTCATATTGTCAAAGACTTTCAGACGTACCCACTGGTATCTACGCAAGTAGCCACTCGCATCTCCTATACGTGTGCACGTAAGAATGCGGCCGAAATACATGTCCCACACTTACATTTTCATCATTTTCACCATAGGTCTCTTCAGCGTTATGCTCCAGTTCCTTTTTTTTCTCTTCGGTCAAATCTTCCTGAACCTGAAAGAAACCAGAGATACTAGGTAACACTTTTTATCATTTCAATAGTTTGATTTCCAAAAAGTTCACTTAAAGCAGTAGAAACAAAATCAAGCTAAAAATGAATTTGAACAAGGACAAAAGTCAAAGATTTGAGTTGTCTATTAGCTATGAAGAGATGTACAACACACCTCCTAAAAGAAATCAACGTAATTGATTCAAAACCTGGGACTTTTGGGTGTGAATTTCCGATTTCTTTGAATAAGCGTTAAACTTCTGAGTATGACACTTGAAGAAATTAATCTTACGAGATTAAAAGTTCCCCTTTTCTAAATGGGAGCACTGCAAAAGTCTGAAGGCTCTGACAGAAACCATCCGTCTTACTCTACCGTCTTCAATCCCCGGGTGCATGCCTGGCACACTGCAATCGCTTAATAACTACTGGTGAATGAATGAGTCAATGAATAAGAGAGTCGAAGAGGCAAGCACCTGCTCTGCAAAGGCACAGAGAAGAGACGCCATGACCCGTATACGATGTAGTAGAAAACAGAGAAAATGTGTATATACAATTCTATAATTAAGCATAAATTCTCTGGCTAAAATATCTAGAACTCGAAACACAATCATTTCAATTTCTTCATGAAACAGTTACTAAACAGCCTCAAATCCCTACGTCTCTTCAATGTTCTAACATGAAATGTCTGTTTCAAGTAGTCTCCTTTTATGTGCACTATTACTAGTATGTATCATTGATCTCAATTATTTTTTTTCAAAATGCAAATTGAAGAAAGTAGCCAAACATCTTTGCTAAATAATCTCCATTTAATGATTACATTCCATGAAAAAATGCAAAGTGAAACATTTTCTAACTGAACTATTTTGACTTTATGTAGGCCAAAAGATTTAAGTCATTTGAATATCAAATAATTGCTGACCCTCAATTAAGTATCATGTAGTGTCCTGGGACTAAAAGCAAACCCGCCTTGTCCTAGGACAGTGGTATAAGAGTAAGTCCTCCTGAGTCACACACAGAATTACCAGGATTTGGGGGAAAGGGGGTGTTAAAAATCCCAGAAATGCACAAAGGAGGGAAAGTGTGCAAGTGTCCAGTCCAGGTAAGATAGGAATGAGTCACAACCCCCCACGCCAGCTTTGGAGGGAACCTGGCTTGTTAAGAGCCTACAAACATGACCCTTCAAAGATGCTCTAGACAGGACCCAGCTTCCACGAACCTCTGCTAATCAGCCCTACACCAGCTGAACTCACAAGCCTGAAAGTACTGTGGCACCAAATAAATACAATCTGGACACAGAGGCATAGAGCAGTTTTTTGTATTCACATGTCCCGGGGGGGGGGGGGGGGGCGCGAGCCGAAGGGAAAACACCCTAGCTTCACCTGCAAGTTCTATCCGTGGTCCAGGACACCTCTGCCCTTAGTCACAGAATCTCATACCGACATTCTCCAGGATGTTGGGACAAAGACACCGAATCACTTACTTCACACTACACGCATTAAGGTCTCACTAACCGAAACATTATTAGATTGCCAAAGTATCCCTATCAATTTCAGTAAACAAAGACATGTCTTTTATAGCGTTAATAATGAAAATATACTAGTGAACACTAAATGTGGTTTAGCTGGGATTGAGAAGGAACTGCCCTGAAGCTGCAATATGGTGGAAAGAATATATAAATCAAGGTCTACAAACTGTTTTTTGTAAAGGGCCAGATATAGTAAATATTCAGGCTTTCTCGACCATCAAGTCTCTGGAGCAGCTACTCGGCTCCATCACCCTAGTGCAGGAGCAGCTGTGGACAAGATGCAAACAAAAAGGAATGGCCGTGTTCCAGGAAGACTTGACTTATGAAACAGACTGAGCCCCGTGGTTGGCCAAACCCTACCATACATAGGCTGTGGAGTCAGACAGACCTGGATTAAAACTTTAATTAAAACGGGCTCCAAAATGCTGGCTGTATAAAAATAAGGTCCCTTGTTTTTAACATGAAAATTCGCAAGCACGCACAAATAAAAAACTTAATCCAATGAACTTCTTACAGCCATCATCAAAAGTTACCTCAACATTGCTGCCCTTGGGTCACATACCAGTGTTCTTTCTTGCTTAATTTTTTTTTTTGATGAAGTATTCTTAAAAAGTCTAGACATCATGTCATTTCGCCCATATCCATTTCAGTATGTTACCTCTAAAAACAATGGATTTTTCTTATATAACCATAATGCCATTATCACATCTGATAAACAATCCCACAGGATCATCTAATGCCTACTTCATGCTTAACATTTTCCTGATTCTCTTCAAAATGTCTATTTACAGTGGGTTTGGTCAAATCATAATCCCAACAAAGGCCACACCTAACATGGGTTCTGCTCCCCTCCTTTTTCCTTAATGCTATTAACTCGTTTTCCTGTAGAATGCCCCACACTCTGCATTCATCTGCTTCTTTAAAGTATCACTTAACTCATCCCTTTGGCCCCCTACATTTCTTAAAAAAGGAAGTTTAAGACTTAGATTCAGATTCCATGTGCAAAAAGCAAGAGTTTCCAAAGGAGATGCTGCAGATTTTATATTTTCGCTGCATCGGGAGGCACGTAACACTTGTCCCTTGTGCTTTTAATGAGGCTGAAGTTGGCCAATGATCCTTCCACAACCAAACTCCCTAACCTCCGTTCATCGAGCTATATCACCCACTGACGACGGACCCTAAAGTCGCCTGTTTTAATCAGAGGTTGCAAAAACAGTGACTTTCTAATTCCGTCATTCCTTCCGCATTCGATAACTTCGATAAAGAAGAACTCGTCCCTATCAACTATTTACTTATTGTGCTTGGTATACTCAATTACAGTAGCCTCTGAAATCAGACCTGGGTGGGGTCTGATCATGGGTCCAACAATAACAAGCTGTGTGACCTTCAAAAACTTAGCTAACTTCTCTGAGGCTCGAATTTCTTATCTGTAAAATAAAAGGGTTTGATAAAAATCGGTGATGTTTAAATTTTCTGTGTGTGGGGGGCAGGGAGAGTCATGCACCCTTTTATGACTTTGGGAAGAAATGCAAATGTATGCAAATAGGCACAGATACACATCATTTTACAAAGACTGTGCAGGAGCTTCAGATTCCCCGAGTCCGCCTGTGGCCACCTGTCCCAGGAATGCTTCTCCGAACAGTGTGCTCCTGGAACTCAGATTCCTAGGTCCTACCACAGGTAAGATCAAAACCTCCAGGGATAAAGTCTGATTCAGGAATTTGTACTTTTCACAAACTCTCCAAGGCGATTCTTAGCCACAGCAAAGACTGACAGCCACTGAGAGCCACTAGCTTGAGTGACGGTGAGTGCCGGGTTAAGGATGTCTCTGGCTAGAGAGAGATACCCTTGCATAAGTTCGTTCTTCTCTGGAGATCTATTGTAGAAAATTTGGGTTTCTTATCAGTTGTCAATATAATCTCGGGTAAGAACCCCTGATGTAAATTAATCTAATTTAGGGAACGCACAAATAAAAATTTTGTAATTTTCAAATACATATGTATACATTATTATTCTGGTAATATATTCTTTGTATTTGGGGCAAAAGTAATTCAAACTCATATTAAAAGGCATTACTGAAAAGGAACAAATGATATGGAATTTCTAATTTTCAAAAGTACTTAGGCTAATGTTACTCTTTTATAATGGAGACACACCAACTACGTCTGCCACACACGACCCTCTTCAGAATCTGCTAAAGCTGATGCGAACATTTTGTCAAAAATTCCCCAACACTACTCCTCTTAACTCCTTTTTATTCACTGAAATCTAATGTTTTAGCCAACTTTTAGAAACGCTCCCTATGTGACATAGCAAAGTTTAATAGCCAAAATAAGATCCTGAGTCTAAAAGGGGCTTTGGCTTTACATATCAAAGTCGTCATGGGATGTGACAGGAACCAGAGACCGGGCCTTACATAGTCAGGTATGCTGGGATTCAAAGGCGTGGACGGAAGGGGACACAGGAAAGGCTGCAGCACCACCAGCTACAAGGACGGACACCACTGTTCGCCGAGTACTGCCTAACAGGGGAGACTGTGCCGCCCGCACGTGGTGACTCGCAGGCTGGCAGTGCCACTGAAGGTGACCAAATACCCTTGTGCCCGCTCTCCCGTGAGTGTTCAGAGCAATCTATTTTCAATTACATTGGAGATTTTTCAGTCATTTAAATTCTGGGTGTGGTTTTTTTTGAACATTTAAATATTTTTTAGGCACACATAGTACTTTTGGGCAATGCCGTAATTTGTCTTCGTTGCTAATAGATAAAAAATCTGGAAAGTGAGCAACATGAAGACGGGACCCCCACATGAATGTCCCAAACAATAAGCCATGACCACTTGTTCACAACCATCACTTTCATGTCTTGGAAGGGTGATGCTATTACACTAAGGTGAAAGAAGGCAGGGATAGTGCAAATTTCCCAAAAGCTCACTTGTTTTGGGTCCCACTCTCTGAGCTCAAGGCACAAGTCTTCTTTTTTTTTTTTTTTTTTTTATTTGGGACGGAGGCGAGAGAAAGAGAGGGAGAGCATCTCAAGCAAGGTCCGCGCTGTCAGCACAGAGCCTGATGCCAGGCTCGGTCTCCTGAACCATGAGATTATGACCAGAGCCAAAATCAAGATTTGGACACTTAACCAGCTGAGCCACCCAGACACTCCTCGAGTCACAAGTCTGATGCGCTGTAGCTCTGAGCAGGGACGGCCCTGGCAGGATGCATTTCCCCACTAGGAGCAAATGCTGACAGAAGTCAGGTGACCAGGGAGCGGAGAGAGGGAACCGATGGCAGCGATGAGCCGCACAGCCCCGTGGTCCGTGGGGACCTCAGGAAGACCCTGAGGCTACGACCAATGCACATGACAGGGCACTGCATGGTTTTAGGAGCATCCCAAGATGTCCCACACGTCACCTACAACAACACGCTCTGGATTCTCCTAGTTCATAGACCTCTTTTTCTCATTTTGCTGCAGTCTGCTGAGAATGTCATTGCCTATTACTAGTCCTTAAATGGTATTTGGGAGCCACTCTTCCCCCTCCTCAAGGAAAGGACTGGGAACGGTAGAAGAAGGCGGGAAGATGCCACAACTAACTGTCTCGGGAACTGCCCAAGGAATGCAACACGGCGTGTGCAAGGGGGCAGAGAGGGAAGTCACCCAGGGAGAGAAAGGCACGCTGAGAGCAGTCCCATATGGGAGGGTGTGCAACCTTGAGCCTACGCAAGACGGGGTGAGAACGTGGGGCAGAGGCACCAGACAGGACTTGAGAGTAGGGAACCGAGAAAGAGAAGCAGGCTTGGGGGCCTGCTGCAGGGACAGCAAGGGGCTCCGGTTGGCTCAGCCCACCTGCGGGACGCAGCGCAGCGCCGTCACCTCTGCCCCCCGCCGCTCTCCTCCCCTCCTGCCTCTGTCTTTCTTTCCTATCCTTGAGCCCTCTTGGATCAGAGGACCGCTCTCTCCACCTTGACTGACATAATATAAAGGTGAAAAATAATCAGTAAATACGGATTAAAATTTTATGTTTACCCTTCTGCATTTTTAAGAGGAAGCCAAGGTGAATCTCTTCTCTTTTAATCCCTCAAAGACTCCTGGCATCTGACATAACCAGACAGAGTAATATTCGTTCAGACATCCTGTTACAAGAGAAGTCCAGATGAGTATCTTTTTCTTGCCAAACGTCTTAATATTCAACGCTGCTCATTTTTCTAATGCTCTCTCATGATAACAGAGCCCAGGATCTTGACCGGGATGATTGGCAGGACGAGAAAAGAGAGTGGATACACAAGAGCAAGGCAATGAGAGTACACCTGACTAGAGAGGTCACGTTGCCAATGGCTGTAAAGAGCAACATCCCTTTCTGTCTTCCTGGTAGAAGCATACGCTTTCGCGTGAGCTCTGAGGAGTGGACAACAAATGCAACAAAAATGAGAAAGCAGGGCTTGTCAAGGGAGCTGCACAGGCAGTGTGGTAGCACAGGCATTCTGGGCAGGATCCTTTCCCAGCGCTGGGGGTGCTGGTCCATCCGTTCACGCAGCCCCCGTTAGGGTTATGGCCCCGCGAGAAGCACTGGGCAAGAAGCCTGGCTGAGAAACGCTCCGAACCAGAGCTCTGATTTAGCGCACATTTCCTGGGCCGGAGAGAGACCGAACACGGGGCCTTGGCCTCCTTCCTATCATGTCCCCAGGCTCGGAGCTTCAGCGGTCTGCACGGCAGAGAGCGGTGACTCTCCAGCTACAAGCGACGGCACTCGCCCATCACCCACCCAATGTGCCACCAGGATGGGGGCTGCTCCGCAGAGCTGATTAGTGATAGCCTGCTACAAGCTTACAGTAACAAGGAAACTAAAGTGAAATGTAAGAAATTCCACCCAAATGCATTTTATTCGACTGACCTCCTTACGTAGTTTTCCTTTTCTTTATTGTTAAATCTCACTAGGACACTAAATTCTTAGGAGAAAAAAGGCAAAAAGTAGAGACTCTAAAAATTTTTCTGGAGGGTGTTAAGTGTATTCCGATGGACACTTGGGCACCCCTGTGAAGCAGCCCTGTGGCGATGTCTACAGAGCAAGTTACAGGGTCAATCCAGACCCCCAGACCCGACACGCAGAGTTTTGTTCTTCTCTCTTATGAGGGAAAGAAACGAGAGAAAGTAGTCTTACAAATATCACATAGACCTACGTTCACCATTCCTGGAGGGCTGGATGACTTCTTTTAGCTCAAAATTTCTAGGAGAACCAGAAAGAAGGATTCTATTACCCTGTTATTATTACCTTCTAACCACATGTCTCCAGTTCCACAGTCCCTTTCCTCTTGGAACGCCCCTTTCTCATCGCGACCATGTCTTTCTGAACGTGTCTACAGAAGGCGCGTCAGAGCCCACGCTGCCCCTCAAGGTCAGTGTGAGGCCCCGAGCAGCTGGACCAGGCTCCCGCACCCCACCTCCCTACCTCCTCTTCTCCCTCTTCCTGGTACTGCTCGTCGACGTTGTCCTCCTGCTGGTCTGGGTTTCCTGCCATCTGTTGAAACAAAATGGGAAGCTCGGGTGATTGAACACTGGAGACGCGATTTATGGTTCTCTGGAACTAAGGGCAAGTTTTGCTATAAGAAATGTACTTTCAATGCATCAGTGGCCAGGAAATGATGAATAATCCTTCCCAACACAAAACCTAGGATGTGTGTTACCCTCTCTCTCTCTCTCTTTCTCTGAGTGTGGGCATATCATTTCACATCATGGCCCGAAAGCCAACCAAAGAGGCAAACCTTCTGTCAGTGTGCATTAGGACTAACCTTTTGCATAAATCAGGCGGTTATTAAGACGCCCAGGTTAAAACCACCCTCTGTAGTAGCGTCTGCTTACCACCAAATGTTCTTCCAACTCTGCGTTCTCTCGCTTTGGATTACTTTGTTTTGGCTCTTCGTTTTCATCTGGCAAATTTTCTTCTCTCACTTGCTCGGCTTCCTCAAATTCGTCTTCGCCTTGATTATTGGGGTCATCTGCTGGGTTGACGTCCTCTACAGCCGCCCTCTGCAAAATGTTAATAAAAAGCAACCGTGACCTCCAAATCCAAGATCCAATTTAATTTCATTGGAAAGGCCACACGCTGGCAGAAAATGAAATCGTCCTTCACCAGATTGTTCAACTCTATCCTTGCCAAGACTCACAAGTACACACCCCACTGTCAAAAGATAAAACTCCTGCTTTATTTGTCAGAGGCTGATGGATCAGAGTGAGGTAGAGACAGCACTTGTTTTCTGCAAGCGATTCCAAGACAGTCCTCCAAATCCTAGCACGAGAAATGTGAGCGTAACGAAAAAGATAAGAAAAATCGTTAATCAAAGCTTACAGACCACATAGGAGAAATCACTAAAATGGGAGATTTAGATAGGCAAAGGGTAACTTCTTTCCGGAGTATGCTGATTTTTATACACACGTGCTTTCCTCTGCAAGCGAGTTTTTACATCTTAAGGGGGTGAACACCATTGGAAGAGTGAGGTGGCCCACATCAGAAAGGACCCAAGAAAGCGTCTGTGCCCCTAACAAGGGGCTACTCCAAAAGTAAACAGTTGGTTTCTAGCACGGAACAAATTTCACCATCACTACCACGAAAGAGAGACGTTGCACTGGCAAAGGACAGGAGAAAAAGAACCAAGCAAACCCCGTCTTTGGCAACAGATCTTGAAAAATCTCTCCCCCAACCCTCCCTCCAGCAGCTCTCAGCTATGGTGTTCGACAAACACCTTTCACATGATCGACTTGAGAATTATCTCTGTTTTCCACTTAAACTCCCAAAGCGCCTTTCAAAATAATACACGTCCTCATAAAGATTCAGATTCTAAAGCCTGAGCAGGGCAGGAACGATAATGCTTGCAGGAGCGTCCTGGTCACTCCGGGGTCACCAACAGGACACTTAACTGAAGCAGCAAATGCTTCCCAGAGATGAGGGCTCAGAGTAAGATTTGATCTGTATCAGTGTTCTCCAGGCAACAAGATTCCACTTCAATTCGCTTCGGAGCCTTGAACATAGTCAAGAGCTCACCGGTCTCAGCTGACTTATTACTTGCACAGCCCTGGCTACACACTTCATTCAGGTACAGATGACACTTTTCTTGGGAATACAGTGACGAATCATCACCTCCACACTAAACACCAATTACTCCACAATCTCTTGTTATATAGATTTCTTTCTGGGCATTATCAATAATGTGCGGAAACACAGGACAAATGTAACACATTCTCTTCAGAAATAAAGTATCAAAGGGGTTTTGCAAAAGCCCACAGAAATGTACACAAGGGGTCCAGCTCTCAGCAAGTGATAAGTGAAATGTAACAGGTGCAGGTGTTACATTCAAATAAACAGTCAGGTGACCAAATGTACCTCAATAAAACTGGACAAAAAGGTTTAATTAAAAAAAAGTAGTTAGATGAGAGAGAGAGAGAGACAAGCTGGCTACGAGTTCTAATTACAAGAAGGAACGGGAGGAAGGGCAGCAGTGTGTCCTCCAGAAGGAGTGAAGTGCTAACGGGAGAGCGAAGGTTAGAAGGTCAAGTCCTCAAAGCAGGAGGCACCTCCCAGGGGGCGGAGACGGGGGCAGGCACCCTTTCTCAGCCCTGCATCCGCTCAGGCTCAGGCACATCCGCTTTCTTGCTGCTCTCACAAGATACTCCCCTGTCCCTTCACTGTCACCGGCTCTACTCCCCTGCTCTCCAGAGCTCCCGCCCTTTCCTGAGCACACTTGCCCAAATGCTAACCCAGGGGCCGCAGGCAAACGTGCTTTGCCACAGCTCTGCTCAAGTAAGTACAAAAGTCATTTCCACCCATTAAAAAAAAAAAAAAAGGAAAAAATTAAAAAGAAATTAAAAAAAATTAAAAAGCCGTTTCCATCCAGGGGCTTTAAGCAGCTATCACCGGGAAGGCTTTCTCAACGAGTATCAAGGAAGGAGGTATGGACCTTCCTTTCAATATAAACAGGACCCATGTGGCAGCACAGACTGGGTTTCATAAACACGGCGGTGGTTTTACTAGCAAACGACGACAGGAGAGCTAAAGTCAGCTGTAACACTCATCTACACCTGCGCACAAGAACCCGCTCACTTGACCCTTGCTTGCCTCAGGCCCCCGGCCACACAGGCGAACTGGGAGTCTAGGTCCTTTGTCGGTAAACACAAAGAACATTATGGTTATTAGGTCTTTACTGAATCATATTCTGAGTTTTCTATAGCATTATGGTACCTGAGCATTTTTTTTTTCATTTCTCAAGCCCACGTATTGATTAAAATGGTTGATGGCAGAGTCACATGACATACATCACACCTTAGTAGACCATTCCACATGCTCTAGAATGGTCCATTTCCTTTTCTGGTTCTCTAACTCCCACACTTGTTTTTTTTGTTTGTTTGTTTTTTGTTTTTTTTCACTTTTCAGAATTACTACATATTTCAAAGCTTCTCAGTATTGCTTTTCTCGATCTAGAAGGCGTCAGAGGGAAACTCCGACGTTTTCCCCAAGCAGCTTCTGAACTAGTCTTGTCACACACATACCCCCAGTGTGCAGTTTACAACACTGCTTCTATAATTACGCACGCTGCCCTCCTTCTGGGCCGATGAAATAACAGACATATCCGGAGCCAGAGGCATGGTGTCGGGCAAACCTTCTGATTTCCTTACTGCCTTGTGAGTTTCCCAGTGTCGTGACTAAAAAAGAGGACACTTACATCTGCTTCAGAGTCTGGATCAGCTTCGTGGGGCCCCTGATCTTGAGGCTCACGTCCATTCTCTGGGTCATCTTCTGCCTCATCTTGGTGCTGGTTGTCTCTCTCATAGGCTAACAAATCAAAGGAAGTAACATCAGTGCAGACGAATCAGACAGGACTCTGCCCTGTCACTCGGAGAAAAGCCACCCGCGGGCCTTCCCACGGACTATTTCACCCAATCTCTCCTCCACAGAGAAAGAGGTTAGTTCGACAGAAGGCATACACCTCAGCTTTTCTGAATAAAACTATGTCCTGTTCCTAGACCGTGTGTCTAAGGAGATAGCGTGGGTGAGTGACACAGTCTAGTCTTCTGAAGCAAATGTTTATAAGAGCTGCATTCTCCCCCTTGTTATACGAAAAACAGTAATAAAACTTCCTCGACAAAAGAACGTCCAGTCAACTGAACACTGCTACAACTGTCAGCTAATTTTTGGTAATATCAGAGGAAACAGCAAGGTACCAAAAGAAGAAACTGGTAACATCTCAGGAAATGAAAGAAAGAACACCCCACCACACGGCAGTGATGAGAGCTGCCACCACACAGATAACGTTTCCCAGTTCAACTCACGCAGACATCTACTTGCTGCTTTTGGGGAAAAAACATTTCCATAAAGAAAATTTAGATAAGCATACAAAGAGAAGAACAAACAACTTTTTAAGTAAGCTCTAAGAGGAAAGGTTAAGTATATGGCGAGTATTTAGCTTATAGAAAACAGGGATGCAAGGTAACTTACCGTCAGGTTTCAAGAGCACCAAGGGATTCATTAAATAAATAAGAGAACAAACTCTTCTCTAGTCTTACTGATAATGGAACAAAAAAGCTGAAAGTGCTGCACAGGGGGACATAAGGAAAACAATTTCTTGACTACAAGGGCTATAAAATATCAGAACAGGCTATAGAGGGAGTTTGGGTAATCACCTTCTTTTAGACTCTTTTAAAAAGGATACATATCTGAGTGTTAGATTTGCCAGAGAGGCTGTTACTTTCTAGTTCTATTATACAGGAAGGGATACTTGATAAATTGCATAGACATGCTTGCCACTAGCCCCTTAATCTGAAAAACTTTCAAGGCAATGATCCAAAGGCTTCCAAGGTAAGGAGAAAATGGATCCATTTCCCAGAATTGTTATATTTCCTACGATAATGTGTTGGAAAGAACAATTCAGTACACAAAAAGCTTAAACTACAGGAAAAATGTTAGGAAGGAAAGAGAAGATCTCGGGCAGCTGTGGCCACCAAGGCACCAAGGATTACCAGCAACATTGCAACAACAACCAAAGGCGTGCGGTACACAAGTCTCCCTCGTATGTGCTCAGATGTGCACGCAACTCTGAGTCGATATTCCATGTTACCAAGTAACTTTATTAATGTATTCACAATCCGAGAAGTCTCACCGCCTCCTTCCTCTTCTTGGACGCCCTGGTCCTCTGCTCCCTGAACGATATCGTGATCCATAGCGTCATAATGGGCTTGCTGCCTGCAGGAGACACAAACGCGATCAATTCAGTGACAAATTCAGCGGCACAATTTGACAGCAGTGATTTACGTTTACGGTACTAATACATTTTTCAACAGTTCTTAAAAAGTCATCGAGAGTTTCGTTTCTTTTTTTTTTTTAACTTAAGCTATTGGGTTTAATAAAGATTCCAGACACAATTTCAAAGGATACCTTAAGAAACACAAAACACCTTTCACGTGATAAGGTAAGATAAAGTTAGCACAGAACCTGCTAGGTTCTGTCTCTAAACTAAGCTTGGAGACCTAACATTTTTAATCAGGAAAAAAAAAAATGTTGATTATTTTAGAAATTAAATATTCGAAAATTTAATTCTCAAGTCGCTGTTCCGCCCCAGCTACAGGAGCCCCTCAAGCTCACAGGGATGAACACCCGGAGCTGTTTGCCATCTGCTCAGCAGAACGAGAGGAGGGGCCGCCTGCACCATCGGGAGAAGGCTACCGTAGCTGCTCCGGGGGCTGTGGCCGCCCCTCCTCGGGGCTGGCCTGCCTCTGCGGGGCCACCTCTCTGGCGAAAAGCTGCTGCTGCTGCTGCTGCTGCTGCTGCTGCTGCTGTTGCTGCCTCAACAAGTGGCCTTGGAGCCGCTGCTGGTGCAGAGCCTCCTGCTGTTCTCTCAGCCGCTGGGCCTCCTCAGCCCGCCGCGCTGCCAGTCTCTGCTGCTCCAACTGCTCCTCGTAGGGCGATCGCAACTTGGTGGCCGGCCTGGCTGAGGGATACGCCTGGGGGAAACGGGGCGGTGCTGAGCAAGAACGGTCAGGACCTCCGGGTACCCCCTTCCGTGGTTTCTCCTGACGAACTCACGCGGCAGGCCTGGTTTATTTAATTAACACCGATCTGTCAGGTGAACTGGGAATATACCTCAGATCCAAGATCACCCTGAGCCAGAACCGAACTCTCTGAGTCACCCTCGGCTTCCTTAGCAACTGATCTTCCTGATTTGCTGGCATTTTGGCAGGTTTTCAACGTGCTCCCTCTCGCACGGAAAAGGGCAACACAGAAGAAATCCCTTTTGAACCATAACTAAATGTATGTTCAAAAGGCTCTGCTCTAAGAGGGCACATAGTAACTAACCTCACATTAATTGTAGCAGTTTGTGAGCTGAAGTTGTGGCTAAGACTCTTCCATGAAGAGTGTAGGACCCACGGATGCCACTTAGTTCTAAGAATGCAGAACCAATCTCAGGCTAACCACAGCCAAAGAAGCCAAATTTCAGATAAGGGCAGAGGGGCAGAGAACAAATTTCTTCAAAGAAAAAAACATTCCATGAGAAGATAGTATCTTCTGATGAAAGGAAAAACTGATCCAGGAATTCTTAAACCTTGCATCCCACTGAGCCACCCACCATTCACTCCTCCATCACCCTCCCTACCAACACAAGCACACACAATACTCACCAGAGGAAAGGCGGCACAGGGTTAAGAGGAATTAAACCCAAAGGGGAATACTTTTGAAAAAGGCTGTATGAGGGACCCAAGACTGGGAGAGGCTTTTCCATGCTAAGTTTGCGGCAATGAAGGAGTCCAACAACAGAGACGGTTACATCTACTCAGCTTAAAGCCTCAGGCGCTTGAGGGCTTAGGAAGTCTGAAGCAAGCGAAACCTCAGAGTCATAAATACGAGGTGACCCGCATCTATGTAAAGGCCAGGTAGCCCAGTGTTAGGTATCAGCCTAGAGACAGAGGGAAAAGGATACCTCTCTGCATTCAGTGTAGCTTCGAGTTCTTTTAAAGCATGATTTCTAATAATCATGGAGTTTTCAAAGAGAAAAAGGCCTCATTTATGTGAGAGGGAAGTGCCCCGGTAGGGAGAGCGGTAGGGGGAGCCGGAGCAGAGACTGGTTAAACATACTCACCCAGTAGGGCGTCCTTAAGTGATACGGTCAGCCTTTTGACAACTTAATAACCACCTTGAAGACGAATGTGCAAAAGCCAACCTACCATTTGACACTAAATGAACAGGGAGAAGGAGACTTTTGATCGTAGAAAATGAGACCTTTCTGGGCCTCGAGCTGCCCTTGGGACTTGAGCACATTCCAGGCAGGTGCCCAGTCAGGCGCTCATTTGTCCTCCTCTCTGCTCACGGGACCTGAGCGAGCCCGAGGCTGCCCTGTCACGCACTTCTGGCAAAGAAAATACACCAGCAGCTTTCTGTTTCCTTCAGTCAGTTTTCTGAGGCATGGGGGCAGCTATTAACATTACAAGAGAAAACTTAAATATGTGCATATAAAAACTATATGTGCATGGAACATTTAGTGAAATCTCTCAAGTTCTAGTTTAGAGATTGTCGTGTATGGGGAGGCTTTCTCGGCATTTAAAAACACAGCCACACTCCCTCTCCCAGCCGACGAAACAGGACACTGGTGGCGGTGAGGTGGAAGACCTCGTACCTCAGCGTGAGCGTGCCCCCCCTGAAGGTTGGCTTCTTCTCTCAGTTCATGCTGTTCCTTCCATTCCCGATGCTGTTCCTTCCATTCCCGATCCTGTTCCTCTGGCGATGGATCGTGTTCCTCCTCCAGATGTTCGGCCTGCCCGACCTGCTCCATGGCCTCCTCTTCCAGGGCCTTCCTGTGCTCCTCTTCCACCTGACGCTCCTCCGGCTCTCGGGGCTCCGCTTCCTGCTGGTGCAGCTCTGCCCGGGCCTGAAATTCTACCTCCTTCTGGGTGGGAGGGTAAAGTTTTGTTTCTTCTGTTCTTCTAGGAAGGGCTTCCTGTGTCTGCCACACGTCACTATTCCGAGACACCTAGGCCAAGCACATCACTGGAAATGACACGCTTCTATTTTGAAAGCAGTGATATAACCCTCTTTATTAGCATGTCTACGGGGTTACAACATAAGCAAAATCTGGGAGTCTAGAAATATAGAGTCCTGACTGAAAAGTATCGCTGCAATGGAGTCACTTAACTCTCCTCCCTGTGTAATCGCACCTATAAAATAGAGATAACATAACACAAGTTCACCTTGGAAAGAATACGACAAGTCACCTAAGAGTAAAGCCTATTCATGACCACATCGCACCAGACTCCTTCCCTCAAAAGCTAGTCTAACTCCTGTTTTCCTTTAGAACAAAAAGGAAAAAAAAAAAACCTCTCAGACTTCTAGTGATGAAGTACTTACATGATTTTCTTCAATGTAAATTTTGTTTTCAATAATATTTGAAAAGTGGGGTGCCTTACTGGCTCAGTATGAAGAGCATGTAACTTTTGATCTCAGGGTCATGAGTTCAAGCCCCCAGTGGGGTGTAGAGATTACTTAAATAAAACATAAAAAAAAAATAATGTTTTGAAAAGAGGACAGGGGTTCCTGGGTGGCTCAGCCAGTTAAACATCCGACTTCGGCTCAGGTTATGATCTCACGGTCCAGGGGTTCAAGCCCCACGTTGGGTTCTGTGCTGACAGCTCAGAGCCTGGAGCCTGCTTTGGATTCTGTGTCTCTCTGTCTCTTTGTCCACTCCCCCCGCATTGTTAGTGCCCTGTGTCTTTCTCTCTTAAAAATAACATTAAAAAATTTTTTTTTTAATTTAAGAGGATAAGATCATATTGAGGATGAGCTGGGCTTATTTTTTATTAACTAATAAAGAAAAGAATGCCGTTACTAATAGACATTCATGTAAGCTAAAAATAGTGCCCATTAAACCATACAATAAAATATTTTTAACATATTAAAGTAGTATCTCTTCGTAAATCAGAGGAAATATTTTGTATTGTTAATATAGGAAACTCTGAACAAAAAAAGAGAGACGTGTCTTTTTATAGAGAACTCCTCTTCAAAAACTGGTTGATTTAAATTGGTTATCCCAGATTTAAAGTTTCAGAGATTTCCATGTGATCTTCATTACTTAGAAAAGAGGGGCAAAAAAAGAGATGATAAAATATCATAAGAAAACATCCCTCCTTCTCCCCTCTTCCAACCTTCTTTATCAGAAAAAATGACTTCTTTGGTCAGATTGCTGTTCCAAATTGAAATAAATGTGAAGCCACCTTCTTAAATTAGCAGAGCTATAATTGAGAAACTGGATTGTATAAATAAATACTGCTGCACAGCAAAAGAAACAATCAACAGAACTGAAAGGCGGCCTATGGAATGGAATATTTACAAATGACATATTTGATAAAGAGTTAGTATCCAAAATCTATAAAGAATTTATCGAACTGACGGTGCCTGGGTGGCTCAGTTGGTTAAGCATGTGACTTTGGCTCAGATCATGATCTCATGGGTCATGAGTTCGAGTCCCGCATCAGGCTCACTGCTGTCAGTGCAGAGCCTGCTTGGGATCCTCTGTCCTCCTACTCTCCCTACTCCTCCCCTGCTCACATGTGGTCGCTCTCTCTTTCTCTCTCAAAAATAAACAAACACATTTTAAAAAATTTAAAAAAAACATTTATCAAACAACATCCAAAAAAAAAAACAAACAAATAATCCAGTGAAGAAATGGGCAGAAGACAAGAACAGACACTTTTTCATAGAGGACACCTAGATGGCTAAGAGACACATGAAAAAATGTTCAACATCACTCATCGTCAGGGAAATACAAATCCAAACCATAACGAGATACTGCCTCACACCTGTCAGTATGGCTAACATTAACGACACAGAAAACAACAGATGTTGGGGAAGATGAGGAGAAATGGGGTACCCTCTTACACTGTTGGTGGGAATGCAAACTGGTACAGCCACTCTGGAAAACAGTATGGACGTTCCTCAAAGTTAAAAACAGAACTACCCTATGACCCACAATTGCATACTAGGTATTTAACCCAAAGGATATAAAGCTACAGATTCAAAAGGGTACATGCACCCCAATGTTTATAGCAGCATTACCAAAATAGTAAAACTATGGAAAGGGCCCAAATGTCCATCGCTTTATGAATGGATAAAGGAGATGTGGGGTGTGTGTGTGTGTGTGTGTGTGTGTGTGTGTGTGTGTGTGTTTGTAACGGAATATTACTCAGCCATCAAAAAGAATGAAATCTTGCCATTTGCAATGATGTAGATGAAGCTAGAGTGTATTACTCTAAGCAAAATAAATCAAAGACAAATACCACATGATTTCACTCACGTAGAATTTAAGAAATAAAACAGATGAACATAAGGAAAGGGGGAAAAACAAGACAGAAGGAAGCAAACATAAGAGACTCTTAATGACAGAGAACAAACTGAGGGTTGATGGAGGGAGGTGGGTTGAGGGATGGGCATTAAGGAGGGCACTTGTGATCAGCCTTGGGTGTTGTACGTAAGTGATGAATCACTAAATTCTACTCCTGAAACCAATACTGCACTATATGTTAACTAACCAGAATTTAATGAAAAACTCAAAAAGAATAAAATAAATAAACATAAGGAGGAAGAAAGTCCTCTCTCAGCCAGCTGAGGACACTTTTGGAGATGTAGGTCTTACCGATGTCCTCACGTACTTGGCGTGTTGATGCAATGCTGTCCTGGCGTTACAGGAAGTTTTTCTCTAAAGGGCCCTAAGTGCTTTCAAACGCATGCCACTTACCTCCACAGCAGTTCTGTGAGAAAGGGTCCAGCAGATACCTACTATCTCCACCTCGCAGATGAGAAGACTAAAGGTGTGAGTCATTACAAGAGTAATCCAGGATCTGGTCGTCAGACGAGGATAAAGAATAGAACCAACACCCGGGCCTGGGATCTGGTCATGTTTTCTTTTCTTTTCTTTTTTTTTAATGTAAATCCTGTAGTTCCATAGGTGTTCTGTTTTTTTTTTTTTTTTATTTTTTTAGTGTTTATTTAGTTTTGAGACAGACAGACAGACAGAGCATGAGCAGGGGAGGGGCACAGACAGAGAGGGAGACACAGAATCCGAAACAGGCTCCAGACTCTGAGCCATCAGCACAGAGCCCTACGCAGGGCTCGAACTCAGGAACAGTGAGATCATGACCTGAGCCGAAGTGGGACGCTCAACTGACTGAACCACCCAGCTGCCCCATGTTTTCTTAAGTTAAAACAACACAGTCTGTGAAGACACAGAAGGTCCCATCTGCACAGGAATGCGCTGCCTGACTGAAGACTTCCATGAAGTCCACTCCTAGCACCTTAATTATTCCTATAAGATGGTAACTCAGGGTACATCTTCTCGAACATTCACTGTTAAAACCAGCTTTTTCAGGGGGAAAGATGGCCATGTTTGCCATATTTATCATGAATGTGATTAAAACAACTTTGTCAGAGTTAAGGATAAGGGTAGCCCTACCTTTGATGTCCCACTTAGGAGTTATTTTTTAAGCAAGGCTCAAATTTTATGAGAATAGGAATACAAAAAAAAAAAAAGGTGGATTAAGAGACTAGCTAGCACTCATACATTTGCTAAGTTTTATAAAGACCTCTTAAATACAATTTTTGGCTTGTTCTGTGTGGACCTAGCACATTAAGTTCACATTAAGTTCGACTACATTATCAACCCTAATACTTGAGAGGGCTGTTACATAATAGTCTCATGATCATTTAATCTTCTCACTCTGTCCCCTAAAAACCCAAACAGCATGAACAGGAGAAAAAATAAAAAAAATAAAAAAAAAATAAAAAAAAAAACTCAGCACAACAGCTCCTTTAAAAAAAGAAACCCACATGAATAAACAAAGCTGGTGGAGTCTTTCCCAGAAAATAGTACAGCAGTAGTTCTCACAGGGTACTCCCCAGACCAGCTGAATCGGTTAGAAATGCAGGCCTCATCCCAAAATAACTGAACTGGAAACTGAACTGGGCTGGGGCCCAGCTCTGTGTGTTCTAACAGCCCTGCCGGGGACTCTGATCTATGCTAAAATTCGAGAGCCGCTGTTCTGCAGGAAGAGCCGGCGATGTTTCGAACAGTTCACCTGACGACAGCTTGATGGAGAAAGTGGCCAGCCACAGAATACCAGTTCATGCCTCTTACCTCCCGCGGCTCTCCGGCTGCCTTCTCCCTCACTGTGCTGTCACCGTGTGGAGAATGTGTCACCTGGGTAACATTCTGCTGCTCTGTTTGTTCTGGTTTGCGAAGGCTTGGGATCCGATTCAAAGTATCTTTCAATTGTTTATATTCTGCAACTTGTGTCTGTGTATAAATTGCACAATTGGATGCAAATTGTACAATTTGAAGAGGAAAAGAGATACATTGTTCATGGATGGACATTAGGGTTCACTGGAAGACTAGACAAAAATATTATACAAATCAGGGAAAATATGCAGATTATTTCCATGCATTAGCTCTTCTTACTTGGACAAGCTTAACCACTTTTAAGCACATGCAAATGAGAATTAGACATAAAGGGAAGAGAGAAAAAATATCTAAGACAGATGTTAGTTTCTCATGCTATGTTAAACAGTCAGAATTTTTATAAATAACTCTCTGGTATAAATATCATTATTAAAAGACTGTTTGCAATCAGTTTTACAGCATTAAAAACTCTGTTTAAAAATTCACATAATTATATAAATACAAGTGCAGATATATTTTACCAATATGGCCTGAATTACTCAGCTTTTCAGGGGAATCATAAGTATATATATATAAAATCACTCAGTATATATCATATGTATATATATATAAAATCACTCAGTATATATCATATGTATATATATATATATATAAAATCACTCAGGCCACACCCTTTCCCCCACCAGCCTGTGCTCAAACAGGGTCCCTTATTCTCCAGAATGCTTGCAGTATTGTGCTCTGCAGATTTAGGAAAGCGACAGCATAGGCATGAAATGAGCCTTTCTTCTAAGGTGATAAAGGCACTACTGTAGGTATTAAACTACAATATACTCTTACAGGTGTATCTGTGTATGCGTGGTAGTGGTGTGTGTGTGTGTGTGTGCATGAGCACATATGTGATATTTTAATACAAGGGACTCGAAAGGTAGAAAAAAATCAAGTAACTAAGAAAATCAATAGACACTGCTCATACTTAGCTCATCACATGTACCAACATTGTTATCCTAAACCAGAAATGCTGTGTGTGTAAACACACACCTACGTAAACACATACAGAGAACACAGCAATCTTTTCTGAACGAGTTTCCTGGCCAGCGCGCACAGCCGAGCAGGTGGGTGGAGGCTGGAGTCCAGCTGGCACCCACTGCCCGCGCCATGCACCCTGGCATAGTGCTCTTCCACCCAATGAAGAGGGGTCTTTTTAGTTTCTTTTTTTTTCCAATTCCGTGCAAAAGTGAAGAAGTTTTCTCACTAAATCTACCTCAAGGGAGTGCTTCCTTATTATTTGTACAAAGGCACGCCATATGGCTCATGATGGCCCTTATCCTGGAAATCTATCAAAACATTTGCAAACCAACTTTGGAGGTCAAAGGAAAAACAAAAAGTCATCCACATAGTGATACTTCTAATAAATATTTCTCCTTTCCCCTCCTCCTAGATCCATACTTGAAAGCAGTAATGCTCTAGTTGTCAAATATTACTGTGCACTGAGAATAGTGGAAGGATCATGTTAAAAACGCAGTCTACTGAGCCCCCAGTCTAGAAATTATGCCTCGACAGGGTGTGGGGCAAGGCCCATGGAACCTTTTGGAGAGTCTCCAAAAATGCCTGCTTACGCGTTACACGTGACTGTGATGTCCGCAGGCCCTAAACCTGAAGCTCAGTTCTGGTCACTGATCTTGGGCCAGCTATTTTATTTCCCTTTGACCTCACTTTATTTAGCTATAAAGAGGACACAATGCAATAACTCAGTAGACTGTAAGTATTAAATAAAATCCTGTATCAAAAGTTCTCATGAAGATCCCTAGCAAACTGTAAACTCAAATTCTATTCTACTCTTGCTTTCTCCCCACTCGACTACATTTAAAAATCAGGTTGTCAAGATGCAGTCTCATAAGATGATTCACGTAAGAAATGGAGGTGCCTGAAGCAGTGTTTACTTCCTAAGGAGAGCTAGGGAAAATACTAACAGTGGGATCAGAGGTGAGACTCTAAGTATTGCACCTAGTTTTGGCATGATTTAAGGGAGGGGGGGCAGGACAACTTCAGCCCCCTATCAGAAAGGAGCAGAAAAGATTTTTAAAGAAATAGAATACAATACATAAGTTACATAAATATATGTTTTCTACTATAAAATCTTGTCCATAATACTTCCAGCATGCTTACTACACAATTTGGTTTTGGTCATTAAATGCATTTTTTACTTACATTTCTCTGGATTTTCATATTGTTGTTAGCCTAATATTCGTGGCCATCACAGCACACAGAATACTCAAATTGGTTTGTCACATTTTTCAGCATCAAAAACAGCCTCAAATAAATTCTTAGTGAAAATTTTACAAAGACGGTTTTGAATGAAATAATGTCCTCAAGTTAGTTTGATTGGTACACACGTGAAAAATTACTACACAGCTACAGTTTCAGAGGGAGATACTCAGTGACTACCTCGAAAAGGAGTCCCACCAACTCAGATGCTGTAGTCTCTAAGACGGGCCAGGGCCCGGCATGTTGTACTCAGAATTTTATGAGAAACACATGGTCTCCTGAATTGGACAGATAGTTGGATTTCCTCTTAATTCTTTCAACAGAATAAAAGTGCAGACCTAGTGAGTAAGCTAGCTATTTCTACTGGTTTGCTTCTTCTAGAAAGCTATAAAACAGGGTATGGTATTACTTTAAGAAGCTCTCCAACACTGGAGAGCTTCATTCGTTGGTTCATTCGGGAAATACCCACTGTGGGCCCGCTTTGTGCCAGGGACTGTTGGAGGCTTTGAACAAATGGAACTAACAACTCTTGTTTTTCCTTCTCCACTGACATGAGATCTCATATTTTCTGTAATTTGACTAACAATGTATAAGCCTAGTCCTAAAAGGAGCGTCTGTAGGCTGGAATAAGGAAGCGAGGGAGGGAGGGAGGGAAGAAAAAGTCTGGCAATTATTTAGTTAGGTAGCTAGCGTCATAAAATCCTATATAGATCCTACAGGAAGAGTCATCGAAGGGCGGAGAGTGGCAGAAGACCATATGCAAGGGATGATTTCTGTAATTTAAACAAGCACTAGACCACTGCACGTAGGGGCTGGTGGAGGGCAGAAGTAGTCATACGTACCACACTACCAGTGCAAAAAAATAGTAATAAGAATCGAAGGCTTATTTAATATTCTCTTGATTGAATTTTGAAAGCATGCACGACCCTCAGGATCAGGAGAGCTCTGTCCTAAGGAACTTACTGAAGATTGGCTTGTGAGAGACTACATGCATAAAGGAGTTCGGAAACGTTAAGCAGACTGTAACAAGAACCGATCGAGGCTGCTACCCTGCTAACCTGCGCAGCAGCTAGCGCACTCTTGTGGTCTTCCAAAGTCACTACAAGTTGTTCATGCTCGAAGAGTAAATTCTTATGCTGTTGCTACACAAAAAAGAATTTTACATGTTGAGATTTAACATTCTGAGACAAGTTCTGCTTTGGCTGACAGCGGTACGGGCATCCACACGCAGCTCGCTTGCCTGACTGTTTGTTGTTCTCATAGCATTTGCTAAGTTTAAAAATCTTTGTAGAGAGAAGACTCTATGGATGTAGCATTCCAAAATCGAAAATGTGCTACCTCAAGGTCATAATCCCTTACGATGAAATCAAAACCAAAGGAATAACTCATTATTAATGAACCTCGGTAAATGCAAAGCTTATTAAAATGCAACCATCTAGCAAAAAGAACCATTTCAGTACAAATGAACATATTTGCATTTTCAGACCATCTTTTAGTTCACACTGCAGAAGTGGTAAAAGTATCGGGCACACTCCAGTTTATGCAAAGCCCAAAGCAACGATGTGGATTTGGAATGCAGGCCAGTTAGGGGATGACTTCTAGAGCTATTCTGCAAAGTCAGGCAGGCCACCAGTAAACAGTCAAAGGCTCGGTTTGGCTTTACCTTGACGTCTTGAAGCTGTGTGTGCATGTCTTGGTGAGCTTTCCGTAGTTGTCTATTCTCTTCTCTCAAATTGTACACGGTTTCTATTTTTGAAAAAGAAAATCACGCATAAAGCCTTGAGATTTTCTGGCTTTTGACTACATTAGTTTCATACCTGAAACTTCACATAACTATTTTTAGGATTTGTTTTTAACTTTGGTAGTTTACTAGGCCAAATCAACCAAAGTTATATCATGTTGGGATGTGGCATGGGTTCAGCCAGACATTCCAAAACAATCTAGTTCGGCAGCTTAAATACTTTTAAAGACACTACACAGTGTAGAAGTTAAGGAGTTGTAATTACTCGGCAGTTAAAAAAAAATGAAGTATTTCTGTTAATAAGCAAGTCTCAGGAATAAAATGTAAAGGGCAGAAATGGTATAAGATTTGAGTCTCTCCACAAATTAAAAAGAAAGTTATCAAAAAGTACAAATCCTGCTTCTCAGAGCATGAATAATTTCCACAGGCCCCAAAGGGTATTTCAATTACAAAGGCAATTCAAGAAATAAGAGACAGAGAGAAACCCCACTTACCTGTTGAAAAATTCTACATATACTTTCTTTCCCCTACCATTGAGTTCTTGACTGATGCAAATTCTCCCTCCAACAGCGAAAGGACAGTTTTTTTTCCATATGTGGCTGTCCTAGTGAAGTCCTATAATCTCTCCAATCTCAAGCCTACTGTTCAAGGAACAGCTTCAGTGACTTAAAGATTCCAGGCCCAGCTCTCTTACCTTCTTGGTGACTTTCTCACTTTTGCTATATCTGGACATTAGATGCTCTGAACTGGTAGCCCCGGGGCTGAATCCAACTCACATGTATTTTGTTTTGTTTTGTTTTATTGGCCCCTGCAGTGTTGACTATGCAGAGTGTGCCACATTAGAACAGTTGTTACCATGCAAAAATCAAGAATCTGGGTCTACTAATATTTGGCAACACGAAGCCAAATCTCATGTGACAATACTCCGCAGAAGCTGAATGGTGGCAGGATGACAATATAATTCATTTTTCAATGGGAAGTAACTTTGAAAGTGAAAGGGGACACTATTAATAACGATGTTGAGATGGCAGGTGTAAGACCGTACTGTGCTGGGCAGACCGCCCCGAGTGGCAGTCACCCTCTGCAGACAGAACCCTAACTCTTCAGTGTGGCGCCCAGCACTGAAGAAAGGGCCCATCTCCATCTCTCACCGTATCATCTGTCCACTTTTACTCCTCTATAGTCCCTCCCTAATCCCTGAGCTTTGGACTGGTGATCGGGTTTAGTGGAGAGATCAAGAACAGGGTGGGTAGGGTTTCGACTCAAAACAGGACACCACTGGCAATCCAAGGAAACCCTGAACGTGTTGTTGGCTGGACAGAGGCTTTAGGCACACATACACACATGCAAACATGCATACACACGCATACATGCATACACACATGCATACATACACGCACCAACAGCCAACCGCTAGCTTCCAAAGGAGTTTTAGATCATAAACTTAATGGCAGTTGCTTCTGTACTTTAGCTGTATTGCCTTGAGTTATTTAATTTTATTAAGCCTCAGTTTCTTCATTTGTTAAATTAGGCTAAACACAAGGCCTAACTTACAGGTTGTTATGAGAATTAAATAAAAATAAATACACGAAGAGCTTCACCTGGTACCAACACATGGTAAACACTGGCTGAGTGTCAGCTATTATTGTAACAACAACAAAAAGAATAATTATTTAAGCTTATATGCTACCAGCTCATCTCCCCAGGATTCTAAATTCCCTTCTGGGGGCGCCTGGGTGGCTCAGTCGGTTAAGCATCCAACTTTGGCTTGGGTCATGATCTCACGGTTTGTCAGTTCAAGTCCCACGTTGGGCTCTGTCCTGACAGCTCAGAGCCTGGAGCCTCCTTCAGATTCTATGTCCCCTCGCCCCCCCCCCCCCCCCCGCTTCTTTGCCCCTCCCATGCTCATGTTCTGTCTCTGTCTCTCTCTCAATAATAAATAAAAACATTAAAAAAAATTCAATTCCCTTCTGGTATCACATTAAACTACTGGAGACTACCTGGATTATTCACCTTAGTTGCCACTAATCTGCACCTATCACAACATGTTTTAACTTACTATCTGAAACTTTTATCCAAGAATCATAATCACGCAAAAGTGCTGATGTAAAAACTGCCCATAAAAGCATCATCAAAGGCATCTCCACACCCTATTGTTTAAGGTCTCTGTGAAATTTCTTTCAAAAATTAACTGATACCAGAAATACTGTTCTCTCTCACCCCTTTCTCTTACTCTCTGTTCTTCCCTCCCCTGCTCAACCCGCAGTGTAGGTATATTCACTCTTTCTGGTAACGAGAACCCTATCACTTACTGCACTTCCCTTTCTGCCCTGGCTGCCAGCAAGTTCAGACCACGTTATGAGGCTTGAATTATCTTAGTACACAGAATTCACATACATGTGTCTTTCTATTTGCCATGGTTCGAATTTACTACTCCTATATAAAATTTGCTACTACTCCTATATAAATGAGCTTTATTTCAAAGAAAGGAATATAGAGTTGACATAAGAAAACATGATTACCTTCGTGAAGACTCTGAACGGTATCTTAATGACTCCCACCATCTGCCGTTATCATCAACAAGCCAATGCCCTGCAAGTCTATACCTCTTGGGTGTCACCTGCTGATACCTGGCCCTTCTCTTAAGACCACCTTAACTCCTTGTAAACTGCTTCTATGGCTACTTAAGTCCCATGTGACTTTTTGTTATAACTTATTATTTTGAAATACGTATAGACAAAAACATTGCAAAAAAAAAGTACACAGAGGTCCAAAGTACTCATTACTCAGCTTCCCTCTATGATGACAGCTTATATAAAATCTAAATATTGTTTGGTCCAGTATAATTACCTGAGCCACAGGCCTTCCTTGGATTTCACCATTGTTTTTGCAAGCACTATGTGCCTTTATAAACCAACTCTCGAACTTGAGACGTATTTATTAGCACCTGAAGAGCTGACTGTAGAATATTTCCCTTTCTCAGAATTTACACGTACTCAGAGAAGTGGTACATATTGTTTCATATTACTATGAAAATGCCTCATGCTGATGCTGATCGTGTGTCAGTAACTGTTTCAGGTGCTTTATGTAAAATTATTTAATCCTCGCACCAACCCTAGGAGGTTGATAACTTTTTATGAATACCCCAGTTCTACAGACAATGGCAATGAGGTGTGGGGTGATCACACAGCCTGTCCATGGTCATGTAACTAGTAACTGAAGAGGCCAAAATTCACCAGGGCATTCTGACTCTAGAGTCTGAGCTTTTCAAAGCTACTACTAGCAATCAACAGGTAGTCTTCTGGAGCCCTTGGAGATTAGGAAGTGCATGGGGCAATTCTGATCATCGCAATGACTGTGGAGCATTGCCGGCATTTTGTGGATAGAGGTCAGAGATGCTAAATATCTTGCAATACACGTATAAAGAGAACTGACTTGCTCAACGTGACCAATGGGCCCCGTCGAGAACCACTAAGTATTCTATTCTGTTTCCGTACACAAACCCAAAGAGATAAGGATGAATGTGAAATGTTACAAAAAAGTAACCACATGTGAGGGTGCTTGGGTGGCTCAGTTGGTTAAGGGTCCAACTCTTGATCTCGGCTCAGGCCGTGATCTCACAGTTCACGAGCTTGAGCCCTGCTTCGGGCTCTGCACTGACAGCACGGGGCCTGCCTGGGATTCGCTCTCCCTCTCTCTCTGCCCCTCCCTGGCTCACACTCTTTCTCTTCCTCTCAAAATAAATAAATGAACTTACAAAAAAAAAAATTAGAAGTAACGACATGGTGAGTACCGCATGATAAATGTGAATCAATCGCCATGTAAAACAACAAGCAAAATTCTATGGTTTTTACAGAAACATGAATGTGAGCAGTTATTTCCGTATAAACTGGCTAATTAGACTTCCAAATACCTTTTAGCTTAGAAAGTTCTTGTTCTTTCTCTTGTTGCAGCTGCAGGTATTTCTGCTTATGGTCATTAAACGTCCTACTGAAGTCTTCTCCTTGCTTGCGATGTTCTTCCTCCAAGTCGCTGTGTTGTTTCTTCAGCTCCTCATGTTGAGTCTGCAAAGATGAGAACTTGGGCGGAGATGTGTATTCTCCAAATTATACCCGGGTCTGTAGCCTTTCTCCCTCAAGAAACAACAGATGAAGGAGTAGGCGCTGTCTTCCTCAGGGGGCTTTCAATTCGGTCAGTTCCCCTCCATTTCCCTTCCATTTCAAATCAGTGGCTTGCGATCATGGCCAAAAATAATTTTTAACACCGTTTTAACAACGGTGGAAATGACATGAAGTCAGAAGTTAGCAATGGGCGATGGAAAGGGGGAAGCATTTGGGGAAATTCCCAGGGACGCAAAGGGCTGCAGAGACAAGGTAAAGATAATGGAAAAATTATCCCTCCACGGATATTCCAGACTTCCTCTTTGGATCTAATGTTTTCTCAGCAAAACTTTTTATTTCCCTTCCTTAACTTTCAGCCTTCCTGGCAACTCGGTTTAAATTTATTACTTTCCCTTTGGGGAAGTAATAAATCGCTCATAGAATGATTCTTATTTACCTTACTCCTAGTTATAGCACTACGCTGTAATCATAATCGAGATAAATTATACAGTCTCCACACGCTTAAGGAAAGGATGGTCTGGTTTAATCCATCCATGCACTGCTTTCTTGATGCAAGAAAAGTTCTTGTTTCAATGAAACGTACTCGCTCTATGGATACAGGAGGAAAGACAATACCAACAAAGGGCCAGGAGGGGAGGGAGGGGGTTGAAGGGGTGGAGATCAGGGCACGGTTTTCCTGCTGGGCAGAGGCTTCATGGCATCCACTCTTCTAGCCTGACAGAAATAATGAATCTTCCTCCCTGCCCTCTCTCTCTCGCTCTCTCTCTCTCTTTCTTAAGTGTTCTTGACACACGATAATGAATTTTACCCAAGAATCAAGGAAAGAAAATTCTTGAATACACATCGTGTTCTTGTAGTAAGTGTAAGGACACATTCAATATTAGTAACACGAATGAGGCATTTAATTCTACTGCCTCCAATGTGCCTAAGATAAAATCTAAGGTAGACCACTGTAAGAAATTAAACAAACAAAAACAAACAAAAAGCCTTAAAGGATAAAGAGAGGAACAGAATTAAAAATCAGGTGACCAGACACTGTTTCACAAGAAAATGTGTAATAAGCTGAATGCTTTTTTATAACTGGGTGATAAGATGCGGGGACATTACAATTGTACATCATGTTTAGTGAAAATTTTGTGTATTAGTACACAAATCAACCTCCCGTAAGCGTTCCTTGATCACGTAAGTTACTTAGTTAATTCTTTCATCCGTGCACGAAGAACGACTTTAAATTACTCACTTTCAACATCTGATGTTGCACATTCAACGCGCTGTATCTACTATTGGAATCTTGCTGTAAATTGAAAAGAAAATAGTTAACACAGAGATAACGAATCTGGGTCTCTTGCTACACGTAGCTTAAAGCACTTAGCAGAAGAATTCCACCTATGTCACTTACATAAGCCACAATGGATTCTACGCTCAAACCAGGATTTCTCTGGGGCCAGCTCTTTGGTTAAGGGCAAGGATGAAGTTTTAACATTCCTAGAAGTTTGCTACATTTTAGTAAAGAAACAAACAGTAAGACATGGAGTCATAAACGGCACCCTAGTGGGGTGCCTGGAGATGATTTCCCTTCCCTCTCAGGTTGAGAAGAACCGACGCCCAGACGCACAAGGTACTTGCCCTGAGACACAGTCACTGCGTGGCGCGTGGCTAATACACTAGGCCAGGTGCTCTGAGGGACTGTGGGGATAAACCAACTCGGACCAGGCCTCACAAGCTCTTCGAGGTTTAGGAAAGGGAAAAGAAAAGGTGCTTTCCTTCCCCGGGCTTCAGTGGGTAAGGAATTCTCCATTTATTACTTTACCCCAGTGAGACTCCATTTCACACAGTGAGAAACTGAGAAAGGATAAGGACTGTGAGCTGGAGGCAAACACTTGCTCAGTAGCAGAGCCAGGACTGAAACTCGAGCCTAAGCTGTGTTCCAGCGGTGGAACATTCGTGTCCCAGAGGGACATCTGTACACACGGACCTCACACATTTCCACAGTCCTGGACAGCCACAGCCATTCAGGGCACGGGACGCCTGATATTTCTCTCTGCCCATGTTGTTCTATGTGACATGCCAACCCCCCTCCCCCGCTGTACCCCCATCTCCAGCACAAGTACACCCCCAACCATTTTTTTTTCATTTTTTTTACAATTTCCAAAACGAACTGCGGTTTTGATCCATCGCTTCACTCTACTGCTTTATTTCATAACATAGTTTCTTTGTAAAGTAAAAGAGTAAACTTTACTCTATTGCTTTATTTTATTGCTTTATTTCGTAATGTACTTTCTTTGTAAAGTAAGAGAGTAAAGTTTACCCTATCGCTTTATTGCTTTATTTCATAACGTACTTTCTTTGTAAAGTAAAAGAGTAACTATTTTGAAATGCACAACAGGAAGGACACGGTTTCTTTTAAAAGTTAAGAGTTGAAAGCTGACAGCCTCCCAGCTATCCGAGGAACTGACTCTTCTCAGGATCAGTACCCCAGAATGCCAATGTTTCATTCAACTAATGGTTATATAGTTTTCTTAGAGTAAGAGAAAAACTTGCTGTTCTCCAGTGAATTTGGACTAAAAAAAATTTTTTAATGCCACGAGCATTCATTCATTCCACAAAGGTATTTGAATGCTGAAGCTAGGCTAGATGTTACGCAGTAACGTCTGTGGAACAGTAACACTGTACAAAGGCCAAGCAAAATATACATTACATATATATTCTCTTAGAAAAGAAGGACCAAAAATGAACAAATGAATGAATAAGAATAATCTTTTATTTATTGTTGAACATTAAGGCTACTCCCACTTTATCACTATCGTCAATAATGTGATGAGTAAAAGTAAGTTTTTAAAAAACAAAATTTAAGGTCTTCCTCTCAGGATTATTCTGGCAGCAATATATATATGTTTATACACGTATTTCAGCCTTACAGTCCTAATGATCAACACTGTAAAAGATTTTATCACTATATTTCCCTCTCCTTAACTTTCATAAAATAATTAAGAAAAAAACCCCAAAACTTACCCTTCCTTTATTTAGTGTTTCTTGTGCTTCTAACTTATAAACAAGAAAATCTAGAAAATAAAAAATGGAGAAAATCGGTTGTAAGTTAATTCATTATGGAATTTTTAGACACCTAAGAGAATAAAGGCAAACTTTACTCAGACTTGTGAAAAATATTTTAGGTTTAAAAAAATCATGCTTAGCAACATACTTTAGTTTGCCTTTTAATGCTTTAGAAAGAGTTGAAAAGAACTATCATAAATTTTCTCTTTATTTTAAAGCTATATATCTTGAATAATAAAATATATATTATAACCAATTAATTAGAAGTGAATTTAGAATGTGCCCTCTGGATTGACTCTCCTTGAAATTAAGGAGGAAAAAAAACCAAAAAAACGAGGCACACCTAAAGACAAGAGATGATTTATTGCTATCCACTAGATGGCGCGCTAAAATCATTCAGGAGTTGAAAAGAGAGCTGGAGCCTTAGAAACCACCTTTTATGCTCTTAGAGCTTTATTATCCACTAGATGGCTCTATAAAATCACTCTGCATTTAAAGACAAGGAAAATCCAAATCCTATCAAAGCATGTTAATGATGTTCAACTTCTATTCTTCAAACTGGCTTAATCCAAGGGTCAGTAAAACATCCCAGCCCGTCCTGCCCTCCCATTTTCCTTCCCTCTATCTACCCCGCACCAACATAATCGGACAGAATACCTAACAAGACTTCACAAAACATAAGGAAACAAACAAAACTAAGAATGCGGATCAATTCAAATCACAATCTGTATAAAGCCTACGTTTTCTAGAAAAATTCTGATAAAAACAATAGAACTACCTAATGCCTATGCCAAATGCTAATTTTTCAAATTGAACCAATCCGCTGTGCCAATAAAAGCCTAAAATAAAATATGTGCATAACTTAAAACATACCATACAAAAAAAGAGAGAGACATCATACAATGTGATCAATTTATTATGTGATAAATGTATGTATATGTCTGTATGTATGCATGTACATGTATATGAATGTATAAAATTTATCATATTCTGAACAACACACGCTGTTACTTCTTGTACATCTATGGACAGAAGTTCAGGTGTATGTGACGTATGTGTGTGATGTTCAGTTGAAAAACTGTTTATTTCTGATGTATGTGTAATTAATAACATGAACTACCTCAAGGCGGCACAAACTGAATGGAAGATTCTGAATCTGATATTAAGCAGGAATTACTGTACTGCACAAGGCATAACATATTGCTTGACTTTCTCCGTCTACCCGTAAAACTGACTTCGGGTTTATCTGAGAAATTTCTCAGCAAAAAGACAGTAAAGCAGGTACATGATACTTCAAAGAGCAGGATGATAAAAATACAGAACAGAAATTGCATTTTATATTTACCTTCCTTTGCTTTCTTATGTTCAAGTCTTTCCTTTTGCAAGGATTTCTCTAATCTTGATCTGTGTTCATACACAACTGAAAAAAAAAAAGTTAAAATTTGTCTGCAAAGTGTTAGAACTTTTAAAGTAAAATGAACATCAATCTTCAAAACAGAGAGGGGAAAACAGTTTAGGGTCTTCGCAATTAAAAAACGTACGTATTTGTAAGTTCCACATTCTGGGTAAAAAATAGACACAATAATAGACATGATTCTGAACTGACTTCTGCACAGCCTGCCCCTTTATAGAAGCAATACTCAGAGAGTGGCTTCCGTCGCCTTCCTTGCTAGCTCCTTCTCCTGCCTCTCAGATACGAGAGTCTCTGTGAGGGGCCATGTCTCTTCCACGGCAGAGGTGTCCACCTTCTTCACTTCTGCCATTTGCACAGCAGTTGGCTCCACCTGTACGTTTCTAGCTCCTGCTTCTCTCTCAGGTACCTGCACAACAGCGTCTCCTAAAGACTTCAGGGTTTCTCCACCTACATAGCCTGTAAGTCCTGCCAAGTGCGCGTGCTCTGATGTGACCTAAGGCTGTCTAGACCGGAAAGGAAACCTCAGCACCCCACTGGCATGAAAGAGAAGGTGTATTCCTCCACATCGAGGAAAACACAGAGGAGAGTCACAGAAATGAAGTTGGGGGGCTCTAAATAGAACCTCTAAAAGTCAGGTTTACCTCTGCCATGGTGAGAAGCCAATGGCAAACCGGTGCCACGGGGTACTTGGTTATCCCTGCCTACCCAGTCTTCTCGGAAGAAGCCGGCACTGCCTGGTGAGCAGAGAGGAAGAACAGAGGTGGTGGGGGAAGGCAGGGAGGAGAGGCCCATGGGACGCTCAGGCTTCACATCTACATCAAACGGGAAGAACGGAGGAGCTCTGCCTTTGAATGAATACGATAATAAAGTAGGTATTTTATTTGTATAATAAAATGTATGTATATGGACTAGACCAGACATAATACTTACTAGAGGAAGACTGTGTTTACAGATAAAAGTTACTAAAACTTTTTTTTCTTTTTTAATCTGAGAGAAGTCGAGAAGTATCCAAGTTAGTGTTAAGATTTCATTCTGGGACAGAAAACCCAGCCTCGCAGAGTGGTTCATACAGGTAAAGAAGCGGGGGGGGGGGGGGAGGCAAAACCTGAATTTCTGCTGTACACTTTGAATCCTATTGTGAAGCCTTACGGTCACATGTGATCTCATTCCTTGCCGGGGGAAGCCGAACCTGTTATTTGGTTCCAACACCAGTCCCCAGCTTCCCCTGGCTACCTAGGATGCAATCTCATTTCGTCATCAATCATGGACTCACCGTGTTCAATGCATGCAACTGCCCGACACTACTGAACATCCAAAAGTGCCACGGTCACAGCAACTTCCCTCCCCCACACCTGATGTAACAACCCCTTGCTGTTTGAAGGGAATGCCCTGTCCCTTCTGCCCTTCCCCCAGTGTCACGGCTGCCAGTTAGCAGCTACTGCTGTCCAACACGCCCATCACCTCCTGGGTCCTCCACCTCCTCCCCACCCTGTTTCTCTCGTCTTGTCATCCCATATAAACCCACCACCTCCAGGGCTCCCTCTACAACTACCACAGCTCTTACCTCTACTCACACTTCTGCTACCATCTCTGTGCACCGCTCCTAGAATGCCTGCCACAACCCAAACTGGCATGGTGTCATCCCCTGGCAGCGTGTATGCCCCAGTCTCAACTTGCCCCTCACCCTCAGCCTCACGCAAGTCATTGCACCATCCCGGCTCCGCTCTTTTTCTCTGCCTGGGGATCTATTCTCTTTGCCAGGTGCCCCCCCCCCCCCCCCCCCGCCCAGTGCTATTCTTATAAAGGAATCCAATACAGCTGTGTATTTATTCAGCCCCCACCATGTATCTGGAACCACATCACGAGTAGAAATGCAAAATCATAGACATGGGCCCTGGCTACAAGCAGCTCAAGCCTAACACAATAAACAAGTTAGGTAATTTTTAAATGATTAGAGCTACGGGTCATGATCTCATGGTTTGTGAGTTTGAGCCCCACCTCCGGCTCTGTGCTGGCAGCTCTGAGCCTGGAGCCTGCTTCGGATTCTGTGTCTCTTTCTCTCTCTGCTCCTCCCCTGCTCATGTTCTCTCTCTCTCTCTCTCAAAAATATATAAACATTAAAAAATTTTTTTTAAATACTTACAGCTAATAACATTTAGCATAATAAAAGTATACTGGACTCCAAGGAAAAACAAGGATGAGCTCCAGATGGGGGAAGGGTGACAGACGGCTTCTCAGAGGTGGTCATCTCTTGGCTGGCTTTGAGAATGAAGAGCAATTTGACAGAAAAGGACTTCTGGGAGAAAAGGGAGAAAGGCACTTGTGGAAGACATCACAGCACAGAGGCATGAGACTGGGCTAAAGGAAGCTGTACTCCAAAAAGCTTGGTTGTGGGGCACCTGGGTGGCTCAGTCAGTTAAACGTCTGACTCTTGACGTTGGCCCAGGTCACAATCTCAGGGTTTGTGAGACTGAGCCCCACATCAGGCTCCATGCTCACAGCATGGAGCCTGTTTGAGATTCCTTCTCTCCCCCGTATTTGCATGTGTGAATGCTCGCTCTCTCTCTCTCTCAAAAATAAATAAAAATAAACTTAAAAAAATCTTGGGGTGCCTGGGTGGCTCAGTTTGGTTAAGTGTCTAACTCTTGATTTTGGCTCAGGTCACAATCTCATGATTTCTGAGTTCGAGCCCCGCATGGTTTCTGGGTTCTGTGCTGACAGTGTTGAGCCTGCTTGGGATTCTCCCTCACTCTCTGTGCCTCTCCTGCTCTCTCTCTCTCTCAAAATAAATAAACATTAAAAAAAAAAAAAAAAGCATTGGTTGCAAGTCCGTATGGCATATAAGTCCCTCTGCCAACTTCTAAAAAGCCTAGTAAAACCAAGAAGTTTCTTGGATTGGTACCAACAATATCATCTGGAATGACGTCTAGAACAAAGCTGGGGGAAAAAAGGTTAGCACTACAGCACCTCGCTAAGCCAAGCCCTAAATAAGCTGTATGACCTGCATGCCTAGTCAGGGGGGAAAGTTTTACAGGGAAACAGGTGTATTACACTGCTATCCTGATATCGCAGAGGCAAAAACAGGATGCCACAGGGACACCTGAGCACCCAGCTGGAAGGAAATGCACTCTTCTCCTCTAACACACTGGCCAAAGTTCCCAGGTCCTGGGTAGAGAGGGTCACAGGAACACACACATGCCAGTTAAAATGGAATTTTGGTATACTGACCAGACACATAATATATAGATGATTTCAGCGAGCATGTGCGTCACTTTCAAAGAAAGGAACAGGAAAAGCGGTCAAGATCTTGTTCCAATGGAACTGAAGTGGCAGCAGGGGTGGGTGGGGAGTCCCGGGTGTAGGGGGCTCCTGAGGAGGTCAGGACCACTAGAGGGGAACAATTCCAGCCTAGAAACACCCGTGGTTTTAAAAGACAGAGCAGCACGGTCGACACATATAGGAGAGGACTGCTCACCACCTATCTCCAGCTCCCTCAGACTCTAAATAGTAAACGTTAGTATGGAAGGGTCATGATTGAGGGGAGGCAGCACTGACAACTTATAACCCTGTGGAATTCTTTACTTCACATACAGCAGCAATCACCATAAACTTGCTCTTGCAAACTCAGTCTTCTATGGGACTTGGTAACTGGGTAATGATTATCTTTGCACTGGGAAGCAGAAGACTCATCAGTATTATTTCAGCTTCAGTAAGAGAGGAGCGTCCACTAGATTACACTGAATGGAGAGGGAGCGCAGGGGATGGGATGAGAGGGGGGGGAGGTAGTGCTCCATTCTGTAGTCTGTTCCGGGCAATGCAATCGGGAAGATAACGTGCCAATAGCCGGTCCAAAGTCCCCATTTATCACACTGAATCACACAACTGTCTTTGACAGTTTAACGCTCAATGGGAGTTTACACATTCAACATATTAATAGCACTGTTGTCTCCAGAGCCAGAAAATCCCAGGATACACACTTATAAACTTTCATAAGTAACCTCAATAGACGCTACGAAATGTCCACAACATGTTTGTGGATTACGATCAAAAGTCAAAGGTCGTAAGAAATTGGAGATTACATGAATGAATAAAATGGCACCGCTAATAGCAAGATCTAAGGCATGAAAAATGTGGTTTTGCAAATGCAGTAAAAAGAGAGGTGGTAACTAGGAACAGAGAATATATGTACAAACCATGAGGCAATTGTACTATTAATATTATCTTACTCAGAACTGGTCAAGCCATTATTATAGCACCAGTTTCTGGTCCTGACATAAAATAACTTAAGAATGCAGGAATGGCTTAAGGGTTGGAGAGTATCAACAGGGAGGAGGTGAGAGGAGGGAGCGGCAGCGACAGATGGGAGTTGGAGAAGGGCTGTTTTTTTAATCAAGTTCAAAGAAAAAGGAAAACAAAGCCAAAAGGAGCCTTAAACTATAAGCTGAGGAAACCACATTAGGTAAGGGAAAGTGAGCGTGAAAATTAACCCTTGGAATTGCAAATTCTAGAAAGAAAGGGAGAGGGAAAGAGGCAGATGGAAATGTAATGGTTGAGAGCACAGACTCTGGTGTCTAGATTCAAATCCCAGATCCATCCCTTATCGGGCAAGCGGCTGAACTCTGTACTTCAGTTACCTTATATGGTGTCTGGGAATAATGATAGCACCTATCTCTTTGGGTGAATGTCAGGGTCAAATACGTTACATTGTCAAGTGCTTGGAACACCACCTGGCACAGAGTAAAAGCTAGAAAATCCTAAAATAGTTTTTCACCTATTTGTGATGGCTTAAAATTGCCAAAGAATCAGTTGATTCCCTGAGCCCTTTCGACCCTACAATTAAAGTCTAACAATATAAAGTACTTATACACACACACACACACACACACACGCAGAGAGGGAAGGGGGACTCGAAAAGGCAATAAAATAATAATCTTGGTTCCCTTTTACTTAAAAACATATTTCTCTAAAAAAAAGAGAAAGCAAATAATCAGTCCAACAGCTTCAAAACTCATAAGACTTTTTTTTTTTTAAATAAAAACCGAAAGACAGTAAAATGGACCAGATAGAATCTTTGTGTCCTTGTAGCTCTTCTAGAAAATTTCTCATCAACTAAACAGGCACACACATACACCCACACTACCCTTAATTCTTTTAACATGCATTCTCCAGGCTTCAGAGCTAGTGATTTATCTAGATAGGTTTACTGTTTCACTTAGAAGGAGGATCGCTAATCAATCCTTGTCACCTATCTCTATTTTTCTATTTATACTCTGAAGTCAAGGGCATCAGTCAAGATGAACTAATACTGTTGGAACCTCCACGACGAAAAAGGTACATAATGAATATTCTCAAAGCACCAGACAAGTTTAAGGAAAAATAAGGGTAAAAATAATGATTCGATCTTGGCGTTCAGGATTTTTAAGGCAGAACAGCACTACGACGGGGACAGGCTCTGAATTACAAGAACCCACGAGGAAAAGATGAAAATGCATAATACTCATCATCTCCCCGGCTTCCTGAAAAGGAGTTTAATAGTTTCCATGCAGTTGAGAATGGAAAGAGGTTTTACTCCTCCTTCAAGCACTCAAGAGTTTATAATCATGCCAGCTTCCTACAGCAATTTTCCATCTTAACTCTGACTTCCTCTGAAAGTCACAAGAGAAATTAGCTGTTGCACATCCGCTTATGGGCAAAATACCTCTCTATGACACTGCAGGGCAAACTGTGCCAATTCAGAATTAAAAAGCAACACTCCAAAATTAGCAAACACTACTAAGTGTCTTAACACCTTAAGCCAAGAGAAGGCAATGTTTCTTTGGCAGAAGCAACAGCCCATAGAATTTTGCTTTCAGTCTTGCCTGTAACATGAGGTTTCATCTTTATTTTAAAAAAAACAAAGAACAAAGAACACTTAAGCCTGGTATGAAAGTCACACAACTCGACCTGTGAAACCATGAAGAACTGCAAGTACCTTTTTCATTTTACAGATGATAAAAATGAAAATGAACAAATCTGCGCTTTTGATAATTGTGGTTGAAGATTTTTCAGCAGGATAGCAAGAGGGATGACGAAAAGCAAGATGAGCGGAAATCACCATAGTTCCCAGAACATAATACTTTTGAAGATTTGTTTTGTCTTTGTTTTTAGGCCTAAAATAGCAGGTATTTATTACAGCCTTTAAGAACCGTTTTCGGTTGCGGTTCTAACTCACCAGCTGTGGGGTGTGGGCCGGCCACTTGCCGCCCTCTCTTCTGCAGAACAAGGACTTGGAAATTAACGTGAAGACAACATTATAGATACAGTTTTCCAATTATCTGTCCTTCCTTCTTTCAGAATTTTACCTCATAAGGAGTCTGAGAGAGAAGAGAGGAGATCCCCTTAGAAAACAACCCACATAAAACAACTAAATAAAAGAACAAAGCAGGCGGCATGTTGAAGATCTCATTGGACCCTCCCTGCAGCCCCTGGAGTAGGCGAGGCCGCCCCTAAGGCCTGCGGCTGTGTTTGGTGCCTCAGCAAAGTCTCCCCGCCTTTTGTACCATTTCCATAACTGTATTATGATCTCTCACAGAGAACTCCTAAACAGTGGGGTCTCCCTTTTACTTCTCACTCATCCCAGTTCGTCTCCCATTATAATTTAACCTTTCCAGTCCGCCTGACAATTTATAGCTAAATTCAATTATTAATTAACCTTTTCCTATGGTTAGCTCCCTTTACTAAATTACCTATTCACATTCCAGGCCTGGGGGCAAAACCTTGCAGTGGCTTCCCATCACATTATGGGTGAAACCCAACCCCCTTCTCAAGGCATCACCAGACTGTCCCTCCTGCTCCAGCCGGCCATTCCTCCAATAGGCCAGGTACCCTTTCACCTCGGCATCTTGCACTGCCTCTTTCCGGTTGCCTCCGCTGCTCCTTCTCTGTACCACTCACTCCTTCATTTCCTGCAGATCGTCACTAAAAAGACACCTTCTCACCAAGCCCTTTCCTGGACAACCTATCTAACACTGAAACCTGCTTCCCACCCTCAACGCTTCCAGTCTCCATTCCTGTTTTATTTTTCTCCTTAGCACGTAACGCTCTACAATATTTCTTTACTTATTTACCTTATTTATTGCCTTTCTCGCCCACTGGAACAGAAGTTTAGTCAGGACAAGAATTTCTGGTTTGCTCTATTCCACTATTGGACCCCTGGTACGCCGAAGTGTCGACATTCAGTGGACAATGAATACATGAATAAATGAACGAATGAATGGACAAACGAAAGACCTATATGTGCCTTGAAGGCTGAGACTGGCTATCTCCTCAATCCTCCTGTTCTAGATCTCAAACCCTCATTCCTAATAGCTAGTGGTATTCAATAGTTGTTAAATGAATGCGTGACTTTAGAAGATATTTCATACTTTCGCTCATTTGCCTGCCCATCCTTTATGTCCTGGCACTTTTAAACTAAATTTCCACATTTGTTGGCTCATTAGTACTCGCATATCGTACAGAAGAGAGAGGTAACAGAATAGAGATTAAATATAAATTTATCTGTTGATGTGCAGGCTCATAAGATTAGCATTAGTTAAATCACAGCCCTGGAATAGAGACACTTCCAGAATGCCGAGAGAAAAAAGGACAGTCTGATTAGGTATTTTTCTGCTGCATGGCAATTGAAGTCTCTTTTTTTACTGCACAATAAAGTTCCTATAATAGCTCACACAAGTGTCTATTTTTAAGTTTGCTAATGCATACAGTTTATGAAGTCATTTAAATGAAAATTTTCACCATGATTTGAATGGTGCTTAACTGCCTTTTCTATTTTGGATAAAACTATACCCAGGCTTTCCCTCATGATACTATCTGAGATTTGGCTTTTTCAAATAAGTATTACATTAGCTGACTTAAGATATATTTCTTCACACAAGTCTTCTTTCAAGTAGTGAGCTACTAATAATCATTCTTATTATTAGATGAAATCTATTCACTCCTCATGAAAGGATACTTCTCTTAGCTCCTCCGAGCTATTATATTACAGCCCAGCAGTATGCCAGGCACCTTGGGAAACACAAAAAGTGTAGGACTGACTCTTACAAAAAGCTTATAATCAATAAATTTAGGCTGTGAGGAGAGGCGAGGACAGGTAAAACAGTAAGGAGACAATTAGAGCTCACCAAAGGTCAGGCGAGCTGGCATGATGACCTGCTGAGCCAGCAGCTTTTATACAGAATCTCTTCGTAAGCTGATAGGGAAAATATCCTCCCGTCCTACGAAAACGCTGCATTCTACAAAGTGAAAATTGCATGTAGAAGTATATATGCATATATGTTAGAAACTTAAGGACTCACAGTAATAGAAGTGGAGGCTATTCAAAACTTAGATGTATAAAAACAGACCCTATACAGTAATATTCTTCTTATCTAAGCAGTCGGATTTTGGCAGGACAGCATCACAGTGTTTCAGGAAATAATGCACGAGTAAAAGAGAGAGAGAGGCTTCCAAAACTGATGTACCCAAAACTGATGTAAGGATGTAGAAGAATGCCCTTGCGATGAGCTAAAATATGCAAGGCACATTGGTTTTTATAATAGGACTATGCAGTTGTGCATTTACTTTTCAAAATTCATGTGTTTGAACCAACCATAAAAGAGATTTCATTTTCCTAAGTTATCTGATCTCTTCACAGGAACCGGCCTCCATGGACACTTCCACTAATGCCAGCAAACAGGGAACAATCTAAAATCCAGTACTCAAGAATCAACCCCAAGAGGTTCTTACCTTGTATAAGCCTTTACCCCCAGAGAATAAACACAAGGAGGGCAGGAGGCAGCAGGCTACACCTGGCTTCTCCTTCAAATCAGCACAGCAGTATATAAGCAACCCCAACTTCATCCAAACCCCCAATGTCATGTTTTCCCTTCAAAAGATGAAAATATGCAATGTACCTTGGAAGAGTGTTCATAAAAACTTTGCTTACAAAGAGATACTATTTAAGGTTGGCATATCTATCGCATCCTGAATACTTCATTCAACACATCCAACAAGAATTCGGTGAATACTTACTATGCATCAGGCATTGGTTCTGATATTCGGGAATTCGTTATGAGCATGACAGTAAAAACTACTTGCCATTGGGGAGCTCGTATTCTGGCAGATACATAAGTGATTAGGAGCTAGAAGTGTCCTGGGGGGGAAAGAGCAGGGAAAAGAGACGGGAGGCACGGGGAGGATGGGCCACACTTGTAAATCTGAGGGCTCACTGAGGAGAAGACATCTGAGCCAAGACTGGGAAAATGTGCAAGAATTACTACCACAGACCTCTTGGGGAAATGCTCCTACAGGGCAAGCACACTCAGGGCGTTCTAAGGAGAGTAGGGAGGTCAGTGGAGCTGAGGCCGCGGGAGCCGGAAGACAAAAGTGTGAAGGTGGGCAAGGGGACAGATTGCGATGGGCCTCCTAGGACCTAGTGAAAACTCTGGCTTTTACTCTGGAAGAAGTGGGGAGCCTCTGGAGGGTTTGGGCAGGAACACAGAGTGATGGCTTAGATCTTAAAATAACGATCCCTCTGACCGCATGGGTACAAAATGCGAGGTGGAAAACCAGTTATTCACAGGCTGCTTCAGTAGCCCAGGCACGAGGTAACAGTAGAGCAGGAACAATGTGCAGGCTGTGGCAGATTCTGCGTTTATATATAAGATCATACCAGGGCAGGTTACCATCTGAGACGGGGAAGGCCACTGGCGGAATAGGTTTGTGAGGAAGTTCCGGAAGAAGCATTTATTGATTGCAGAGTGACTTACTGAGCCTGCAGGAATCAGGATAGACTCCCGCAGGTAACATCTGTGTGGGTGTTGAGAGATGACATTGGAGGAAAAGACAGAAAAATACAGACAGTGGAGAAGAACTCAGTCAAAGAGCACTGAGGCAAAAACAAACAAAACCTGCTTATGGTATTCCTCCAATTTCCCTGAAAATAATAATAGCACAGGTTCCTGGGGCCCAACTTTAATCTGCTGATTCAAAAGCTCCAGGGAAGATGCCCAATCATCTGATTATTTAGCAACTGTGCTTCACCTCTCCCACCAAGTGCTCTTAAAGGGGGAGTTCTATAAACTCCATGTAGCACAGGGATGGTAGGAAGGCGGGTAATCGGGGTGGGGAGAGGATGAGTGGGAGGGCTGCAGCCGACTTGATCAGATCTGCACGATTACAAAATACATGTTTCTGGAAGGGGCAGAAGACAGAGAATCCAAGACAGTGTAGAGGTTGATGGATTTGTTAGGAGGTCACTGCAATAACCTAAAGTAAAGAAACATGAAGGTTAAGCTTCCATATTGCCCAAATATAAGATGATCTCCAGTTATGCCAATAAGACAATCCAATAAAAAAGAAGGTTGATTTTTGGAGGCGCCTGGGTGGCTCAGTCGGTTAAGTGTCTGACTCTTGATTTTGGCTCAGATCATGATCTCACAGTTGGTGACACTGAGCCCCATGTAGGGCTCCGTGCTGACAGCATGGAGACTGCTTGGTATACTCTCTCTCCCCCTCTCTAAGTAAACTTAAAAAAAAAAAAAAAAAGGTCGATTTTTTCCCAACTGGAATATACAAAATTTTAGAGTAGTGAAAAAGAGCAGGAAGTGAAAAAAGAGTATCAACAGACACTTAAAGAAATTCTAACAGTGATTAAATGTGGGGAAAAGGAGTGAACCAAATTAACCATCAGAGAGATTAAATTAAAATCACAATGCGCCACCACTATTCTTCCATCAAAATGGCTAAACTTTTAAAAGACAGAAAATACCAAGGGTTGGCAGGACTGTGGGAGAAACAGCTCCCCTACTTGGCTGATGGATGCATGAATCAGTACAACCATTTTAGAAAACTGTTTGACAGTGTCTGCCAGAACCGACAAAGGCAGAGCCTGTGGTCCATAAATCCCACACCGAGGCACATGCCCAACCAAATATTTGAATTTAATTACCAGGAGTCACATAAGAGGGTCTTAAGAGCAGCACTGTTCATTAAAGTCCCAAACTGGAAACAACACAGACGTCTATTATAGTAGAATGAATATAGTGTGGTTGCTCAAGAAAATTAAGTTATCACTCAGCAATGTGAACAAACTACGTGTAAGAACGTAGATGAATTTCACCAAACATAACGTTGAGGAAAGGAGCCAGGCGGCAAAGTGGTACTTACTGAATAATTCTACTTATAAAAACAGTTCAAAAACAAGCAAAGCTAATCCGTGGTGACAGGAGACGGGGTGCTGTTCGCAGCGTACAGATGGCAGTGGGAGGTGGAGAGAGCAAGAGGGAGCATCTTTGGTGCTGCCAGTGTTCTGGCTCTTAGTCTGCGTGCTGCCTACGCTGCCTGGTGAAAATCCGCCGAGCTCTGTATCTACGACTCATGTACTTTTCTGAATGCATACTTGCTTACATCAGATAAGTAGGGTATTTGCTATTTTCGGTCATACTTGGGGAAATACAAAACCTATTTAGATAAATTACTTTTTTTTTTTCCATCCACATCTCTACAAACACTTGGATTCAAACTCTTCACACGTGTGTCCGACATCCGTGTCTGCATCACCGTAAGTTAGAATTTGAGCCCTCTGAGATTTCTGAAGCACACTCATCTTCACTGGAGATACAGCATTTGTGGAGTCTCCGTTTGATCCTATCATGAGAAGTGTCCTAAGTTGCAGATGCTTAGTGAAAACTAGGAGCTGATGGTTTTATTTGCCCTATAGGTGCATGCATAGTCATGCTTTCTATATTGCTAACTCGAACATACTAGGGGGCTTTTGTGGGGTTGGTGGTAAAAAGGCTTGTTCTTAAAAACATTTTACATTTGCAATTGGAGGACACATTCCTGGGAATAAATACTCGCACTATTTTACGTGCTATTTCATTCTTAAAAAAAAAAAAAAAAGATTTGGTCAGGTGCCTTCCACAAATATCTAACCACATCAAACGAGGTCATTTTGGGCTAATGTGTCTTCCTCACACAGTGCTCTGCTGTTTAAAATAAAGCAGTTGGGAAAGCACCCAGGAATAGCAGAGGCTTTGTGCTGACTCCAGAACAGCAAGAATCCCTCTTTTCTGCGGGGTAATTCTGCAGGATGAAGGGAACTTTGCCTTATAATATTCAAGCATATGCAATAATCATGGACAGACGGAGAGGAAAGCACAGAAGCAAAATATATTTAAGGAAATCAAATCGAAATGCCTGAGTGACTGATTCAAAGTGCACCACGGAGTGGATCCAAGGATGATACATGTATTTCTGACTTAGGCTACTGTGTGGACGGTGGATCAGGAGGCCGGGGGCAGGGCAGCTCATGCATCCCATGTCTGACCTGTTTAATTTGTAAACTTTTTTAAAGTGTTTGTTTATTTTCAGGGAGGGAGGGGTGCAAAGAAGAGAGAGAGAGAGAGAGAGAGAGAGAATCCCAAGCAGGCTCCATGCTGATGGATGCAGGGCTCAATATCACGAACTATGAGATCATGACCTGAGCTGAAATCAAGAGTCGAATGCTTAACTGAGCAAGGCGCCCAGGCACCCCTGGGCCTGTTTAATTTTTGATAGGGATATCCAGACAGCACAGAGAAATGTAAAGACTAATCTAGAAACACATGTTGCCGGCAGCTCCAAAGTCCTTGCTGTGAAGAGCTATTTCACCAAAGTCCTTGCTGTGAAGAGCATACAGGTCTAAAACCAACACAAGGACCCCGCTGAGGCAAACCTCAGCCTATTCCCCACGGCCACTCCTACTCCTCCTGACAAGTTTTTGTCCCACCACCAACAAACTGCTTAACTACTTACAGTTAATGACTGAGAGACCTTACATAAGAGACTATGGGAACCAAGATGTCTCAAAGCTACTTCATCAGGTTCACCGGAATTCTTGATAGCCTGAGTTCTCTTTTCACCTTTGGCCATTCATCTGTAAGCTTTCCTTTGGGGTAAAAATATAATTAAATATAATTCTTTTCTTTCCTCCAATTTGCTACAGAAAATGAGTATTTTCCTAATGGCTTAGGAAGAACACTTATGGCTCTAAACAGGAGTATCTTCTGCATTGAGATGTTGGGCACTGCTTGACTTGGGGCAGGGGGTTACGTTTCAATCACTAGTCACTGCAGACAATGTAAAATTGCTTAGACTAAAGGGCTGGGTGAGATCTTCCCAAGGTCAAATAAAAATACTACCCTTTCTTCATCCTTTACAAAAGGGCACACTACTTAGCAGGTGGGCTTGAGGGTGACGGCTGAGAGATTTTTGATGATGATATGATGCAAGAAGGATACAGACAGTTTTGCGAAAGCATATTCTGGGGAGTAGTCCTTGCGATACTTCCGTTACACTGGCCTGCACCATGTAAGTAAGGTCACACACAACATGACACCCAACATTTGAGATCAGCATCTGCCTTCACCGTGATCCCTGGAGGACTCCCCAGGGGGTGTGGATATCCCCACCCCCTGCTCTCCCAGAGGGCCCTAGGCAGACTTCTAGGCAGTCTTATTATCCCTGTATGTATCGTTTTGACACTTGGACTGCGCTGTGGATTACTTATGAGGTCGTTGGTCTCTGTACTGCCTGCACACCACCCTTGGTCTGATACAAAGTGGGTACCTCCTCAATGTTTATTATTAAGTGGCTGAACTGATACAGACAGATGAGTGTCTCAGTCCAACGCGGCAGGTGATGCTAATGATGTACTCTTCACATCGACTGTTTTATAAAATGGATGTATGTAGGGGCGCCTGGGTGGCTCAGTTGGTTAAGCGGCCGACTTCGGCTCAGGTCATGATCTCACGGTCTGTGAGTTCGAGCCCCGCGTTGGACTCTGTGCTGATGGCTCAGAGCCTGGAGCCTGCTTCAGATTCTGTATCTCCCTGTCTCTCTGCCGTTCCCCTGCTCATACTCTGTCTCTATGTCTCTCAAAAATAAAGAAACGTTAAAAAAATTTTTTTAATGGATGTATGTAAAGCCTGAATGGTTACCTATCAAGGCGGATTTCCAAGAGTCCCGTTTTAAGAAACTTTAAATTTGATACAGCTGACTTGCACCAAAAGAAGCATGGGGATTCACCAGCAACCTCTAAAGTTTCTCTATCAAAGGTACAGACAGTATATCTATATTGTTGAAATTAACAAAGTACATGGGGACTTTTTGAAAGCACAGAAAAATCAATAAGCAGTCCTGATCTGTAGAAAGGAGCATGACTAGATGCCGAAAGGAAAAAAAAAAAAAGACAAGAAAAAATCTTTGATGGTATCAGCCTCCTAATTAGAGTGAGGCTTCCGATTTTCCTTTTCAACTTCACGCCATAGTTAGAATTCAGATTAAATCCATCGAAAATAAATAGGACTGAGATGAACTCTCCTGAAAGAAAAAAGAAAGAAAGAAAAAAGAGACAGGCTGACAAATAGAATCAGATGGAGACAAGAGATAATTTAAAGAGGATTTTTCAAATAATTTCGGGAAAAGAGCGCTGGACTGAGCCAAGATTCCTGAGTTCCGTGTTGCCTGACACTAACCAGCGCTGTTAGTGTAACTCACCACGAAGAAACCTCCCCTTTCTTTCTGTTTCCTCAGCAATAAAATGTAGTTGGACAGTTGAGGGGCCAAGGTCCTTCCAGGGCTAAAATTCTAACTAACTATGCATTATTTGCAGTAAAGGAGAAAAGTAGGGACACTAACAATACATAAATCATTTCACCTTGGCTTGGTGTAGTTTCAGTATCTTAAATTTAAATAAGAGAGAAAGGACTCAGTTTAGCAGAATGCTGAGAAAGGTTCTGATTTTAGGAAAAGACTTTTGACAGAAGAATACTATTTCAGATTTGTCTGTCTCTCAAGAATTTCAAAAAGTTGAAAACTGTCATGCACAAGCTAAGACCCTGTGCCACACTTAGGATGTCCTAAAGTGGGGCTCTCCTTTTCTACAGGCATTGCTATGAAAAATACAAACACATGATCCTTTTCTGACACTGAACGACTAACAAAATCAGCAAAGTACATAAAATACAACTGCTACTCTAATCGCAAATGGATCTAAGGAGTGTGCTCGCTCATTCTTCCCCTACCTAATACAGGTTTCAATTTGCTCTCCCCATAATAACTTTTTCTCAATCCCACAATAACTCTTACACACACTGGGACAGAACCGGGCATATTTGGTGAAGAGCCTGGACACAGAGGTGGGAGAATGCACGTGTTAGTGTTCCTTTCGAGGAAGCAGATTTCTGCCCATGCCTACTTGCATATATCTGCAGGCAACGCGTGACAGTGGAAGGGGCCGAAGGCTGGAAGTCCAGAGATTTGGGTCTAATTCTTAATCTGAAAATATTTATTCAATGTCATATGTCTCAACAGTGGTAAAACAGGAGGGCTTAACAACTGATTACTAAGGCCTCCTCCAGCTCTAAAATTCTGATTCTCTGATGTGGCTTAGCAGGCAAGGGTGCAGAATCAGAACTGTGGAATGACCTGGATAAATGCTCAGGATCTTAGAGCGTAACGGTGATGTTCAGAAAGAATGTCGGCCCGACTAGAAGAGAGGGAGCCAGCAGGGCTACAAAGGCAGATGAGAAGAAAAGGGGTAACACCTTTTTGGTGGAAGGGCTTAAGTCCCTTTCCTTTTGCAAAGTATCTGAAAATGATTAAAATTATTTTGACAGCTGCAAGTAATTGGGAGGTAGGTGAAAACAGGAAGTTCAGGCACAGAATAACCTCACTAGTTCCAGATTCAACCAATTCAATATTTATAGTAATTTGGACTTGAGAAGCTGACGTTTATTATTACACTGCATAGTTTCCTCAAGCAACAGAGAACAAAACTAATTATAACCATAGCCCTTAAAACAAGATCCATTAGCATACTAGACACTTCACCTCTAATTTCATGTTATTTCTCCATTGATGAAGCCCAAATCAGAATTTCTCAGGAAGAAGAAAAAGCTATTTCACTAAAAGATGTCACTTCAATTCTTTATCATCTTTTAGATAAACCTGTCACCAAGAGGTTAAAATATTTGTAAATAAGTGTTCATATATTCGGGGGGGGGGGGGGAGAAGGCCCATTAAAATCTACCTTCATAGCAATCATAGCAAATTATGTTTTTATAGTCCTTTACCGTTTATATACAAAGAGCTTTTACATCCAATTCACATGTAATTTGTGAGGGAACAAGGTGCTAATTAGGAATTACTCCCATCTATTCATTAGAAGATATAGCGACCTTTCTTTAGCCATTAGCTCATCTTACATTTATAGTATTCAAAAATGCATTTACTTAAAAAGCATTAAACTTTTTGGTGATTTAGTATGGTCTGGTTCCATTATTCTGAATTCTTTAAGAGTTACTTCATTAGAAAAGAAATCCACTTACTATGGTAATTTTGTGAGTGTCATTCAAGATACTGTGAGAAGGAAAAGAGACTTATCTTTAAATTTATCTTAAAATTGTTTATACAACATAGCCCCCCATAAAGCTGCATGAATAGAAGTATACAGATAAAAGAAAACAAATTCTATAATTACTGTGGAGTACAAACTGTCAGAAAAATTAGGACAATTTTTAGTTTATATTCATGCTTTGTTCTTTCATTTCATCTCTGAGGTTTTTTTTTGTTTAACATCTTAAAGAACCCACTTTTGAGAGCTACTTTTAACGGAGATAATCGTGTGCCTACCTTGTTACTGACTCAATGGCAGAATAAAAACTACGGTACTTACAAGCAGCCTATCCTTTTAGCGCTGAAAATTTATTAAGAATTCTAGCTCTTGATCCAAAGCAATAAACCCCACATTGAACTTTTACCTAAATAAATACAGAATTAGCAGTATATATAGGCAAACAAAAAAAATTGAATTAAATGCTTATTAGCTTTTCCTCCAAGGCTACCCCCTCCCCCCCCACACACACACACGACAGCAAACCTAAACCAAACCAAACCAAACCCCACCTCTGATCGTAAACATAGTTGCCAATGTACTGACGGAACTCAGTAAATCATCCCCACACTAAATGCCTCAAAGAACACAACACAGTCATTTGAGAAATAATAAAAAGGCCAGGACTGATTTAAAAAAATCCCTTTAAGGAAGAAAGGATAATTCTACATTATTAATATGCAAATATACATGATATTTATCTGAGGTATAGCAAGTATTTCTATCCTCTTGTCTTCTAGAGTTTCATGAATCTGAAAAGAACACAGATGAAATCTAACAGAGCATATTAATACCTTCTGGCCTGCTGTTTCACCAGGAATATACAAAACTAATTTTACAATTCCTTAACTACAGAATTATGAAATAAAGGATGCCATGAGGTTAATTTCTATTCTAAATTTAAATGAGTTTATGAAATATCACTATATATATATATATATATATATATATACACACACACACACACACACATATATATATGATGAAAATATATACCTGATAAAACTGCATTATGGAATTAAAACAACTTTCACAAAATCTGCCTTACAAAGTCAATGATCAAGAATGATGGGGCGCCTGGGTGGCTCAGTCAGTTAAGTGGCCAACTTCAGCTCAGGTCATGATCTCACAGTTTGTGAGTTTGAGCCCTGTGTCAGGCTCTGTGCTGACAGCTCAGAGCCTGGAGCCGCCTTCGGATTCTGTGTCTCTCTCTCTCTCTGCCCCTCCCCTGCTCACACTCTGTCTCTTCCTCTCTCAAAAATAAACAAACATTAAAAAATAAAAAAAAGAATGAGTCTATCTTGGGGAGCCTGGGTGGCTCAGTCGGTTAAGCGTCCTACTTCGGCTTGGGTCCTGATCTTGTGGCTTATGAGTTCAAGCCTCACATCGGGCTCTGTGCTAACAGCTGGGAGCCTAGAGTCTGATAGGATTCTGTCTCCCTTTCTCTCTATCCCTCTCCTGCTGGTGCTCAGTCTCTGCCCGTCTCTCAAAAATAAATAAATGTTAAAAAAAAAAAAAAGAATCTATCTTAAGATAATACTGATAATTCATGGATCCATTTTTCTGTTAGGCTTACATTTCCTACTGTCATAAAACAAAACTTTAAAGTAAATCAACAAAATTACTGTGATGAAACTGTTCTTTCAACACTCTACATAAGAAAATAAGGCAAAAAGTAAAATTTCTTAAAATTTGGTTTCTGAATGGTCCTATTTTTTAGAGCATCTTCCTCCCCTGAGTTCTGAAAGGGGTATGTGATTTACTAATTATATATAGACTTCTTGTAGAGCAATAAACTTTTAATAATAATTTATCTTTTTCTATAGACCCAATAAAATAAAGCAAAGGTTACTAAAGACAGATTTTTTTTAAAGCATAAAGAAGAGCTTTATTATTTCTGTTCTTTTCAGCCGTTTTTCTTACAATTTCTATAAAACTTAAAATGGAAATAAAAATCCATGAAGGAAAATACCACTTAAGCAGGTTTTAAAAAAAAACATAAACAGGTTTAAAAAAAAAGAATTGCACATCCATCCGCCTTCGATTCTGGAAATAAGAACTAACACTAAAGTTTTACAAGATTGCTCTCATTGTTAAGATTATGAATGATTTTTTCTTTTGCTTCTTAAAAATTATCTACACTTTCCATATTTCTACACAAACGTAAACTACTCTTTCAAGCCTATACCCTAACAGTTGGTTATGCTGATGCTCATTGAACCATAACTTAACTGAGAATAGAATTTTTTTTTTTTTGCATTCAAGTTCTAGAAGGGAAAGATGAAAATCCATTAGTAAGTCAGCTGATTGCTACGTTCATTTAAATTGACCTCTCGTCCCATCTAATCTACATTTCCCGCACTGGAAGAAAATTGATATTTTGAAGTAAAGCAATCAGTATAGTTTGGAATGCTTTTTGGTAATATAACATGAAACCAAAAATATTTTCTTTAACTGATTTCCCTTCCTTTTTCCAGATAAAACAAAATACAACAACAACAACGAACTTGGCACAGAACTTTCAATATAAACTCAAATTCAACAGAATGATTTAAATACAGAGACTAGAAACCATATGGGTGGAGAAGGTAATAAGTTTTCTATTTAACATTGACAACTAAATTCACCAGAATATTCCATTTCCTGACTATTTCATTTAATTGAGTTTTGCTGCTTTGATGTTCAAAGTCTCTGAGTAAAATGAATTAGCGATTGAAACGGCAGCCTTTCAAAGATCATTCCAAAATACACTTCCTGAGAAAAATAGAAATGCCTGTTAAAAACATCATGTCTTACAATATGTTAAACTTACTTTCCTTAATGGGAATCTTAAAAGGGTGTCATTAGAGCTTTAGGCCATCTCTATTTTCACTTTCTAAGTTAGTGTTACATAAAACCTTTGATATAACGTAGCTAATTTTGAACTATAAAGACTTTGCACAGAAAGATGAAGTTACTAACTCACCACAAGTAAGGGAAATACTTTGTTTTTCTAGAAATCGTAATTGTAATAAACTAATTAAAATGGTCGACTTTGCAATGTATCTGCCATGTATCAGGCACAAGATAGAAGATGCTTTCATCAGACTCCGAACTCCAGGAAGAAAGCAAGTGTAGTCCGTATTTGAATATGCAATGAAACAGGCCCAGTGGCTAGGTAACTTGCCAAAGGTCATCCAAGTATTTAATTACAGAGTCTAAATTTGAACCCAGGTCTACAGTCATTCCAAATTTGGGGGAAATTCATACTTTCCGTATCTTCCCGAGTTGAGTGCTCGCACTGCAGCTTCATTAACGTCTCTCACATAATCTTCTACATCATCAAATACAGATTCTAAGGTAAACTCTAAAATCACATTACGAAACCCAAAATGAAATATCTTTAATATTGCCCTCCAATAATGCAATTACTCAATGACTACCTATTTTTCAACTCACAGAAACCACCTTCATTTTCATGAAGGTTTTTTTTTTAAGAAGTCAAAAAAAGGAAAAAGAAAATACAATTTCTGTGACTAGACAGAGGCATAAGGCTTTAAACACTTATTCAATGTAACAGGCAACACTTTTCCAATTAAAGATTAAATCCACATTCTGAATTAAATGAAGTCAAGAAGTACCCCCCTAGCTTCTTCACATTTACTAAGTTTACTCTTTTTTTTTTTAATGTTTATTTATTCTTGAGACAGAGACTGAGACAGAGCATGAATGGGGGAGGGACAGAGAGAGAGAGAGAGAGGGAGACATAGAATCCGGAAGGCTCTAGGCTCTTAGCTGTCAGCACGGAGCCCGACGCAGGGCTCCAACTCAGGAACAGTGAGATCATAACCTGAACTGAAGTTGGACACTTAACCGACGGAGCCACCCAGGTGCCCCTGTTTACTCTTCTTAATGAGTGGAGGTTTTCTACCCCGAATTGCTAAATCTACTTTTAAGACCAATTTTTTTTTTTTTTTCTATCAATGGTGAAGTGATCTTTCTCTCCCTCCTACAGACCCAGCCCCTGCACATCTCCCATACACCGCTATGGCAGTCACCCAAGCTGGAGAAGAGGTGACGGTCAGTGGCACAGACTCAAGCATGACCTAATGAAGCCTTCAGCACACATCACCATTGTCTCCCACAATCTTACCCTTGGGGAAAGGGGAGTTGTGCTAAATTAGAAGTAAAGCTGAATATGGAGTCGGCAGATTTGCATTTGAGTTCCTTCTACCATTTATTACCTTTGTCATTCTGGACACATAACCTTTCTGAACCTCATTCTTATAATCCATAATGTAAGTATCAGGGTCTAATTCAGTGTGCGGCACACAATAGGCACTTGGTGAATTCCAGCGGAATTTAAAACAAGAAAAAGGACAAATCTTAGCAGTTTCCTCAAGGCACGGAGTAAATGAGTTCAAGAAAACGCAGCCGTCAGGCGAGAACAACCTGGAGTTTAGGAGCTGGCCATGGTGAGAAGTTCTGGGTGGTCAGTGGAAGCCGGTCCAAGGGGGAAAGCGAGGAAACGAGGAAGCAAGAAGCAGCCCCACCGAAGTGAGATTCTCCGGGGCCTGCCGGACAATCCAGGAGGCCAGGGAGATGACCCACTTCTGCTTGATGACTAGAAGAGAATGCTGATTTCACTGATTTTGCTACTGACTGAGTCACGAGGGTGGGTAAGCTGAGAAAACATGTGAGGGAGTAGAAAAATGTAAGTAATTACACGGATGTTGTAGAACTTTCTTTAATTGAAACATGCCTTGCTCTGAAAGTTTTGTTAACTTTGAGTATCTACAGTGAGTGAGTCACCCTCCCATAAAACCGCCATGCTCTTATACTTCTTCAATGCTGACACGCCTCTGGATTCCAGTGCTGTGAAATCCCAGGCAGGGAGTGAAAATACCACACAGCAGTTAAACCTGTGTGGGTATCAAATCTCTGACGGAGACCTGAAGAGCCTGTTTACTTTTCTGGCCAGCCTTGGGCCGGGTTTTCTATGCGGCCAAGTCACTGGAATCACTCTGCAGTGAAACGTGACCTTGGATGACTCCCCAGGTTACGCTGCCCATCTTAGGAAAGAAAGCTTCCCGCAGGACTGGCCTTCCTGGGGCAGCCCTACACCGCCAGAGGTAGGCCAAGTCATCCCTGTCAAAGTGACACGCATTAGGGATGCTGCTTACAAAAGTATCTGTCACCAGGCACTGGACGATAGGGTGGGAAGCCTATTCTCCCTGGCGGGGAATACCTGGCAAAGGAGGAAAGCAGGAAACAGACTGCCAGGTAACATTCTAGGCCCTTGCCATATTCATTTGCTCTTCGCACCCACACTGTGAGGAAGATCTGCCTTTTTTTTTCTTTTTTCTTTTTTTTATGAGACTCAGATCCAACACTTATTTAAGGACATAAAGCTAAAATTTGGTAAACATATGAGTCAGTGTGACTTCAAAGCCAACGCTGATATATTGCATGAGATGAAAAGTTCAACAGAAAACCAAATTAAGATAACATCCTGTCTATCAACAGAAGGTGTACTCAAATAGGTGAGAGCCAGAAAGATGTAAACCTGGGCTACCCATGGTTAAACCAAAAGTAAACCCTCCCTGAAAACTCAATTACTGGAAAAGAAAACTTGAAGAGCCTTATTTATTCTTATTATACATAATTCTATCAAGTCTGTTTACTGGCCTTTCAAATCCACAGCAATTAGACGAAGCAACTTTAAGAAAGTAGGAGACAGAAGGACTACAGGAACAAGCTAACCGTGGAGAACACTATAAAAAATAATCTCTACTTAGAGAACGAATTCCAAAGATACACTGATCTACAGCTATTTAGTGGGCCGGCAAACCGCTCTACTATATGCTCACATACAACGGAACACAATTCCATATATTTTCAGTCATTTCAGCAAGGTGACTTTTTTTTTTCCTAGGAGAGAGAGAGAGCATGAGTGGGGGAGAGGGGCAGAAGGAGACAGAGACGGAGGGAGGTGGAGGGAGAGGGAGGTGGAGGGAGAGGGAGGTGGAGGGAGAGGGAGGTGGAGGGAGAGGGAGGTGGAGGGAGAGGGAGGGGGGAGGGGGAGTAAGGGGGAGAGGGAGGGAGGGGGGAGGGGGAGGGGGGGAGGGAGGGGGGGAGAGAGAGAGAGAGAGAGAGAGAATGACTCTTAAGCAGGGTGCAGGCTCAGTGCAGAGCCTGACTAGGGGCTCAATCCCAAGACTGTGGGCTCACGATCTGAGCCAAAATCAGGAGTCTGAAGCTCAACCGCCTGAGCCACCAGGCGCCCCTCTTTCCTCCTTCTTACATTCTGAGCATGCTAAAAGGAACATAGTATTACAGTACAAAATAGCTGCACTGACCCTAGCAGGGTCATCTAGCAGGCATCGCATTGTGTAGTCTTCTCCAAATTCCATTATTCTCATGGCTCCGTAGTTTCCCCCTCTCCTCTGGTTTACTTGTTCGCAAATGATCCAGAACACACTCTGCCCTTCCTTACCAGAGAGACTCTTGGGGGGGCAGGGACCATGTTGTATTTGTGTTTGTAACCTCAGAGTATTTAGCACAGTGCCTTCTACATGAGGTAAACCCGGCAAATACTACTTAAACTAATGAAACTTATGCTCAATATACTCAATTTTAGAATACAGGGATGCATGTAGAAACATTTCCATATAAGATAGTTAAAATAAAACTTCTAGGGCTTGAAAAGGCATACCTATTTTTCAATATCAAATAACTATTACATTGTAGGCACTGTTCTAAGCTCAAGGATTAAAACAGTAGATGTGAAACCTGTTTTCTGAATTCGAGGTCCAAAAATCTCCTAGAGGAGGACAGACAGACAACATAGAGATACAACATTTCAGACAGTCATCAGTACAAGTAGGAAAATAAAGGAAGATAATGGGATGGACTATTTGGGTAGAAGAACTATTACCATTTTTCCGCTTATATGGGATATTACCTCCTATCAAGAAAGAGATATAGTTGCAACTTCTACAGATTGTTCAGAGAACAATATACATGCACACATACACACACACACATATATGAAAGGTACAGGCTTCTCGAAAGTAACCAGTGAAATCTCAATGGGTGGCAGGGCTCCAGGAGGTTGCCAGCCTTCCAGACAGTTCCCTGGGATCCCCACCTCCTGGTACTCAAACCCTTGTGCGCTTCCCTCTGACACTGGAGTAGGTTGGCCTGTGTGACTAATAGCATCCAGCACGAGTGATGTTATCTCACTTCCAAGATTCAGTTATGAAAGGCCGTCACTTCCATGTTGGGTGCTTCCTCTCTCAGATCCCTCACTCTGAGAGATGCCAGCCGCCAGGTCATGAGGTCGCTCAGGCAACCTACGGAGGGGTGTTCTACAGTGAAGAACCACCACGCAAATGAGGTGGGAAGTAGATCTTCCCCTGGTGGAGTCTTAGATGACTACAGCCCAGCCCACGGCTCCTTTACAGGCTCCTGAGAGACCCTGAGCCAGAGCCATCCAGTTGAGCTGCTTCCGGATTCATGACCTCCGGGAACTATGTGACACAGTTAATATTAACATGTTTGTTGCTTGAAGGTGCCAAGTGTGCGGGTAATTAGTCATGTAGCAAGAGATAACTAACACAGCTACCTCTCTAGGAGTTGAAGTCTGAAGAGGAACTGGTGAAGGACAGATCTCAGGGAAGAATTTTCCAGACAGAGAAAACAGCAAGTAGAAAGACTCTTAACAAGAGTGTGAGCTTGCAGGGTCACCTGAAATAGCTAAAAGGACTGAAATCTTGTTGGTGAAGTGCAATAAAGTGGTTACGAGAAGAGGCAGATTCTCCTCCAAAGAGAAATGGAAAATAACATTACCTAAGTTATATTTTACAAAGAATAACCTTTGTAAACTAATGGACCCCTATGTGGGAGGCAAGAAAACCAAGTGTACGCCTATTGCAATCAGTAAAGTCAAGAGATGATGGTCAGACTAGGATAGTTAGAAGTATTCTAGATTGGTAAAATTCGGGATCTATATTGAGAGTCAACACAACTATATGAAAAACTTATCCATGTGGATTACGCCAGGCCGATAGGATTTGGTTTTTGAGTGAACCAGATAAAACCAGAACAGCAGAGAAAGAGGGAAAGTAGATATGACCTACTGAAACAGAACTCAATATTCAAGAAATGATTTTTAGATGTGGTACTTAAAAACTGCAACCTCTTATGGTGAAAATTCAATGAGGAATGGAAAGAGGGACTTTTCCCTTTGTGACAGAATTAAGCAGTCAACAGAAACCTTCTCTTCAGTGTCTATTCTGATAGATGCCAACCAGGCTGTTAAAAAAAGCTGTTTAAGCAATCAACTAGTGAGTTTAAAAGGAAAAGAAAAGAAAAACACTAAGTAATAAAACAGAGATGAGGAAGACCAAAAACAAAGCCAGATTTTTCCTTCCACATCAACGTATTTGCAAAGGAACAAAGTTAATGACGAGAAGTATTTTTTTAAGCTAGAGAATACTTACACTAGTAACCTGCAGATGGCTTGTTCACGGGTTTCGTGGAGCTTTAGAGGTTCACTAACTAGGGCTTAACAAGAATCTACATGTTCCTACTTCTGCAAATTTTCTGAGCAGGCACTGTTCACAGAAAGTACATAAATGAACTTGTCGGAAAAAAACCGTGCCTCTTCTTACAGCTTCTTCTATTATGTGCACAACAAGCATGTCAGGACAACTCGTAGGAAATATCCATTTCAAAATCGAAGCCACATCTGTGTACCTGGGGACCAGCCTTCAGCTCCTTTTTTTAGTACAGAATTCTGATATTCCTAAGCTGAGACATGACGAATCAAGGTTTAAAAAGTAAAAATCTAAACAAATTGGGGGTGCCTGGGTGGCTCACCCAGTTAAGTTTCTGACTCTCGATTTCAGCTCAGGTCATGATCTTGCAGTTCATGAGTTCGAGCCCCATGTGGCTCTGCAGTGACAGCGTGGACCCTTCTTAGAATTCTCTCTCTCTCCTTCTTTCTATCCATACGCCCCCACCTCCCCCCCCCCGGCTTACAGTCTCTCTCAAAATAAATAAATAAACAATTTTTAAAAATCTAAACAAATTGCTATTAGGATTAGCTTACTAAAGGCCAATCACTAATTTTACACACATATATATACTGTACAATCACATACACACACAATCTCACATTAAATGGAAAGAATGTGTAACTTTTTAAAAAAATGTTTAAAATCAGATAAGTTCTTTAAAAGACAGAAAGACACGAAAAAAGACATCTACACCTATGAATTTTCCATATATTTTTTTCCCCAAGGCCTTGGGCATAAACTTAAATAGTCACCATAGTTGGTGTTAGGACCTTTAAATAAATACTAATTGCATACTTTTTCACTTAATTTTTTTTACAAAACAATCTCGGAGAATATGCAATAAAATTTTTTTAAAGTATTACATATATTCATGAGACATGTATGAAAAATTAAAATGCCCAATCCTATTAATGAGGCCATGTTCTAAAATTGCTCTGCTTTTCTTAACCCACACAAATTAGTATATAAAAATAATTCTATGTTTTATCGTATCTGCTTTTGCTGCTAACATCATTGTATTAAATGTTGAAACGCTTTGGTAGAAAAGTTCTACTTCCTCTATTTCGGTGAAATAGGAGAATCATAAATATCCAGTAGAAAAGGCTTTACGTTTACTGGATACTTCATTTATATTCCGTATAATCAAATTTTTATCCTTCAAGAAAGCCCGTGGACAGTAGATGCTTCGCGAAAAGTTGGCTGCAGAAGAGAACATACTCACCTACTGCATTTCGTTTAGGATTTATGCTAAGTGCTCGTTCATTATAAACTTATACCCTTTTCCAGGAAATACACAAATACCACTAAAATTATGTTACTTAATGTTAATCTTTTAAAAAGTCTACATCAAATCACTGCAAAATGATTCTTCACATAAAAGCAGCTTTCTTCCTTTAGCTCACGTTGTACCAATTTTGAAATTGACTGATGGGGTAGATGGAGTCATTATACTAAATCCCCTCATCCCTTACTCGGCACTATATCCACACTCTGCCATGCAGGTACTGCTGACTGCTGAGGGCAGAGTAGTCTTCTGCACTCTGACCTACTAAAGTTGGGGCTGATCATGTGACTTGTTTGGCCAATAAGAAGTGGACAAAAATGACAGCATGCCAGCTTCAAGTCCAGGTTTTAAGAAGCATTGTATGTTAACACTTACCCTCTTGTGCTCTCGTAAAGCCACTGAGAGGGGAATCCCCAGGTAGATGCAATCGCTTTAGCAGCAGATTGTAAAAAGGAGGCATTCAAAGTCTCCATGAAACTAACCAAAAACCTGTTGCCCAGGCCTAGGCTCAGGCAAGTCTGGCCAGGCCAAGCCAAGCCCAGTGCACGCAAGGCCGAACCACAGCCAAACTGCAGAACTTGAACATGACTATGTTTGTTGTTGTAAGCCAAGGAGATTTTGAAATTGATACAAAACAAAAAGTAGTATACTGACTCTCAGTATCTTCGGATGTCTACTCACATAACATTAGCTGCATCAAACCACACCGTCTTGATTTGCCTATCCTAAACTACTAGTCATTTGCTTTGGCTATCTTCCGTTTCAGAAAAAAAATCAGATTTTTTTTTTTAAGAAAAAGGTGGTCTCAAAAAGACATTTGTTCTGTAACTGAAGTGTAATTTCCACAATAAACTATAATATACTGAATAAACTATATTTTAAGAAATCCAAGTTATAATTCTGTGACCTCAGATGTTTCTATAATTTACCAGTCCTCCAAGTGGACCAAACATAAAACACCTGAATGTCTGACCAACTCTAGAATCTTTTTGTCTGTTTTGTTTTGCTTTGTTGAGAAGTTTCTGAATAGCTTCCCATCAAAAACTTGCAGATGTGAACGAACTAGTGTTTAGAGAAGAAGCCAGTATGAATAGCAACAGTCTTGAAAAAGGTTTTAATATGTGCAATTTTATTACTTTTGAGTACTAATATTTTCAGGATCTGCCTGAAAGTAGATGGGAATCATCTGTTAATTTCTTCGGTTAGCAGGACATTTTTTCATGTTCCTAAGTGATTCAAAATTCTGTTGTTTTAAAAAGTGCAGTAGATTTTGTTTACAGATTCTAAGTTTATTTTTATTTATTTTGAGAGAGACAGAGAGCAAGGAGGGAAGGGCAGAGAGAGAGAGAGAGAGGGAGATGTCAGCACAGAGCCAGATGCAGGGCTCAAACTCCCGATTTGAGAGTCCATGACCTGAGCCAAAGTCAAGACTCCGACGCTTAACTGACAAGCCACCCAGTCGCCCATGTTTACAGATATTTTATTAGCTATTTTTTTTCTGTTATAATGTGAATGAAGATAAAGTATAACCTAACACAAGTTCAGTTATCTCAAGTCATAGAAGTAATAACTGATGAGACTTTCATGGACCAATTTCAAGAATGTCATTGCCTTTTCTGCCGCTTATGTATATTAAGGCAAAGCTGTACTGTGAAAACTGTGTATTAATAAGTTGATAAGTAGGAGTCGCTACAGATGATTCTTATGTTCGTTATTCTTCACTTAAGCTAGCATCTCGGAATTTAGAAATCACAAAATTTTAGCTCAGAAGGAACCTTAGGGCTAGTTCAACTATCCACCAGATATCTGAGTTAACTCCCACAACACTGCCCCAAAGTGCTGCTGTACTTTGGACCTTTCCAGTGCAAGGCAGTGTTTCCAAACTAGTGGGGGTGCCAATATGTTTCAGGAAATTAATTTAGCAAAAGGCAGTAATTGGGCCTGTTGTAGTTTCTGCTTTAAAATAAATTAATTACTTAAAATGATCCCTTTACACAATACAAATGGAAAAAGAATGTACCAAATGAGCACGAATAATGGTTAACATGGGAACAGAGAAGCCAGTTCATATCCAGGCAGCCCCATGGGCAGCTTATACTTGGCTGAACAATGATACCAATGCTTGTGTCTTGAACACTGAGGTATAATTGCTTTTACTTTGAGCCATATTTTAAAATTTGTACTGACAATAAACCAGTGCTTGTAGACAGATGCACAGGCATATTAAATTAGCGTTAGTAGAGGAGCAATAATCATGATTTTGTAAATACACTCAAAATAGTCCTTAAGTGGCATTATCTTACTCAAAATGGTCACCGAGCACATCAAGAAGCTGCTAGTCCTAAAAAAGGTAAAATAACCAGAACATTCATAGCAGCAGCAACTGATATTACCCAAATGTCCATCCATAGCAGAACAAATTTGAAAGGCAAACCAATAAAATAATCTGTAATTACACGTAACAGCTTGGAGGAATCTCACAGTGTTAAACAAAGAAGCCAGACACAAGAGTTTCAATTGTTTGATTTCACTTATGTACAGTACCATAGAGGGCAAATTAATCTACAGTTTTTATCTACAGGGGATCAGGGGCAGTTAGTGAGTTGAAGGGGCTCAAAGAAATTTTGGGCTGCTGGTATTGTTACGTGTTTTGATCTGGTTGCTGGCTACACACACATGTTTGTGGAAAGTTCCTGAAGCTCTAGACTTGTTATTTGTGCACTTTTATGTATGTATGTAAGTTACGGTTCACAGTTCAATAGCTAAAATGTCAGATAAATTGGTATTAGATTCAATTGAGCTATTTGCATGCCCAATGTTTTCTGAGTATTTGATTATTTTTACTATGTCAAATATAAGAACTCTATATAAGTCTAAACATAATTCTGACTAATTTTAAAGTTATAATATGTAACAAATTTTAGACTACATTTTAATATACATCTGTGCCTAAATCAAATACAATGTTATTTTCAATGTATTGAAAATTATTTTTTTACACAAATAATTCAGAGAATATTAAATGCTCAGTGTCACTGAGAAAAAAATTAAAAGTATATATCATGAATATTAATTTTGTTATCTTTAAAATTACCTTTGTTATAAAATTGTTGATAATATACAGAGCCAAGTTTATTTTACCTAAAATCACTTCTGTATCATGTTCCATGTAAAAATTAGGAAAAACAAATTCCCATAGGAGTTTGTGAGATATAATGAAAACCAGTTTTGAGAATTAGAAGAAAAACTGGACACTACTTTAGTAATGGAGAAAAACTCCATGGGAGTATGGTCGGAACTGTAGATATCTGCTGACAAATTCCAGACCTGCCCACCAGTAAGCTGTGCGAGCTCTGTCAGGTCGGCACTGTCCAACAGAAACACGCTGTGAATCACATCTGTAATTTTTAAACTTCTGGTAGCCACATTTTAAAAAGAAGTATAGGTGCACTGAAATATACCAGTAATACCTAATGTACACAGCGCTTTACTGAAATGTAGTGCCACCACAATCAAAATTTGAAATTCAGTTCCTCAGTCATAGCAGCTGCATTTTAATGCTTCTGCCACACACAGCCAACTGGCGGCTAGAGAGTATTGGACAGCGCCGCTGTCAGGTCATTCCATGGCTTGGAGGCTCACCTTCTTTGTTGATAAACTAAACAAGTTCTTATTTGGGATACAGAATTCCCAGTGGGAATTTCTGCCAACCAAAGCCCACATGCCCCAATCAAAATGTGGGCCGTTCACCATGCAGGAATGCAGACCTGTGTCAAGGGATCTTGGGACTTTTCAAACAAAGTCAGAAATCTGGATGTTTGCAAAAAAGATCTTTCTTTTTCCATTGTAGACAACTACTGTGAAATTTTTCAGAGCACGGTGTGGGCCAAACCAAAACACAGCCACATGCTACTCTTTGCAACCTGGGTTCCATAAACATTCTTTCTTGCTCTCCCGTTCTATGATTTATTTAGGAGTGATGTGACTTCTACATCTGGAAGCTAAAAACCACAGCTGGAGAATCATTTGAGTGGTGAGATTCAAACCCCCACCCCCCCACCGCGAGGTCAAGGTGAAGCTACAGATAATATCAGGAGGTGGCAGACTCTGGTGAAAGTTAGTGTGAATCCCAGTGTGAGCTTAAGCTCAGACTATACCCCAGGATGCAGAGGAGTCTAAAAAAGAACTATCCTAAGGTAAGGGATAGCCTAAGACAATAATTTTGGATCAAGGACAATGTGCTGGAGATAGGGTAATGAAGCCAAGTTTATCACAATGATTATCACTCCAATTATTGCCCTGGGTGGGACCCAGTCTCTATGAAGCCTGCTTGGATCCTCCAGGGTATGTAAGATCCAAAAACAAAAAAAAGGTAAGCGTGCCAAAGACAACGGAGAAAGCTGCAGAGGTGAAGCAGGAGGTAGCAGCCTCAGCTGCTATCGGTACCTTCTGTGGACAAGAAGATGGAGAGAGGCGGGGAGTGGTGAAGCTGGAATTTATCCTGTCAGTTCAGATTAACAACGAACACTAGAGATCATGTCACCCCCAGGCCGGACCAGGTGACTAGGAACACATAGGCCTAGGCTCAAGGAATAGGAATGCTTATCATTCAGAGGAACCTGCAGGACAAGTAGTTAATCAGCACTAATGAAAGCTCTTGCATACGGAACAAAAATATTTCTCAGATTCTGAGTCTCTGGAGATGGAACAGACCTCCGAGGGACCAGATGAAGTGGCATCCTAGGTTATTTAGTAACATCTGCTAACATGACATCATGGGACTCCAATCAACAGTGTCTACCTCCTCAGAAGATCTCTGTGCCCAATTCTGTCCTTAGAAACCCTCACTTGTAAGCAGTCTGCAAGTTCCAAACTTTTGAGCATTAGCCCCCCATTCTCCTGGGTGATGCCATACCAGTAAAAAGTCTATCTTCCTTCACTGCAAAAGCCCAGCGTTGGTTGTACTGGCTCACTATGCACCAGTTGGACAAACCCTCATTGATTCGGTTACGGTGGTAGGTCAGCTCCAAGGAGACTGGTTCTCACGTCCAGGTGAGTCACCGTCTGGGAATATTCTCAACTATTTGGCAGAATCTAAAAAGGATGGAGTTCCCTCTAAGGAGGTGAAGTCAGAAGCTGTTTTGTGAATATTGTTAAAATCTCATTTTAGTCCCAGGGTAAGGGAACCTTGGAAACTGAGGATAACTAAAAGCCCGGAATTAGGATTCAAGCAATTTGAGCATTAGCCCCAAGTGTGTCATTGTCATGCTGTGTGACTTCTGTTTCCTTGCATTTAAAATGGTAATAACATAGAATATTGCTTTTCTCTATATCATAGGGTTCCTTCCGGAACCAAATGATATCATGAATATAAAGTAATTTGGAAGGTATAAATTTCTCATGTAATTGCAAAGCATTTTTTATTATTTTCCAAGTAATTACTAGTGGATTCTAGGAATGCAATTTATTAAATATCATTTACATCCCTAATCGAGAATCTCAAATTTGAGAGGAGTGGACTGGGTTAAGGCTTTAGGGAAATAGCAGTGAGCACTGACCACTCCATTACAAATTCAGCCATTTCCTAGAGGATTCATGGGGTAGGACCAAAGGAGCCCAGATTCCAAGATGGACTTGGAAGGACCTCAGAAGAAGGAATTTGCCCTAAAGCGGTGGTTCTTAACCTTTTTCAGGTCACTGCTGCTTTGAGGATCTGATAAAAGCTATGGTTTCTGCCTTGGAAAAAGGCACATATGCAGAATGGACATATATTTTCAGGAAGTTCCCGGACCCCCATGGATCCCATATTGCATGCAAATGCCACTCTTAAAGAGCAGGCCACAGATGAGACACACAATATGGCCTCAGGAATGAGTTGGTGCTGGGTAGGAGGCAGTTTTGAAAACAGCTGGAGGCCTACAATAAAACAAAATAGTCTTTTTTTAAAGGCTCAGCCTCTATTCAAAGTACTGCTACTAGGGGACCCTTCGATGAAGACTTCTTGGGGTCTAAATAAGGAGTCTGACATGCGCCCACAAAAGCATCATTCTTGCTAACTGGGTTAGCAGCTACTCCTTCCTTGGACGGTTTCACAGCAGAGTGCATCCTCTAGCTTAATCCAAATGGACGTTAATCAAACAACGGAGCAAAAGATATATGAAGGAAAAAAGCAATACGCAACCCTAAGAACCACACTGCACATGTCAGTACTACATTCTAGAATACCTAGCGAATTTTTCACATTTTGGTTTTTGGAACATAGAACAAAGACCACATACCACAAGGGACTTAACAGTATCCATGTGAATATGACAAAGGAAAAGAAGTCCACGGCAACCGGAGTTAACAGTGGATATTGTGGCAATAATCTAGCGCTCACACAGACAGCAGCGAGGCAGGAAGAGTCATCGATTCCACGGAAACTTTTCACCGACAAGAAAGAACTGTCCTTGATTCTTGAAGGAATAAGGCCTCATATTTTGACAAGACATTCTCTATTCACTTCCTAATCCAGCCTCTTACAGAATATAATGGAAGTCAAATGGAAACTAGAAATATGTATCCTGTATTTCTGATTACTAAAACATGTTAAGAAGAATGAGGTCATACTACGAATTTGGAATGATTGTCCAGGAAACATTTCATGACTTTTTCATAAAATGCTATGATCTATTTTTATTTTTTTAATATTACGGAAGAATAATCTTTTATTTCAATCTTTTACACTGGACTTTCAAAGTAGAGACCAATGAACAAGTTGAAATCCCTAGTCATGCAATTAATATTCTTTCTTTAAATCAAATATATTTCTCCTTCTAAAACCATAAAACTCATTCCCCCAAAATTTATCTTCCGACTATCAAATAACAAGGTCTTCATCAAAGACTGCAGCCTATAAAAATCAGAAAGAACAATCAGAAGTAAAAATATTATATGACAAACACTGCACTGCATTCCTACAGACTTGCCAAAGAAATACAGTCAACCGTAGGGGTGAAAACATTTCATGTATTGTCATTGGGTTTTGAAACTCCTCAAAGACAGGACACCTTCCCCTCTGTGACTTCCCTTGGCAGCTTACTAGCTGGGTTTACATTTCATAGAGTTACCTGCAACTCTTTTAATTTCAATCGTTACGGATCAAATAGTTTAAACACGATAGTTTCTCTCCAAAGTGCCATGATTTCAAATGCCACTTCTTGCTAACGTACTTCAAATTAAATAATAAATCACATTTAAATACATAGTAATGCATTTTTACAAAAGTACTATGTGGGATAATTCAAGAAAATAATTTAGAATAGTGCTGCTACATGGCAAGTGCTCAGTGACTGATAGTTTACGATGACTTTGGTAATAATACCACCAACAACAATAATTACATTCTCACCTTCTGGTAGGCAGCTACTAAGAGGACCCCAGTGACCCCCACTTTCTGTTATTCATGCCCTCACAAGCCCCTTCCCTTGAGCAGGGGCGAAACGTCGTGATTCACTTCTAAAGAACAGAACATGGCAGAAGTGATGGGCTATTACTTTCAAGGTTGAGGTTATTACAATATTTTCACTTTCATCTTAGGTTCTTGCACACTCTCTCTTCAGTACTCCCTTGGATCTCTTGCCCTGGGGGAAGTCAGCTTTCATTTTTTTTTTTTTTTAAGTTCCAAGGTGGAACCGCAGAAAGTCCTACAGAAAGGCCTAGATGAACGAGATTAAAAGCGGATCTTCTGAGGCCTGCCAACAACCACATTAGTGAATTCTGAAGCAGATCCTTCGATCCCAGTTAAGTTTTGAGATGACTACAACCCTGGTCACCAATCATGAGAGACCTTAAAAAAAAAAAAAAAAAAAATTATCCAGTTAAGCCCAGATTCCTTTCCCATAGTAACTGTGAGATTACATTTTTTGTTCTAAGCCAATTAGATTTGTGGATAATTTGCTGCAACAGGATAACCAATACAGATTTTGGAGGTAGGGCGATGCCCTAACAAAAATCTGAAGGTGGGAACAGCTTCAGAACTGTGTGATGGGACTTAAGAAGAGTCCTCTTCAACATGAAGAGTGCCTTAAACATACCAGTCCCAGAATTTCGGACTTTGAAGAGATTGCTAGGAAGGGCATATATAAAAATGAGAAATTTTTCTTGGAAGTTGGAAATTATGTAGTGACAGAGGCTTAACAACACCCACACTTATGTACAGTTACATGACCCGCGTGCGGTCACTTGCAGTTGTATGAAAAGTAAAATATGTGCCACATGAACTGGGTCATTTAGAGGCGGAGATTTCCCAGCAAAGGGCTGAAGATGCCACCTGGTTTCTTCTTGCTGATTATAGGAAACCGGGAGGAGATAAATTGAGAGAAGGACGACTAAACCAGGAGAAGGCAGAACTTCATGGTTTTGAAAATTCTCAGCCTCTCTGGACATCAAACAAGGTTAAAATTAGGCAACGGCTTCCACATAGAGATTAATTCCAGGGAATTGTCAGAAAAAAATATGGTCTGAAGATGAGGCAGAGAGGCACTTGGGTGCCTTGGTCGGTTAAGTGTCTGACTTCGGCTCAGGTCATGACCTTGCGGTTCGTGAGTTCAAGCCCCACATCGGACTTTGCGCTGAAAGTGCAGACAGAGCCTGCTTCAGATCCTTCAGATCCTCTGCCTCTGAGAGATCCTCTCTCTCTCTGCCCCTCCCCTGCTCATGCTCTCACTCTCAAAAATAAATAAACATTTAAAAAGTAAAAATAAAATAAAGATGAGACAGAGGGTGTGGCTTCAGAAATTCTTGTTAAGACCTTGGAAATGTGGCCTTCTAATGAGCTATTCAGTTGGACCATAGGGTCTCCTAAGAGCTTAAGAGTGTGACTCAGAGATCCTCTTAGCAGACCTTTGGAAAGTTAAGGGGCATTGTCTATCCCTTGACTCAGAAAAAGCCCAAGGTAGAGAAGGATTTATCTCCAAGAAATATGTGGGTGTGGTCTTTGTCTAACAGAGTAAATCCTAACAAGTTTCAAAGGGGACTGACTAAAGATTTGAGAGGATTTTATCTGCAGAAACTCTGCCAGTTTAGAATGAAAGGAACAGAGACGTACCAACTGAAAATAGCTATACATCCTCCAAATCCGATTGGCAGGAAGCAGGCTGAGAAAACTCAGCTCCACAGCTCCTGGGTGGCTCAATTGGTTGAGCGTCCAACCTTGGCTCAGGTCATGACGTTGCAGTTCATTGAGTTTGAGCTTTACATCGGCTCGCTGCTGTCAGCTCAAAGCCCTCTTTGGGTCCTCTGTTCCCCCCTCTCTCAGTCACTCCCCTGCTTGTGCTCTCTCTCAAAAATAAACATTTAAAAAAAAACAAACAAACAAACAAAAAACCTCAGCTGCAAAATATGTGCTACCTTTCATAAGAAAGGAAAGATGACTCAGAGAGGGGAGCCAATAGCCCAAGAAGTAGAATGAAAGGCCACGGAGAATTATCCCCAGCTCTGGAAACCTAGTCAAGGAACTTCTGCCGAGCTGGATTTCAGAACTGCTATGGGCCAGTGACTCTTACCTGTCATGAATCTTATTCTTTTTTGAACAAGAACGTGTAGGTATCTTATACCGGCATCATTGTTATATGTTGGCTGTGTTGGGGTCAGATATCTTGACTCCATAGTTTCACAGATCTACAGATGACCAGGAACTGAATTTGAGGAACTGTAGCTGAGGAGCCCCACTTACACCCAGGTCAAACTTAGATGACTTCTGGATTTAAAGTTGATGCTCACCTATACAGTGAAGACTATTTTTCACCTTTGAATGAAAATGATGCTTGGCGTCAGTGCAAATTAACATGTTTTATAGCATCAAACCTTTAAAAAGGATATAAAATCCTTTTAAGAATTAACTTGTGTTAACAGATTGAGAGATTAATATAGATTATAGATTTAATCTCACTAATGTAAAACATAATCAACTGTTCTAGCTAACCAAGTAAAAAAGTAACAGCTGCCCAATTTTAATCTGCTTAGAACACTTATTTCACGGCATAATAGCTATTGCTGAGATCATACAATGTCAAAGCTCTCTTAAATATCTTGATTTACAGATTTTTTGTTGTTGTTTATAACAAAAGTTCCACTTAAATAAAGAATTTAAATGAGACGTGAAATGGGAAATGAAATGTTCAACTCTCCTAAAATAATTATATTTTTCTTACTCTCAACCAAAAGGCAACAGTGTCATTCAAATGTTCTATAACGCCTTATCCTTCAGAGTGACAGCCCATCTTTTACTTTTCTATTCACAGTCTATCATATTGTGACATTTTATACATGAAAAACAGTTAAGGCATTATTTTTTAAAATGTCATACTATTTTAAAGAGCAATTTATTTCGTGCCCACATCCCTCCAGGCCATGAGCCTATTTAGTGAGGTTTATTAGTGGTTCCTGATTAGTGAATAACTGGCATGTCCTCTGGATAAGCCCTCACTGGCCAATAAAAACAAAGAACACAAATATGCCATTCAGAAATACATAGCATTGTTTAAAAATAGCAACGCCCATTTCTGCGGGAACTGAAGAGTGTGCCGGTCTCCAGGGACAGCAGAGCGGGGCAGAGGAATGCTACATTGTACTGGAAGTCAGAACAAGGACACGTGGGCTTAGCTTGAGATACATGATAAATGATTCATCTGCTTCAAGACTGTTTTCTTAACTGAAAAGTCAATGTCTGTATCAGAGTCCATCAGTTAATGCGGTCCCGAAGTGCAGACACTCGGGCACTCCCACACGAGCTCTCACTTGATGTATGTGAAACCTGTGCAACACTGTGGGTTGACAAACTTCACTTTTTCCCCTAAAATAAACTTCTAAGAAAAAAAAAAAAAACCCATATACTACTACCTTGTAAATGAAAACTGTGATTTACATGGTATTAATGGATAGTGACTGTAAAATTTAAAGGTAATAATACAACAAAACAATTATTAGATTCTAGCCACCAAACTGTCAGTTGTCCTAAGTCTGCTCTCTTTGAGAAAAACAAATGAGTAAGTATATCGAGGAGAGATAGTCTAGCATCAAACTGAGAGTTCCTACTTGACTTGTCATGAAAACACTGAAAGCAAATCGAAGAGTCGGAGGTCTTTATTACATGATTCAACATTATTTAAAGCAACATCTGCATACCACCTAAAATCAACTCCAAATCCACCAAAATTACTTTCTGTAACAGCAGCAAACGTCCTACACTCTGGAAATGCTGCATCAAATAATCACACTGTTACTTCTGATTCTAAATTTTATCTCGACTCTTCATGTGACAACCCACCTAACCTACTTTCTCAAAACCATTAATATTGTCATGAGACACGCTAAAATAATTTTGAGGGCAACAGAGTACTGTGGAAAGAACATGGCTGGGAAGTTGTATAAGGGTTCGAAGCTCAGTTTCATTAGATTTGACCTTGACACCAGCAAGTTGACTAACCCCTCTGAGCCTCAGGTCGCTCACTTGCATTCAAGTGCTCTTGTCACTGTTAAATGAGAAAATGCATGTAACGTGCCACACACAGCACCTGAACACGGCAGACATCCAACAAATGCTATGCATTTTTAAAAATTTATCTACACCATAGGGGAGGGAAAGGGGGGAAAAAAGTGACAGAGAGGGAGGGAGGCAAACTATCAGGGACTCTTAAATACAGAGAACAAACTGAGGGGAAAATGGGCGATAGGCGCTGAGGAGGGCACTTGCTGGGATGAGCACTGGGTGTTGTATGGAAACCAATGTGACAATAAATTATATTAAAAAATAAAAATAAGAATAAAAAGTTTATTCAAATAAATTTTTAAAAATCTATCAAAAATTCACCTTCTTTTTTAAAGAGTTCTTTTTTAATTATTTTTTTTGAGAGAGAGAGTGAGAAAGAGAGAGAGCGCGGGGAAAAAGGGAGAATCCCAAACAGGCTCTGTGCTGTCAGCGCAGAGTCCGATGCAGGGCTCAAACTCACAAACCATGAGATCACGACCTGAGCTGAAACCAAGAGTTGGATGATGCTTAACCAACTGAGCCACCCAGGTGCCCCAAAATAAATTCACTTTAAATAACAGTGGCTCAAAAGGAAAATGTAGTTTGCCACTTTTCTCGTATAGTAAAGTTGCATTACATATAACTTTTACTTCCTAAGCTACAAAATTCATAAAGCACTGACTGGCAAAAGTAGCAAAAAACATTCGGTCCTCAATGATAAAATAGAACACTTATTTGTCAAAATGAAAAACACCAATTCTTAGTTGTTACTATGTAAAGTGTACTCAGGTCTTTCCTTTCCAAAAAAAAAAAAAGTTACAGTAGAAAAGACAGTGAGAGTGTCTTAAGTCAAATAACAGTTTCAGCCAAGTTGGGCAAATAGCTCTGACAAAAGCCACATTTAGGACACAACTAATAACACTATTACCTGCTAGAGGTAAACAGTGAGCAAAATAAAGACCAGCTCAAAGCTGACCCAGCGACAGCAGTCCCGGCCGCCTAATGAATGCAGTAGTACTGTGCCCCAGGATCTGTGCTAGTCATCCCAGATGCATAATTTATAATCTACACAAGTGTGCAAAATAGACACTGTTATCCTCAATTAAACATGACGAAACTGGACTCCAGAGGCGTTACTTGCCTGTTTGAGGTCTCTACCTGTGAACACCAGAGTTGTACTCAAACAGTACCTGATCCCCAAATGAATTGCCCTTCACTAGTCCCTCTTTCTTTCTTTTTAGGACATAAACATGTGAGAAAGAATATTCCTCAACGCTTTGAAAAGTCATAAACTGATAGCAGTGCCCTTTCCTCTCTCTCCCTTCTTCTAGTTTCTCTCAAATCCACTGCACAGCAGTTCCCCGACTCCAAGTCACTCATTCCTTAGGTCCCTGAAACCTGTCTTGTGCTCCAGCCCTAGAAGTAACCGTCCTTGGTATGACAGGAGAGAGTAAAGAAGGGAAAGCTTCCAATCTATATGGGACTTAAACTAAAGGCTCACAAATAATGAGAAATTGTCTCATATAATCAACCAATATGGACACGTTCCAATTTACAGGGATGACTAGGGCAGACACACAGTGTAGAATCATACAATACACACTTATGCAAATCATATATATATGTTATATATATAACAGAATGCTTAATTGAGGCAGATTTTCAAACAGTATCTAGAAGCTTTCATCTTTTATTCAGAAAATTTATTTTTTTTAATGTTTATTATGAGAGTGAGAGGAGAAGGGCACAGAGAGAGGGCGAGAGAGAATCCCAAGCAGGCACCTTCGTGTCAGCACAGAGCCCAACACCAGGCTTGAACTTACAAACCTAGAGATCATGACGTGAGCCAAAATCAAGAGCTGGATGTTTAACCAACTGAGCTATCCAGGCGCCCCATCAGGGAATGCATTTTAAGGCGGGATTTTACATACAAACTACTGACCTTAAATTAAAAAGTATTTAATTCTGCTCTATTTTTAAAATACAAATGCTCATCTAATAAACAGTACCAAACTGATGTTTATGAGACCCAACTTTGAACTTAAAAATGAGTATACCTAACCACGCACAACCAACACTCGTAGGTCTAAATTATTGAGTTCTGGGAACCACTCTGTTATACATAAAGTTCCCCAACAATCCAAAATGCAACCCTTACACTCTTAAGCACTGTATGCTAGCTAACATGATTGATCCTCATGACAACCTATTATAAGAATTATTTTTCTGACTATTTTATCTGATAAAAGTGGGTCACAGAGAAGTAATTTACCTAAGATCACACAGCTGGTAAAAAAAAAAAAAAATAGCAAAACTTGAAACCCAAGTGCTCTGACTCCTCAACCTGTACCCACCAGTACCCAATATGGCTGCATATTGTAATCACCTGGGGAGAACAACGTATGGGTTTCACCCCATAGATTTGGTTTAGTTGGTCTGGGAGCTGCCCATGGGATTCTAATGGGCAATCAGAGCTAAGAACCACTGTGTATGGACACGGAGAAGGCATGGCCCACCTGAAAGCAGTTTTTAAAAAAATGTAAGAGGTTGAGTAAACATTGTGCTGGTCAAAGGTTGTACCGCCTCTGCCACCAATATGTAACCTCTGCCCCACAGGTCAGGGTAACTAATGTGTGGCATAAGTGTGAGATAGAGGAGTCAACAGATATATAGGCTGGCAGACACAGACATTTGTTTTTCCTGGAGAGGAGGTAGTCTGGTCTCGGAACTTTCCCCAGGTCACCCCTCACCGTCTCCTATTTAAAGAACCGGTCTACTATGAAATGTACTTGGAGCTAGACATAACCTACTTTCAAAATAATCTCCAGAGTACAACCCATTCCTAAACTGAAGAAGACCTAAATATACTCACTTAACAAAGGTACGCCTGCGGACTACAGGGCCAAACTACTTAAGCATTTCAAGAGGCATATATCTTTTTATTTTAAAGAAGGCCACTCATAATTAACTCTGATCTTAATCCAAGCCAGGTCACGAGATCTCACTTCGCTAAACAAGTTCTGAGGATGGAGAGCCTAATGCCCTCAAAACAAATGTGCGCAGGTGGTACGACGGAGCGCTGCCGAGTGAAATGTCATTTGTCATCAGAACGGGGAAGTAAAAGATGCCTAACATCAGAAAACCTTCATTAAACGGCCTGCAGATGTGAAATCCAAAATAAATGCTATAAGAGTCAATCATGCTGCCAGCTTGGGAAATAATTCTTCAGGTATGATCATAGGATAATTGTGCCAGCTCCACGATTCAAGAGGAAATGGCAAAAGAGTACATTAAGAAACAGGCTTTAAAGCCACTCAAACTAGGTACACTTTTTCATCTCCTGCCGCAAAACAAATGTATATCTGAATGGCCTTGTATTACCAGTTACCACCACTCTCCTCCACAACTTTCACCAAAAGGCAGCCAATAAAAGGAGAAAAGAAATGGAGATTGATTTTCAGAACAGAATACTGTAAATACAGGCCATGACTCAGAAATCAGGGCCTGGGTCCATCAGTTCCAGCATTGGCTGCTGAGGCAAATGCTCTCCTAGGGCAAAATATTTTATTACTTTGTTTTGTTTTGTTTCCAAAAGCATAGACAGGAAAGCCAAGGCTGAGAGGGTAGACAAAAAATGCATGGGATTAATTTTCTCACCACTGTTCAGGATAATTTTGTTTGTTGACTGAATAAATCTATATTGATTCCCTCATGAGTGTCAGGCACTGTGCGGTGCTGAGGAGGTACCGATTAACTTGACAGTGTGCGTTCACATGGGTCCTAAACGAAGAGACGAAGGTAACAACCTCATATAATCCCCCATACGCGCCCCTTCCAGCCACATGTGTGAAAATCCAGTCCTGCCCTTGTCTTCCCCTTTGTCTAACTGCACTGAACTTCACAGTGAAGCCACTGATGTCTTCAAAGTAAATAAGTATATTCAGAAATATCCAGAATTCATACACCAAGTCATGGGTAAACACCGACAAGTTTAAAGAAAAATTTTCTTAACCCAAGTCTGTATCAAAACAGGTTTTCCTTTTGAGCCAAACCCAGCTCACATTCTTTCACTGCCTGTGGCTATGCAGCTTCAGTTAGCTAAAAATACTTCCTTTTCTTCTAAGTTGGGAAGAGAAAATAAGACCAAGCGATCAGCTGTATGTCCTTTTCTCTCGTTTTAATTTTTTTTTACTAGAAAACACTCAAAATAGCTGAAGCAACTAAAAGGCATCTGTTTTATATTTACATACACATACACTGACAGAAGCATCCATCCGGCTTATATCTTCCCAGTAATACGAAATAAGCTATATTTGCATTATCAGCAAAGACTGTCAACATTTCGCTGCTCACAGCTTTCTATTATTATTTTTTGCTTGGCGAGAGGACTCCTAAGTTTCGAAAACGACACACAAGTACAAGTAAAAGCCTTCGAAAAGTATATCTAGGATGACTATGTTCGAAGGTCACATCATGCCTACTTTGCAGTCATGCATTTATGTTTCTGAAATTCACATTAAAGGAGATTCTAAAATAGAAGGATAGGAGCTTTAAATCTTTCTGCAGGTCCTACTCAAGTTGTGTTTACTGTATCCGATAAAACGAAAAATTGCATTTCCCCTCTTGGACTTCTCAAGGCTAATTGTAAAATACCACCCTCCCCCCCAAAACACACGCCTACCTACCTCTGTGTTAAACTAAAAGTTAGGAAGAGAAACTTTTTCCCTCCAAAACATACTTGCGGGGTGGTGAACGGTAGTAGCGTGGACTTTTCCAGTACCTCCAGTACCAACATCTCTAAAGTCACCCTATTAAATTAATAGAAACCACCAGGTCTAGATTGATGCGACTGGGCCTTTAGTTTGGGGTGCTGGGTCCTGGCTAAATTTCCCTTGAAAATCCAACATAGTTTGAGAAATCACTGTCAAACTCCCTTTCTTAGACTACTGACAAGGGCAACTGCAAAGCAAATGCCCAGAAGCCAGGGCCGTGCCCCTCCGGGATGGGCTGGCAGAAACGGAGGAAGGGCTACTGATCGGTCTGCCCGGCCTGTGGCTGGGGATAAAGCGCTCAGTGTGCGCTGGCCCATCCAACGCCCAGCGAGACCAGCCTCTGGGCGACCAATTTCAAACGTAACCGCCGGAGGAAGCGGGAGGACGCGGATGTCATCTCTCTTGACACTTTGGGGACCCGGCGGCTCTGCAGGGCTCAACTCGGATGTCCCTGCTGGTCCGAGGCGGCACCCGCCGTGCCAACGTTTCATCAAAGCCACTTTTCCAGCCGGGGCAGGAGGCGCGGGGCGAAGTTGGCCACCGGCCGCGCGCGTCCCGTTAACCGTACCTTGTAACTGGGCAGAAAGGGACTCCTGGTGCTGCTGGTACTTGAGCGCCACCGCCTCGGCTTTCCGCAGCTGCGTCTGCAGCTCGTAGTAGAGCATCGCGCCGTAGAGAAAGCCGAACACCACGGTCAGCAGCAGCAGCGTCTGGAAAATCCGCTTTTGCTTTCGGGAGCACATCCCGTTTCCCATAGTCCCGCTTGGACCCCGCGCCGCGGCCGCCCCCGCCGCCGCCGTCCTCTCCTCCCCTCGGCCGGAGCGAGCGCCTCAGCAGCGGCCGCCGCAGGAGGTGGCCGGACGCAGCATGAGGAGGAGACGCGAGACACAAAAGCGGGGCCCGAGGGGAAGTGGCGCCCGCTCAGCCCCCGCGCGCCGCGGGGCGCGCAGCCATCGAAGCCGCCTGGGCAGCGGCCGCCAAACTTTTGCGAGGCTGGCTCTCCGCGAGTGCCCGGGCCCGGCGAGGGGCCCTCCGCATACTTCCCAGCGGACTCTGTCTGCGCCGGTCCCCAGACGCCGCCTGCCTTTTTGCCTCCTCCCCACTTTTTGGCTCGGCTGCCCCCGGCGGCGCTCGGAGTCCCGCCCCGGCCGCTCCCCGCCCCCTCGCGGCGGCTCCCGCGGCGCGACTTTGTTGCCACCAAAAGGAGGGGGTGCGCGCCCAACAAAAGGACCCGGCTCCAGGCGGCGCCTCCGCGCGCGGCCCGCCGGCGTAGGTGGATGGGCGGGGGCCGGCTGGCCCCGCTGGGTTTGGGGGGGGGGACGGCGGGCCGGTGTCACTGACGGGGCTGCGGACCCTCGGCCGCCGCCGCCTCCCACCCAACTTACGTGTCACCCACGGCCCCGCTATTCTAGCCAACGGGATTCCGGGAGGAAGTCCCACTCGGGCTCCCCGCTCATTGGGCCCGTCCGAGCCTCCGCTCCCTCCCTTCGGGGAGGCAGTGCGGGGCTCGATTGGACGCCCGCTTTGTCCGTCCGACCCCGGGCCGCGCCTTCCCTCCCGCCCCGGGGGCCGGCAAGGGGCTCCGTGGGCCAGGCGGACGCCCGGCGCCGGGGCGCGCCCACGTGGAGTGCGGGTGGACTGGGAGAGGCCGCGGAGGCAGGGGCGGGGAGGGGGGTGCGCGGACGACGTGTCCCGGCTTGCGGCTGGGCGAGGTACGGTGCGCACGTGTGTGAGAGCGCAGGTGAGTGTGCGTGCAAACGCACGTGGGGCGAGGACTACAGTGTATAGAAGGGGGAGAGTGCGTGAAAGCAACTGCTTTCTTTCTTTCTCTAGCCTGTGGGCAGATGCGGCAGACACGCGGGATAGCTAGCTACACCGTTGGCATTATCTGCGTAGCCGAACCCGAGAAGCCTTGCGGATGAACTCTGGCCCCATCCCGCGAGCGTGTGTGCCCGCTGATGGCAAGACCCGAGCTGGGAGACTCAAGCCCGCTAACACGCTACTCGCGGCTCTGCTGTCCATGTGGGTTGGGGAAATCCGCTTGCCTTTGGCAGAGGGGAAAGAAGTGATCTCATTTTTCCCCAGCCTCCAAACGGAATAATTTAAAAATAAATCTCAGAGGCTGAAATAAGTATGCATACATTTTATCATATGTATTTGTTTGATCGGTGGCAGAAACACATCAGTTACATTGGCAAATTACATTTTAAAGGCCAACAAAGGTTCCCTATGTAAAACAGAGTGAAACAAACCTAATAACCACAAACCTCTTCAAAGAAAATCTAATTCAAAGAAAACACTGCTTTTGTTCTTTTTATGTACTTGAAGGGGAAAAAATTGAAGTTATGCGTTGATAATTTTGTTTCTGCTTTTGACCTGACTTCTAAGAAAGTAAATTATTTCTCAAATGCCTTAGTAGTGTCATGGAATTTATTTTATACTGCATGATTTTTATGATATTCTAACCAGATTTTAGTTATCACTATCAACAGTAGCCAGTGAGTGCTCAAAATGAAGGTAGACTTACTGAGCCAAATTAAACATAAAGACAGTCTCTGGTGCTGAACATTTTTAGGTAGACTCTGAGATTAGAGAATGCTAGAACCATAAAATAAACTTCAATTACAACCTAGCTGACCTATGACAATTAGACTAAGTTTGCCTGTCATGTGCTTTTCCCTAATAAATAATAACTTACAATAGAACAGTAAGTGTATTGTTCAAAAATTCTTTCATTTATTATCTCACTTATCACGCCCAGACTAAGTTGTTAGCCTCACATTTGGGTAAAGAAACCAAAGTTTATTAAAGTGACGGATAGCTGTCAAAGAAAGTTAAATATCGTTTGATTTCACTGATATGTGGAATTTAATAAACAAAACAGATGAACAAAGGAGAAGGGAGGGAAAAATAAGATAAAAACAGAGGGAAGCAAATCCTACCAGACTCTTAAATACAGAGAACAAACTGAGGGTTGCTGGCCGGATGTTCAGAGGGGGATGGGCTAACTGGGTGACCAGCATTAAGGAGGACATTTGTTGGAATGAGCATTGGGTGTTGTATGTAAGTGATGAATCACCGAGTTCTACTCCTAAAACCAATACTACACTGTATGTTAACCAATTTGGATTTAAACAAAATTAAAACATTTAAAAATAAAGTGACTGATGGCTCAAGGACCAAGGACATGCAGAAAGTTCAGCAGGATTAGATCCAGGTTAAAATCCTGCTCTTTTTATCACTTTCTTTTGTAGAAGTCAAGTTCTCATTCTTTTTTTTTTTTTTTTTAAGTTTATTTATTTATTTTGAGAGAGAGAGAGCACAAGATGGGGAGAGAGGCAGGAGAGAGAGAATCCCAGGCAGGCGCCACGCTGTCAGCACAGAGCCTAAAGAGAGGCTCAATCACAGCAACCCATGAGAGCATGACCCGACGCTGATCAGAAATCAAGAGTCCCACGCTTAACAGACTGAGCCACCCAGGAGCCCCAGTTCTCATTCTCTTTAAACAAGTGATGTTAACAAATTGTATCTGGTCCATTAAAACGAGAACCTAGTGTCAAAACGATTTAAGGAAGTTTTTAGAATTTTGTGCTGTCCGTATAAAATATAGCTTTACTTGTTATTTAATCTGCCACCTTTAATACCACTGTTTAAATTTCTTTCGGTTTTACTCTTAGAAACTGAGACTGGATAATTCCTGCAACCTTGTTAAAATTCCTTATAACTAAAAAGTCCTTAACATTGTCAGTGTACAAGTTGCTAAGTAAACTCTTCCTCCAGAAAACCTACCAAAACTGCTCTGGAGGAAACGACATTTTATAGCAATAATCCTGGCCCATACTTGCAGAGAAAATTATCCTAACAGGAAGAAAGAGAGAGAGAGAGAGAGAGAGAGAAAGAAAGAATTTCTTTCTTTTTTCTGAAGAAAGAAAGAAAGAAAGAAGGAAAGAAGGAAAGAAAGAAAGAAAGAAAGAAAGAAAGAAAGAAAGAAAGAAAGAAAGAAAGAAAGAAATTGTACACAGGATCAGAAAATTATTATTCATATATTGCACAGTCTGCAGTATTTGTATTTCAGAATCTTTGGAAAATTCTTATGCTTCTGGAATACATGATTACTCATTTCAAACCTCTGATTCCTTTGCATCTGATTCCAGACTCCAAAGGTATTCTTTGCCTAAAGCTGCTGACAGAGTCTGCAGAATATAATAAATGTGGGCCATAAAACACACCTCAATATTTTAGTCATAAAATTTGAAAGAGAACAAAAATTATTACCTGAACTTATCCATTATTTCAAATTCAGAAAGGGTATGTGGAAGTACATAAAATCACTAATGGCAGTGTCTTTATAAAATTACTTTTCCAAGGTGAAGTATACTGCTAGTTTCTTAAAAACATCAGTATAAAGATTTTGAGAGGCCAACATTGGGGAAGCTATCCAGGGCCTATAAATTGAATTTACATAACATTGCCTTTGGGTAGAACTTGTAATAGATGAGCTATTTCTACTGGTCTTGTGAGGTCTGGTGTTAGTTCTATTTTATTTTTATTTATCTTTTTAAAATAGTATAAAATTATATTTCAATACGCCATATATATCACAATATTTATCATTTAAAAATCATATATCCTGAGGTATTTTACCAATTTAATATTTTATTTCTAAGGCAGGAAGTAATTAGCTTTAAAAATTCAAGTTCTTACCTTTTAGAAAGACTTAGGAAACATCCAGGAACCTCAGCATTCTTTCCAGACTTACTAAGTTTATCATTTTAATAAAATTTGTTTATTTTCAAAATACGGGAAGGCAAGAATAATACATTTGAGGGATACAGCCAGTGTATAATTTGTAAATTTATACAATCAGTCCTAAATAGTTTCCATTGTCTGCGAAATTTTTTGATTAAATCTCTTTACTACAAATGGAATTCAATAGTTTTTTTTTTAATTGGCAAGAGGCATCAAAGCCTACGAAAAGGTGATGAATGTTAAATAAATTTTTTAAAAATTTTGTAACTATACGTGGTGATGGATGTTAACTAGAATTATTCTGGTGATCATTTTGCAATAAATATTTATATTGAATCATTATTTCATAGACTTGAAACTAATGTAGTGTTATATGTCAATTATATCTCAATAAAAAAATAAAAATTTAAATGGCGTTTCAGTGTTAATAAATCACAGCTTTAGCCTTTTCATGTAAATATTTTTGAAATCAACTATCCTTTATCATCTATAGAAAACATCACTCTTCCTTTCTGCCACTCCACCATTTGCTAACACCTAATTAAGACACAGTCTTTCCTATACTTTGTTTTAAGGGGTAAGGGAAGCTACATGCAAGCTATTCTGTTTTTTTTTTTTTTTTTTGAAGATTCTGTAAGAGATGTTTTGAAACTCCTGTTCCACAAAATTTTGCTAATGACCTGTTGGCAATTGTTAGCAGATTAAGAAAGTATGAAGTAAGCCTGTAGTTAAAAGCATAATAAAGCAATGAACCCTAATCAGTGAGCCTGGGTACCTTGCTTTGGTCTGTCTCTAAGCTGCCAACTTGGTAACTTTGAACTACTTCAGGAGTTAGAGGAGAGTGAAGGGGAAAGTAGATGATCAGCCCTTGTTCGTAAAATGACTTTCAATAAGAGAAACCTTACTTGTAGCACCACTAGTAAATACTTTTCGAACATGGACTACTTTGATAATGGAGAAAATTATTTAGGAGGCCCTCCTTGCTACAAAGGGTGTAGCTAGACTAAAGAAGCAAGAACAATCATTTCAAACGTCTTCAACACCCTTCTAAAACAGGACAACGTAGCATACCATAAACTCTTCCAAACTTTAAGGGGGCATGAGAAATTATTTTGTATTTGTTGCTTAATGCTTATTACAGCCAGCATATTACTTTTAGACAATAGTTTCATTTTGTAGAGTGTTAGAATAAATGGAAAAGGACCATATGTGAGAATCAAGTAGAGCAAACTTCCCACATCTTCACTAGCTCCTTTAAGAAGCTCTTCAGTAGCTCTCTGTCTTTAGTAACCCAGACACTTCAGACCAACAGACTGTGGGAAGGTCAGTGGTCAATGGAACAGGCCTTTTTTATTGTTCCCCCCAAAATATATAGTTTATTGGATTCCTTTGTGTAAAAGACACACTTGGTTTATCCATGACCATCTTACAGAATCAGTATTAAAATTTTAATGTTGTACAATAGATGTATTTCTTAATTGTCATGGGGCATGGCTGATCATATTTATGATGTATCCAATGCTAAGTCCAGGGTCAGAAACTTGACATTCAGTTTCAGAACTATTCGTAAGGGAAATCATAATCTACTTCATAAATATTTTTTTATGCTCTTGTTTCAGGAATACTCTGAGTCAGAACAAAGGGACTATCAATGGTTTTACTTAGAAATAAAGTAATTATTTTATTTTTTTTCCAAAAAAAAAAAGATTATAAGAGTTGAGTTACCTCAGCATTAAGTTCAGCTCCAATAATAAAATTGTGAAATAAAAACGGGTCCTCCCTCCCTCTGCTCCATCTCATTCTATTCTCTGGTGCAACTCTTCAGATCCTGACATCCAACATCCTACTAACCCCTTTCTGTTTCCCAAGATCCTTGTCTATGATTAGGCCCTTCACTCCCTACCACCCACCTGCATACATATACACTGTCCTTCCCTTCTTGAAGACAAAGGACAATAATCGAAACTAATCCTTTCAAAACGCCTATTACTGTCCTTCGAGTAGCCACGTAATCAAAGGGAAGCAAATTGGGTATATTAATTAACAACAGGAAGATACTAAAGGATGAATTATTAACTTACTATTCCTCTCAAGAATTTCATGAGAAAATATGTTAAACCAAAGAACTGAACTCTGATGACATAATCCTAGACACTCTGGTGAACAGATGAGTCGTAATTGTGGATAGAAGAGTTTCACTCTTCCTTACTTAGTTCCTGATTCTCCTGCCCAATTGTAAAGGGGCTTGAGAACATTCAAAAGATGACTCCTGATGCCTACTGCCAGGATACAAATCCCGTTTAAGTTACAAACTACCTATGAGGTCAACAGTAAGTCCTTAACAGTTAGGACCTTAATTCTCTCATCTGGAAAATGCAAGGGACAATCCTATCTGTCCTGCCTAGCTTCAGAGAGAAGGAGCCCAGAGGATTCAAGACAGAAGAAAAACTTTGGATTTCATTTAGATTAACACTGAATGTCGTAGTGATGCTTGTCATTGTGGACCTAAATTTGTTTGTACATTTCTGAAAAACTACAGTTGATTTTAAAAAATTACCATCAGCTACCCACTTTAAAATTGACAATTTTCCAGTCAATTATTAATTGAGCTTTTTTTCTTTAATAGTTAAGAGGAAAATTATGACCTGAAAACAAAGGAATCTCCTTGGACACTTACTCAAGCCAGATTCTCATTCTTGGGTTATCATTTATGGACTAATGTTTTCATTATGTTTTATTTATATCTCAAAAATTTTCTTAGGTAGTTATAGTGCACAAGGCACAATACAGGGAGGGAAGTAGAAAGTGGAGAATATGGACTCTTTCTGTGAAGAACCTGCAGGTTTATTTGTTTTCCCAGGAGGGGCAGAGGAAGCTGGGGTGGGGGGTGAGAGAAGCAGGGTTCATGTTTACCCAAAGCAGGGCCCACGTTCACCTGACGGTACTTGTTTATTTAAAGACTAAATTAGGGGCCTCTGGGTGGCTCAGTCAGTTAAGCATTTGACTCTTTTTTTTTTTTTAATGTTTATTTATTTCTTTTGAGAGAGAGAGAAAGAGCCAGCAGGGTGCAGAGCCCGATGCAGGGGCTCGAACTTACAAACCATGAGATCATGATCTGAGCTAAAATCAAGAGTCAGACACTTAACCAACTAAGCCACCCAGGTGTCCCAAGTGTCTGACTCTTGATTTCAGCTCAAATCATGATCACATGGTTCCTGGAATGGGGCTCTTTGCTGACAGCACAGAGCCTACCTGGGATTCTCTCTCTCTCTCTCTCTGCCCCTCCCCCACTCATGCTCAAGCTTTCTCTCAAAATAAATAAGTAAACATTTAAGATTTTTAAAAAGTAAAGGCTAAATTAAAGCTTTGGTTAGAGATGAAATTACTCAAGGAGAGGGCAGAGAAAGAAAACAAGAGGCCTAATGATGTAATCATTAAATTTCTAGAGGAGGCCTGTAACACCAGGCAATGGATACCTTAATCAGGAGAGTTAGTTCAAGCCTGGAAAAAGCAGAGTGTTGCATAGACATCTTAAAACATATCAATGCGGGGTGCCTGGGTGGCTCAGTTGGTTAAGCGGCGACTTCAGCTCAGGTCATGATCTCATGGTCTGGTCTGTGAGTTCGAGCCCCGCATCAGGCTCTGTGCTGACAGCTCAGAGCCTGGAGCCTGCTTCGGATTCTGTGTCCACTTCTCTCTCTCTGCCCTTCCCTTGCTCACACTCTGTCTCTGTGTCTCCCGGAAAAAAGAAAAAAACATATATCAATGCTACTTTGCTTTCATTCTCTTTTAATGTGGGGCATTCTCTTGCTTTGCGTGTGTGTCTGTTTTCGTTTGAAACTCAGTTTAGTCTCGTGAGCCGTAGAGCATCATTCAGATTCCAGCTTCAGCTTTGTTGTTTGGTCGTAAGACCTTAAAGATATTTGCATGGTAGGGTCATTCCATGTAAATATGCCTAGACCAGAAGGAGTTTTTTCTTAGTTTTGTTTTTCACTAATTTGACTGCAATTTTTCTTTAAGGTATCAGCCATTATGGAGTTTTTCCAAGTCACTCATCTTAATTTTTATTAAAACAACTCTTTTTTCTCTATATTTTGTTAATTTACATAATAGTTGATTGCATCACACAATTAAAGTAACAAATGCAATGGCATAAACAGCTTCTAGAACAAACTGCTGGTCTCTACGAGGCATTCAGTTCAGTAGGCAGACACAGGCCAAGTAGAGACTGGTTTAAGTGCCAGGAGTCTTCAGCCCTGAGGTGTGCAGACTGACAGAGGGGAAAGCCTCCCTCATCCAGGAAGTTGGTTAAGTAGAGTTAAGGGCTTCTACCAGACACTGAAATGACTAGTGAGATAAAAGGAAGAATTGGTAATCAAGAAAACGTACATGAGAGAAGTAACATGGAAGCCAAAGTTACTGGGAACTTTATGTGTTATTGATAGAAAGGAAGCTGAGATAAAACCTACAACAAGGCCACAGATGGAACTGATTTGCGGTGGAGTGGAAGATTACGGTAGGTTGGGGAATAAATGGGTGACAGATAAGTAAGAAGAGGAGTCGTAGGGTGAACTCTACTTTTGATAGTTTGGCTGTGAAGGAAGAGAGATTGGATGGAGCTTGAGGAAATCATGAGATTGAAAGAAAGTTTGCTGTGAGGGCTTTTGTTGTTGGATTAGCACGACACAAAAGAATTTCTGGAAAGCAGCTACTAGAGAGGGATAGGTTGAAGATTTGAAGGGCTACATTAAATACAATGGAATGTATGGAACGTTATTTCTTAAGGCAATGCCCTATTACAGTTCATTTTCCATTTTAGAGGCTCAATAAATTATGGAATGAATGGTCTTAAGAGTTATCAAGAGGAAGAAAATTGAAAAGATTGCCCGACTAATTGAAAAAGAAATTTGTTTGAGGGCCTTAAGGTAGTGTGTGCTTATATTAATTCACTGTGATTAAATGTGTACACCCCTCAAAATATCCCAAATAGAGAATCTGTAAAATAATATCTATTTAAGAAGAATAACGAACTCTGCTTTGAAACGCAGAAGGCAAAACGCCCAGCTCTGGGCGGCCACTCCACACATATGCTCCCTCTCTCAATAATGAATTAAGTGAAGTGTCTCACCGGGTGACTTTGAGACGGGGAAACTAAAGAGACCCCATGGAAAATGACTTTTTCTACTCCTTTTCCTGCTTCTATTCTTGATAGGATCCACACTTGTACCTTACATGTGCCCTACAAAACAGATAGTGTCTGTCCTCTATGTGAAGGTCAAGGATTTAATGATTTTTTTTGGAGTCTTGCAACGTAATAGACAACATCTAAGGAGTGACTAGGTGGGTTGTCCAGAATGTTTTCCAAGACCACAAACTCATCAAGACCCTTGGTTCCAGGGCATAAGGGGGTTATGGGGAGCACCTAAACACTGGTCTTCGTTCTGGATGCCTAGAAAGACACTGCACACTGGACTGCATCCTCAGTAAAACCCCCAGACCCCAAGCGAAAGCAAGACTCATTCTTCTTTCCTTTCTGAAGCTCCCAGATGCTCTGTCGGTATCTACACTCTCTCTGTATCTTTAAAAGACTCTGCTCTCACTTCCTCTCAGCTTGCATTGTATTTCTATACCGTGCGTAACCCAGGACCCTCTTGGCTGGGTCTGTGGGACCCCCTCTGGGTTCTGGGATCCCCTCTGCGTCCTCGGACCCAGCCAGCCTACATCAGCTTCAGGCATGACTTCAGTGTCCCTCTCAACATTTGCCTTTACCAACAATGTTTAGCACCATGCTTAGTACCTAGTAAACACTGAATACATTTTTGAGTGAGTGAATAAACTTAGCACACAATGGAATCTATTTTTGTTCTCTGCCAAAGATCAAAATAAATAAGGGGCACCTGGGTGGCTCAGTTGGTTAAGCACCGACTTCGGCTCAGGTCACAATCTCACAGTTTGGGAGTTCGAGCCCCACGTCGGGCTCTGTGCTGACAGCTCAGGGCCTGGAGTCTGCTTCAGATTCTGTGTCTCCCTCTTTCTCTGCCCCTCCCCTGCTCACACTCTGTCTCTCTTCAAAATTAAATAAACATTTAAAAAATAAATAAATAAATAAGTAACAGGAGACTTTACAAGTTAAGGAGAAAGAAAAGGAAAAAAATATTCCAAGGGGAAATGTAAATAAAATTTATATGATTTTAAGTGTAACTTTCATGGGACCTGGGTGGTTCAGTTGGTTGGGCATCTGACTTCAGCTCAGGTCTGGATCTCACGGTTTGTGAGTTTGAACCCTGCATCAGGCTTTGCGCTGACAGGGTAGAGCCTGGAGCCTGCTTCGGATTTAGTGTCTCCCTCTCTCTCTGCCCCTCTCCCGCTTGCACTCTGTCTCCATCTCTCTCTTAAAAATAAAAAAACATTAAAAAAACTTTTTTAATGTAATGCAAATTTCTAAGTAGGGAAGCCTTAGAAGAAATCACAAATGAAAAGAAATAAATACATTGGGTTACTTGAAATTCAAAATTGTCACCTCTCAAACAATAATTTAAAAGCAAACACATACAGGGAATACTTGCATAGATTAAATAGATTGCATGAATTACATAGATTTAACAACTTTATATGACTGTATGCATATGGTTAAAACACTAAGAAAAAATTGAGTTCATAAACAGATAATAGTTCATAAGCAGTTCATAAACAGTTCTTAAACAGGTAGGCAACCAGTAAATGTGTGAGAAATTATTCAATCTCAGTAATCAAAGAAATGAAAACAAGACAATAATCTCATAACTAATAAAAATAGCAAGTTTGTTTAATGTTTACATTAAGATGGACTTCATTTGGTCAAAAATATTTTAAACAAAGATATGCTGCAAAGGGAACTATGAATTAATACACATTTTCTGGAAAGCAAATTGGCAATTCAGACCAGGCACCATAAAATATTCATGTCTTTTGATTCAGTAATTTCTCTTCTAGGAATCTATTCTTAGGGAGTAGTCTAGAACTCAAAAAAACATTTTTGCATGCAAATATAATTATCATAAAATTATTAGTTGTAAAAAAAAGGCAGAAACAACCTACCTAAATGCTGAACTATTGAAAATAAATAAATAAATTACAGTATAAATGGTAGATAAAGAATGGAATATTACCATGTAATGATTTATAAGAAATACATATTTGGTCATTCAGATGACCAAATATGTATTTCTTAGATATATTTAGTCTCCATCCCACAGTTCCTGAAAATGCTTCGGAGTCATAAAGGTGAAAGAGTTGTCCTGTTATGATTGAAGGTAACTTTTGGACCCCACCCTGGGCTAGGGTTGCCACAAGGACCAAATGTGTGATTAAAAGATTGAAACTCTCAGTCCCATGGTTCCTGGGTGGCTCAGTTGGTTAAGTGTCTGCCTTTGGATTGGGTCATAATCTCACAGTTGGTGAGTTCGAGCCCCACATTGGGCTTTCTGCTATCAGCACAGAGCCTGCGTCAGATTCTCTGTCCCCCTCTCTCTGCCCCTGCTCCATTCACACACACACTCTCTCTCTTAAAAAATAAATAAACATATATATGTGTATATATATATATATACATACACATGTTTCTTTATATGTATATATATATATGCATATATAAAGAAACTCTCATTCCCATCCCCCAACATCAGGGGGAAAGCCTGGATGTTGAATCAGTCAATGGGTAATGACTTAGACAATTATGACTATGTAATGAAGCCTCCAGAAAAACCTAAGAAGCCAGTGTTTTAGTCCTTTATATCATAACACTTCCTGGTTGGTGAACAGGTAGAACTTTGGGGAAAATGGCATACCTGGAGAGGGCATAGAACCTCCCCACCCTTTCCTCATACCTTGCCCTTTTCATCTAATTGTTGATTTGTATCTCTTATCATATCCTTTAATAAACTGGTAAATGTAAGTGTTTCCCTGAGTTCTATGAGCCATTCTAGCAAATTAATCAAATTTGGGGAGGAGGTTGTTGGAACTCTGATCTGTAACCAGTTGTTCAACAGGGGGTTTGAGATTAGTGTCTGAAGATGTTGGGGTGGAGGGTACAGTCTTGTAGAACTGAGCTCTTAACCTATGAAATCTGATGCTATCTCCAGGTAGATAGGATCAGAATTGAGTTGAATTCTTGGACACCCTGCTGGTGTTCAAGAATTGCTTGGTGTTGTAAGTGGAGAAGAACAAACTCGCATGTTGGAATTGGATCCAGAATCCCTAAAAGAAATATTAACCAGAGAGTAAAACTAGTTGTTTAGCTTGGGATCCTCAGAAAGGGACCCTGATAAAAACTTTTGTGTGGAAGAAGGTTATTAGGAAGAATTCCCATGAAAAATCAGTATAGCAGGAAGAATGGCAAACGAGCAGTCCGAAAGTAACTTTTGCTTATTCAGAAAAGCTCTGGAAAAAGCATAGATCATGCCTCAGAATTGTTCTCATAAGGAGCGAGAGAGCTGGCATATTTATATTCCTGCTCCACGGAATCATTAAGGGTTTGGTTGAGGGATGTAAAGTCCCAGGAATTTCCCTTTCCTCTGTGTACAAACAGCAAAATGGCCACAGCATCCTGAGGCCCAGGTGCTGGCTACAGGAGTGACAGCACATTAGAAGCCTGGGTGCGGGAAAGAGGCAAAGGTTTCCCAGCAAATATGAGTGGGCACTGACATATCTGCTAACCTGGTATTTTTAAAGAATATCACATGATATAATGAATGCTAAATGAGAAAAAAAAAAAACACAAAAGCAAGGTTCAAGGTAGTAGATAAGGGGTCCAGGTTTACCACAGCCTGAAATAACCAAAAACCTGAACAAAATATATGACACAATGGTTCAGACATAAGACATCAGGCAAGAGTCATCCTAGAGAGCGGGGAAACAAAGATGTAAACCTAATGACTGCTCTAACTACTGTCTGGCGAGAAGGCCACCCCACACAGGGAAGGAGGAACCCAGGGGAAGCGTGGCCATCTTCCTAACAGAAGATGACCCGGGACACTGAAGAGACATTTTGTGTTAGGGGAAGTTAGTAAAGGGTATACAAGAACTATTTTTGTGATTTTTCTGTTAGTCTAAAATTACTTCAAAATAAAAAGTGTTAAAACTCCAAAAAGGGGAAAAAATAGACCATGAGAATGCTAATCAAAATAAAGATGGAGTGGCTATACCAATAATAGAGAATGTAGATTTAATTTTATTTAAAATTTTTTAATTTTTTAGAGGAAGTAGATTTTAGAGAAAAAAAAATTTATATCAGGAGTAATGACAATCATTTCATAAAGGGGTCATCTTATCAAGAGGACATAATAATCCTTAATGATTGTGTGCCTATAGTGGACCTCCTAAATATATTAAGCAAAAACTAATAGAACAAGGAGAAATAAAAAAATCCACAACTACCTTTGTAGGCTCCCACACTTTTCTCCCAGTACTTGATAAAAGAAGCAGCCAGAAAATCTATAAGAATATAAAAGACCCAAACAACGTTATCAACCAACAAGACCTAACTGACATTTATAGAACATTCCACTCAACAACAGAATCACATTTTTTAAGTGCTTATGGACCATTTACCAAAAACGGACCACATTCTGAGATATAAATAAGTCTCAGTAAATGTAAACCATACCACATATATTCCACTTCTATTTGTCGGTGGAGTGCTGCTGTGCATGTTACCTTTCTGGCTTGGTGGGTCACATAACATCCTGTTCATGATGGGTAGCTTCCAGTGGTCTTTACTAACGAGTATTGAGAAAAAGCATTTGCTAAATCAATAGCTGCACATCCGATACCAGAGGATGCGTTGATTTGCTCAAGCAATGAAACCATAGCTGGAATAGCAGCTGTAGTTAGTTGCCACCCGGTTAAGGCTTACAAAAATCAACTGTTATGCCCAAGGTGCATCTATCTTCAGCACAGACCAAATAGGTGACTTGAATAGGGATGGCGTAGGAATGACCATCCCTGCATCCTTTGAGTCCTTGATATTGGCACAAGTCTCTGCAGCACACCCGTGAATGCAATATTGCATTGGTTTACTGTTTTCCTAGTTGGAGGCAGTTCTAGGAGCCCGTACTTGGCCTTTCTCACTATAATAGCCCACACTCCATAGGTCGAGGAGCTAATTTGGGGATTCTTCCTGCTGCTGATTATATCTATTGCAATTATGCATTCCAGAACTGGGAAAATAGCCACAGGATGGGTTCAAAAACCCACCGGCCACTGTAAGAAGGACCTGAGTTAAAATCCCCAAAATACCTGACCTCTATAAGCCCCTCCTCCGACTGGTAGATTACAGTGATATTTCAAGTCTTCCAGAATTAGTGTCAGTTCAGAGCCAGTGTCTAGTACTCCCTAAAAGGGATTCTTTCCTCAATGTACAGTTACCCTGGTAAAAGGCTGTAGATCCTTTTGATGAAGGCTTACAGAAAGGTTAACAGTATAAATTTTTGGCTGTGTATGGAGGACCTGTCTCAAGGGGACTCAGTGTCTTCTCTGTTCAAGGAGTTCTAGGTCTAAAAACTGATTCAAGTCCAGGAATTGGTTGAGAATCCATGGCTCTTTTTATGATTCAAGTCAGACCTTTGTCCACTTGATCTAAAGCTCTTCTGTTGTGATAGATTAAATAATAATTTATCAGGCTTTCTATCTATCTCACTCTTTGGGACACCATGATCAAACAACCAATGCCACGGCTTTGTGCAAGTCAGACTATTCTGATTGCTGCTTAACTGATTTCCATGATGGTAACCATGCCCACCTTGCCATTGGTGGTTGAGTGCAGCCACATGGCCATTGCTACCCTAAGATCCAATTACTCCCATTGCATTTAGGTTCCCTGATTCAGGGACTGTAGTCCCCACTACAGGGACTGGCCTACAGAAAAGAGTGATTATAGACTCTTTGAAGATCGTAGGACTCTACTCACACTTTTTGTTTTTCTCAGAGTAGTGGTGAAAGGTGTTTTGTGGTCTCTGGTATGTCTCCTAGTATATCACCTGTACTCTCGGTATGGGTAAGTAAGTCTCAACTGAGAAATCCACTAATTTGAGAAATCTACGTTCCAAACTTCCTAAGCCTTTGAATCTGTTCCTCTACATTAAAACAAGGCAAATCCACTGTTTCTAGTTTGCTCACAGTAGGCCACTCTTTGGTCCATGGTTCATTCAGTCAACTTAAAAAACCGCTAGAACACTTTCCAACTCCCCAAGCTACAGTGTTAAATTGAGAATCTTTGCTTAGTAAGCCCATATTAATAATATCAACCTGATTCGATTTTGCTTCTTCCATCATTATCCCATATCCTCCGTGTCCATTCCCATACATATTTTCCAGATTTTGGTCTGTATAAATTAGAAAAATCATACAGTTCTTTTGGAGTGTAGCGCACTTCCTCGTAGGTCACACTTTGTATGTGATTCATAGGGATTCTTCTGGAATTTGAGTCTAGTGACAGGTCTAGAAGCAAAGAGGAGTAGTAGAGATGAGTTGTAAGGAGAATCAGCTTGCTATTGCACAGCATTACAGTTTACTAGGCAATGCAGAGTTAATGCTCTCCAGTTAGGAGTAAGGGGGAGTTAGAGAGGTCAATACCATTGGGAATGAGGAGGCCACTTCCACTGGGAAAGAAGACTAATCAGAATTCAGAGGCTCAATGTTCCCAGACTCATCAGGGTCTTCCTACAGGTCCCCATTCCGATTTACAAAATTCTATGCTTTCCCAGTCAGTGCCCTCACTTTAACAGTAGACACCCTGTAGAGTTCAACTTGTGTTGTAATTCAGCTGAATGCAGGATGAAATCCTGTGTTTGATTTTCCACAATCTCATCCCTGAGGCTACAGGAGATAACGGCCTCCTTAGGGCACACACAAAAGTGTTTAGGTCATTTATGGGGCACTTGAACTGAGAATTCGCATCCCTGAGCTTATCCTTTCCTTTTATCACTTTGTCCAGCAACATTAGGAGCAACCAACAAACCTCATCATATTCATTGATTTCCAAAAATGTCTGAAAGCATCATATATGTGGTCATCAAACTCCTCGCCTGATTAGAATACATAATGAGGATATTTTGCATATCTGTGCTGCCAGATCCTGCCATGGTCTCTCACTGCTCTCTTCACTACTGGAAATAGAGTCATTACGATTTTGCAATCTAATGAGATTAGAGAGCCAATTCCAGAAACCACAGAACCAAGTCAGAAAACACATCCTTAAAATTGCGGTCCTCTAGATGCACTCTTGCTACCAAAATCTGTATTAGTCAGGATTCTCCAGAGAAACAGAACCAAAAGGATACATGTAGATTTTTCTTTAGAAAGAGATGTACTACAAAGAATTGTCTTGTGTAATTAGGGTGACTGAGAAGTTCAAGATCTGCAGTTGGCAAGCTGGAAACCCAGAAGAGCTGATGGTAAATTTCCAGTCTGTGTCCAAAGGCTTGAACCCCAGGAAAGTGGATGATGTAAGTCCCAACCTGAGTTTGAGTCCAAAGTCAGAAGACCGATGTCTTAGCTTGAAGACCTTAAGGCAAGGAGTAAGAATTCTTTCTTGTTCAGCCTTTATTCTATTCAGAGCTTTCATGGATTGGATACAGGGAGGGCAATCTTTTATTAAGCTTACCAATTTAAATGTTAATCTCATCCAGAAACATCCTCACAGACACAAGCAGAAATAATGTTTAATCAAATATCTGTGTACCCTGTAGCCCTATCATGTTGACACATAATATTAACCATCACATGGAGGACAAAGGAGAAGAAAAGAAACAAGGACAGCCCTCCATTTTCATTCATAGTTCCTTGCATAAATGGTGGTTCTGTAAATTCTGAAGAGACTATGGAAGGAAGAATGGACTTGAGGTATTGATAGGAATTTCACTGCTGGACATGGTTTGTGGAGCGTCTGTGGAACATCCAATTGTCAATGTATGGCTTTGGATCTGGACTGGAGATAGAGAATTAATAGCTATCGGTACATAAGCTTTAGAAGGAGTGAATGAAATCCCCTAGAGAAAGTGTGTACAATGAGACAGAGTAAAGTATGAAGGATGGAAGGGAACCCTAGAGGATTATTGACATGAAAAGACAGGAAAAAGTCAAGAGCACAGAGGTAAAATATTTCAGACAGAATGAGACCAGGAACCCAAGATAGGAGTTTCAAGAATGAAGGAAAAGAAAAAAATCATCCACTATAGAGAGGTCAAATATGGTAAATACTGAAAATTGCCCAATAGAAATAACAAATAGGAGGTTTGTGTTACCTTCAGGGAGAAAAACAGCACAGGTGGGAAGGACTGAGAGGTGACTTAGTGCAAAAGAGACAGACGTGAAACGTACACTTACTGTACCAGCAGCTTGGATAGATGGAAAGTGGGGAGCTGACCCAGGATGGTTAAAGAAAACTTTTCTAAAGTGCTGAAGGGAAATTCAGTAATGGGAAGAGGAAAGATAGAGAACAAGATCCCTAAAGAAGAAGGGGATGCAGAAAAAAATGGGATCCAGAACACATGACATGTCTGATTTTGACACTGCCCATTCATTCTTTCCTGGCACAAATAAACACTGGGAGGGTTGTCATTTGAATATTAAATTGTACTCTACCATGGGTAATTTTTATGTTTTAGACATGATTTTTTTATTTAAGCTGAGGACATTGTTTAATTTCATGATTTCAAGAAGTATCTATGTCCAAGTGGAATAATACATTTGAAATTACTATAAAAGCTATGCAACTGCCAGCAGTAAAACCATTGGGAATGATTTGAAAGAAGTGTAATTTTTGTCCTTTATTCTCTACCTAGATAATAATAATAGGTTTCAGGGCACATATTTTTCATAAGAGATTCATAAAATCCCTCTCTCTGTCTTTCTTTCTTTCTTTTTTAAAAATTTATTTATTTATTGAGAGAGAGCGAGGGAGAGAGAATGTGCAGGGGAGAGGCAGAAAGAGGGAGAGAGAAAATCCCAAGCAGGTTCTACACTTCAGCATGGAGCCTGATGTAGGGCTCGAACTTACAAACTGCAAGATCAAGAGCTGAGCTGAAACCCAGAGTCAGAAGCATAACCAACTGAGCCACCCAGGCGTCTCTCTTCTTTTTTTAAAAAAATAAAAGCCCAAACCAAAACCAAACCAAATCAAGATAAAAACACCTCCCGAATCTCTCCATTGCTTTCTATCTTGTGGTCCACTTTCTTAGCACTACTCTAATGATCTTTTCATTGTTCGCTATTTTGCTAATTTCTGCTCCTTGAATCCTATTCCTCAACCTGTAGTCTAAATTTTAATTCACCCAAAACACTGATTGCAACTTCTCTATTCTATTCAAAATCATTCAGACTTCCCCATCCCCCCCTCTGCATTAAACGCAGAATGAAGTCCATATTTCTTAGCCTGGAATTTGAGGCACTCCATAATCTAGTCTCTACTTTTCTCTTCAACCTTCTCTCCAAATTTTACTTAATGCCTCTCTATATTACATCAATGTCAAATTGGTGCGTTCTTTGTTTCTTGAAAGTCATCCAGACAGGCCAGTGTTAAAAAAAAATCAACTAAATGAATTTGAAGAGCTAATTGACTTTATTAATTGATTCATGAATCAGGCAGCATTCCATGTAGCAAGTAGAAGAGCTCCAAGGAATTGTACAAAATGGAAGGTTGTTATAGGAAGGAGCTTGGGGCAGGAAGTCATTAGCCAAAGAAAAGAAAGGATTATTCCAGGCAAGGTCACCTTCCCTTACAGGGAAAGGCAGAGGGATTTATTAGGTGGATTACCTCATCTCTCACTGGGGGATAGAGAGGGCCCCTATGAAAGATTACCTCATTGGTGCTGACCAGAGAATTCCAAATTGGTTTAAAATTCAACTCCTGGAAAAGTTGCAATTGCAGTTAAGTCCCAGTTTGCTGTCCTTGGGCCTACAGGTTTCTTTTTAACAGCCATACATTGTTATAAGAGTTGTGCACTGCACAACCTCAGGAGGCTGCGATGTGATTGGTGTCCACTAGGGCTGTGCAGCTCACAACCTACATAATTGGAAATTTCATAGTAGAAACATTATTCCAATGCCTAAACTCCCATCTTATCATGGCCTCTCAATTCCTCTTCAAGCCTACAGATAGTGAAATTAGAACAAGGTCAGATTCAAACTCGTAGACCCAGTATTCAAAAATCTTCTTTAATGAGGTGCCTGGGTGGCTCAGTCGGTTAAGTGTCCGGCTTCAGCTCAGGTCATCATCTCACAGTTTGTGGATTCAAGCCCCTAGTCGGGCTTTGTGCTGACAGTGCAGAGCCTGGAGCCTGCTTTGGATTCTGTGTCTCCCTCTTTCTCTCTCTCCCCTCCCCTGCTTGTGCTCTGTCTCTTTCTCTCTCTCAAAAATAAATAAAACATTTAAAAAATTAACAAAATCTTAAGTTAACTTCACTGTGACCATTTACCTCCTTCTCGACATGAATTCTTCATTATATGTGAGCTATTGTCTACAATTATGTCTCTACAAATAGAATGCCTACCTCTGGACCATCTCATTTTCTTTCCACCCTAATTTCTTCCCACCTCCTTCCAACAATTCAAAAACATTCCATCTTTCATTAAACAAAATGGTTTTTGCAACCTCTATAAAACCTTCAAAGACCATCCTATTCCACAATCAACCTGTCTTTCCTGAGTTATAATTAAAGTTGTCATCTGTGCTACAGTTTTCAACACTTGGTTAATATCATGTCTTATATTCATTTATTTGTCATGTATCACATCTTATTTTAAATCACCAGCTAGACTACATTTACTCAGTGGTTGAAAGTTCGGCTTTTGTATCATTCGAATCCCTTGAGCATAATACATAGTTGAATAATATATGCTTGTTGATCTGAAATTTTCACTAAAATTTAAAAATGACAAGGCTAACCCTTAAGATTTTTAGCAAGTTGATTTGTAATTTTTAGTGTAATTTTGTACTTTTTTACTGTCCAGTATGCTTTCTTATCATTTGTCTTTGAGTTCCATTAGGAAACCATGCTTTCATTCTATATCTGCTGTAACTTTCTGAAACCAAGGAAAAGCCAATAGTTCTCTTCCCTGGGGTATGTGACCTGAGGTTGTATGTACCTTTCTTGAAAACCGTGTGGAAAATATCTCCTTGAAAAATGAAAACAAAGAGATATAGAAAAAGCAGAACGTTGAGGAGAGATAACTGTAATGACATTCTTTGAGCCCCTCAATCCTTTTATACTTGAAGTCAGCTGCATTCCTGGATTGGCCATTTATATGAATCAATACGTTCCCCTTTTAGAAACTAAGCCAGTGTGAATTAGGTTTCTGTTATTTTCCACTGAAAGAGACCTGATTCATTCTTATGTGATAACACTTGATTGTCTTGCATTTTGTATATGTAAAGCACCAAGTTCGATATTATGAGTGATAGTCCTATGAGAAATTAACTCATCTTCTGCCTTTAAGGTACTTTAAATACAGTAAGAGAGATAAGATAGACACAGATAACAATACAACGCTGTACGTGACTGATGCCACATGGGAAGTACAAAAGACTACAGAAGTTCAAATAAAGGACCAGTCTCTTATTTGGAAGGATCACAGAAGCTTCACAGAAATGGCATTAGAAATGGTCCAAGATCAGTGCAAGGCTTTCTTAAGGAATAATGAAATGTCTAATAATGTGAGAGTTTAGTTTTGTGTAGTGAGGGTTAGAAACTAAATTAGGAAGCCAACTTGGGGCCAAAGAGTGGATAAACTTACAAATGCTAAAACAATGAATATGAGCTTCGCTGGGAAAAAGGGAGCCATGACACGATTTTGAACAGAATCAGAGGATTGTAAAATACACCTAGTATTCAAAAATAGAAAAGCGAAGTTAGTCTATAATGCAGGATGTTGGGAAAGGACGGTTAGATACTATGAATTATTACCTTTGTAAATCTCTTTTTGTTCATAATGCTTTCTTAAATATCATTGTGAACATATATCAACAAAACCTGTTTCTAGCAAATTATGGCCAAATATGTGAAAGGGTTTTAATTAGTATCTCTCTTCCAGATCTTTTAATTATTTATGGTCTCTATATTCCTCAAAGATTAACTCTTTGCCCAAATTTCAGAGCAATCATTACTATGATGAGTTTGAATTATTTTTAATCCTTTAAACCATGTTTGGAACCTTTTATTATCCACTTAATTCAAGGATGGCAGTGATTACATTCACTTGAAATAGCCATAGACTTGAAGGTAGAGAGCATTCTTTAGGTTGTATTACTCAAGGTATTTTTGGAGAATAGATCATCTTCTTCCTTTGTCCTTTATCCAGTTACGATGCAAAGGCTTGTTTTGCATTGCACACACATGCTTAGAGAGGAGCTCAGAAAAGTTCTCTTTCACTGAGTTGTGGGCAGAAAATGACACACTGTGCAACACAAGCCAAGTAAAGAAGCAAACTTCCCACAGAATCACGAGATAGCCCCATCTGTAATTCTGGGTGTAGCTGCACTCGCATGCCAAGTCGTTGCTCTGGAGGAGTTAAACAGGACTCTTTCCCAGAACTTCTGAGAACAGTCATGTCAGGGCCCCAGATGAAGGTCCTGATGCCAAGTATGTGATGACCACTGGCCTTTGTCTCAGGAGTCCTTTCTACCCAGCAGTTGCCTGGCTTGTCACAGCTCCCTTAGGAGAGGCCATGTTGCTCTTGAGCAAAAAAATGTCCTAATCTGAAAGACCAGGATGCACTTTAAAAACCTTGAGATTGGTAATGAATTAAATTATGCTTTGTTTATCCTACTGGTAGAGTCATGAAAACTTGTTATGCATTTTAGAAAGATTTCCACTTACAATGTGTCAAAATAAAAAAATTGAGGTGGAAACAGTAGTTGTCTGATACCTGAGAAAAAAATAGCTCCTGGGTGAGTGACCAGAGACAAATCACCAGATACGTATTTACGTACTGAATGTTTATGGCAAGCTGAAAATCTAAGCCCGTTTCACATTTGATAACCTACAGAGAGTAATTATATCTGATTTCAGATTGGCAAACGACGTATTATATACTTCTGATTCTAATCTTCTGACTAGACCAGAGACAGGCTGGTTCGCCCAGGAAGAAACTGGGACTGTGAGAAAAAGCAGTCGAAGGTGTGAAATTTTATAGACAAGGGGGGCTTTGAGAGAATGTTGTTTCTTTGGGCAGCCCTTACAGGGGATATAGTGGCTTTATTGTTGCGAGCATGCCTAAAGGGCTTCTTCCTCTTATTTATTTCTTTTCTTCACTGTGTTAGTTTAATAAATTACTCTTTGCTTAAGCACTCCGTGTGAGAGCCTATTTTCCCCACGGCCTGGAACAATGCCATCACTACCACAAGATGAAACAAGCTTCTGAAAGATTGAGAAGTGCTGCGGTGAAGCAACATTCGGCTTTATTTTCTTTGCTTTTCTGATGATAACGACTCTGGGGAAGGAAGAGAAACTCCAGAACTACTTTGTTCTCTTCAAAGCCCGAACCTCAGGAGAAAAAGAAGACAAGCCACTTCGCAGACCAGGAAGCCACAACACATGCCAGCCCTGTGCCTTTATTTTATTATATTGAGGATATTGAGTTCAAAAATTATTTGCCTAAAAAATAACAATAACAACAAACAACAACGATAGGTGGTGGATAGCAAAAACCTTCACGGTGGCATTTAAATCAAAACTTTAGTTTGTTCAGTATACATTTTCAATTACATTTCCCCTTGAGTAATGTGAAATTTTAACAACACTTTTTCTTTTAAGTTTATTTATTTTGAGAGAGAGAGAGAGAGTGACCAGGGGAAGGGCAGAGAGAGCAGAGAGAGAGAGAGAGAGAGAGAGAGAGAGAGAGAGAGAGAATCCCAAGCAGACTCCAGGCTGTGAGCACAGAACTCAACTTGGGGCTCAATCTCACTAACCATGAGATCATGACCTGAGCTGAAATCAAGAGTCGGTTGCTTACCAACTGAGTCACCCAGGTGCCCCAAGAATGTGGAATTTTAGTGTACAAGAGGGGGAAAAAAGTAAATGAAAAGTCTCTGTTCTCATCATGCAATCAAATAAATAAAATGAGCATGTCTTCATAATTATTGGATATATACAGATGAGTGAAGAATTGCTTGGATTTGCTGTTGGTTGATATGCTGGTTTCCAGTGAAAGCAAACATGAGCCCTTGAGCTGTCAGTAAGAAGGAAGTGACTGTTGATGTGCAGAGCGATGGCCACCTGGGCCACAAGCGGAGGAAAGAAAAGGGGGGTAGGATTTTCCCCGGGAGCCCTGTCTTCCCAGGTCAGTTTCGTCTCCAAGCTCACACACGTCCAGTCTCCTGTCCTAACCGTGGGCTTTTCAGGTTTTGGTTGGCCCATCTCCAACCGACTTTGCACACTCGATGACCTTGAATAAGCAATTTTGCCTCTCCTGTCCTTAGTTACATACCTATTGTTACGAAACGAATGTCTGTTTCTGCAAAATATCATTTGTTGAAGCCCTTGACTGTATTTGGAGATAGGGCCTGTGAGGAGGTTAAATGAGGTCATGGGAGGGAGGGCCCTAATCTGATAGCACTGGTACCCTTAAAAGAGGAAGAGACACAAGAAGCTCTCTCTCTGCCGTATGAGGACACAGAAGATGGCTGTCTGCAAACCAGGGGTGGGCTCTCGCCAGAGAGGATCTGCCAGCACCTTGATCCTGGATTTCCCAGCTTCTAGGACTAAAATATATTTGTTGTTTAAGCCACTCCATTTATGGCAGTTTTTTTATAGCATCCCCAAATGACTAAGATGACTGTAAAATATGAGAAAAACGTGGTAATCTTCTCTGTCTTTTTCAACACCAACATTTTATCATTGACATTAAAGGTTTGAAACAAACAGTTGGATATTATATTTACATCTCTTCTTAGCTGAATGATGTGTGTGTGTGTGTGTGTATGTGAGTGTGTGTGGCTCTAGATCCTTCTAGATCCTGTTACGATTCCTCATGATTTCTCTAAATGTCCATATTCTCCTACACACATCTTCTATCTCTGAGAAGAAGGTATTGGCCCTCAAATTGTCCCTTACTGTTCAATCATATCTTCCCCATATTCAAACCACATTAATCCACTTTACTTTCAGCCGGACCAGTTAACCCTATGAGAGCTGCCATGAGGGTATTCAAGAAAAGTATGTAGAGACCAGATAGGACAGCAGAAAAGCTTCAGAGGTAGGGATGAGCTTAGGACAATTAATGAATATAACTGACATGACTCAGGGAGGCATAATTATAACTAAAATATTATTCATGCCACTATATTTTCCTCACAGTTTTTGGATGCTTATTAAACGTATGAACCTTGTTTGCCAGAATTCCCCCAGAGTCCATGAAATATATATCCTTTTGTTGATTAGGTAGTTTATTTTGAATTACTGCTGGCAAGGTTTGGAGCTATAATTACTTTTCTTTGAGTCTTGAATGGACTTAAGAAATCCAATTTAAGGTTTTTTTTAAAGTAAAATATATATCATAAGAAATGTTAGTTGTGATATTAAAAGTTTAATATGTGATATTAAAAACTTAATATACTTAATAAAACTTCTAATATATTATAAGATTTAATAGAAGTCCTATAATAACAGAATTCTTTTCCCATAAACAATATTTTTGAAAGCAGCCCCAAAACCTTTTTTTTTGAAATAGGTTAGACTATAAGCTTTTGTGTATTTATTTATAGAAACACATATTATCATTATTTCTATATTTATTCTTGTGTCTTTTTTTTTTAACTTTGAGGAGAAAAAGTGAGGGCATGCATTATTGACCCATGAAACTGAGAAGTCAGAGTTGGGCCAGGAGACCGAGCTGCTCGATGCATGTCTCGGAGATACGTCTCTGACTCTGCACTCAGATATATTCTATTCAGAGAATAAACCTTTGTGCTAGGAATTTCAGTATAGAGTAGTTTAATATATAGTACATAAGTGCTTTCTGTAGTTAGAGAGCTCTCTGTGACTTCATAAAGTTTCAATGGGAAATTTCTTATCCTTGTACAGAAAACCCTGGCTTTTATGAGACTGGACAAATCAAATCTTCCGAATGCCAAGGAAGGGGTCTTTCAAATGGCTAAGTGGTTCCTAAGAAATCAGACGAGGACCTCTGACAGGTTTACTGAGGAGGAGTTTTTACACCTTCATCATGCAGGTACCAGTTACTTGAACTTTCAACTATTCAGCTACATGACTTCAGAGATGTCTAAGACAATTCTTTCTCTTGTTCTATTATGCATTTTGCCAATGTAACACCAATAGCTACTTTACCTTCCTATTATTGATATATGGATATCATTTCTTAAATGAACCAGTTGATGAGTCAACAAGAACGTCCATTTTACCTCCTTTGGAGATAAAAAAGGAACAATTATCAGCCACAACATGTGATAGGCGAGTTTTGGCTAAACTCTGAGGATCGTGACCAGGTCTGCTTCTGAATGAGTGATGGATACATTTGTCAATCTCTTACAGCCTCCTCTTCCCTCCCATGATCCTCCAACAGTTCCTCCTGCCCGTTCTCTGAAACCCCACCAACAGATGTTATTTATTTATTTTTACCTAATATTTGCCCGTTTGACCAGGGGCAACAGGATCATTCATTCTCATTAATCCTTCTGATCCTGGGTATAACACCTTTGTATTTTGAGGTACCGATCTTAAGGCGCATTCACATACTTCTCATATAATCCTCACTACCACCCCCAGCAGTAGCTGATGTGGTCAGGTGGTGCCCTCTCTTAACACTTGCTTTTCCTTCACAGGATTTAGTAATTGCATACATAGTATCTATCTGTGTGCCCCGCAGTTACTGGTCAATCAGTCCTTGTCAAAGGAGTAGAGGAATTGATGAATGAACACAAGTTTCTATCCTTATTGAGAGAATTGGGGCTCAGAACATCTGAGTAACGTGCCTAAAAGAGTTAAAAGTAGGCTGAGCCAGGACTTAAGCTCCTCTGGACTTGCAGCCCTTTCTTTCCATCCCACAGCTGCTAGGCTGAAGACAAAGTATCAGGAAAAATTTTGAGTACAAACAGAATTGATGGAAGCCAAATAGGAAGTGTGATGGTGTATTAGTTTCCTTGGATTGAGATAACAAACTACCACAAACTAGGTAAAACAACAAATTTTTTCTCTCTCAGAGTTCTAGAGTCCATAAATCAACATGTCATGGAGGGTTGACTTTCTCCGAGGCTCAGGAGAGAATCTGCCGTATGGGTTGGTTTCTCCTGGCTTCTGGTGGTCCTGGGAAATCCTTGGTATTCCTTCCTTTGTGGCTGGGTTTTCCAGTCTCTACCTCTGTCTTCACATGACTTTTTGCTTCTTAGTATCCTTTGTTCTTCTTCTTTTTTTTAATGTTCGTTTATTTTTGAGAGAGAGAGAGAGAGAGAGAGTGAGTGGAGGAGGGTAAGGGGGGGGACAGAGGATCCAAAGCGGGTTCTGTGCTGATGGCAGTGAGCCGACATGGGGCTCGAACACACAAACTGTAAGGTCATGATCTGAGCCAAAGTTGCTCAACCCACTGAGCCATCATGGTCCGCCTCCTTTGTTCTTCTTATAAGGACACTAGTAACTGGGTTTAGAGCTCACCCTAATCTAATAAGATCTCATCTTAATTTATATCTTAATTATATCTGCAAAGATTCTGTTTCTAAACGAGGGCACACACACAAGTTTTATTATTAGGACATCAAAATATCTTTTAGGGGGACCTAATTCAATCCCTAGATGGTTTTTTAAAAAAGAGACTAATGCATAAATAATTTAAATATGGTTGAATTATTTTATTATTAAGACATCAACGTATCTTTTAGGGGGACCGAATTCAATCCACACAGATAGGTTTTTGCAAAAAAAAAAAAAGACTAATGCATAAATAATTTAAATATCACTGAATTATTTCCACAGGTAATACCTGCCACCGTACTAAGGTTATAACTTCATTAAATCATTTAGTACGGCATTTCCTCAAGTGTGTTTTTTGAACACTGAAGGATATTAAGAGGTACTGCCTACGGTGAAAGGGTTTAATTATTAGTTTTAAAAAACCGTGGGTCAAAGAGAATTAGTAGCCTTCGTGTTATAAGGCTCCTTGGAGACTTTAATATGCCAGAGGGCGTTTGAGGATAGAGTAAGTTTTCCAAACCTATATAAGGGCAGACTATTCTTTTAACTTGAGCGCTATTCTAGAGTACACCCTTCATGAAACCCTAGCTTCACTGATAACATTACATTGGAACTGTCTGTTGACAAATTTGTTTCATTAGGTTGTAAGCTCCTGACAGGCAGAATCCATATATCACTAATTTTGGGATCCCCAGGGGTCGCTTAACATCTGGCAGCTATTGGGTCACGTGGTTGTACAGGATATAAAGTAAATGATGCTCCCTGGACTTGTGCGGCATAGCGGCCCTGGACCCAGAGTGGTTCCTCAAGTAGGATCTCTTTCAGCCACAGGTCGCAAAGCTTGACCACTCTTCTTTGAACGCAAAGGGGTTTCTTTTTCTCACATAATAAGAAATCTGGGAGAAGGATGCACAGCTACTCAAAAGGAATCGTCAAGGATGCTGAATATCTTGTTTCTTGCTCCACCTTCTGCAAAAGGAGGTTTTTATCTCAATATTACAAAATGGCTGCTTCACAACTAGCTGCCACTGCAGAACTCCAGATGAGAAGGAAAAGTCTCTCTTTCTTTTCTTCCTTTCTTCCTTTCTTTCCTTCTTTCCTTCCTTCCTTCTTTCTTTCTTTCTTTCTTTCTTTCTTTCTTTCTTTCTTTCTTTCTTTCTTTCTTTCTTTCTTTCTTTCTCTTTCTCTCTTTCTTCCTTTCTCTCTTTCTCTTCCTTCCTCCCTTCCTTCCTTCCTTCCTTCCTAACACTCAGGAAAACAATAGCCTATATTCTATTGTCCAGAACCAGGTCATCCCCCTGATGCAAGAGAATCTAAGAAGTTGTATGATTTTAGGCTCACTGTCAAGCCAAAAACAAACAAGCAAACAAAAACAAAAAAATAGAATCTTATCGGTAATGAAGAATGAGAGAAAGTCTTTTGTGTAGCAGTCTTGAATCATGTACAACGTACGTTTATCACGATTGTTTTGTTAACTCTATTGGATTTGTGGCTACTGCTGGACTACAGTCTTTATAAAAAATAAAGTGTTTTTTTTTTAAGTTAATCTTGCTAGGTTTAAAATTCCCTGAAGAGGGCATTTGCTTCAGTAACCACTTAAGCTGTGAGGTTACATAACCTATTAGTAATAAACTATCTTGATGGAAGAGAAAAATGTGTTGGAGAGTGTCCCAGGAGTTCTGGACCCAGAATAGTAGGCTAATTGAGTGATTATGCAATCTTTCGATAAACTCACAATACAACTGAACAAGGAATTAAATATATAACTTCAAAACATTCCATTGATTCATTGGGAACCAGTATTAACTTACTGCATCCTATTGATTCGGCATTGTAAACAGAGCCAGTGGGAATTTGATTCCATTACAATTCAGTTTCCAACATCTGTAGAAATCTTCAGTCAGCCGGAAAAATAACTCGCAAGGCTTGAGCCATACTGGTATGATGTTTGCTTTACAAAGTTGGTGCCCTTTTCCTCTTAAATATAGCCGCACTCAATGAAAGTCATGCAATGTTGGCTAAGTAACAGGCCAACAACCTATATTTAAATTGTGGAGAAAGAAATTCCAAAGTGTGTCTGCGTAATTAGAAGCAGGAAAAAACTAGAAACTGCTTTGTGTTGCAATCCCACTGTGTAGCTGTCGGAGATTTTTCCATTGATTCAGGGGAGCGTAGGAGACACAGACTAAAAATAGACAACTGTAGCAGTATTGCCATGACTTCTTCGATCATGTTTAATCAATTAGAAGTTTGGAAAACCTAGGACTTTGATATAGCTGCTTTGATACAGCCACTTTATATGTCTTTCATTCTATTCTTAGGCTTCCTGTTCATTTTTAGTAGGTGGATTTCTGAGATATAGAACTAACTGTCCTTCAGTGTTTTTTTTTTTCTTAATCTTAACGTCGAGATAATTAATTGAGGAATGGCTCATGATTGAAGATGATGTTATAGCACCTCTGACTTCTCACACATGAATCAAGTGGGACCGACCTCACTCCCCCTCAGATGTCAGCTCACAAAACCCTATTTTTAGGGAGAGAATGAAGAAGCCTTTACCTCTGTCACATCTCCCAAAGATTATGAGATTGGAAAGAATATAAAACCTCTGGAAAACTCAATCAGAGAGGACCCGAATGTTTTGTCAAACCTCAGCCTCTCACTTTTTGGTCAGTCTCAGGAATTCACTGATAGACACAAGGTGCGTCTTCACTGCTTTTTACTTCTTCAGGTTCTAAAGGAAGCCCTGTGTGTTGTTCAGGGGACATGCTCAGGTCTTAGGCACCTAGGAAGCTTCTCTGGGACCTTTCTCAATTTACTCCTGCCAGAGGGCCTTTGTAAAGGCTGTTCTTTTTGCCTAGAACACTCTTCTCGCCCCTATTTTCTCTTGTCCTACATTCCCTTCAGGGATTTATTTATTTATTTATTTATTTATTTATTTATTGTTTAAAGATTTATTTTTAAGTAATTCGTATACCCAACTTGGGGCTCGAACTTACAACCCCGAGATCAAGAATCACATGCTCTACTGACCCAACCAACCAGGTGCCCCTCTTCAGCTCTCATTTTAAATTTCGTTTGCAAGCTAAGTGAGTTTTTCCCAGTTATGAGCTTTTCTCCTTATCATATTTATAATTATTAATAACGTTGGAATTATTTGGCTAGTACCTTACTTTCTTCCTTGGTTGCCACTTAATGGGGGCAGGTCTGAGAGATATAGGAGAGGTACAGGGAACTGTGGAGCCAACCCAGCATTGTGCTTCCATTTCCATTTTAACCCCGATAATGACGTATTATAATAACCTCTGTGCATGACGCTTGTTTTCTGTCAGATTGTTTGTGCCCCTGCACCGAGTACTTATTCTTGTATTCAAACCCGTCCAGTAGTGGCTATTCCCATACCTTAGGAACTGACAATCTAGTTATCGACTCATGAAACATAATGAACTTTTCAAACAAGCAAATGCCAAATACTGCACAAATCAACAAATGTGATAAACCTCTTCTGCTCATTGTGGTGGCCTCTAGTCACGTGTTGCTATTGAGCATTTGAAATGTAGCTAGTCTGAACTGGGATATGCTGGAACTCTCAAATATACACTGGATTTCAAAGGCTTAGAATGAAAAAAAAAAAAGGAATGCAGAAACATCTCATTAATAATTTAAACATTTCATGTTTAAATGACATTTTGGTTACATCGGGTAAAATAAAATCTAAAATTCATGTCATCCATTTCTTTTTACTTTTATAATATGGCTACTATTATTTTTAAATTAGATATGTGGTTTGTATTTGTGATGCTATCATATTTCTACTTGAGAACTGCTACTGAATTTCAAAGGAAGTTCTATTTATGGGTAAGGCTCAGGTAAGTTGGATGAGCACTCAAGTGAAAAAAATATGTGCTCAATGAACAAAGTTAGGGAAGACATCGCAGCCTGTGTTAACGAAAACCAAAAATAGAGATGCTTGAGGCAACCTAGGGGGACATCACATTGCCTACACACCCAGGAGTGAGAGCTCGTGGCCAGAAGTAGTTGTATGTAAAGTTTGTGAGTAGACAGAGAAAACCCAATAGTACATAGGAGAGAAAGAATATGACAGTACAGTGACTAGGTTTGCTGCTCCAGGATAAAGAAGAATGTTTATCTTGTGTGACTAAACATAGCAGTCAAGGTGACTGGCTTAAGGAGAGATGGTCAAAGAGTTGAAAGACAGAGGAATGGCAAAGAATATCAGTTCTAGAGAAGTTTAACTCCAAGGGCAAGTGCTATAAGGACTACAGCAGGCTAGAGTGAATCAGCCGAGATGGGTCAGATAAAGTAAATGGTTTAGGACTAAGTATCTTGTAGGTTCGCTGCTCTTGAATATTAGATGTATGGTGTGGAACAGGTCTTAGAGCTCAAAGGTTGCATGGGGAATGAAACAACTGCACTGTGTATGGCCTTAAACACGACATTAAATACTTTGGATGTAGAGTGAGGGAATTTGAAAGGTTCGAGTAAGAGAATGTCAAGTGATTTAAAGTACCCTGCACAAAGGCTCATCTGGAAGTAATGTGGATGGTCCATTAATCAGGATTCTGGGGTAGAAAGTGGAAGACAAAGACCACAGAGTTTTATATAATATTCATAATATTAGATGATAAGAAACTGGGATGGGAGAAAAAAGAGAACTGTGAGATAACTTATGGAGAAGGTTCACGAAGTTTAGGGTTGAAATATGTGTTGGAAACATAGATGAAGAATCGAAGAAGACCAAGCTTTTGAACCTGATTTATTAGAAGGACAACAAAAACAAGGAAGTCAGGAGATCTTTTTCTAGGGGAGAAAAAAAGTCATTATTAAACAAGTTGGATTTGAGACATGTTCAGGACACTCAAATGTAGATTTTCCATGAGCTGTTGGAAATATAAACCAGGATGAAGGTCAACAAAAGAGCAGGAGATGGAAATTTGAGAAGCATTGAGAGAGAAATGTAGTAAACATGGATAGATCGAAATGAAAGGGAAGTGTGAGTCACAGAGGGCCCCTTAGGGAAGGGCTATAAAGATAGAAGCAGAGAGGGCTTGAGATGAAGAAAAGAATCAGAAAAGATGGCCAAGACAAGGCGGTGTCACAGAGGGCAGGGACTGGGGCTGGTCAGTCTTGAAGGACAGTCAACCCTGAGTGGACTCTAAGGTGTGGCCATCACTCAAGAGAAGTCAATCTTAACAGAGTAGAGAGGGGAGTAACTGGTGGAAATTTTTATGGTAGCCGAAAAATATCTATAGTTTCTTTTTGAAGTTATGTCATTCATGGATTTATCTAATTCCCTCATAAACCTATTTATTTATTTATTCCTACAAAGATACGAGGGAACCCCCATTCATAATTTGAATATATACCATCTTTATTTAGCCCTTGGAAATAGAGCAAGCTGCTTCATTTCTCTGAGCCTAAATCTCCTCATCTATAACAGGGTGGATTTAGACTATATGTTAGATTTAGTGCTTTCTAAATTTGCCTTTAATTTGTTTCTTCGTAATATGGTTTTTGGTTACAACGTTTTAAAGGCATACATTTTTTAGCGTAAGAATTTTAAAACCAGTATTGTCACACCTTTCTCAATAAACCACTACCTACCTATTCACGTTACCTCCTTGTCCATGGTCTCCATATGAGATGAGAAACAACCTATTTTAATTGTCACTTTGGTGCCTAGAAGTGATGGCACATCGGAAGAGAGATGGTATAAGTCCGTAAATATAAATTTAAATGCTAGAGTTTGTAAAGCATGTTGTAATGACATTGTGCATATTGGTTAAAGCTATAGCCTCAAAATATCAAAATACATAAGCAGAGGGCTGAAATATTATTATAACAGGATGTGGACGAGACATGACATGAAATTAATGGAGGTTTGCTATTTTTAGGACATGCTTGGGGCATAGTCATGTCTCCCAATAATATGTAGAAGTTTGTAAAATATTATGAGCTTATGAATTTCATAGTATGTAAATGAATTACCTATTCAAAAATAAAACAAAGAGCAAGAAAAAAGGAAAAATGGTAATATTCATTCGTTTCATTTTTAACTTTTGGTTAACTAATACATCTTTTCAAGTTGGTTGTATAAACATCATTATGCTCTTAGAAGATATTTTTGAAATTATAAACATATTTTAACAAAAATGAATTTTAAAGGTGGGCTTCAGGAAGCCAAGGTAGAAACATGTAGCTTAAGTGACAATAACTAAGCTATTATTTAAGTGGGGATAATTAATCTATTATTAGTACACATATAAATTATGAAGACTTGCTGAGAGCACAGTTGTATAGAACTATTTTCCAGGTAACTCGTTTCATGAGGTCCTTCCAGGATTCTGTGGCAATTCTGATTTTTGTCATCATTAAAAAGACGTCAACATTAAAAAGGTGTGTGTGTGTGTGTGTGTGTGTTTAAGTAATCTCTACACCCAAATGTGGGGCTCAAACTCAGGACCCTGAGATTAAGACTTGCATGTTCTACTGACTGAGCCAGTCAGGCACCCCAAAAGCTGTTTTTCTTTTTTTTTTTTAATTTTTTTTAATGTTTATTTATTTTTGAGACAGACAGAGAGACAGAGCATGAGTGGGGGAGGGGCAGAGAGAGGGAGACACAGAATGTGAAGCAGGCTCCAGGCTCTGAGCCCGAACTCACAGACCGTGAGATCATGACCTGAGCTGAAGTCGGCCGCCCAACCGACTGAGCCACCCAGGCGCCCCAAAGCTGTTTTTCTTAAAGAGTGTTTCCCTTGAATCCATTTTATGTGTGTATTGTCCTTATTATTCTCCACCCTCAAATCAGTCTCCCATCCAACTATTTTTTTTACTGCAAAGGAATTTAACATTTTAGAAATCTATGACTGAAATGTTAACATTACATCTGTTTTTATTATGACCATAAAAATCACTTCTCGGCCTTTTGGCTAAGATCAAGTATATTATGACCATAATGAATGCACATATTCCAGTCAATATTTCTACTTTAAAGTCTGGTAGATGTTTAATGTTAATGCAGTCCACTTAAAAAATAGCTGCCTTTTAAAGTCAACATATCCATATTAATTACCCGATAAATTGTCCAAATCCTCCAAATGAGAAAGTTAAGCTTCATTTTGTAATGTTGCAAATATATATTTCTCTCAAGACTCATAATGACTTTAAATAGTTTTTTGTTGTTGCCTAAAGTTTATTTATTTATTTTGAGAGAGACAGGGACAGCGCCAGTGGGGGAGGGGCAGGGAGAGAGGGAGGGAGAGAATCCCAAGCAGGCTCTGCACGGCCACAAACCCACAAAACCATGAGATCGTGACCTGGGTGAAACCAAGAGTTGGACGCTTAACTGAGTGAGCCACTCAGGAGCCCCTGAGTTCAAATAGTTTTAAAAATTTATCTGTTTTTTTTGTTTCCAATTTATAGAGAACGACTGGTTAATTCTTTACAAAATTTAGGTGGAATGGGAAGTTTCCTCTACTTAGATTGAAAATCAATTTACGAGAAAACATTAAATTCGCAGATATGCTTTTGTGTATTTGAAACTCTGCTCTTCTTTGGCTCTTAATGTCACCTGAGATTTCAGTGAGGCAATATTTATCCTGCCAAATCCCACTTTTGTAATGACTATATACAGGGGCAAAGAAATCCTATTCATTTAGATTTGATTAGCTGTAGAGTGTGGAGGTTCATAACCACTAAAATAGTTATTTCTCAATGATAGACTTAAATGAAATCACAAACAGTGGACATATCTAAACATTATGTGTTACAGTGAAATATGGTTTGTTTGGTCACTTTATTAACCTGGCATGTTAATCTCTCTATTTTTAAAAAATTTTTTTAATGTTTATTTTTGAGAGAGAGACTGAGCATGAGTGGGTGAGGGCCAGAAAAAGAGAGAGAGAGAGAGAGAGAGAGAGAGAGAGAGAGAGAGAGTGAATCTGAAGCAGGCTCCAGGCTCTGAGCTGTTAGCACAGAGCTCAACACAGGGCTTGAACCCATGAACTGTGAGATTGTGACCTGAGTTGAAGTTGGACCCTTAACCAAGTCACCCAGATGCCCCTTGGCATGTCTCTTAATAATGACATATTTGTCAAACACATAATAATTGTGTTTTGTCAGTAATAAGTTAAGTTGTGTTAATTAGTGTTTGTTATGGTGACCCTGGAAATGTAGAAGATTTTAAAATACCTTCTGATTTATCAAAGAAAGAATAAATTATATTTTCCAAGTCACTTCAGTGTTGAGAAAGCTCTAATTCTTTTGAAATATTTAGTCTACACACAATGTAGACAAAATCCTCTTTTTATCAGAATACCTTATTCCTAAGCTATGTTAAGAAAAACTGGAATTGGTAGTTATTTTCCATTTCAAGTACTTCTTTACAGCATTTTGAAAATTCCTGACCAATTAATTTTATTCATATATTCTGTGGAAAGCACAAAGTTAAAATAAAAAGGTGTGAACAGTTTTCTGTTTAGGAAAACTTAAAATGACGAAACATTGTCAAGTTATTCTATCCCCTTATCAGTATCATGATTTTCTTTCTTTTAACACAGGAGCTGGGAACTGAGTAAGGGATCATTGGACTTTTCCAAGTGTGAAAAATAGACTCCCTAAAATTTTTAACTTGGGATTCAACAATAGCCAAACTATGGAGAAAACCAAAAGAGATATGGTATATGTATATGAAATGGAATATTACTTAGCCATGAAAAAGAATGAAATCTTGCCATTTACAATGACATCGAGCTAGAATGTATTATGTTAAAGCAAAATAAGTCAATCAGAGAAAGAAAAATATCATATGATTTTTACTCATGTGTGGAATCTAAGAAACCAAACAGATGAACATATGGGAAAGCGGGAAAAAAGAGGAGAGAGGGAAGCAAACCACGAGAGACTCTTAATGACAGAGAACAAACTGAGGGTTGATGGAGGGAGGTGGGTGGGAGACGGGCTAGGTGGGTGCTGAGTGATCAGGAGGGCACTTGTTGTGATGTGCACTGTTGTATGTAAATGATGAATCACTGAATTCTACTCCTGCAACCAATAGTGCACTGTATGTTAACTAACTAAATTTAAATTAAAAATATTTTAACTAGGGGTAATTTTTTTTTTCACTTTAGCCAAACCAAGAGGTTAGGTTCAGCCTTAAAAGTAGGTAATCAGGGAATGTATACAAGTCGGGATATGAAGAGGATCTTGCGGCATAACGAGATAGAGATTAAACCAACAGGCCAGGGTTTCAGTTCTGTTTTGCTTAGATATGAGCAAGGAAATAGGTCGGACTTTAGGTTAACTAAACTCTGAGTATTAAATCAACCTTCTTTCAAGCCCCTGAATTCATTTTTCCCACTGGGCTAACGTCCTTCATTTAACAAGGGCTCAGAGGCCCAATGGAATTTACACTAATCAAAGCAGTTCTGGCAACACAAGCAACCTCGGTTTTAGTCCAAGAAGCAGCCAGGGGCAGAACTCACGCTATTGGTGGATTCTGTACTTCGTGTTGCCAACCAGGGCAGACATCCTTCTCCAAATATACCTTAAAACAAAAGAAGGGAGGGCGCATACCATACCGCGCCTGGCTGGAATCACACCTACAGGACCGGTAACAAGCCTGACTAACTTGTTTGCCTCCCAGGATTTACTCTTTCAATGAAAACTATTAAAAGGTGGAATGTGTCTTTGGCGTGATTTCAGCTGTTTTATATATTCATTCCTACTTCATTTTGTGCTGGCTTGTTATTTATTACATGACCTTAAACTTGATTTTAACTTGAGGAAGCTCAGATCTGGAGGTGTATTCTAGTATATTCGAGTTGTAAACATCCCATAATAATCTCTGCCGAAGGTGTTATAAACCTCACTTCACGGTTGAGGAACCTGAGAGGAGGAGGGCTACTCAAAGTGCTTGGCATATAGTAAGGATTCAATAACGATTGTTTTGAACCTCTTTTTAGTCTTTTCTCCTCTTTTTTAATGTAAAGTAAGGCTCCTAATAATGTCAGATTTTCTTTTTGTTTGTTTATTTTTGTTTTTTTTCTTTTTACTCTCTGATTCTTCCTTTCCTCCTTCTCTGAAACTGACCCCTATGTTTGCTATTAAGTTGAGGTTGGGGCAATCCTTCTTGCATTGTGACAACTCCCCAAGACTTTGATGCATCTCAGTGAAAAGCAATTGACTTGCCAAAGAACTGGTATCTTAGAGTCAGGAAATTAGCTTTGAATTTTAAAGTTTATTTATTATTTATTTATTTTTATTTTGAGGGAGAGGGAGAGAGAGCCAGCAGGGGAGGAGCAGAGAGACAGGGAGACACCATCCTAAGCGGGCTCTGTGCTGTCAGTACAGACCTGGATGTGGGGCTCAAATTTGCAAACTATGAGATCAAGACCTGAGCCCAAGTCAAGAGACAGATGCTTAACTGACTGAGCCACCCAGGCTCACTAAGCCTTGAATTTTGTTATGAAAAGAAACATGTGATTTAGTGCTGATATTTCCCCTGGGCTGAGTGTCAATTTGTATATTCTGGCCAGAATTTCTTTTTATTACAGATTTTAATACTTGCAATTTATTCTTTCCGACTCTTTCTGGTAACATGCGTTTCCAATGTTGCAATGGGGCAGTGTTGGGATGAAAAAGCAGAGACCCCTCATACCGGAGAGTGACAAGGTGAATTTTTTTCTCCCTTCCGATCTTTTCTTGGTCCGTGGATCTATTATTTGCTTTTCAGCCTAAGAAAAGAAAATAGCTTCTCTTTACTGTTTTTGAGATTAAAAAAGAAAAAGCTCAGTGCTCCTGACAAAAAGAACTAATCACTGCTGAAACAAACCATCTGAATAGGACTGAAACTACAGAGTTTGTATGTATTATGCATATTATATGTGAAGGAGCATTGTAAGGATTGCACACAAATTAACTCGTTAATTTCACAATAACCCTACCGTTATCCCTCTGTTACTGATGAGGAAGTCGAAGTACAAGTGTTAAGATGACTCAACATCTTACAGCAGTGTCAGGGCCAGTATCTTACCCAGGCGGTGTGGTGCTAAGGAGCACCTTATCTGTCTCATAATGTATAATGTGAACTCAGGGAAAGCTAGCGTCCCCCAGCATCTCCTAAAATCATGTTACTGAAAGTGTCATCTTTAACCTGATGAGACCTGAGAGCTTATTAAAAGTACAGAAGCTCAGGCCTCACCCCAGACCTATCCAACTATAATTTGCATTTTAACAAGATCCTGGGTAGGTAGAGTGCATGTTAAAGCTTGGGAAATATAGGCCTAAACCATTATTTCTGGAATTATATATATACCCACACACACACACATATATATATACACATATACATACATATGTATACACACACACACATCCACATTTTGTTTGATACACAGAGAAAAAAATCACAGAATTTTAGAATTTCAAAGGGCTTAAGATTTAGAGACAGTGTGGTTCAATCTTTTTGTTTTATAAATGTTGAAAATGAATTACATAGTGGTTAAATATGTATTTAAGAATTAATAAATATTTATTGGATTCTTAGGAATTCAATAAACTTTTGTTGAGGGTCTGTTACCTTCCAGAGTATATGCCAAGTGGGATGGGGATATGAAGATATATAAATCGTGCCCTTCAAGATCCCAGTGAAGGAGACAGGTAAGTGCACGGGATTTACAGGTGCTGTGGTAAAACTATAAATATGCCGTGTATCAAAGCACACAGGAAAAAAGAGGTTGGAATGGGAATCGGGAAAGACATCATAACAAACCTAATTACTGGAGCTGTGTCTTGAAAGGTCAATAGGTACTGACCAAAGTATTGGAATTTGAGAACTTTCATTTGCACTTGGGCCAATGAATGTCATCAGTCAGGGCAACAAGCTATTCAGAGAAAGGGCCGTTCAGAGGAGTGACTCTCAACCTTGGCTTCAAATAGGATCCCCTGGAGAACTTTTAGAATACCTATTTTTGGGTCCACTTCCGGAGTTACTTAGTTCACCTGGGACCTGGGTGTTAGTATTATTTTGTTGTTATTGCGGTTTATATTCTGCAGGTGATCCTTGTATCAACTCAAGACCCTTATAGTTCTCTTACGCCTGCCCGATTTCCCTCTTAACTGTCTGTATCCTGTGACAGCTTCTTCTGGTTCCTGACCCAGCTCTCTGCCCCAGACTTGAGAGCCACTCTTCGTTAATTAAAGCTTGTTATCTGTTAGAGTCTGAACTGAATCTGATGAGAAATGCCATATTCTTATAACCCCTCTGAGCACCTGTCTGTGCTAGGGCCCAGCCAGCCCACAGTCAGGGAAGTTAGCATCAGAGCAGCCTAAGAGTGGGGCCTCCTGGTCTCTTACTAGTCTGCAGCCCACCCCAGGGTATAAGAGGTCATAGTTTTCTGTCCCCAAGTAACTCAAACGTCAAAAGATTTTCCTTTATGGTTTTGATGAGCATAATTTCCAAAATGATTATGACATCTGGATTCAGTGAGGAGGAAATCAAAAATCTTTGGAGATGAGGTGAAAGTAGGAGACATGTTATTGGATACTCAACTCACCAAGCACCAAAGAGTGTTTCCCAAAGCATGGCTCATGGGCTATGCACATGAAGTTTCTGGGAACGCTACTAAATACGATTCAGTTTCTAGCTTCTTCTCCAGTTTTACTAAGAATCTTGAGAGACCCCAGAAGTGAGTGTTTAACACCCACCAGATGTAATTCTGATGGACATAGGGTAGGAGGGTGACTGAATAAGTATGTTACTTTATCTGAAGTCATTTTACTAATCTGGCAAGTTTATGTTTTTCATTATTCTTTGCTAATTCTTATGTTAATTATATCCCAAAGAAAATATTTCATAAGCAGTCAGTGGAACAGTGGAAGTATAAATAACCATAAAGCAGAAAATATGTTTCAAATACTTGAACAGGAAAATAATGTTGCTCATTTTTATGTTGGATATTTAAAAAATGCATGGTGTGGGTGAGACTTTTGAAGAATTCTGGAAAGTTCATCTTTTTAATGTCTGGAGCATATATTTAATGGTGTGATTTTATTTTAATTTTAAAAAACATTTATTTATTTTGAGAGAGAGAGAGAGAGAGAGAGAGAGAGAGCACATCAGCAGGGGTGAGGGGCAGAAAGAGAGGGAGAGAGAGAGAGAATCCCAAGCACACTCTGTGTCAGTGCCAAGCCTGATGTGGGGCTCCATCTCATGAACCTTGAGGTGATGACCTGAGCTGAAATCAAGAGTCAAATGCTTAACTAGCTGAGCCACCGAGATGCCCCAGTGTGATTTCATTTTAAAGTACCGGTTTTGTTGACTGAGAGCACCCAACAGAACTGGTAGTAAGAAGAGTATGGCGGGGCACCCAGGGAGCATTAATGCTAAAAGACTTCATATGTGCTGCTGACGGACAATGCTGGTGAGAAGTTCTGCTTTAAATGGTCAGATTTGTAGAGCATATAAAAAATGTCCTACCCTGAGAGCTTTGTCAGGTTGGGGGGCAGCTAGTGAAGTTACACCGCCTGGTTGGAGTCAGGTGAACTAGGGAAGAAAGGTCTCCTACTACCATTACCATTCCTCTTACATAGTTTCTCCCTTTCTCTCCGTGATCTTTTCACCACCAAACTCTCCTTTTCTGATGCCTAAATTTGGACTCATTTCATCTACGCTGGATTTTTGCCAAAACGTCCCAACGTTCTCTTGGTCATTATTCTCTCTCTTCTACCTGCTGCTCAAATCCCCTTACTAAAACCAAATCTATTTCACTTTTGAGCTTAAAACCTTTCAACGAATGGTTTCTCATTGCCTACGGAGTCAAGTCCAAAACCCTGTCCATCCAGGGAAGACACCCTGGCTCCCGCCAACCTTTCCCCTCCTTGACTTCAGTCCCTCACTCTCTCACATGCAGGTTGAAGTCATGTTCCACCATGTTGATTGCAGTTCATCGAACCATGATGAAATTCCATCTCTATTTCTTCCCCATAGACCAGAGATAGGCAATGCAGCAAATCCCATCCCTTAAAAGTACGCATTTCTAGCCAAGGCTTGAAAGGTCAAAAATGTAACCTTTGGCCACTCAACATCAGCCTATGGGCTCCCAAATTATATGACTTCTATTTGGAAGACAGAGTTCACTTTATCTTGATTCCAAGCCTTTTCACCTTAGCCCAGGATTTTGTCCCGGCCAGTGCCTCTGACCTTTGTAAGAGCTGCGGGCAGCTTATGACAGTCTTTTTTAGCAATGGGGAGTTTTCCTGGCTACCTTAGCACAAATCCCTTCCCCATGTCCAGCCTCACCTGATAAGATCATTATCCAGGATATTCTAGGCCTCACGTATTTGCTGGGAGAGAGGTATAGCACTTAAGACAAAGGGAAAGGGCTGGCACATGGTGTCAAGTTATAGATTAGAAAACAGGAAGAAAGCAACTTAATGTTATTTAATCTTGCAGCTGTTACTACTCCAGGCTCTCTCCAGGAGAGTCGAGGATACTTAGAATATTCAATTAGAGGACAGGGAACTTTAATATTCTCTCTCCTGTTTTCTTAAGATATACCTAGGGTTAAATATTAATGACACACGAAGTTAATAATTCTGTACAATTCCTAACATTTCTCCTTTTTTTTTTTTTTTTCCAAATAAAGCCTCAGCTGTCTGCAGATGCTTAGATGCTTGCTCTCCAACAAGATTCTTTGATGCTTTAGGACAAATATTCTTTCCATCTCTTGAATAGAATTCTTTTATTAGTTTTTTTTTAATTAAAAAATTATGTGGTAAGCTTTAGGGGCTGCATGTGTTTGTAAGACAGAGACAGACCAAGAGCAGAATATGGCTGGAAAATATTGTAAAATAGTGCCATTAAATACAGGCCTGCCTGCCTTCCTTCCTTTTCTCCTTCCTTCCTTCTTGCCTCTTTTCCTCCTTTCCTCCTCTCCCACCTCTGTTCCTCCCTCTCTGCTTCCTTTTCTTTCTTTCCATCTCTCATTTTTTTTTTTTTTTTACTATCTCTGTCTCTTTTTCTTTTCTATTTCTTTCTCTTGAAGCTTTTCCTTTTGTGTTCTCTCATTCCCATCCCCCTTTGTTTGGGTTTTGCTTCATGGCATTTATTGAATGATGCAATAGGCTGGGCAACCATGCTAAGCATTAGAGATACAAATATGAACGAAATTCCACTACTGCCTTTACGGACCACACAATCTCGTGTTGGGAGAAACATACAGATACACAGTTAACAATGATGTTTGGAACTAAAGTAAATGATGTTTTTTGAAGGGAAGGAAGGCTTTGCTTTCTGCTATTTATTGATATATTTAGTCTTTCATGATAGCCAAATATTCTCATGGGACTGAAACTATGACTCCTGTAGCTGCAGCAGGAGACCAGAGTCAGAAAGGGAAGCAGGAGCAGATAATAATGGCTTTATAGTTTATGGTAAGGAATTTGGCATTTGTCTTGAAGTGTGTGAGAAGGCACTACTAAAGAACATAAAGCAAGGGAATGAGATGATCATATCACTAGAAAAAAACAGTTTTGTGGTGATAGGAGAATGGACAGGCAGTGGGCAGGGGATGGAACATGAGACCGAGGTGAATAAGAACATTTAGGGGGCTGTTGCCACAACTTGGATAATAATAAAAACCTGAACTAAATCAATAGATGCTGGACCTCTAGACAAGGCATAAAGTTTTAACCCACAGAGGAGATGTGGGTGAGTGAGGGAAAGGGAGAAATTCCAGATGCCCCCTAGGCATGTGAACATAGTGTGGTTAGCAGAGGCAAAGATGGAGAGGGAAGAAAGCCTCGGGTGGGGGTGGGGGGGGGCCTTCTTTGAGGTTCGATTTTGAACATGTTGGATTTGAAGCGTTTTACTGGATATCCAACACATATTTGGGGAGGGACTGGGTTAGGAACTCAGAAGACAGACGGGTGTTAAGGGTATGGCACTGGAAGACATCCAGGTGGCTAACAGACACATGAAAACATGCTCAACATCACTCTCATCAGGGCAATACGAATCAAAACCATAATGAGATACCACCTCATACCTGTCGGAACAGCTAAAATGAACAACTCAGGAAACCACGGAGGTTAGCAAAGATGAGGAGAAAGGGGAACCCTCTTGAACTGTTGGTGGGAATGCAAACTGGTGCAGCCACTCTGGAAAATAGTATGGAGGTTTCTCAAAAAATTAAAAATAGAACTACCTTATGACCCCGCAATTGCACTACTATTTATCCAATGGATACAAAAATGCTGATTTGAAGGGGCTCATGCACCCCCATGTTTATAGCAGCACTATCAACAATAGCCAAAGTAAGGGAAAGATCCCAAATGTCCATTGACTGGTGAATGGATAAAGAAATGTGGTATATATATACAATGGAGTGTTACTCAGTGATCAAAAAGAATGAAACCTTGCCATTTGCTACAATGTGAATGGAGCTAGTGTATTACGCTAAGTGAAATAAGTCAGTCAGAGAAAGACAAATATCATATGATTTCACTCATATGTGGAATTTAAGAAACAAAACAGATGAGCCCAGGTGAAGGAAGGAAAAATAAGATAAAAAGAGAGAGGGAGGCAAGCTATAAGAGACTCTTAAGTGTTTATTTGTTTTTGAGAGAGAGAAACAGAGCACAAGCAGGGGAGGGGCAGAGAGAGAGGGAGACACAGAATCTGAAGCAGGCTCCAGGCAATGAACTTTCAGCACAGAGCCCAGCACTGGGCTTGAACCCATGAACTGTGAGATCATGACCTGAGCTGAAGTCAGCGTTTAACTGACTGAACCACACAGGTGCTCCCAATACAGATTCTTAAATAACAGAGAACAAACTGAGGTTTGTTGGAGGGGATGGACTAAATGAGTGATGAGTATTAAAGAGGGCACTGGTTGCAATGAGCACTGGGTGTTGTATGTAAGTGATAAATCACTAAATTCTACTCCTGAAATCATTATTACGCTATATGTTAACTAACTTGGATTTAAATTAAAATAAAATTTAAAAAAATAACCAATTGAGCCACCCAGGTGCCCCAAGTCCAAACACATTTTTAAAAATAAAACCTCTTTTAGGGGAACCTGACTGGCTTAGTCGGTTAAGCATCTGACTTTGGCTCAGGTCATGATCTCATAGTTTGTGGGTTCAAACCCTGTGGTGGGCTCTGTGCTGACAACTTGGAGGCTAGAGCCTATTTCAGATTCTGTCTCCCTTTCTCTCTGCCCCTCCCCTCCTCACACTCTGTCTCTCTATTTCTCTCTCTCTCAAAAATAAACATTTAAAAAATTTAAAAAAAATAAAAAATAAAAACCTCTTATTCTTTTCTTAAAAAAAAATAAAGGTGTGGCTTTGGCAGTTGGCAGTCTCTAGGTGCTGGCTGAGACCATGGGAAGGGATGAAATCACTTAAAGTTTGGGGGAAAAGAGAAGAGGAGAGGAAAAAGACCAGAATCTTGGGGAACACTAATACTTAAGGAAGTAAGAAATGGTAACTAAGGAGACTAAGACTGAATGGCCTGGGGGCAGAAAGAACAACTAACACAAGTGATTTCATGGGAGACAAGAAAGAACATTTTCAAGAAAAAGTCCATAAAAACCAAGAGAGGCACCTGGGTGGCTCAGTTGGTTAAACATCCAACTTCAGCTTAGGTCATGACCTCATGGTCTGGGTCTGTGAGTTTAAGACCCACACTGGGCTCTGTGCTGACAGCTCGGAGCCTGGAGCCTGCTTTGGATTCTGTATCTGCCTCTCTCTCTGCCCCTCCCCGTCTCTCTCTTTCTCTCTCAAAAATAAATAAGCATTTTTAAAAAACAGATATTGTAGAGAATTCAAGTAAGAAATGCCTAGAGAATGTTAATTGAATTTGCAACAAGGTGGTCATTGGCGACGTTAGTGACAGAGGTTCCCACAAATGAGTGCAGAGGATGGAACGTGAAACTGGTTGAGAAGAGAAGGTGGGGGCTTTGAGAAGCTAATGAGGGCCGCATGGAGGTAACACTGGCAAACCCAAGTGATGGTGGAGCAGCTGTGAGTAGGAAGCTTGCTGTGGTGACTATGGCCCTTCTGAGGAGGGCTCAGGATCTGGAACTGAAGATGACACAGACGTGTCCATGCCAAGCCACCCTGGAACAGACAGAAGGGGCCGGCCAACCTCGGCCAGCTCATAGCCCACCCGTGCTGCAGTCCCAGAGCTCAAGTTCAGGAAAATGATCTTACCTTCTCTTCTTTTGTAATTCAGCCCCAATACTGTAGAAAGAGGAGGAGAAAACAGAATATGCAGCTAGCCTCTATCTTCACTTCACTATACTCCTCACATCAAACCCAAAAAACAAACGAGCAAACAGAAACCTGCTATTGCTTACCCGATTCTACTCATAATACTCAAAGGAGAAAGAGAGATGTAAGCTTATTTATGAGGAGGATTTACATTAGATTCTACTCCAGGGCACATTTTTATTAGTTTATGCCACTGGCTCAAGAGATTTTAAAAAATTTTTCTTGTTCTATTGTTTTGTAGAGGGGTTGGAAAGCCTTGAGTATGTATAGAAATAAACAGAAGAGAATAAATAGAAGAGAAAATCCCTCCCTCTCCCCAAGAAGATAAAGATTCTGGAGAAAAATGAGCTCTGAAGAGGTGCGCGGTGTCAGAAACAGAGCACTGGTGAGAATAGAGAGAGTCTTGAGGAGGTGGGAGAGCAGGGAGGAGAGGCTCAGATGTGCTTAGCCAGGAATTTGACTTCTTGTTCATTGGTCTCTAGTTTTCCAGGTGGAAGAGATTCATCTTGGGTCTGGGTAGTGTTTGTAGCTAGGCTGAGGCATGGAGTAGTCAGTCATATAAACCAGTTTCCAGGAAAGCTTTATCATTTGGCGAAATGATGCAGAAGAAAGTTTCGGTTGCCCAGGATTGAGGGCAATGAAGGTAGGGAGGGCATAAAAGGAGAAGACATGTTAACTTCTAGCCCCTCTGAAGGATGCCACCAGCAAAGCTGAAGGATCTATTTTTCTTAAGATACGGAGGTCCCACCTGGCACCGGGTGACAGTGTTGGTTGGAACAGAGCTCTACCTGTCACCTAGAGGACATTGGCACTTTGGTTGTTTGTTCTGCAATGACAGAGGTCTTGGGACCTAAGGGATTGATGAAAAACATGGAGGTTCTCAGAGGATGCCCAGTTGGAGATGCTTGTTGGCCTCCATAGGTCTCAGTATCTCTCAGTTTGGGGTGGAAACTCTACAGGGATGTCCAGAAAATCAGGGGGCTGATGTCTTGAGGGAGATGAAGGCCAGGGTTTTGTTAAATCAGATTACATTTTCACAAAGAAAGAGGCTAGGCCACCCACAGGGAGAAATGAGACGTGGGTCTTGAGAAGAAGAATGAAAGTTAATGGGGAAGAGGACAGAGCTTGTCTGGGGATAATGAAAGATGGCTGAATAGTACGGAGGGGGCTTGACGGGGATAGTGACGGCGAGTTTGTACTGCTATCATTTATCTAATATTCTTCAGTGTTTCGTATCTTGAGTGTAAGAATGTAAAAAGCAGACAGCTAGCTAACTTAATCTGTGGTTGAGATAGTTTCTAAAAAGAAAGTAGAGGGACGCACTCATAGTAAGACTTCAAAGGATTCTCAGAAAGAGTTGGTGGAGGGAGCACCTGGGTGGCTTAGTCAGACTCTTGACTTTGGCTCAGGTCATGATCTTATGGCTTGTGGGTTTGAGCCCCATGTCAGGCCCTGTGCTGACATCGTGGGACCCTGCTTGAGACTCTCTCTGCCCCTCTTCCATTCCCTCCATCTCTCGGAATAAATAAACTAAAAAAAATCTTAAAAAATAAAAGAGAGAGAAAGCATTGGTGGTGGAGGGTATCTAGAGTTTCCATGGCTTAAACAGGAGAACACAGGTGGTTGTAAAAGTAGAAAAACGCTGTTTTGTAAAAGGTTATTATGACTGGTGTGGCCTGAGGGAGATCTTTGTTACACTTCTAGTAAGGCAGCCTACAATAGCATTAGCATTTTTGGCAACCACATCACAACGTTGTCTTATATTGAGTTTACGGTCAAAGAAAATCCCTAAATCTTTCACACGTGCTGCTCTTAAGCCATGTTTCCACCTTCTTGCACTTGTGAAATTACTGTTTGGGGTCTAAAAGTAGGGGTTTACATTTAGGGCTATTAAATTTCATCTTATTACATTTAAGTCATGGTACCAGCTTTCATAGAATATTTTTCATATTGCTTCGGGTTTTCATACACTTTTCCTCCTAACTTTCAATAAGACAGAACCCAGAGGAATTTCTTACACACATTCAGAAGCGATGGATTTACCCTACTGTCCTGTTTCTTAGTCCACATCTTCATTTTGTCTGAAAGAGACGTTGTCATATTTCTTCCTAATATCCTGATTTGCCAAACTGCATGGGTTAAAATGTTTTTGCACACAAGGGTGGAGCTCTAAATCAACCTGGGATAAACATTAAGGACATTTATTAGTGCACAGAGGTAGGGAGGGCCCTGGGCATGTACAACCAGGACTGTGACTCTGTTCTGCTGTTTGTCGTTTGCTCTGCCTTCTCCCGTGTGTTGTCCTCAGGCCAGTTTCCCTTGTGGTTGTGAGCTGGCTGCCAACAGCAGTGGAGACAACATGGTGCCTTGTTTGTGTACAGAGGGAGGGCGGGAAGGGAAGAGCGTGTGAATAGAAGACTGTTCTTCCACTTGGACTAGGACAACCTCCTAGATCACCTTTAGAGTGACCAATAATCCTGATTTGCTTGGGAGTGAGGGGAGGGCTAGGATGTGCACTTTCAGTGCTAACACCAGGAAAATTCTGGGCAAACATGGACAGTTAGTTACCCTAGAACCTACACCTAGACCAGTAACCATTACTGGGATAAAACCTGATCCTAGTTGGCTTAAACGGAGGCTCCCAGCAAAGGGATGTGATCTCACGATTGGTTTTGAGACCTTTTTCTGAAGTGTGTCTCTGACCTACCTGCATCAGAATCCTCTGGGAGAAGATTCTTGGGTATCTCGATCTATTGATACAGAATCTCTGAGCACTGAAATGGGAAATTAATGTTTATCAAGCACTGCAGATGGTAACTCTATGGAACAGTACTTGAAGAGAAACTCTGATTGGACCTCACAGTACTAATCCCTGAAGTCGACCTCAACACCCAAAATGACATGGTTGCTGTGCAGTGGGGCAGGGCAGGGAGGATGTTGGGGAGTCATACACCCCACCCATCCCCCTGTCTCTGCCACATACACACACACACACACACACACACTAGTTCCCTGGTTTGAGTTCAAGTAATCCTGTCTCCCAGAAGGGAAGAAAGTTGGTTTGGAATTGCTTTTCTTACAGAAACCATGCTGCTTCCCAGTAATGCCTAAGGTTATTAGTAAGACTCTCCTCATTAAGTGTTCATGAAGCATGCTTAAAAGTCACTCTACCTTTCTTTTTTAATGGAATCAGTATCAAGTTCTCAAGTGGTTACCTTACAGAATCCATGACCTTCCTTTAAAAAACATTTTTGAAAATCAGAATAGTATTTTTTTCAGATTCAGTTTTGGGGGAAGCAGCAGAGATTTGAGTTCAGATGAGTGGGGGTGGGGTGGGGTGGGGTGGGGAAACTAAACAAAGAATCTGAGCCTTTCATTTGCATATATTGATTTGCATGTATTTCTTAACTTCCTGAAACTTATCATCTGCAAAACAGAATAATTATAGAGCTTACCTCACTGGGCTGTTGAATTAAATGAGATAATGTTTACAAAGGTTCAGCAACGGGCTCGTCTCGTTAGGCAGAGAGTAAATTTTGATAATTAATATCCTGCCTCTTCATTTATTCAATGTTTGAGGCATCCTGAATACTGAGTCTGGCTAGGCACAGTGTTCGTCACTAAAGAACACAAAAATAAGGAGCAGTCCCCGCTATCAGCGAACTCATAGTGTTGGCATTGAAGTACGGTAACACTCTCATAGCTTTGTTTACGAGGTACCAAGACAAGACAGAGAAAGGAGTAATCACTTTGGAGGATGATCTGGGTCTTGAAGAATGATCTGGAGTTTTCTAGAGGAATGCAGGAGAAGAGGAGATAGAAGGACGTGACAGAGGAGGGATGTGGCACGAGCACTAATGGAAGCATGGGGCACGGACGAGGCGGGCCTGCTTGTGAACGTCAGGAGTTTAGAAGGCTGGGATACAGGGTACAGGCAGGAGCAGTGGTGGACGATATTACAGGAGGCAAGGGCTGACTCCTATAAGGAAGAAGGGCCTTCCAGCGATTTTGGACTTTGATTCTAGAGACAGAGCAGAGAACAGGACTTCACTTCATGATCACACTTGCGTTTGGGAAGGACCAATCTGGGGACAGGATGAGGAGCTGGAGGCTGGTAAGTCAGGGAAACGGGGTTCGAGCTTGCAGCATTGCTCCAAGTAGAGCTGATGAGGGCTTAAGCCAAGAGAAGGATATTGGGAACTGACTGGAAAGGATGGAAACAGGGCAGAGTAGATCCAAATGACAGGACCACATGATTGATTAGGTAGGAGGTGAGGGTGAAGGCAGATTGGAGGGGAATTTCCGTGTCTCTGTCTTGGATGGATGGCAATATCATTGTCCAGGTAAGGCCTACAAGGGAGCCGTGGTGGTGATGGTGGCGGAGTCAAACATTGGACCTGTGAGATTTTAATTTCCTGGGAGGCATCCAGGTGAAGGTGCACAGTAGGTTGTCTGCAGCGGGGAATAAGTAGCAGCCTGGCAAGATGGCTGGGAGTCAGGAATGAATAGCTTCCAGATACTGGAGTCTGTGGGTGGCAAATCTCCACAGACTGTGTACCATAGAAAGAAGACAAGATCCCCTAGAAACAGTAAGATTCCACAAAGCTCCTGGGCAATGAGGTAGTGTTCTCCCAAGCACAGGCCAGAAAAATTAAACATATTTCAGCTTTTATTTTTCACTCTCTCCCACAATCTTTCACTCACCTTTCTAGTCCCTCACTTATTCCCCTTCAAGAAATGGAGATTCTTCTTTGTTTTATTTCTCGGAGGGTGAAAATACAATGGCCAAAGACGTAAAGGTTCTTTTCGAGAAGCTTGTTTCCCAAGTAAGTTCTTCTAAGGTGCTTTGGCATTTCTTGTAGCTATTTTCTTATATTCTTGCCCAAAATTCAGACAATTTTATTTATTAGTATTATTACTTTTCAAGTTTATTTACTTTGAGAGGTAGAGAGACAGAGAGAGGTAGAGAGAGAGAGAGAGAGGGAGAGAGAGAGAGAGAGAGTCCCAAGCAGGCTCCATGCTGTCGGCTCAGAGCCTAATGTGGGGCTCAAACTCATGAACTATAAGATCATGATCTGAGCCAAGTTCAAGAGTCAGACGCTTAACCAACTGAGCCACCCAGGCACCCCAGACAATTTTAAATAGAAAGCTTTTAAAAAATATATTTGAGTTAAAATAGAGTATGACTTCTCATGGAACACTGGAGATGAGGAGCATAAAAGTTAGACAAGCCTGAGAGATACATCCAGAAAAGGGACAATACTGCAAAGTCTGTGTCCAAAGAACATTTTTAAGAAAGCAAAATGGATGTATTCTCTTCAGATGAGTTGCAGCTAGTTTCTTCAGTCTTTTTCCTCAGCAGTTGCAGAGGCGGCCCGAGAAAGATTAGAGGGGAAATCCGAACAGTTTTGCATAAGAAGAAAAAAATATAAGTCTCAAGTGAAATAGTAGAAAATATCTCTGCCAACTGCTAACAAGGAACCATGGGTCAGGGCAGGAGCGAAATCAACCCAGAAGTAAAGAACTCCAGATGATGGACGCCACCTAGTGGGAAACTGATGCATTTAGAAAAAAATGGATAATGACAGAATTTCAGAACTTGGAGATGGCTTAAAATAATTATTATGAGTTTTATTCACTCTTTCAATAAACATTCATTGAGGATTTACTATGTACCAAGAACATTAATAAGTTCTAGGTTATTTAATAATTATTTGTGGGCCACCTGGATGGCTCAGTTGTTTAAGTGTCTGACTCTTGGTTATGGTTCAGGTCATGATCTCACAATTTGAGTTTGAGCCCCATGTCGGGCTCTGTGCTGACAGCGCGGAGCCTCTTTGGGATTATCTGTCTCCCTCTCTCTCTGACCCTCCCCTGCTTGCACTCAGTCTCTCAAAAACAAATTAATATACATTAAAAATAAATATTTGTAATTGAGTCTACAACCCAGATAGTCAAGAATTCTAACTTTATTTTTCTGTAATATAATTAATATCTATATTAATATGTTAAACCTCATTTTGTTTGGTGGATGAAGACTTAATCTTAGTTACTTTAGTGCTCCTACCCTCATTGCCTTGGTTAGGTCTGAACTCTGGGTTTTAGCTGTTGAGAGGCATCTCCAACAGTGCTCTGTGTTGCTGTCCACACTGAGTCTTCTGCCAATGTCTGCTCTTTGGACATTGGCCCTTGTAGGTCAATGTTGCTATCCAGGTTGCCACTTCAAAACCGTTCATGGTATGAAGGATTTGGACCACTATCTGAGAATCCACACCATGATGGAGAATGGAGTGTAGATCAGGCTGGTAGGAATGTCCATCTCAGTGGCGACTGAAGATTGCTTGGCCCCTCCCAGTGTCTCCCAGAGTCAGTCACCGCTGTGCGACTTGTGGTCTTCTGTCCAGGACCCGGCTGATGGAGCAGCCTCTGCCTAGAACATGCCAAATAAAGGCAGACTTAACCTTTTTTCTGCTGTGGACCCTTCCCAGAATGTTTTTTAATGTAATAAAATACATTAAACTATTTTCAGTACAATTAAAAAATATCTCTCTCAGATGTTTCCATTACCTTCTCAGACATTCTGCTGGTCCCGTGCGGTTGTCTACTGCCCTACATGATTAGTACATTGAACATTCATTTTTATGCCGGCGTCTTGGTGCTTCCTTTGGTTTTATCTAGGAACCGGGGCACAGATCCCTTTGACCTCAAATTCTCCAGATCTCCCTTGGACTTCTTTGTCCCATTTCCTAGAAGCACGAGAAAGCTTGTTATATTCAAATATCTCTGTGTGGCTAAATCTGCATATTGGACAGCAAAGGGAGATAGGACAAATAGGGTAAACTGAGACCAGGTAGTAAAAGTTTTTATGTTATGCTAAAGAATGTTGTATTTGTGCATTGCAAGTAGAAGGCTATTTCAATAGTGTGGGTAAAAAATGAAATAATACTGACTTGGACATTGGAGTTTTTCTGGTCAGTTTAAAAACTGGTCGGAGCACCTGGGGGGCTCTGTTGGTTGAACTGTTTGATTTGGCTCAGTTGAACTTTCTTGATTTCGGCTCAGGTCATGATCCCAAGGTCGTGGGATTGAACCCCATATTGGGCTTCATGCTGAGCATGGAGACTGCCTAAGATTCTTCCTCCCTCCCTTCCTTCCTCCCTCCCTTCTTCCCTCCCTCCTTTCCTCCCTCCTTTCCTCCCTCCCTTCCTCCCTTCCTTCCTTCCTTTCTTCCTTCCTTCCTTCCTTCCTTCCTTCCTTCCTTCCTCCCTTCCTCCATCCCTTCCTCCCTCCCTCCCTTCCTTCCTTCCTTCTTTCCTTCCTTCCTTCCTTCCTTCCTCCCTTCCTCCATCCCTTCCTCCCTCCCTCCCTTCCTTCCTTCCTTCTTTCCTTCCTTCCTTCCTTCCTTCCTTCCTTTCTTTCTCTCTCCCTCTCTGCCCCTCTCCCCTGCTTGTGCTGTCTCTCTAAAATAAAATTAATAAACAAAGAAACAAACAAATAAATGGTCAAGTTAAGAGACAATGGGGTAGAACTAACTATACTTGGAAACCCCAACCTCCTCTAGCCCGAATAGCACCTCTATGCAAATCGAACAAAAGCATTTCCTACAGGAAGAGGCAAGGCATGAGTAGATAGCTTGGGGAAGAGTGGGGTCTAGATTTCAGCCCACTCCTTGCCTGGGTGCGTCTGTGAAGTAAACAGTCTTGCCCAATCAAACGTGGTGACCCTAAGTGTGGAAGTGGAAAGTGGAAAGAATTGCTAAGTCTGTGCCCTGAAAAGACGTGTCTGGAAGTAAATTCCCATTCCCTAGTTTTTTTGTGGGGTTTTTTGCCCTTGTGTGTTTTAGAGAATGACTCTGTAGGATGATGAGTTGCAGTGTGAGGTGCTGTCGTGAATCTCTTATCTGTTTTTCTCAATTAAAGTTATGAAACAGTCCGCACAGATAAAAGGCCATGAAAAGAAACTCCATGTTTTGGGTGATTCTTAAGAGAAGAGTTACCTCATGATGAACATTTCTAAAAAGGTTTCCTTGGGAAAATCCAAAAACCTGTCACGGCAAAGAAAGACCTACAGAGACATGACAAATAAATGTAGTGTGATAGCCTAGGTGAGATCGTTGAACAGTGAGAAAGTATTAAGTAAAAACTAAAGAAATCTGAAAAAAACGATGGGCTTTAGTTAATACCGTGTCAGGATTTGTTGATTCATTCTAACAAATGTACCATACTAGTGTTAAATGTTAATAATAGGGGAATTTGTGTAAGGGTATAGTGGAACTACACGTACCATCTTCTGAATTTTTCTGTGAATATAAACCTTCTCAAAATGACCTATCTTTTAAAAAGAAATCAATGGAAGATAAATAAATATGAAAACAAACAAAATGTTTCCTGGGTTAGAGCAACCAGATTGCACCTTGAACTTTAAATATGTCCCAGGCATTATGGAACGTGCCGGGTCTATACCTAATTGGGGAGATGCCCCATATACATGTGTATGAATGCATCAGAAATATGTAGTATATATGAAATTCCAAAACAGTGAAACGTGGCAAGGAAGCTTGGAATTTAGAGGAGTGAGAAATAGCTTTGGTGGAAAGAAGGAAGGCTGGTTAGTGGTAGGGGAAGAAATCAGCAAAACTTTCATGTAAAAGGCGGGAATTCAACTGGATTCAAGGAAAGAGTGGGGCTTGACTCGCTGTAACTTAATTCCCCAAATAAGTATTAAATGAGTATCAACCGCCTGCAAAACACTACAATATGGGCCAATTGGTGGATTGCTGACTTTATTACTTAGATTATAATAAGCAGACACTTGAATTCAAAGAAGCCCCGTATAAGAATCACTCTGATATCTTGTTCAATCCGGTGTTTCTTCTTAATCTCTCTTGCTTACTGATGCATATTTTTCCTGAAGATGAGGTCCAGTTTACTATTCAATAGCCTCTTCCAATGTGAAGACTACAATTGCTGGCATTGTATGCAATAGCAAATGTTACTTCCTCTGGTACCTTATTTGGATTATTGGGACATAGTTTTCTTTGCAAAAGAAAAATCACAGGGTAATGAAAGGAAATCTCATCTGGAAGTAAGATTTCTGGGTCAGGTGCTGTGTGTTTAAAAAAAAAACTGCCAAACTGTTATCAAAAGTTATGCAGAATTTTGCATTCCCATCAGAAATGTCTGTGAGTTTCAGTTGCTCTGCACCTTTGTCAGCACTTCATATTGTAAACCGTTTTTAACTTAGTCATTCCTTTGAGTGCGTAACGGTCCCTCGTTGTGGTTTTATTTTGCATTTCCATGATGAATAATGATGTCAAACATTGCTTCATGTGCTTACTGACAATGTGTTGTCTTCTTTGGTTAAGTGTCGGTTCATCCTCTTTGTCCCTTTTTAAATGGATTTTGTTGTTTTCCATTATTAAATAATAATTTCGAAGGGGCTCCTGGGTGGCTCAGTCGGTTAAGCGTCCAGCTTCGGCTCAGGTCATGATCTCACCGTTCCCAGGTTCGAGCCCCGTGTCAGGCTCTGTGCTGACAGCTTAGAGCCTGGAGCCTGTTTCAGATTCTGTGTCTCCCTCTCTGTCTCTGTTCCTCCCTTGCTTGTGCTCTGTCTCTATCTCTCAGATATCTTTATATCATCTAAAATATATTTTAGAGACAAGTCTCTTATCAGATATGTATGTGTTTGCAAGTATTTGCTCACTCACCGTGACTTGCTTTTCCATTTTTTCCCAGCATCCTCCCTGTCTCTGTCTCTCTCTCTCTCACTCTCTCTCTTAACCTCCAAAGAGATGGCTTTATTCCAAACTTTAAATCAAACTATAACTTGAAGTTATAGTTTATCCTTTCCTTTTTTTCTTGTACAAATTCGTGTGTGTGTGTGTGTGTGCGTGTGTGATTTAGTTCTACAATATTTAGTTCTATACATGTCTATGTTCGTACATCCACCACCACAGTCAAGATCAGAGCACTTCCATCGCCACAAAGATTCCTGGTATAGCTCTTTATAACCACAGCCATTGATTCCCTTGTTCTTACCTTCGCTTACAAATGAAGTTTGTCGTTTCAAAATGTTATATAAATGGATTCGTACAATATGTTACATTTCGAGATTGATTTTTTTCCCTCAGCATAATTCCCTAAAGATTGTTACATATCCATAGTCCGTTGCTTTTAAGTACTAAGTTTTTTCCATAATATGCTCGTATCGCAATTATTTTAACCATTCACCCATTAAAGGACGCAGGAGCTATTTCCAGTTTGGGGTTATTAGGAATAGAGCTGATATAAACATTCGTGTGGAGATTTTTATCCAGATATACCTTTCATTTCTCTAGGATAAACCCCGAAAGTGCAACTGCTGGGTCATATGGTAATTGCGTGTTTAGTCTTTTAAGAAACTGTCAGGCGACTTTCCAGGAGGGTTGTACTGCTTTTCATACTTGCCAGCAATGAGTCAGTGATCTGGTTTCTCTACATTCTCACCAGCGTGGGATTTCATCACTGCTTTTAATTTTAGTCGTCCTGATAGGTGTGTAGGGATAGCTCATCGTAGTAGTTTTAACTTGCACTTCCCTGGGGGCTAATGATGCTGAACGTCTTTTCATGTGTTAATTGTCGTGTGAGTTCTCTTCTGTGAAATGCCTGCTCATTTTCTAATCGGGTTATTGACTTACTGTGAAGTTTTGTCGTTTTTCATGTATTCCAGATACTAGTCATTGTTGGATATGTGGTCGGCAAATATTTTTTTCCTGTTGTGTGGCTTGTCTCTTCCCTCTTCACACAGTCTTTCTGAAAGCAAAAGTTTTTTGTTTTGCTGAGGTTTAATTCACGGATTCTTCCATGAATAATAATTAGGGATATGATTTTGGTGTCAAATCTAAGAACGCTTTGCCTTGTGCGAGACCCCCAAAATTTTCTCTTTATTTTCTAAAACTTTTGTACTTTTCTGCTTTAGATTTAAGTTAATGATCCATTTTGAGTTAGTTTTTGGATAAGCTGTGTGGCTTAGTTTGAGGGTTTTTTGCCTATGGATGCCTAAATTGCTGAAAAGGTTTAATTGCTTCCGTTTAATTGCTTTTGCATCTTTGCCAAAAATCAGCGAAGCATATTTGAGTGGATCTATTTCTGGGTTCTCTGTGGTGTTCCATTGATCTGTGACCCTCTCTCTCCACCAATACGACACTGTCTTCATCATCGTAGCTGTATGGTAAACCTAAATATTAAATAGAGTGGTACCTATAACTTTATTCCCCTTTGTCAAGATAACTTTAGCAATTCTAGGGCCTGCACCTTTCCATATAACTTTTTTTTAATGTCTATTTATTTTTCAGAAAGAGGGAGCACTGCGCGAGCAGGGGAGGGGCAGAGAGAGAGAGGGGGACAGAGGATCCAAAGAGGGCTCAATGCTGACAGCAAGCCCCATGTGGGCTCAAACTCAGGAATCGAACTGTGAGATCATTACATGAGCCAAAGTCAGAAGCTTAACCAACAGAGCCACCCAGGCATCCCATCCATATAACTTTTAGAATAAACTTGTCTGTGTCTACAGAAAAATGTCCTCCTATCTTAATAGGAATTACATCAGATATATAGATCAATTTGAGGAGAATAAAAAGGATACTATATTGAGACTTCCAATTCATAAACATCGTATACTATTTATAGGTCTTTGATTTCTTTTTTTAATGTCTATAATTTTTGAGAGAGAGACAGTGCACGAGCACGGAAGGGGCAGAGAGAGAGGGAGACACAGGACCTGAAAAAGGCTCCAGGTTCTGAGCTTCACCACAGAGCCCGATGTGGGGCTCGAACTCACAAACTGTGAAATCATGTCCTGAACTGAAGTTGGATGCTTACTCGACTGAGCCACCCAGGTGCCCCCAGGTCTTTTATTTCTTTCATCAGCATTTTGTAATTTTCAGCATAAAAATGCCGGATATTTTAAACATATACCTAAGTGTTTCATTTTCTTTGAAGCAACAATAAATAGTATCATGGTATAGTTTTTGCACGTTTGTTATTAAATGTGTAATTGATTTTGCTGAGTTGATCTCACATCCTGAAACCTTGCTAAACTCACTTATTAGTGCTAGGCAGTCATGCTATCTGCAAATACAGATAATTTAATTTCTTCCTTTCCATTCTATTCGTCTTTTATTTTTTCCTTTTGCCTTCTTTCAGTGACTAGAACTTCCAGAAATACATTGAATAAGAGTAGAAAGAGTAGATATTCTACCCTTGGCTGTAAGTGTTCAGTGTTTCACCATTAAGTAAGCTGTTAGCTGTAGATTTTTTGTAGATGTTTTTAATAAGGTGGAGACAATGCTCCTTTATTTATAACTAGATGATTAAGTAAGGCTAGTAAGGATTCTTACTGTCGATATGATGAATTACATCGATTAATTTTTGCATATTGAACCAGGCTTGAATACCTGAAAGAACTTTCATTTAGTCACGATGTATCCTTCTTTTTTATATATTGTTTTATTGGTTTGCCAAGTGTTTGGTGAGAATTTTTTCCATTTAAGATCATAGTAGTTTTCATTTTTTTATACTCTCTTACTCTGGTTTTGGTATCAGGGTAATATTGACCCCATAAAATAGGTTGGGAAGTGTTTTCTCTTCTCTTTTCTGGAGGAAATTGTGTAAAATTGGTGTTAATTCTTTAAATGCTTGGTAGAATTCTCTAGTGAAACCATTTTGGCCTGAATATTTCTTTTCTTGAGAGTCTTTTAATTACTAATACATGAACTTAATGATTAAAAAGTAAATTAATCTGTTTCATCTAGGTTGAATCTTGGTAGTTTGCGATTTTTGAGGAATTGGTCCATTTCTTTCAGGTTTTTGAGTATATGAATATTTGAATACATTAATTACTTGTAGTATTCTCTTCTTATGTTTTGTAATAACTTCGGGACCTATAGTGATGTTCCTGAGACTGAGACAGGTGATTTGTGTTTTCTTTTTTGATTCTTGTCAGTCTGCTAGAAGTTTATTGATTTTATTGAAATTTTTAAAAAGATACCAGTTTTGTTTCATTGATTTCTCTCTACCCACTTCCTATTACCAGTTCTAATGATTTATAGTCATGCTTTAATATTTTCCTCCTTTTGTTTTGGGGTTTGTTTTTCTTTCATTTTTCTAGTCTGCATAGGTAGGAACTTTGATGACTAATTTGAGACCTTTTCCTATTCCCTAACGTCAACCTTTAGTGGAATAAATTTCCCTCTTGGCACTGCTTTGTTGCATTCCCACATACTTTGATATGCTATATTTTCATTCAGTTCTCTGTATTTTTTAAATTTCCTTTGAGATTTTTCTTCTAGCAGTCTTTAGGTTTAGAATACATGTCATAGGCTTCTTTTGTGGGCTGTGGTTCCAAGGACAGTTCAATTATCAGGCACTCCGTGGTGTTATTTTGTTCCTTCTGCTTTATCTGGGGGCTCCCATGGTCTCTGTTTGTGCGGAGGGGATAGAAGGGTTTCCACACGCTGGACAGTCTGGTGTATCCTGGTGGAAAAATTGCATCTCAGGTTTGTGAGACAAAGAGGTTTCCAGGCCTCGACAACTTGTTGTGGCTGGGGCTCCCTGCTACTCTGATTTACCTAGTTATAGGAGGGAAGTCTCAGGCTTGGAAAGGAAGAGAGCCCTTCGTTGGCCAATTATTTCAACAAGGCTTTAAGATATGTCCTCCTCACCAGTGGTACCAGGCTCATCTAGACTTCATTTTAACCTAGGTGTGGAATGGGCTTACCTGGGCTGCCTTTTATCTCTAGGTTGGGAACTGGGAAACACCAGACTTTGATTGCCTTCTTCTGTTGGGTAGGGACAGAGGTAAGATGCCCTTGCCCCGTGTCATTTCTCTAGTCCTGGGATCCCAAACTATTGTTTCTCTTACTGTCTTTCAGGTTTCTCCTTTGGTTGCCTCTTATATTATTTCAATGTTTATAGTTGTAATGTGTATAGTTTATAGTTGAGGGGCAGTGAGAAATGAGTCTATGCCATCTCATCTGGACAAGAAGCTTACCAGTATCTTTTAAAAAGCAAATTTTTAAAATGTTGATGAAGCTCAAATTATTGATTTTTTTGATCTTTTATTAGAAAAGCTTGTGGTTTTCTAACCTTAAGTAGGAAATCTTTGCCTAAACCAATGCTACAAAGATTTTCTCTTCTGTGTTCCTTTAGACGTGTGCTAGTTTTAGTTCTCATGTTTTATTTTTTTTTAAGTTTACTTATTTATTTTGACAAAGAGAGTGAGCAGGAAGGGCAGAGAGAGAAAGAGAGAGAGAATCCCAAGCAGGCTCTGCACCAGCAATATGGAGCCCAATATAGGGCCCAAACTCACAAACTGTGAGATCATGACCTAAGCTGAAATCAAGAGTCAGACACTTAACCAACTGAGCCACCCAGGCGCCCCTAGCTCTTATGTTTTAGTTTATGATACATTCCACAATAATTTTTGTATGTGAAGTAGCAATCAAGGTTCATGTTTTGGGATATGGCTATCCAGTTGTTTCAGAACCATTTGTTGAAAATTTTATACTTATCTATTGAGTTGCTTTCTAAATATTTGTCAAAAATCAATTGTTCATATATATGTGGGCCCATTTATGGACTCTGTTCTATTGATCTATAATTTTACTTAGCAAAAGCCCTTCAAATTTATTCTTCATTATATTTCCCTATTAATTATAAAATCAGCTTGTCAATTTCAACAACAAAAAGACTTCTAGGATTTTGAAATTAAATCTACAGATCAATTTAGGGGGAATTGACCCCTTAATGAAATTGAACTTTTTGATCCATTAATATAGTATATCTCCCCATTTACTTAGGAATTCTTTTATTTCTATTGGCAATGGTTTATAACTTTCAGTGTGACATGTTTTGCATATTATTATAAAATTTACTCCCCTCAGCATTTCATGGTTTTTGAAGCTATTGCATAGTTATTAAAATTAATTTTTAATTTTTAATTGTTCTTTGCTACTATGTAGATAATTAATTTCTTTATTGACCTTGTGTCCTGCAATCTTGCTAAATTCATTTAGTATTTCTAACACCTTTTTTGCAGATGACTTAAGATTTTTTAGACATAGTGCCTGTTTTATTTCTTTCTTTCCAGTTTCTGGGCCATTTAGTTCTTCTCTTTTTTTTTTTTTTTTTGGCTTTTGCACTGTTTATGACTTTGAAGACAGTGTTGAATATAACAGTGAAAGTAAATATTGCAATCTTAGTGGGGAAATATTCAATTTTTTGCCATTGAGCATTATGTTAGATTAAGAAATTTCCCTTTGATTCTTTCTTCGGTGAGAATTGTAAATCAGAAATAGATTTACATTTTATAAAGTGCTTTTTTTTGTATATGATGATATAATTTTTTTAAAGTTTGTTAACATTGTACATTCCTGGGATAGATATCAGTTGTCAAGCTATATTATCTTTTTATATATTGCTGAATTTTATTTGCTAATATTTTGTTACAGATTTTTACATCTATTTTCATGAGGGATATTGGTGTGTAATTTTCTTATTATGTGTTTGTTTGGTTTTAAGATTAGAATAATTCTGGCCTTATAAAATGAGTTGAGAAATATTTCCTCCTGTTTTATATTCTAAGAGTTTGTGTTTAACTAGTGTTACCTATACCTTAAGTATTAGGTAGAATTCATCTGAGAAGGATCTGAGCCTGGAGAGGTTTGGGGAGAATGTTAGGGGGAGAGAGGTAGGGGAAGTAAGGAAGAGTCTTTTTAATTGTTACCCTAATATTTCCTATTATATACTTTGCAGCAACCATTCATGTTAACATTTTGAAGCCCATTTAATTCTTTTAGGAGGTCCTTCCAGCACACAGTATTTGTAGACGTGAAACATTTGCTTTGGTCAGATTTTTTGGTTTTGTTTTCTTTGTAATGCCTCATATTTATAGTCTGCCAAATACTAACACATTCAATTTTGTCTTTAAATGAGTCCAGTTTTCCTGTGGCTGAGAAACCATTAAGATCCAGGAAGAAGTTCCCCTTGACAGTTGACTCTTCTCTCCACAACGATGTAGGTAACTAAGTTTCATCGCCTTTCATTTTATCCTATGAGTAGCTGAGGTATTTTATTGCAGCAGCATGGTAAGAGTGTATGAGACTCATCTATTCTGGAAAATTAATTTAATTTCTTGGTCAGTCGAATGCTGACCCTTTTCTTCTCACTCTTCCTTCATTGTTGGCCCCTTGCAACTTTCTCTTTCACCATTTTGCTTTTCCTGCCCTTTTCCTTTTAAGTAAAAATTAGAACATAGACTGTTACAAGATTTGATCACCTTGAGTATAAAAGTACTTAAAAAAATAAATGCCTTGAATCGTAGAAACTCCTTCTATCCACACTAACTAACCTTGAGCTGGCTCCTTTATACACATTTTCACTACCATATCTTTTTCCTCTCCCCTTTTGATAGTCATAAACAACCAAACAACCCCAAATAAAACTGGAAACTATGGGATTAATACCAGTGACAGAGATAAATAGAACTAAAGCCCAATCATTTGTTGAGAAGTGCAATTAAACACAATGAATTTCTGGAAGTTCACATCAGACTCCTTCTATAAAAACTCTCTGCCAACTCAAAATCCATAAATAAAACCTATATTCCTCAGCCACCCGCATTCAAGATACATTTAAAAGGAATTTGTTACTCTTACTTTTTAATATTTTATTTTTAAATTATGTTTATTTATCTTTGAGAGAGTGTGGAGAGGGGCAGAGAGAAGGAGACAGAGGATCTGAAGCAGGCTCAGCACTGACAGCAGCATGTCCAATGTGGGGCTCCAACTCACAGACCGTGAGATCGTGACGTGAGCTGAAGTCAGACACTTAACCGACTGAGCCACCCAGGTGCCCCCAAAATCAATTTATTATTAACATATATTATTTTTGTTCTGCTTTATTGCAAGAGTTGCAACAACATCCATCTCCTATAGCTTAATACTGAATCTGCAGTTTTGGCATTTCATTATGAAATAAAGAAGTAGTGTAGACTGACCCCTGATGTAGCATTTTTGTTCTATGAAAAATTACATTGGGAACGATAATTTCTCTTGATTCAAAACCAGATTTCTTAAGAATCCAGTTTCTGCTTGTTACTAGTAGTGATTCACTTCCCATTCCCTCTGCAGCTCATTGCAATTTAACTTCCACACCAATCTTTCCATAGAATCTACTCTTCTCAATTCTCATTCTCTTTGACCTGTCTTTACTCTTGACGGTATGGATTGTCTATTCCTCTTAAGAGTTTCTTTTTGTTTCCGTGATATTATTTCATCTCTCCTCTTAATGCTTTGACCATTTTCTATCTGTGTTTTTGACTACCCTTTTTCTCCTTTCTGTCTTCAGGGCTCAATTATTGATTTTCTTATTCCTGGGTATATTCTTTTTTTTTTAATGTTTATTTATTTTTCAGACGCAGGGGGAGGGAGAGGGAGAATGTGTGCCTGCATGGGAGGGGCAGAGAGAGAGAGGGAGACAGAGGATCCAAAGCAGGCTCTGTGCACTGTCAGTGCAGAGCCCCATGCAGGGCTGGAACTCACCAACTGTGAGATCATGACCTGAGCTGAAGTCAGATGCTCAACTGCCTGAGCCTCCCCGACACCCCACCCCTGAGTATATTCTTGTGTCACATGTACACGGTCTGTTTGGTTGGTCTCCTTTAAGCTCATGAACTCAACTCTCTAGATTGTCAACCCTTTTTTTTTTTTCTGAGTTCCAGTTTTTTATTTCCAATTCTTGAGTATAATTTATCCTTTCCTTCCTTTCCCTCTCTCTTAGTGGCACCATTAATACTTAGTTACCTAAGTATTACCTAGGGCCATTCGAAGTTTAATTCGTAAGTGACTATGGTCAGTCCTCGGTCTTCTGGAAGTTCACACAATGCCTTTTTGCAAACTAGACAAAGTCACTCCCTTACAGGAGATATTATACTTCCTAAAACAATGTATAATCATTTCAACTATGCAATTATTTATAATAAATAAATGAATCTGTGGTGACTAGGATATAAATGGCACTCCCCTAGATATTGTGCTGGCTATTGTCAAGCAGTGTACAACCTACAGAACTGTACACAGAAGAATACTATTTTATATCCCTATGGCTAAGACAGAAATGGTCAAGATAGTATTCATCATTTCTAGGGGTCCCTACCAAAATTTTAAATATGCCCTAAGGAATCTTAATGATACTCACTACCTTCCAGTGGCTCATGGAGAAAATGATTAGTGTTGTGAATTCATGGGAAGAATAAGCTTAAATAGATGAAATAATTATATTAGCAATATCTTGCAGGCATGTGAATAAACGTCTTGGTGATTTAACCTCAGCGTTGCTCCTTGAATGATGCCATAAAATATGTAGGATGCTCAGTGTCCAAATAGGTGGTAAGCACAAATCCTAAGAAAATACAGGTCATAATCTGGCTGACATGCCCTCTAGCAAGTATCTGAGAGTTTAAATCATTTTTGAGATTTAGTGATTTTCTAGAGCTTTCAATAGCTTGAACTGCAGGTTCCAGATAATCAACAAACCATTATGAAAATAATACATGAAAACAGACATCTAGAATATTTTAGGGAAGGCAGAAGTTATTATCCATTGGGGCTGTTTGAAGCTTGTAAGCTTTCTTTTTCTTTTTTTGGGGGGGGATTATGTAGTCACTTGAGAATAGCGTTTAAAGGTGAGAGTTTCTGGCAGAAGACTGCTGTGCTTAGTAGGGCAGTCCCAGAGAAAACCCATGTGTGCTTCCATAAGACTTTCAGAAGTACTTGGGGAAATTTTTGCAGGAGGCTAGATAATACACAGTATATGTATTTCAGAAATATTTGAATTTCCTGAATATAGCTAAATACTTGAATATACAGATGATCCTTGAATGATGCAAGAGTTAGAGGAACTGACTCTCTGCGGAGTTGAAAATCATGTACACTTTTGATTCCCCTAAAACATAAGTACTAATAGCCAATGAGAAGCCTTACTGTAACACAGTCAATTAATGCATATTTTGTATGTTATATGTGTTATAAACTATATGTTTGTAATAAAGTAGGCTAGAGAAAAGAAAATGTTATTAAGAAAACCATAAGGGAGAGAGAATATATTCACAGTACTGTGCAGTATTTATCCACATGGAAGTGGACCTGAGCAGGTCAAACCTGTGTTATTCAGTGGTCAATGGTGTACATATTTCAGAAATATACTTAAAATACTTGAATTTAGAAATATATAGACATATATTTTGGAAATGCTTTTAGTATTTCAGAAATACTTGGGGAAAGCTTTACAGGAGACTGGATAACCCAGTAAAAAATATATGGATATATATATGAATAAATGTATATATACATTCATTAGATCCACAGACTAATGAAGCACAGGAAAGTCTAGGTTTTTAGTATATATATATATACTAAATAACTATATATGTCATATATATAATTCGCATCATTTATACATACTTGCATCTTTATTTTTCACGTGCTTTATCATAAGCATTTTGGCCATGTCAATATATGTTTTTCAGAATCAGTACTTAAAAGTCTGTGTAGCAGTTCACTATACTGTAACATGATTTGTAATTGTATTTTTATTTTTCTTGTGTTTTTATCTTTCTAAGTAACCCAGAACATAAAAATAGAAAAATTATAAAAGAATCTAAAACCCAGGAAAAGATTTATGTACAAAAAGCTGAGTTATTTCCTTGGCATATATTCCTGAAGGGAAATTTTATGAGATGATTGAATAAGGGCACTTTCGTGAGCTTTGGTATGTACTTCTGAATTGTTTTTTGGAAAGGTTATACAACTTTTTTGACAAAGTAATTTGGCTGCTCTATCAGGGGAAAATTGTACGCACAATGGAAGTGGATTTAAGGATTTGGAAAAAACTAATTTCATTCTTATGGAAAGTTTGAGAAATGCAGAAGAGATAATATTTTAATAAAGTGAATTTAATGCACCCATGGGTGCTGATTAAAATAAGGACATTAGCCTTTATGATTTTTCAAGTTTTATTTAAATTCTAGTTAGTTAATACACAACGCAACCTTAGTTTCAGATAGAGAATTTAGTGATTCATCACCCACATAAAAACCCCAGAGCTCATCACAATAAATGCCCTCCTTAATGCCCATCATCTATTTAACCCCTCCTCTCACCTACCTTCCCATCAGTTTGTTCTCTATAGTTAAGGGTCCATTTCTTGGTTTGCCTCTCTTTTTTTTCTCTCCTATATTCATTTTTTTTATTCCACATATGAGTGAAATAATATGGTATGTCTTTCTCTGACTTATTTTGCTTAGCAAAATACATTCTGGTTCCATCCATGTCATTGCAAATGGCATGATTCAATTCTTTTTTATGGCTGAGTAATATTCCATGGGGTGTGTGTGTGTGTGTGTGTGTGTGTGTGTGTGTATGCACTCTCCACATTTTCTTTATCCATTCATTAGTTGATGGACATTTGGGCTCTTTCCAAAATGTGGCTATTGTTCCTAATGCTGCTTTAAACATTAGGTTGCATGTATCCCTTTGAGTCAGTATTTTTGTATCCTTTGGGTATACCTAGTAGGGTATACCTAGAGTATACCTAGTAGGGTAATTGCTGGCTAGTAGGATAGTTCTATTTTTAACTTCTTGAGGAACCTCTATGCTGTTTTCCAGACAGTATGGTACTGGCACAAAAATGGACACATAAATCAATGGAACAGAATAGAAAACCCAGAAAGAAGCCCACAATTGTATGGGCAATTAATCTTTGACAAAGCAGCAAAGAATGTCCAGTGGAAAAAAGACTGTCTCTTCAACAAATGGTGTTGGGAAAAACTGGACAGCAACATGCAGAACAATAAAACTGGATGATTTCTTACACCACAGACAAAAGTGAATTCAAAAATGGATCGAAGACCTGAATGTGAGCTAGGAAACCATCAGAATCCTAGAGGAGAACACTGGCAGTAACCTCTTTGACTTCAGCTGATCAACTTCTTATAAAACCTCCACTTCTCAAAGCCTGTCATTGGGGTCTCTTCTTTTAAAATCAATGATATAAATGAAAATATAGATAATCTGCTTAGAAAACTTGGTGATCAAGAAAATCAACATTTCAGAAGCAATTGCTGGGTTACACTTTGGAGACACCAGAGCATCGTAGTTAAATGCGTGAGATTTGGAGTCAAATTGGGTTTTACTTTTTGTTTTATTCTTTTTATTTTTTAAAAAATGTTATTAATTTTTTAATGCTTATTTTATTTTTGAGAGAGAGAGAGAGAGAGAGCATGAGCGGGGGTGGGGGGTGCAGAGAGAGAGGGAGACAGAATCCAAAGCAGGCTCCAGACTCTGAGCTGTCAGCACAGAGCCTGACATGGGTCTCGAACCCATGAATGGTGAGATCATGACCTGAGTCCAAGCAGAATGCTCAATCAGCTGAGCCACCCGGGTGCCCCCAGATTGGGTTTTAAAGATTAGTTTTACCACCTGCTGGCTCTGTAACTTTTGTCAAGTTACCTAACCTCTCTCAAACTCATTGTCCTTTTATTCTATTGATTGATTGACTGATTGATTGATTTTAATTAAAAGGACTTATTTTTTGGAGCAGTTTTGGAGTCACAGCAAAACTGAGAAGGTGCAGAGATTTCCCATACAGCCCTGTCCCCACACATGCACAGTCTCCCCCATTATCAACACCCCCCAGCAGAGTGGTACATTTGTTACAACTGATGAACCTACACTGATACATCGTTACCAACCAAACCCCACAGCTTACGTCAGCGTTCACCCCCGGCGTTGTGGTACATTCTGTGGGGTTGAACAAATGTGTAATGCTGTGTATCCATCATTATAATGTCATACGGAGTATTTTCCACTGCCCTAAAATCCTCTATTCTCCACCTTCCTCCAACCCTTACCCTGGCAATCTCTTTACTGTCTCCATAATTTTGCCTTTTCTGAAGTGTCATATATTTGGAATCATACAGTATGTAACTTTTTCAGATTGGCTTCTTCTGCTTAATAATATGTATTTACGTTTCCTTCATGTCTTTTCATGGCTTGATAGCTCAATTTTTTTTTATTGCTGAACCATTTTCCATTGTCTGGATATACTACTATTCATCCACCTGCCGAAGAACGTTTTGCTTGCTTCTATATTTTGACAGTTATAAATAAAGCTGCTAGCAACATCCATGTGCAGGTTCTTGTGTGGATATAAATGTTAAACTCCTTTGGATAAATACCAAAGAGCACAATGGCTGGATGATATGGTAAGAATATGTTTAGTTTTGTAAGAAACCGCCACACCGTTTTCCAAAGTGGCTATACCATTTCGTGTTGCTACCAGTGATGAATGTGAGTTCCTGTTTCTCTACATCCTCGTCAGCATTTGCTGTTGTCTGTGTTCCAAATTTTGGCCCATCTAATACGCATGCAGTGTTACCTCATTGTTGTTTTAATTTGCATTTCCCTGATGACACATCATGTCAATAGTTTTTCCACATGCCTGTTTGCCACTTGTGTATCTTTGGTGAAGTGTCTGTTACGGTCTTTGGCTCATTTTTTTAACCAGGATGTTTGGGTTTTTTTCTTGTTGTTGTTGGATTTTAGAAGTTCTTTGTATATTTTAGATAAAATTTCTTTATCATATGTGTCTTTTGTAAATATCTTCTCCCAGTGTGTGGCTTACCTTCTCATTCTCTTGACAATGTCTTGTACAGAGTAGGAGGTTTAAATTTTAACGAAGTCCAGCTCAATTATTCCTTTAATGGATTGTTCTTTAGGTGTCTCACCTTTTCGGTGATGACCTTCCTACCTGCTCTTGTTCTTGTCTATTTACACGTCACATGGACACACCATTTTTCATGAGGCATTTTTAGTTTTTTAAAATTTACACTGTTATTTGGACCATTCTGTCACAGTCAGGTTGCATTCACCTCCACTAAGAAAATTAACATCATTCAACCTGCTGAGTTCTGTGGCTCAAGTTATGCAGATTGTGTTAGTCCTCAGATCAGTTTTCTGGTGTGCAAAATGGTTTGTTGCTGGTCTAGCTGCATTTCAGGGACAAGAGAAGCAGAGAATGTCCACGTTGCTCCGCCATCTTGGCCCCTCCCCTTACACTTTTTTTTAATGTTTATTATTTTTGAAAGAGAGAGAGAGGAGAGCAGGGGAGGGCAGAGAGACAGAGAGACACAGAATCTGAAGCAGGCTCCAGGCTCTGAGCTGACAGCACAGAGTTCAATGCGGAGCTTCAACCCACAAACCGTGAGATCATGACCCGAACTGAAGTCGGACGCTTAACTGACAGAGCCACCCAGGCACCCCACAAAATTAGTTTTAAATAGACCAAAATATAGTTTGAATTATAAAGGTGTGGCTATAATTCTCTACGGTTGTTAAATGCTGAGATAATTACTGAAAATATTTGAAAAAGTTAAATCTAAGTTTTGTCAATCAACAAGTGCCCTGGATTTCGACCCTCTGCTTGGCAGGAGACTTTGTGGAAAAGGCACAAAAATTTGACCTACTTAGGCTGACACAGAAGTTGTCCTTCTCAATTTGAGATCTGTCCAGTTGGCAGTGTGACACTGACAGGCTTAATCCCTCCACGAACTGCCATTTCCACAACTAAAAAGGATTACAGGGGGGCACACTGTCCATCTGTCATCCTTTCCAGTGAGTAAAATTATTTTATATTTAATTTAAAAGCCCATGACTATTCCTCTTAACCAGTGTAAGGCTGTTTCACATACTTTGGTAAAACACACCTCTACCATTCTATTTGGGACCTACTGAACACCTTGAGGACCTGCCATATGTGTATATAATGTCCCACCTGCACCCAACAGGGAATAGAAGGGCAATCCAGAGAGCAAATGTCTACTCTAAGAGTATTGGTTTAAACTCCGTTGAAAGAAAATAAAAAACAACTCTATTAATATCAAAGTTATTATTATAATAATTCATACTTATTTTTTTGTGCCAGATACTATATAAATAATATCTATAAGTTTAACAACAATCCAGCACAATTTTTTTTTCCTGATGGAGAGCCTGAGACTAAATTGTTTGATAAAAGTATCAAAGCAAAGCTATACTTCAAGCTGAGTTCCAACTGGCATAATCTATTTTACACAATAACCAACTTTCTTTTTCTTTCTTTCTTTCTTTCTTCCTTCCTTCCTTCCTTCTTTCTTTCTTTCCTTCTTTCTTTCTTTCCTTCTTTCCCTTCCTTCCTTCCTTCCTTCCTTCCTTCCTTCCTTCCTTCCTTCCTTCCTTCCTTCCTTCCTTCCTTCCTCTTTCTATTGAGAGAGAGACAGAGAGGGTGCAAGTGAGCAAGGGGCAGAGAGAGACAGAGTAGAAGAAAGAGATAAGTGGGGCTTGTGTTTTACCCAAAGTGGAGCTTGTGCTCACCCAAAGCGAGACACAAGCTCACTCGATGTGGGACTCAAACTCACAGACTGTGAGACCATGACCTGAACCAAAGTCAGATGCTTAATGACTGAGCCAGTGAAGCACCCCATTACCCAATAACTTTCTTTCTTCCTTTTTAATCCTCCATGCTTTTTAAGTCTGCAGTCTACTTTATTGCCACTTTTGGAAAACTTTCCTCTATCCTCTACTTTCCAGGACTTTCTGGAATATTGGGCTTGGCTTTCCTATCTAAATCATGACTCTATTGGACTCTTTTTATAAAATTCTGTATCTTTGACTGGGTTTATAAATGTGGTGATCCAGCTCAATCCCTCCCTTCCTGCAAAATATCTTGACAGACCCCTTCTTTAATTGAACTTCTATCTATGGCCTCTTCTATATTTTTCCACTAGTGGCTCTTCTATATTTTTCCACTCTTCTATATTTTTAACTAGTGGCTGGTAGGCCGTACCTACTCTAACACATTTATCTAACCCCATAATGTTGTTCATTTTTTTAGCATTGTGGTCACATTTAAAATGGATTTATTTCAGGAATTTGACACAAAAGAGCACATATTATATAATTCCATTTATATGAACAACCCAGGATAGGTAAATCCATTGAAATAAGAAAAGCAGGTTGGTCATTTTCAGTTGCTGGAAGAAAGGGGGATTGGAGAGAGCTGCAGAAAGGGTACAAGGTTTTATTTTGGAGTGATAGAAATGTTTTGGAGCTAGATAAAGGTGGTGATTGCACAACATTATGAAGGTACTAAATGCTACTGAATTTTTTACCTTAAAATGGTTGATTTTATGCTATGTGACTTTCACATACATAAGTGAATGAATGGAGTGATGTCAAGTCTTATCCCCTTCTTAGGAAACTGTTCTCTTAGTCTCACCATGTAACCATCAGCTAGAACTTAGTGGGCACTATTCCGTTAGACAGGAAGCTGTGTTTTAAGGACCACCATCACCAGACTCTAAGTTTTTCTTCCAAATTTTTATTTAAATTCTAGTTAGTTAACATGTAGTGTAATGTTGGTTTCAGGAGTAGAATTTAGTGATTCATCACTTACATATAACACCCAGTGCTCATCTTAACAAGTGCCCACCTAATGCCTGTCATCCATTTAGCCCAACCCCCTTCCCATCTCCCCTCCAGCAACCCTCAGTTTGTTCTCTATCATTAAATGTTTCTTATGGTTCACTTCCCTCTCTCTTTTTCTCCCCTTCCTATATGTTCATACATTTTGTTTCCTAAATTCCACATATGAATGACATCATGTGGTATTTATCTTTCTCTGACAAGCTATTGGTCACTTTAATAAACTTTGTTTTCTTTACCAAAATGCGAGGCTAATACTTCCCCTTCTATTTTGAATGACAACCTACCTGGATAGATTATTCTTGGGTGGATATTTTTCTCATTCAGCATGTTGAGTAGATCTCACCACTCCTCTGGCCTGCCCAGTTTCTGCGGATAGATCTGCTGTGAACCTGATCTGTCTTCCTCTGTAGGTTAAGTGCTTTTTTTTTTTTTTTTTTTTACCCTTTGCTGCTTCCAGGATTCTCTTTGTCTGTGTAGTTTGTGAATTTGATTATGATATGTTTTGGTGATGGCCTATTTTTGTTTAATTCAACAACAGTTCTCTTTGCTTCGTGGATAGAATGTCTGTTTCCTTCCCCAGATTGGGGAAGTTTTCAGCTATAATTTGTTCAAATACACCTTCTGCTTCTTTTCCTTTCTCTTCTTCTTCTGGGGCTCTTATGATATGAATGTTATTATGCTTTCAGGAGTCACTGAGTTCCGTAAGTCTACACTGATGATCCAATACCTCTCTTTTCCTCTTTTTCAACTTCATTATTTTCCATAATTTTATCTTCTATATCACTGATTCGTTCCTCTGCTTTATCCATCCTCATTGTCAGGGCATCCATTCAGGTTTGCTCCTTAGTTAAAGCATTTTTTATTTTGACTTGGCTAGTTCTTCATTCTGTTATTTCTGCAATAAGGGATTCTCTAGTGTCTTCTATCTGTTCTCAAGCCCAAATAGTATCCTTATGATTATTGTTTTAAATTCTCGTTCAGACATTTTACTTGTATTTGTATCGATTAAATCCCTGCTGTGCCTTCTCCCTGTTCTTTCTTTGGGGGCGAACTCCTCTGTCTTGTCATTTCGTCTGGGCCACTGTTTTTTGTGTAATTGCTAGGAAAGTTTGTTGTACTCCTGATCCTGAGAATAATGGCTGTATTAAGAAGAGGTTCGGAAAAAAAAAAAGAAGCTAGATCCTAGGTGTGTTTTGGCGTGCTTGTTTAAAAAACCTAGATCCAAAACACAAACAAACAAACAGAAAAGAAGAAAAAAAAAGGAAGCTAGATCTCATTTACCCTAGAGTTGAAGATTTGCAGTGCTCTAGGATCAGTAGACTTGGAGCATGTGAGGGGTTTGTGTTGGTCTTGAGGGTGGGGCCTGCTGCACTAGTTCTTAGGCAGACTCGCCCCAGTGGAGGTGCACCTGCAAGGTGCAGTGAGGTGGGGCTTGGTGTAAGCGGCTCCAGGTTCCACTTGGTGGTGCTGTTTTGCTTACTGAAGTCAGACCAAACTCCACAATGGATTTAAGTCTGAGAGTAAGAGTCAGGGCCAATATTCTACATGCCTTAGCTGTTCATTTCACTGTAGCAGAGCTATTTCTCTGCACGCTCCATCAAAAGCAGGAAAAGAAAAAATTGCCGAAAGATCTACACCTTTAAAGAAACAGAGTTCAGTGGAGAAGTAAGGAAACAGATTTCTTTCTGGAAAGAAAGATATTCTTTTATGTGTAATATGCAAGCAAAGTATATCAATGTTGAGCCAACATCAGATGGGAAGTTTACTCCTTTACCTACCTCTCTGGGCATTGTACAGGTGATCCCTAACTCAGAGTGACATTTTACTAATTGAAACTAATAGCAGTGGATTGGAGGAGGTCAAGTGGACAGAAAGGGAAGAAAAAATAGAGACAAACAGCAGAAGCATAAAGTGAATAGTACCCCATTTCCTGTACTTTCCGCAATACTCTATATGACGGCGAAAAGACAATTACTGGTTCTCTCCTCTAAAAAATAAACATCATGGACTCATGTCTGAAATCAATTGAAAAAAAAAAAAGTGAGGCAGTGTGGTTATACTCGTCTAATAGTTTCTTCACTTGGAAGTCTGTGTAGTAAAGAGTTTAACCTTGCCCCTAAAGAACTGTGAGCTTTAACCTTGGCTTCTGGGGGGTAACCACTAAGCTTCTGGAATGACAGATCCAGAAAGGAGTGTCTGTTTTCCTAGGCCTCAGTTCACCAGATGGCCTAACAATATGATGTATGGTGGGGGCTGGCTATGCCCGGGGGGCAGCCACACCAGAAAACCTAGCAATGTTATTTAGGGTCATGCTGTATCAGACCACCTAAAGACTGAGCTCAACAGTGTGGGCAATGAACCTACCAATCATACCTGTATAATAGAACCCCAGCAAAAACTTCCAACACTGAGGCTTGGGTGTATTCCTTGTTGTCAGTATTCCATGTATATTGTCACACATTGATGCTGGAAAGTAATGTGTCCTGATGCCCCAGGGGGAGGACAACGGGCGCTCTATGTCTGGTATGTCCCCCAACTCCATCCTATGTGCTGCTTCCATTGAGTGATTTTCATTTGTATTCCTCTCCCTGAAATAAACTGTAATCATGAGTATGACAGCTTTCAGTGAATTCTGAGTCTTAGAAAGTTTTCAAACATGCGGGTGGCTTTGGGATCCCCACAAACCTGCTGTTGGTGTCAGAAGTGAGGACAGTCTTGCAGTTGGCTAAAACTCTGTGTTCATGAAGTCCCGCTCTTGACTTTTTAAAAAATACACACATGTATGTGTGCACACACACGCACACACACACACACATCATATTTTCATTACTTTCTGGGGGTAGAATTCTTGGGGAGAGGGACAAATTTCACCTCTTATTTTACCCACTTCCATACTGTTTTAAATTTTTCTAAGTGTATATTACTTTTAAAAGAAAAACGTTGAAAAAATTAAAAATCTCCTCTTTTTGATGTTACCCCTTTATCAAACAAGAAATACCGTGGAGAAGAAAGATATCGTGTAAAGATAACGGAAATAGTGAAACTGAAAGCCAATCACAGGAATACATAATTAAGGTGAAATTATGCACTATACATGATAATTTATTTTAATGCTTGGCAATATTTAAAGAAGTATATTGAATTGGGTGTATGATGTGCTTGATTTTGAATAGCAATTAAGTCATTTAAACTATAATTAGAATTTTAAAAGAATTCATCATAATTTCTCTGAAAATGCACACTGAGTCATAATATTGCTTTATAAAAACCACATCAAAGAACTATTTAAATAAAACTTGAAAAGTTTCCGAAACTGGTATCTATGCATATATTAGACAACAGAGATCTTCAGTCAAAAAAAAAACACAAAATAAAACAAAACAAAACTCGAACTCCTCAAATTGGGGCTAAAATAAGTATTTGGAAATAGTATTGAGAGATAGTAGACTTTAAGAAGCATAGAGAATGCTAAAATAAAATAAAACAAAACAATAAGAATCTGCTGCTTTCTCCCTCCTCTCTTCCCTGTCCACTTTAGGAGCTAGGGCAAACCAAAGATGTAAATGTTTCATGATGTCAAAGGCAAAACTGTGTCAGAGAGAAAATGAGCAAAGGTTGCTTCTTCCTGAAGTGGGCAAGGGAACTCATCCATCATTACTTTCTTTTTAGCAGGTGTTCCTTTTTTTTTTTTAATGTTTATTTATTTTTGAGAGAGAGAAAGAGAGAGAGTGTGTGTGAGTGGGGGAGAGCAGAAAGAGAGAGAAGGAGACACAGGCTCCAGGCTCTGAGCTGTTCTCACCAGAGCCCGATGCAGGGCTCAAACTCACAAACCAGGAGATCAGGACCCGAAGTCGGACACTTAGCCGAATGAGCCACTCAGGTTCCCCAGCAGGTGTTCTAAAGTGGTAGAAAGTAGAGTAAGTTTATAGTGGAAAAAGAGGAAACACAGTCTCTGATTGGCAAAAGTTGGGCTTTTTGGAAGTGGGGGAGACTTCTATTTGAACTTCAGGAACACTCAGCATTCCTTGGTTGTCTTCAGTGGGGGCAACTGAGCCATCTGGAGATACTTCAAAAGAGAAAGAAGTGTTCGGTGATAGGGGTGGGGTGTTCCATAGCTGACCATTTTCTGGAACAAGTGGGGGTGTCCATGGAATCCTTTCATCGATGTCAAACTATCATAAAGGTCCTTTGGGAGTGGACAGGGATGGCTACCTGGCAGGCAGTTTCTCCTGGTTGGCCAGGTATCGACTATTATTCTAGGTGGGGTCACTGGCCTTTCCCTTCTTTTCTACCTTTTCTCCTCCACACTATCCCTCATGCACTCTGATTTCCTTTGACCTTCACTTTGATCTTTACTTTGACATTCTTCATTGCTTTGACCTTATTTCTGATCCTTAAACACATGACACCCTTTCCTGTCCTGCAGCCTTGGTCTCTCTCTCCTCTGCCTGGGACATTGTCCTCCTGCATCTGCACATGGCTCAGCCTTCCTGCTACTCAGGCCTTACCTAACCACCCCACTTAAACCAATCTTTTAAACAAAGGGAGAAGAAAGAATCCATAATTCAAATTTGCTTATGTATGCATAGTGATACTCTGAAAGTTACAAGACAGTGGCTACTTCCGGGAATGAGCAGTAAGAACCATCTGAGAACATGGGGGTGAGCCCTGGAAGGGGAGTTTTACCATATATATCTTGATTTTTGAAACATGTGAATGAATTATCTGTTCAAAATATTTTTAAAAACTGAAAATAATTAACATGAACAGCAGCCCGTTACGTGGCCACCATCACCTTACCTTGTGTGTGTGTGCTTCTGAAAATGACTTTTCTGTTTTCATAATGAGTTAATAATGTGTCTGAGTATAGAAAGCTAAGTAAAAGGTAATATCAGAGCACAGGATTTTGACTATACTTTTCTTCCCTGTTATCTAGTATCTAGTATCAGGTGTTCCTGATCAGAAATTGAATGTTGTTTTCTTTTCCTTTTTGTGGGTGACCTTTCTTCCCCCTCCTCTTTATGGAAACCCTTAGAACCATCTCTGTATCTCCAGTAATTTTTTTCCCAACTTAAAAAAATTGTAATAAAATATAATAGCATGAAATTTACCATTTAACTGTATAGTTCACGTTTAAACGGATAGTTCAGTGGTATCAAGTATATTCATATTGTGTAAACGTCACCCCTATTCATCTCCAAAACTGTTTCCATTTTGCAAAACATAATTCCTATATCCACTAAATAATAACTCCCTATTCCCACCTCCCCTCTTTCTGTCTTGTTGAATTTGACTAATGTACGTACTTCACATGAGTGGAATCATACAGTTTTTATATCTTATGTCTTTTCAGCATTTCTTTCCTTCTTTGTTTCTTTCTTTCTTTCTTTGTTTATTGTTTGTCACCTCCATTGCATTTTAATTTCCGTGTGAGCGCGGATGTAGCTTTCCTGCTCATCCCTGTATCCTCAGAACTGACGGCAATGCTTTCAACTGAGAAAGTGGCTTGATGAATGTTAAACATGCTTGTTCCTCTTTGGGGAGAAATACTCTACATCATTCCCAGAAGAGGTGTGAGCCCGGTAGATATTTAACATGTATGTCATCAACCCGGGTTATGGGGTAGGCTTGGGTTTGGTCTCGATTGTCTGAATTTCAGACTGTCTGTCTGTGTAATATCATAATGGAATAACCCAAATAAGTCCTCATGCAGTATAGCTAGGATCAAACTACCACCATAAGACAATTTGGGAAGATTCTAATTAGGAGAAATCCTTAAGTAGGGTTTTTTAGTTGGCAAAGAACTGATGTTCTCTCTCTCTCTCTCTCTCTCTCTTTCTCTTTCCTCTCTCTTTCTGTTTCTCTTGTCTTGAAGCAGAAGATTATTCTGTAGTCATCAGATAAATACTAGCTTATCCTCTGCTTAATAGAACCTTGGCTATAATCTTGTTAGTGTGCCAATCTCCTTTCTTTCTGGAGGAGATTTAGGCTAGACAGGGGGTCAGCAACATTTTCTTAAAGGGCTAGATACTAAATATTTTAGGATTTGTGGGCCATGTGATTGCTGCCCAAACTATTCATCTCTGCTGTCGTAGCACAAAAGAAGCCAAGAATATAGACACTACGCAAAGAAGGAATGAGTATAGCCGTGTTCCAATAACATTTTTTAAAATGGATACTGAAATTTTAATTTCATGTAATTTTCACGCGTCACAAGATATAATTCTTCTTTATATTTTTTCTACCCATTTAATCAAAACCACTCTTAGCTACTAGGCCATATAAAAACTGGCAGTGAGCTCAGTTTGGCCCATGGGAAGGAATTTACCCATCTCTGGGCCAGACTATTGTCCCCTTGAAGAAAAAATTACCTGTGAAATGTAAAGCATAAATCCCAGGTAGTGCAGGGCACACAGAAGACAAAATACAGATGCTCGCATTTTATTGAATATGAATGTTCTTAAAACCACCAGGAAAAGAAGAACTTTGTTAACTCCCTTGTAGCAATAGCCACCACATATATAAACGCACAGGTTCATCTATAGCAATAACCGCCATGTGGGTATAAACACACGGGTACACTCAAACATTCCACCCCTGGGTAGTAACTTTAGCTTCACTCCTAAAAGAAATTATTCTAGGACTAAACTTGGACACTAACTGAAAATCCTCCACTGAGCCAAGTGGCATAGCTAGTGCCTTCTTACTAGAAAGGAAAAATATGTCATATTGGTTGCCCCAAGAGTTCATGTGCACATATAAATTCTGATGCTGGGTCTCATTATTGTCCTTTATGTTCTTTATTTTTAATCACTCTGCTTGAGGATTAAATCTGCAACATTCTAGGAGAGCTTGTGTATATATGCCACAGAGTTTAAAGATGTGAAAACCGAGGCACAGAGTTCTTAAGAAACTTGCCTAAAGTCACACAGCTACCACAAGCAGAGCCTGCTGCAGAACCAGGCTGCGTGACCCTAGAACTTGCTCATTTCACCCCTCTGCTGTTTTTAAATCCTCGCATCTCCTGATTTCCAAGCTAATAATATTCATTCTCTGCCATGGTAATTGTTTCCTCCATAAGGACAGTGAGAGCTAAAAATATTTCACCTACTTCAATAAATAAACTGTGATATATAAATATTCAAGTCTTAAGTACGGGCTATAAGAGTCTCATCAGCCTGGCAAAGCAAACCCTTCCCCAAAACCTACTCAGGGAAACCACCTGGGTTCTTTACACAAAACCAAAATAGCGCCTTTTTTTGCAAGGAAGCATAGGATTTTTTTTTAAACATAGGATAAGAATATATTTGTAAATAAAAAGGCTTACCTTGCCAGGTTTCAATATATGTACAAGGCATAATTAAATAAATAAAATTTCAAAGTGGTGCCAGTAAAATACCTGTGGATGAAAGTGTTTCCACCAATAGAAAAGGTTGAGCCAAGTCCGTGTTATTTTTAAATATTAATTGCAGTACACACCGCAGGCACTGTTGTCTCTTTTGAAGGAAGGATTTTGGTCAAATGTCTATTCCAGAATGTTATAGATAGGTTCTAGCAGGTAATCCCTTTGGTACTTTAGGTGATTTTTCTCTTCATCAAACAACTCTGAGAAGCCAAATCATAAAGATGTGAAGTCCTATGATGATAATGGTTCTTTCTTTCCCAGTAGTTAATATATTTTTAATCTCATAATTTATCATTGCCATTGATAAGTTAAAAAAAAAGTGGTGTAGGGGTGCCTAGGTGGCTCAGTCAGTTGAGCATCCGACTTTAGCTCAGGTCATGATCTCACAGTTCGTGGGTTCAAGCCCTACATTGAGCTTTGTGCTGACAGCTCAGAGCCTGGAGCGTGCTTCGGATTCTGTGTCTCTGTCTCTCAGACCCTCCCCTACTCATGCTCTGTCTCTCAAAACTAAATATTTAAAAAACTTTTTAAAAAGGTGTAATAAAGATAAAACTAGAGAAGAAGTGCCACTTTTTGATGAGATAGTTATTCAGTGTTCTTTCTTCTCATATTGAAAACTACTTCCTATGTCTTCAATCCCTCCTATCCCGAATAAGAAATAACAATATCTTGAATTTAACTGCATCATGTAAGTTACAAAGTACTTTCACATATGTGAACGAAGTTTATCTATACAACACTGATAGGTATCCCTTTGTTCCTGTGAAGGAAATTGAGAAAGATTAGATGAGCTTGCTGGGATAGTTTTCTTCCTCTTTTCTTGGTTTTTCGAAGTGAATCATTTTATTTCCCAACATCTCATAAGAAGACGTTGTGGAGAAATGAGGCTATGGTGAGTATTCCATAATTCTTCCCATTAAGTGGCTAAAGGTATTTAACTGTGGGTGGGATAGGAGAAATGTTGCTGTTTGTCTTTTAATTTACTTTTCCTAATACTTTTAGCCACCATCTACTGAGTTCTTACTCTATGATGGGCTGTGTAAAAAGCATTCAATGTACATTCACATTGTAGTCCTCACAATACTTTAAGAGGTGGGTACATATTGATGTGGAAATTGAGGTTTGGAGATATTAATTTACCCAAGATCATGCATCCAGTAAAGCGATTAAGCAGAGTTCAACTCAGGACTGCTGACCCTAAATCCTCAGCTGTTCTAGCCTCTTCACAAATTCTTTAGACTTGTAATATGTAATACTATATTCTGTATTTTACTTAGTTGTATTATTTTATGGATCTTATAGGGAACTGAGTTTTAGGATTTTTTTTTAAATTTTGCTTTATTTTTGATAACATTATAGACTGTGGCAGTTAGAAAGATGAGGCTATGAAAAGTCAACCAGAAGCTTCCACTTACTGGTGTTCATTATGGCACATAGGATATGGCAACTAACAGAGACACAAGAGAGATAACATTGACAGAGTGGGTGGGGGGCACCTGGGTGGTTCAGTGAGTTAAGCATTGGACTCTTGGTATCCATTCTTAATCTTGTTGTTTTGTGAGTTACAGATTCGCATTGGGCTCTGTGTTGAGGGTGCTGAGCCTACTTGGGATTCTCTACCTCTCTTCCCTCTCTGCCCCTCCCCCTGCTTGTGCTCTCCCTCTCTCTCTCTCTCTCAAAATAAATAAATACATTTTTTAAAAAAAGAAAGAGTGGGTGAGTTCTCATCCATGAAATCTTAGGGAAAGTTTCCTTTCATGAGTCTGACTTAAGGTACAGCCACCTTACTCCCCTGGTATCTCACATGCTATGGGGCCGTGTGCTCTCCTAAGATTGTTGACAATAGCCCCACACCTGACAAAGCATGACTACTGAGCAAGGGTTCCAATAGCTGAGACAGATTTGGCCAACTTGACCCACTTGGAATATGTCAGAGGTAGGCCTCAAGCCCAAGTTTTTTATTTTTTAATTTTAATTAACTTATTCTGAGTGCCCTGGTTTCCCCAGGGGAACACTTGGGGACAGGGAGGCTCTGCATCTAAAAGATGTTGGCCTCTTGGTGGTGAATCGTGGCTTGTGCTGACAACGCAGGGCCCGGTGGGGCCGTGGAACTTGATCTTGGAGTCGTGGAAACGCCTGGCTGCCCATCTGCCGCCATTGCTCGCTACAGTCTCCTCTGCTTTTATGATCTGGGTGGAGTGGGCCTGGACGCCCGTGTCTCTGGCACTGAGTGACAGTGTCCATAGTGGTCAAGTCCCGGCACTTCCGGTACCTGTTGTGGGTTCTGCTGAGGGAGTCAAAGGGCGGCCAGGTGCCGAAGTTCTTCACCAGCAAGGGGGATTTCTCGAACTCCTGTCCACTGTAGACAATTTCCCCTGAAGACTTCCTCCTCTTCTTCAGCTGACACACAAAGTGTCAGAAGCGGGACTTGGCGACAACACGATTATACACAAAGATTCTCGGGTGACAAAGGGGCTGAGTGCTGCACTTGGGGGTGGGCGGACAGGGCTGCACCACCTTGTACTCTGGCAGTGTGCCCGAGGCCTCAGGCCTTCACGGTGCAATCTCCGCTGTCGTGGCCACCGGGAAGGGCCCAAGTGTTTTTAACATGTGCGTGAAAGTAGAACAAAATCACAGGGAGTACATTTACAGATTAACTTTCTTAACCTTGGGCAGCCCCAGGTGCCTGGACCCTAGGGGCTCAGGACTCGTAAACTAAAGGTAAAGGAAGTTTGTAAACCTCCTTTGGGAGGAAGAGGGGCTATCTCTGCTCCCCTTCTCTCCCCCCTCTGCCTTGTGAGGCACTTCTTTCATCTAGTCCAGCAAGTTGTACAGGATCCAGTGACAACTCTTAGACACAGGAAAGTCTGAGGACTGGCAGCTAATATCATCTGCCAGTCAGTGTGTTAATGAAAAGGGAGAACTCTGATGTTGGATTCGCAATCTCTCTCCCCACAGAAAAGAATTCCCGATGGTGGGATGTCAGCAGTGATGTAGGGCTTAGAGTGAGAAACGGGATATCGAGAAGGGAGAAAGCATTTTTAGGAGGAGGTTCATTGTTAAGGCTAGGGTCTGCAGAACTGGATTTGAATCTGGGGCCGTCCGATCCCTTCGGCTGTGTGATCATGTACAAGTGATTTAACTTCTGTAATTCCTAGCTTCTCTGTCTGTAAAATGGGACCAGTAATGAAATCTCTCTCAAAGGGTTGTTGTGTGTAACTAGGCGATGCTTCTTAAGTATTTTTAAACGATTAGACAAAAAGGCCTATGTGCACTTCCAGCCCTCAAGGACACAGCCAGAGCCAAGTGGGTGGCTTGAGGCTAATGATTCAAAGCATTTGTGTGTGTGTGTGTGTGTGTGTGAGATGAATCCTCAGAATCTTACATTTCAGATTTCATTTTGTCCCTCAAGCAAATAAAAGAATAAAGCATCTTCTTATATCTTATTCCAAAGTCATAATGCCACCACCCTTCTCTGGTCCTCCCTAGAGTGTTTTAAAGGCACCAGCGAGGGCTTGGGTTTAGGGATACCTTGTGAATTGAACCGTGAGGTAAAAGCAGATAAGATGCTCTTAACTCACAGTTCAATTACTGTGTGACTCGGAACAAGTCTCTTCAGCTTTTTGAGCTTTGATCCCACCTTAAAACATGAGTTCTTGTGAGAATTGATGATGTAATATTCAAAACACATGTAAAAAATTTAGCACACGATATAGAATCAATGGAGCTGTTGTTGTTATTACCGGGTTATTTACTGAACCCAGCGGATAAGCTAGCACAACTCCTATGGTAAGGGATCTGGGCTTCCAAACAGCAAGTGAGACCTGAAAATATAATGGTTCCAGTATTTGTTCTTATAAGCCTCCTATGATTCAATCCTTGAAGTATTTTGTTCTGTGGAAAAAGTAAAAAAAGAGAAGGAAGGTGGTTTGGAAAGCTGGCAGTACGTTGCTTCACTGAGCTACGCTAGTGGCAAAAGCCAGCCTTAGAATTCTTGGAGAAGCAGCCTATCATTAACTGTTAGGGCAACAAATCCTTTCAAACATCTTCATATTAAAGAGTGCTTGTTGTTTTAGGCACTTTCTTGCTATCCTTTTCTCTTTCTTGGGTCAGATATACATACAATGAACTATTTTGAAAATTTACCCAAAGACCATAAGCGTATCTTTGACTGACAGGTCAGGAGCATTGTTACCCAGAGGGAATCCCAGGTTACTGAATTTATCCAGGTCACTTTTCAGAATCCTTTGTTATTTTGTGTCGATTTGATCCATACAGATGGCACAGCTGGGATAAAGTGACAGCTTTCTAAAGACTCCCCTTTAAATAATGTTCTAGGGCTCAGAGAACTAATTATTTAGCGTGCCATCAAAGATGTCATTCTCACCTGTATACTTTGCAACTCCAGAGGGTTATAGTTGGCAAATTTGTTAGTGAATCTAGATACAATTAAAATTCCTAGGACAAATTCTTTTTTTGTTTTATTTAAATAGTTTATTTTCAAATTGGTTTACATATAACACCCAGCGTTCATCCCAACACGTGCCCTCTTTAATGCCCGTCACCTCCTCTCCCCCCTCCCTCATCCCCCTCACCCTCAGTTTGTTCTTAGTCTTTGAGAGTCTCTTATGTTTTATCTCCCTCCCTCTCTGTGGCTTTTTTTTCTTTCCCCTCTTCCCCTCCCCCATGGTTTTTGCTAAGTCTCTCAAAATCCACCTATGCGTGGAAACATATGGTATCTGTGTTTCTCTGACTGACTTATTTCACTTAACATAATACCCTCCAGTTCCATCCATGTTGCTACACATGACCAGATTTCATTTTTTCTCATTGCCACGTAGTAGTCCATTGTATATGTGTACCACATCTTCTTTATCCATTCGTCAGTTGATGAGCCCTTGGTCTCTTTCCATGATTTGGCTATTGTCGAAAGTGCTGCTATGAACATTGGGGTACCTGTGCCCCTATGCATCAGCATTCCTGTGCCTAGGACAAATTCTTATCTGTGTTTAGGCATGAGTGCTCATCTTTAATATTTCTGTACTCATCTACTTGGGAACAGTAGAACACCTTGATTCAGTAAACATTTATTGATTCATTGAGTTCATAAAAGAATGTAGATATAGACATTCCATCTCAGTGAGAGCAGGTGTGTATTCCAGACAACCAACTCAGGTGTACAAGAATGGAAATAAATTTTCTTTACAAGGGAGAAGTAGCAGATCAAATTTTGAGGGTTTTGTTTTCTTTTTTTCCCCTCTCACCCTGAATTTTTTCCTCCTGTCATCCAGAAAGGTAGCTTGTTTTGCATCATTCCTTCCAGCGAGGATTATGACACTTTCCAAAGAAGAAGTCACAGACAACCTTCCTGGATTTTGTTTCCAAAAGCCTAAGCCAAGGTTAACAAATCCAAATGCTTAGAAGAGTCTGGCAGATAAAGCGATGGGAGGAGTGAGCTGGAAGGGTCTGTGGTGAGCTGGAGGGCATGTGGTTTGGATGAAGAAGGCGGCTGCTGCTCTACCCCAGCTTTTGTTCTGTGGGATATGAGCCCAGAAAGGCCAGACTTCCAATTTTTTAAAGTGAAAGTGGAAATCCAACTTTTTTATTACTGAGAAACTCCAGCCCCAACCTTCTTGGAAGAAAACAGTTAGACAAAGAGATAGGTTCCCTCAAGACAAAAGATGGATTTTCCTGGGTTCAGAAAGAAATACAATGCCGTGAGTGCCACAGAAATAGAGATCTTTAGCCAAAATCTCATGGCAGCCCCTTCACATGTTGAGGAGAGGGGAGGAGCAGCATCATGGTTTTCTAGGGAGAAGGGATCCTAGGTACTGGGATTTCCAGGGAAGCCTCCAAAAATTTCAGCAAACTGATAAAATGAGTTTTGGTGTAGAATCCCATTTCAAGGAAAGAAAGAAACTACAGATATAAAAAAATTAACTTAAAATGCTTAATATGATAGCATAAAATAATATTATTGCTGTAAGCTTAACTACTTATAGCAGAGCAGTTTAACATAGCCTAGTTTCAAATACTGAGTTCAAATCTGGACTCTCATTTACTTGCTGGTCATTTTAAGGACACTTATGTAAACTCTCAATATTTTCTCATCTTCGAAATGGAAATAGTGCTTAATAATTCTAGGCCTACTCCACGGCATTATGAGAATTAAGGTAAATAATTTGCATATATCTGGTATGTTGAACAAGCAGGAAACCAGATAATTAGAAAATAAAGATATAACCATCTTTATTTTAATCTCCCATTGTCCTCTTAATATTTATTTGGCATGAAAGTCCTTCCTCAGCTCCTGGTTGAAAATGCAGGTTGATTGAAGAATTTGCTGGTTCATTTTAGAGATTAAGAAGTTTTTCAGATATTCAAGTTTGCAAGTACTATTCCAGTTCTGAAAATGGTCTGATCCTATATAAAAGTAAAAGCTCCAAATGTGATTCAAAGTTAGATCTTCTCTTTTCTCTCATCTGGAAGATGGGAGGGGGAGAGGAAAGCTCTTTGTTGTTCGGCACTGCTGTAAAATGGCATTGTGCCCAGGGGCCAGCAGGAGGCTGAATGTGGACCATTTTTGTATGTACTTCAGGGGCCTCCTCTGAGAATCTCCTACAGATGCAGGCAATGCAGTGTCCCTGGTCAGCACCTTCCTCTCACTGTCCTTGTTGTTTTTGTGTTTGTGTTTGTGTTTGTGTTTTTCCTTCTGGTGGTCCACAGTGCAGACTATATTGCTTGCCATCCTATTACTTCCCACAGTCAGTCCTCTGAGGTGGGTTTTAAAACAGTCCCATGCTGGCATATGGCAAGTGTTAAATACAGATTTGAAGGGGTACATGCGTCCCAATATTCATAGCAGAATTATCAACAATAGCCAAAGTATATAGAGAGCTCAAATGTCCATTAACTGATGAATGGATAAAGAAGATGTGGGGTGTGTGTGTGTGTGTGTGTGTGTGTGTAATGGAATACTACTTGGCCAACAAAAAGAATGAAATCTTGCCATTTGCAATGATGTGGTTGGGGCTAGAATGTATTATGCCAAGTGAAATAAGTCAGAGAAAGACAAATATCATATGATTTCACTCATATGTGGAATTTAAGAAACAAAACAGATGAACATACAGGAAAGGGGTGGAAAGGGAAACAAAGCACATGAGATTCTAATGATAGAGAACAAACTATGGGTTTGTTCACAGACTAGAAAGGACCAGAGAGTTTCACCAGAAACACCAACTCTACAGGTAGCACAATGGCACTAAATTCATATCTTTCAATAATTAATCTGAATGAAGATGGCTCCAATCGAAAGACATAGGGTATCAGAATGGATAAAAAAAATTAGACTCATCTATATTCTGCCTACAAAAGACTCATTTTAGGCTTAAACATCTAAAAATGAAAGATGGCAAACCATCTACCATGCTAATGGACACCGAAAGAAGGCCGGAATAACCATACTTGTATCAGACAAACTAGATTTTAAACCAGACACTGTAACAAGATGAAGGAGAGTCTACCCATCAACAAGATCTAACAAAATTAAGGGGTCTATCCCTCAGGGAGATCTAACAATTTTAAATACTTAGGCCCCCAACTTGGAACACCCAAATATATAAATCAATTAATAACAAACATAAAGGAACTCATTGATAATAATAGAATAATAGTAGGGGACTTTAACACTCACCTACAGCAATGGACAGATCGCCCAAGCAGAAAATCAACAAGGCAACTTGGCTTTGAATAACACGCCGGAACAGATGGACTTAAGGGACATATTCAGAACAGTTCATCCTAAAGCAGCAGAGTACGCATTCTTCTGAGTATACAAGGAACATTCTCCAGAATCGATCCCATACTGGGTCACACACAGATCATAGATGTATAAGTACAAAAAGTTTAAAAATATTGAGATCATACCAGGTATATTTTCAGATCATAATGCTATTAAACTTGAAGTCAACCACAAGAAAACCTTACACCTTAATGAGCTAGAAGAGGAAGAGCAAATAAAGTCAAAACCAGCAGAAGGGAATTCATACACATTGGAGAAGAAATAAATGATACAGAAACAAACAGACAAAAAATTCAGTAGAATGGATCAACAAAACTGGAAGCTGGTTCTTTGAAATAATTAACAAAATTGATAACCCCCTAGCCAGACTTATCCAAAAGAAAAGAGAAAGGACCCAAATAGATAAAATCACAATTGAAAGAGGAGAGATCACAATTAACACCACAGAAATACAAACAATTATAAGAGAATACTATGAAAAATTATATGCCAACACACTGGGCAATTTGGAAGAAATAGACAAATTCCTAGAAACTCACAAACTACGAAAACTGAAATAGGAAGAAATAGAAAATTTGAACAGACCCATAACCAGCAAAGAAAGTGAACCAGTAATCAAAAACCTTTCAACAAACAATATTCCAGGGTCAGATGGCTTCCCGGGGAATTCTACCAAACATTTAAAGAAGAGTTAATACCTATGCTTCTCAAACTGTTCCGAAAAATAGAGATGGAAGGAAAACTTCCAAACTCATTCTCCGAGGCCAATATTACCTTGATTCCAAAACCAAAGACCCCACTAAAAAGGAGAACTATAGACCAATTTCCCTGATGAACATGGATGCAAAATTTCTCAACAAGATACTAGCCAACAAGATCCAACAATACATTGAAAGAATTATTCACCATAATCAAGTGGGATTTATACCTGGAATGCAGGGCTGGTTCAATATATGCAAATCAATCGATGTGATACATCACATTAATAAAAGAAAGGACGGGAACCACATGATCCCCTCAATAGCTGCAGAGAAAGCACTTGACAAAATACAGCATCCTTTCTTGATAAAAACTCTCAAGAAAGTAGGGATAGAAGAAGAGTGCTTGGGTGGCTCAGTCAGTTAAGTCTGACTTCAGCTCAGGTCATGATCTCACAGTTCTTGAGTTTGAGTACTGCATCGGGCTCTGTGCTGACAGCTCAGAGCCTAGAGCTGCTTTGGATTCTGTGTCTCCCTCTCTCTCTGCCCCTTCCCTGCTTGCAATCTGTCTGTCTGTCTGTCTCTCTCTCAAAATAAATAAACATTAAAAAAAAGAAAGTAGGGATAGAAGGATCATACCTTAAGATCATGAAAGCCATATACAAAAGAACCACCGCTAATATCATCCTCAATGGAGAAAAACTGAGAGCTTTCCCCCCAAGGTCAGGAACACGACAAGGATGTCCACTCTCACCACCGTTCTTCAACATAGGGTTGGAAGTCCTAGCTATAGCAATCAGACAACACAAAGAAATAAAAGGCATCCAAATCAGCAGAGGAAGTTTGTTCTCTATCATTAATTGTCTCTTATGGTTTGCTTCCCTCTCTCTTTTTTCCCCCTTCCCATATGTTCATCTGTTTTATTTCCTAAATTACACATATGAGTGAAATCATATGGTATTTATCTTTCTCTGACAGCTATCAGTCACTTTAATAAACTTTGGTTTCTTTACCAAAATGAGATGCTAAAACTTCCCCTTCTGTTTTGAATGACAATCTAGCTGGATAGACTATTCTTGGGTGGATATTTTTCTCATTCAGCATGTTGAGTATATTTCACCATTCCGCTGGCCTGCCCAGTTTCTGTGGACAGATCTGCTGTGAACCTGATCTGTCTTCCTTTGTAGGTTAAGCACTTTCTTTTTCCCTTGCTGCTTTCAGGATTCTTTCCTTGTGTGTGTATTTTGTGAATTTGACTATGATATATCTTGGTGATGGTCAGCTTTTGTTGAATTTAATGGGAGTTCTCTGTGCTTCTTGGATTTGATGTCTGTTTTCTTCCCCAGATTGGCAAAGTTTTCAGCTTTAATTTGTTCACATAAACCTTCTGCCCCTTTTTTGTCTATCTTCATCTTCTGGGGCTCCTGTGATAAGAATATTACTACTCTTTAAGGAATTGCTTAGTTCCCTAAGTCTTCCTTTTTGACCCTTGACCTTTGTTTCTCTCTTCTTTTCAGCTTCATTATTTGCCATAATTTTATCTTCTATATCACTAATTCACTCCTCTGCCTTGTCCATCCTGAGTTTGTTGGCCTCCATTTGGTTTTGCATCTCAGTCATAGTTATTTTTTGTTTCAGCCTGACTAAATCTTAGTTCTTTTATCTTTGTAAAAGAAAGGGATTCTTTGGTGTCTTCTATGCTTTTGTCAAGCTCAGCTAGTATTCTTATAATTGTTGTTTTAAATTCTAGTTCAGACATCTTACTTATATCTTCACTTACTCAATCGCTGGCCAGTCATTTCTTCCTGTTCTTTCTTTTGAGTTGAATTCCTCCGTCTTGTCATTTGAAGGAAGAAACAAAAACAACAATAATAATAGAAAGAAATAAAACTTTAAAACATTTAAGAAATCATATAAAGGAAGTGAGATCCTAGATGTGTTTTCGTCTGCTTGTTAAAGTACCTTGTTAGAGAAAGGAAGAAAGGAAAAAAATTAAAAATTAAGAAACTAAAAATTAAAGAATAATAAAATAAAATGATAAAAAATTTTGCACTTTTTCCATCCAAGAAACAAAAGAAAAGAAAAAAACAACAACAAAACATAAGCAACAACAAAAAAGAGCAAACAAACAAACAAAAACCCGAATAAAGCTAGATCCAGTTTCCCCTAGAGACATGTGCCTAGAGGGTACAGGGGTGGGGTTTGGTGTTATGGCTCTATTCTCCATTTGGTGGCGCTGTTTAACTCACTGGGGTGGATCGCTGTTGGTGGGCTCACAGTGAAAATAACTTTATCCGAAGCTCTCTATTCTCCAGAGCAGGAAGTTCGTGATCTCCCAGATGCAAGATCATTCTGTCCTCCCCGTGTTCCCCCGCTTCTCTCAGCTCCCTACCTTCCCTCTGTCTGAGTCTGAGCTGTCTGCCTACCAGGCGGCACCTCTCTCCAGAGTTTTATTTCAGGCGCGGCTGTGTTTCAAAACCCCACACTTCAGAGACCCCTGTGGTTCATACCCGCAGCGATCCTCTGATGGAGGGTCTTGCTGCTCTGTAGCCAGCACCGGCCCCGTCTCAGGAAACAGTCGTGCCACCACACAGTGGCAGCAGTGCAGAATTTATGGCAAATCTCAACACACAGCCAGCACCAGGATTTGCTGCCCTCATGAGTATCTTTGTTCGTATACAGGTGAACGTGGTGGCTCAATGGCGCCTGCCAAGTCTTTTGCTCACAGAGAGGCTGTATCACCACTACCAAATGCACTCCAAGCAGGGGAACTGCTTGTTCCCAGGTGACTCAGGGGATCCTCAGACAACGCTGCCTGCTCCCGGGCTTTTCCCTGCTTCTTTGCCCGAGCACCACCAGGGGCTGACCACTGAAACTTCAGACTCTGTGCTCCACTGTTTATAAAAAAAACTGGAGGTATTGAAACAATCTCCTTTAATTCCCTGTCAGCAGTTTTGAGGAAGAGTTTTCTTATGTAGTCCTTCATGGGTGTTTTCACTCTTTCTCTCTAACTACTTTCAAGGGGAGTGCATTCTTGTGCGAAACGGATGAACTGCTCTCTCTCCCCCTCTTTCTCCTCTCTGTGAAAATAGCCCCCTCTCCTCTGCAGCACCTTGGCTCTTCTCTCCTCCAGTTCGCCTCTCTGTACCACTTACTGCCATATTCTCTCCCTCGAATTATGTGGATCGTTCTCTGCTGGTCGATTTCCTAGGTGTTCAAATGTTCGAGAGTGATCTAACTGTGTTCAAGGAATGAGACAAGCCCAGAGTCCCCTTACTACTCTGCCATCTTCACTCCTCCTCTCAAATAATTTCTAAGAGTAAAATTTCAGGTGTGATTTGTATCCAAACAGGAGGAATTTGGACTTGTTAGAGCTTCCCATGAAGGGCTTCGATTTGAAGAGCCAGGGGTGAATCCGTGAGCTGGAACTGAGCTCTAAGAGTTAACTAGATAAGACTGTAAGAGAGGAGCACCCGGGTGGCAGGAGCAGCGTATGCGAAGTCCTGTAGTAGGAAGAAGAACGGGCGGTAAAGAAAGCCTGAGTGGTCGAAGTTGAACACAGCAGAGGGAGACAGGGTGCAGAATAAGATGGGAAGGTAGGATCCTGGTCATGTAGATTCTTGCCGTTCACATTACAGTTTGATCTTTATCCTAACAGCCAGGTGTTCCGATAGTACTGTTTTAAGCAGCGGAGGAATCATGATCAGTTTCCATTTTGAAGATACAGCCCTAACTGCAACTGTGTCGAGCAGTTGGCAGTGAGAGAAGTGAGAGCACGTGGAAGGGTTAGGAGGTGATGAGTCAACCAGGTGAGAGAGTAGTTGCTTGAGTCGGGTGGTGGCAGTGAGGAAGAGATGGGCAGATTCAAGAGTTATGCAGAGGGGGAAATCAACAGAACTTTGTGCTTGACTAGATACGGGGGGAGTGAAAAACCGGGGGTGGCATCAAGCAGACTCCGTGTTTCGGACTTGGAAACTGGATGGTTTGCCATCATTGAGAAAGGAAAACTAGAAATAGGTTTCTGTTCTGTTTTGTTTTTATTTTTTAAGCATTGGGTTGAAAGTGGCAAGGAAGACCATGAATTTTGAGGTAAGGCACTTTTGAGACCTCAAAGAGTTTTTGGTAATGTAGTTTTAGCGTTGACTTTTCGACTCAGTTCCTGCCGACACCTGCCTCTGATTTTCCCATTCATGGTCCAGTTCTTATTGTACGGGTTAACTTGGTTTTCCCAGACCGACGATCAAGTGCTGCTGCCTAGCACCTCAGATTTGACCTCTTCCTCTTGCAGAAGCCAGAGCTAGCCCAGCTGCCCAGAATAGGCTTCAGTGAGCTCCGGTGTTTAAGCCTTGTGACTTTGATTCAGATCACAATGCGTGACCTGCTGGCAGTGATTAGGGCTGTCTAACTGCTCTATCCTGGCTTCCACACTTGCTAATTTAGCTTCACCATCATTGGCTTGTCCCAGCTCCAAACCCTGCTCTCATCTCACTACTGGCCCTCCTCCACATCCTTACCTGTAATTTACAGCGTGTCTTATGGCAGGCTCCACGCTATTATGACTTGCAGAAATTAGCAATTTCTTCCTTTCTTCCTGTGGCCCTTCCTTCTGTCCTCCTCAGAAACCTTTCATCACTTAAGTGAAGACGCTAAACTGTCAATCATCCACCAGATGGCACCAAAACCTTATATTCCAAGTATTAAGCCCTCTCCACACCTTCAGGGAAAAGAGCCCAAACCTTCTAAGGTGCTGAGATGACAAATAAAGCACAGCCCCAGGTGCAAGTTTAAGAGCATTTAAAATTCTCACTCTAACTTCTCAGAATATTTGGTGTTGGATTTTATCAGGAGAGGGAGGAGAGAGAGAACAAGACTTTCTCAGAAAGTTTTTCCTCTTTATATTCTGGCCAAAAGGCTGTGGTGGACACTACAAAATGAGGAGCATGAATATTCCGGGGATCCTGTCATTTTACCTCAGTGTTTGCTTGCTTCACTATCCTTTCCTCAGTGCTAAAGACCTGCTTGTTACAGAACCACAGGTCTCAAAGAAGAGAATACAACAACTCTCTCTTATCAAAGTAATAATTGAGATAAGTGAAAACAAATCTATGCATCCAGCATCCTGGCTAAACCGAAGGGCAAACTAACTGTTTTCTCCAATTTGAAAAGGTAATTATCATTTTTCTTCAATTCCAAAATTTAATAATGTCATTGATGTAGCGAAAGTAGCATGGGTGACCATTTGAATTATTAAGGCAATGAAATGAAAATATATCACCTCGGTATTATGTCCTAAGTGCAGGATAGTTTTTTCTTAACAACATGATTAACAATTATGTTGCTGATAGTATATGCAGTTTAAGAAACTTTGAGGGTATTTTTTTTCCCTAGGCATTATTTCAATGGCTTAAAAAATACCACACACCTTATTAATTAATACTTTTTACTGGGCGATCAAATGTCCACTTGGCAAAAGTCCATCAAAGTTTCATGTGAGAAAGTACCTATAAGGAGTTATTCTTTCAGATTTGGAGATCTTGACACTAAATGATGAATGACTTTGCCAAGATGGGAATGGATAAAAGGGCAGTAGATATTAACTTTTACTCTTTTTATTTTTCTTTGGAAGGGGAAGAAATGAATAAATGCACAGCATCAAGTGAGTTTAAAAAAGGAAATCATGTTAAGAAGTAATTTAATGCTGTTGGTTTTACATACGCACTTTTATAATATATTACATATATGCTCTTTTGTAAAATTTTGCCAGCAATTGTAATATGCACATACATATGCATAGAATACATAAATATACCATGTTTTACAAAGGTGTGTGTGCACGAGGGTGGGTGCTGTGTTTTTCTACTGCACGGGAAAGAATGTGTCTCACTCTACAACTTGGATGAATGATTTCACTGCTTCCCGACCCTGGGGAGTCATTTGAATGTCCACAGTTCCCAAAGTGCTTTGGGATCACTTAGGCTAAAAGATGCTATTTATTGCGAAGCTATCTTATTTTTTTTCCCAAGGGAATTTCATCATTTTGTATTTGTGAAAAATGTCAATGTGTCTTTCTCAAAATGCAATTATCTGCAAGAAGAAAACCAACACAGAGTGGACCCCTTGTCTTCAAAGTCATTTTATTAAGAGTAAATTAGACTGGAAAAATGATAGTCTAAAATGCGTTTTCAATAGATTGCTGTCAGGCTCGCTACCTGTCAAACAGAGAGGCCTGAAGCTTCATAGTGACATATGGATTAGCCCAGTCTTCCCTGCAGCGTGAAAACAAAAGACAATTGGTGATGCATGGGGCAAACTCATCTTAAAACAGAGATATCAACAAAGGAATATGACAGCATGAAAAGACAGAGTGCAGTCTGCTGTCCACATTTGCAAAGAGATTCTGTCTGAATCCATAACTTCAATATGCTATGAGACAGAAAAAGAGAAAATACACATTAAATGTAATTGTTCGTTGGGTACTTCATTTTAGCAAATGCTGAATTTCATTCTCTAAAGTGAACGAGTGGGAACAATGGATAAAATAGCTGCAGTTATAAAGTCATTAAAAAGAACCATATGGAATTAGAATTACTTGATTTTAAAAAAATTACCCATCATAGAGACTTTAAATACAAGTTGAAATTTCTCATCTACTAATCAACTGAAAAAGTAAAGGCTGAAGTCACAAAAGAATCTCAAGAGCAGAAACTCTTTTCCCAGTTAGCGCTTTTAAGTAGACTGGTGAGGTCACTGAGTTCAGAGCTGGTTTGGAAAAGAAGGGCATATCAAAGTTAAAGAAAATCATACAGATCTGCTTAGGTTTGGGAAAATACAGTATAGATTTTTTTTTAGCATCCCATGTGAACAATTACATAGAACACTTGTCTAACCAGTAACTTTCAATTAAATAGAAATGAAAGTTTCTCTCCTAGCCATTTTAATCCATATATCCTAAGGGACTCCACAAACAAGTGTAATAACATGATGCAGAAGTTAGTGAAGGAAAATGGTGCATTGAATTATAAAAGCTGCTGGGTTTCTAAGCTTGAGATCAGGTGCTTAGAAGAAAAAACCAAAGTAAGACAGTTTCAGAGTTACACGTTGCCCACCAGAGAATCATGCAGAGCTCACAAGGAAAGGTTCAGGAAAGGGTACCTTTGGGGTATCCTGAAGGAGTTTGTCGATAGGACAGAGGTGAGTGATGACTGCTGTTTTGTCATGCTGTCATCTGTGTGGTGGCCTCTTCCTCTGGTGATAGGGCTTGCTCTGCAGATAGGAATAGGCAGGTGCCTCTACAGAGGGTCATTTAGGGGAAGCTAGAAGGCTCATTGGGGTGCCGTGGTGTCTGAAACTCCTGTAATTAGTCATATCTTAGTGCCCTACCAGAAACATACATTAAGTGTTCACAGATATTTTATGTAAGCAGGGGAAGAGGTCTACTTTCTTTTTCTTTTTCTTCTTTTTAATATAATTTATTGTCAAATTGGCTAACGTACAGTGTGTAAAGTGTGCTCTTGGTTTTTGGGGTAGATTTCCGTGGTTCGTTGCTTACATATGACACCCAGTGCTCATCCCAAGAAGTTCCCTCCTCAATGCCCATCACACATTTTCCCCTCTCTCTTGTCCCCCATCCACTCTCAGTTTGTTTTTTGTATTTAAGGGTCTCTTATGGTTTGCCTCCCTCCCTCTCTGTTTATAACTGCTTTTTTCCCCTTCCCTTCTCCCATGGTCTTCCATTAAGTTTCTCAGGATCCACATATGAGTGAAAACATATGGTATCTGTCCTTCTCTGACCGACTTATTTTCACTCAGCATAATACCAGTTCCATCCATATTGCTGCAAATGGCATGATTTCATTCTTTCTCAGTGCCAAGCAGTATTCCATTATATATATAAGCCACATCTTCTTTATCCATTCATGAGATGATGGACATTTAGCCTCTTTCCATAATTTGGCTACTGTTGAAAGCACTGCTATAAACATTGGGGTACATATGCCTCTATGAATCAGCACTCCTGAATCCCTTGAATAAATTCCTAGTAGTGTGATTGTTGGGCTGCAGTAATTTTTTGAGGAACCTCCACTCTTTTCCAGGGCGGCTACACCAGCTTGCACTCCCACCAACCATACAAGAGGGTTCCCATTTCTCTACATCCTCACCAACATCTGTAGTTTCCTGGGTCATTCAATTTAGCCACTCTGACTGGTCTGAGGTGGTATCTCAGTGTGGTTTTCCCTATGATAAGTGATGTTGAGCATCTTTTCATGTGTCTGTTGGCCATCTGGATGTCTTCTTTGGAAAAATGTCTATTCATGTATTCTTCCCATGTCTTCACTTGATTTTTGTTTTTCCAGTGTGGAGTTTGGTAAGTTCTATATAGATTTTGGATACTAACCCTTTATCTGTTATGTCATTTGCAAATATCTTCTCCCATTCCATTGGTTGCTATTTAGTTTTGTTGATTGTTTCTTTCGCAGTGCAGAAGCTTTTTATTTTGACGAGGTCCCAATAGTTCTTTTTTGCTTTTAATTCCTATAAAAGGCATATTTTCTAATTAATATATCAGTGTACTTTAGCATATCCATGCCTTTCCTAACAAAGGGCAGGGTCCTGAAGGTTTGGAAAATGGGGCAAATGAGTTTTGAGTGTTGTCCTTGGCCGAATCAGTGGATACATATAAAAGGCACTAAATCAGAAGTCGTGAGGTTTTGGAGGGAGCTGAGGATATGAGAAGTTGGTATGGAAGTAGCAAAAAATTAGGGGTATCAGTGAAAACATTTCTGAAATTAATAATTTTACCTTCATAGAGTTCCGCCCAGATAGTTTAGCTTATTGATATTTGCTTAAGTACTACGTAGAGTTAAACGTGTAGAAAAATTACATATCAGTAAAATGAACATGTTTGTTATACATTTTACATCATTTTTACCCTTGTGTTTTCATTTAGTGTCTCTTTGTTTTCTCTATCGATTGTCTCTCTTGTCAATAAATGTCTCTCTTCTTTCACAAGCCCATAGGAACCAGCTTTGATTTCTCATTTTTGGAGCATAAACTCACACCCTTGAAACCACAGTGTGTGCTCTTCTTATATAATTGCTGTTGATTTTGTTGCTATTAGATTTGCTTTTCTTCTTGTTATACCAGTGTGGTTACACTATTATCTCAGCATTAACACACTGTGTCAGATAAGATTGTTTTCAACTGCATAAAGCAAATCTTGGTCAATTAATCAAATAAGGGTTTCTTTTTCTTTTGCAGAAAATAGACCAGGGTTCAGCCATCCAAGACTGTTACACTGGCTCCTGATGACATCAGAGTCTAGATGCTTTCTCTCTTTCTGCTCCTCCATTTTTGGCCTATGACTTTCATCCATATGATCACCTCATATATCTCAGATGTTTGATCTCTAGCCTTCCCTGAGCACTGCAGGTGGAAGAAGAAGAAATCCACAAGAAGTAAGAGTGGTGTTCTGCCTTATCTGAAAAGCAAAACTCTCTGAGATAGCTCCAGTCTCCTTGTGCTTGCACCTTGTTGACAGAACCATGCCTGATGACCACCCCTACCTCAAGAATACTTGGAAATAGAATATTTAAGCTGGTCACAAAACTAATGTTCTATTTTTTAGAGGATGGAGAGGATAGATGGATATTGGTGGAAAACTGGCAGACTCGATCCCATACTGATGTTTCACAGAGTTGTTGTAGAGTGGAAAAGGATAATATATCTTTTTAAAGTTTAGTATTTTTCAGAGAGAGAGAGAGGGGAGAGGGAGAGAGAGAGAGAGAGAGAGAGAGAGAGAGAGAGAGAGAGAGAGAGAGAGAACAGGTTGGGAAGGAGCAGACAAAGAGGGAAAGAGAGAATTCCAAGCAGGCTCGATGCTGTCAGTGCAGAGCCCGATGTGGGACTCAAACTCAATAACCAGGAGATCATGATCGGAGCTGAAATTGGACACTTAACTGACTGAGCCACCCAGGTGCCCCAAAGATAATGGATTTTTAAAAAGATCCAATATGTAATTGCTTAGGGTATAGAGAAATATATTGAAGGGAAATGTAGACCGATGGAAGCATGGTTGGACATTCTAGTTGAGGACATAAGGAGGTCTGCCAAGAAAGCTATTTTTTATTTTATTTTATGTTTTAAAAATGTTTTTATTTATTTTTGAGCGTGAGGGAGAGGGAGAGGCAGAGAGTGAGGCAGAGGATCTGAAGTGGACTGCGCTTCACAGCAGAGAGTGCAATGTGGGGCTCGAACTCATGAACCACGAGATCATGACTTCAACCGAAGTTGGACGCTTAACCCACTGAGCCACTCAGGTGCCCAGCTATTTTTTATTTTAAAAGGATTTGAGGCTGACTTGTGTGGAATGAAAAGGTGCAGGAAAGAATACTAAAGTAAAGGAAAAAGATAGCAATATTGTTCCTTCATGAAGTTTGAAAGCCAAAGAAGGGCAGATGAATTTTACTTGTCTACACTGCATATGGGACTGTAATGATGTAGACCAAAGAGAGGTTATAGCCACCAATTCCGGCTTCTTGACTCTTTGCTATCTGGGTGACTTGGCCAAGGGTGCCTCCATCCCTACATCTGTGAAATTGAGACAATGACTATCCTTCCCATTGGTTTGCAACATTAAATGTTATAATGCCCAATAGATAATAATCTATTGAAATATCTTAAATATCATAATCATTAATTTTATGACTACAGGATGGGGATTATTTCATGGATTCTGGCCTAATCTTCATACAGCTGTTCTGTATAATCTTGGGCCAGTGATATATCCCTGCACCCAGATTTTTTCATCAGTAAAATGAATGTAGTAATACCAACCTCATGGGCTGGCTGCAACAAGCAAATAACAGAATTATGTAAAAATCCTTTAAATAGGGAAGTGTTATATCCAAGTGGGAGATATTATTAGTGTTACCATATTGTCCGTACTTCCCGCCCGCCCTCTTTTCTATTTGTTACTTCTTTTCTTTCCTACTCTCTACTTCCCCTCTCAGATGAAATTGGCACAGGGGGGAGTAGATAATATTTGGGATCTTTCTAAAAATTAGAGTTGACAAGTATAGATGGCATTCCTTCAGTCTGTAGCTACTCATGCTCAAATATTTATCTATAAAAAACTGAGCCATGATCTAAAATATTCCTTGTGATTTTTAGCTCAAATAGAAAAATTGTGTTTTCAAGCTGTGTGTGCCAGAGACCAACATATTCTGACATGTTACAAGTGCTCATTGCTTCCTTTCAGCTTTGAAAATTATTAAAATTATCTACCTTTATAATAAACAATTCCTATTAAAAATAATCTCAGCTTGGAGAGTCCCCAGAGGCGAAGAGGACAGATTATCTGCCTCTGATGGTGGGAGTTGTCAAGATCTTCATTACCACCTGCCTTAGGCCCTGGGGCAATTCCATGTGCAGTTGGCCTTAAAGGCACCACTGTTCCAACATAGGCTTGTCAGCTTTAGTTACTTTAAGTGGTCTCTGGTAAGTAGTAAAGAAATGGTTTCAGTAGGATATTCTTAATTTTTAGAGCCTAGGTAGATTCCAGCACGTTCCTTTTATGCCACCTACATAATTTTCTATTTGTGCAATATATTGAATTTCTATTCCAATTTTCCATAATTTTACTTAAGGGACACTTAGTACTTGATAACAGCTTTTTCCAAATTGATGCATCAGAACTTTTGCTTTTTTGCCATTAATACTGAACCTGTGAAATGAGACTGAATAATAGCCAACATTTTTCCTTTTTATGTATTAGAAAGAAGAGCTCTTTATATCTAGCTTCAGCTGTCCTTTAGTTTACCCTTCTTTTCTGATCTTCTTTCTTATCCTTCTTACAGATGAGATCAATGTTGTCCAGATACCATCCAACACTTAGGCAAATCAGTGGGTGCCATTGTCTTTGTGTGATCTCTATGGTTTGGATCTAGTTCTCAAGGACACAGGGACTAGGGAACTTCATAGATTGCATGATGAGGAAGTTGTTTACAATCAGGAAAACCACCAAACATTTATTTGTAAATAAGAAGGCTGATATACTAATTTGCAATAGAAAATATTTCTTATCGTGACCGGAATATTTATAACTAACCATCCATGGTACTAGCAGGCCCACCCCTAACTTGTGTGGGGCCTAGGGCGAGAGTACAAATCAAGGCCCACATTCCATTTAAGTGTTTATAAATAATTAATTAATATGTTATTGATTACAATATATTCTGTCTTCCTACCTTGACAACTATACCTTCATTATGATCTAGAATGCCAGGTTAGGCCTTCTAGATCTTCACTTTCCTTGTGGGGAGGAGTTTCCTTCACAGCTCCCAGGCTCCATCCTATGCTCTTCTGCTCTGACTCATCTCTTTTCATTCCCGATCCTTCCCCTGACTTGTCAAGGGTCTCGCATCCACGTTGGGAACACCTCTGCAAACACACACACAAGTTTAATCCATCCCACCAGCAAACGGCCATGCATTGGCCATTCCTCTGCCTGTCCTTGGGGCATGAGACCCAAGTGAGAACTAGTGCAGACTCTTGAGGTGAACCTGGAGCCATTTGGACAGGTGACTCTAAGGTCTTGGGCACTTAGAACATGATGCTACAGACAGCCCTGTTGCCCAGAATAGATTTCAGTTGGCTCAGGTGCTTTCTTATGACCTGGTCTCAGATCACAAACGTGGGACTCCTCCTGACACCGATTAGGGTACTCAGCTGCTCTTCCTTGTTTCATCTCTTGCTATCTTGGCTTCATCACCACCTACTTTCTCCCTCCCCAGTCCTAACTGCTGCCTCCCCTTCGCCTCCTCACTATTCCCAGCCTCTTACACTCTCCCTGGCCCTTCATTCTGCCTAGAAGACTTTGCATACACCTTCACATTTTTGTTTCTAGAAATGGCAAAATTGATTAAATTTAACCAACCAAATTATGTCTGTAATCTTGAAATTTTTCTGAGTCACCCTGCTTGGATTTGGGGTGGGCTTCTTAACTCCTTAGAAAATGCATATTCTTAGGAATTTTCTGGGTTTATATACCTATTATTAATGTCACTTTTGGGGTGAGGTTCCTTAACTATTACTAGAAATTATTAAGAGGTATTTCACTGGTTACCAAAATACTTTTAATATAATCACCCCCTCCACCACGTTTTTAAAGACAGTATAAATTCTTCCTCACTATTATTAAATAAACACCTCAAGTTCAGCACAAGAAACAATAGTTCTCAAACTCTAGCAAGCATCAGAGTCATCTGAGGGCTCATGAAAACCCAGATTGATGGCTGGGGAATGCATGTGTGCGTGTGCATGTGTGTGTGTGTGTGTTTGTGTGTGTGAAAGAAAGAGAGAGAGAAAGAGAATTTGCACTTCTAACAAGGTCCCAGGTGAAGCTAACACTGCTGGTCCAGGGGGCACACTTTGAGAACCACAGCTCTCCATGTACACAGTTTGCTTCCTCTCTTCCAGTTCGTTCTTCAGGATGGCACTGTTCACTTGCGTTGCTCTGACCAGAGTCACCAATGCTTCCCTATGGCTAAATCCAATGGCTAAATTGAAAGGACACTTTTCATTGTTCCTTAGATTCTTAGGAGGTTTCTGATACATTTGATGTGACCACTCCTATATTCCCTCTTCTTTGAGTTTTATGTTATACAACTTTCTGGTTCTTCTACTTCCCCGGATGCCATGCTTGTCTCGCGGTCAGTCTTAACATAGAAGCCTCTACCCACCTGTCTTTCTAGGCTAGGTTCCAGTGTCACTTCCTCAACGAAGCAGTTCCTTTTCTTGTACCAGAAACATAGAGTACCTTTTCCCCCCTTTCCCATTCGACTCTACTTATGTTTATATCATTTCTTCTCTAACACCTCTAATGGGATACATTTACTAGTCTCCTTGCTCAGGGAGAATTGTGACCAGGTTTTGTTTGGTCCTCCTAAGTACTGCCAGAGAATAGGTGTGAAGACTTTTTATGAACCATTATCATCCCGCTAGGGACCAGTACCCACTCTCATTCTTAGGGATGTAGCAAAGGTGTGTCTTTGGGAGGCAAATAAGAAGGCCAAAAGCAAAGTCTGTGGATTGGGACAGATGTCAACTGCTGGGTGTCCACTCGAGAAAGTACTAATTGTCCATAAAGGGAAACCCTTCATAGATGCTGGTGCTCATGGCAGGAACTGCTAGCGTTATCTTGGGAGTCTGCAGTGTTTCGCAGGCCCGGTCGTGGTCTGAGGATGAAAAGTCAGCCCCCATTATTCTCTTGGATGTCTGAACAATGTCATGGTTGTCCTTTGCAGAAAATAGTTTTCAGTTTACATGACTTTCATGGAGTCGACACTCTCTTCCCTTTCTCATTAAACTCTCTGCCCTCATCCTTTCTCCTTTCATCTCTTCTCCCTGCTTCGGAAAAGGAGAATCTGCCTCTTTATCTTCAGAAAAGGAGCAAATGTTTTATCCATTATAGGAGTTCACTGTGTCCTCTAGGCTTAAATCTTTGGAAGCAGAGTCAGGAAGAAGAAAGACTTTTTTTCCTTCTTTGCTTTTTTTCACCCAATTATGTTGCTTTCCTGAGTAATATGTCGGTGCTTCTCTGTAGGATGTTGTGAAGGTGAGACGTACTGTGTCGGCAAGAAGGAAATATGTTGGTTATTATGCAGGAACATAGCCTATGATTCAATTCATCACGCTGCTAGACGCCTCGACTACAACCACTCTGTGGCCAGGAACCCGATGCTATTCACCCTTGTGGCCAACTTGCCTGTCATAGCCATCAAGCTATTCTTGTTTACTAGGTAATCAGGAGACATCATCATCTTATACAAAATGATAGCTTATTGCTACATCTTCAGAATTTCAGAGTACACAGGTAACCCCTAACATTAATGCACTCTTGGGGACTTTAGGTCTACAGGTCTGAAAAGAGCCCCTTGAATAATCATCCCCTCCTTCTTCCGAAGCGCTGTTTCTCCATATAATCCAGGGTCAGTAGCAGCAGTAGGAGAGCCAGCAGCAGTCACATATGTGTAAGTCAAGCTTCTCTCCATCTGCTTCCTCCTTAGGGAAAATCTAACGCTAAAATGACTTTCTAAGGGGAGGAAGCACAGCTGCTGTCACCACCATCTCTACAGTGTCGCGGGATAAAAAAACCTGCTTCCTCTCCCCCGAAGCCCTGGTTTCTTTTGGACACGTTTTGAATGGCAGCGGTGATTCACTTTGCTGCTTGCTGGGAGGCTGGCTCCAGCAGCACCTCCCTCGCGGCTCTGGCCTCCACCCATTTGTCTCCTGGCCCCGGGAGCCAGGAAGACAGGACTATTTCTATCTTAGGCATCTGTGTTTCTGATCAGCTGGTGTTTTAGGCCAATTTAAGTGTGAGGAGGAACTGGAACTTCTTCACATTTTTCTGAAGTCGTGCTTTCATTTGGGTGAAGGGCAGAGAAGTGTATGCTGATAGTGAAATGCGGGAGTCACGGGGCAGGGAATTGGTGGGGGGGGTGCCGTTACTGCCTTTGAGAATCCTGCTGGAGTTCAGGCTGTGGGCTCTGGAGGACAACTTTGGACAAACCTGGCAAGGTCTTCATGTGTCTCATCTGAAAATGGAACAGTGTCTAGATAAAATCATTCCTGCTTTCTCCGACCCTGAAAATAAGATTGCCAACTTGCCAACAAGTGAGCTCAGGTTTTTACTTTAGTTAACCCATCCATGTGTCAGTCCTGATTTTCCAGGAGAGGGCTCTAACTTTTAATTTTAAAATTTTATAAACACAACTCTTAGCTTCTTTTCTGTTTTTCATGTAATGTCATTATTCTCAAGAAGGAATATTTAGTCTAATGTAGTGGATTTGAAGACAGGGCCTGGGCACGTGTATTATTTCAGTCCTCCCCAGATGATTCTATTGTAAGCAAAGACAGAACCACTGATTGAAAATCTGTAAGATTGTCTCACTCTAAAATGTTATTTCATGAGTCTAAGATTTACTAATAACCTATCGATATAATTTATTGACTGGTTTCTTGCTCCATACTGTAACAATATACAGTTGGCATCCTTTAGTTCCATAATTTATTTTCAATACAGAAGTATCATAGAATTGGAATAAAGGGCTAAATGGATTGTTTCCTTTGTGACTTAGTAATAATACTATGATATCTTACTTTTTATTGTCATTTGCATTTTATCAACAGCTTTTATGCAATGTCATTTTATTCTTAAAACAATACCATGTGGTCAGTGTGCTGGCATTTGTAATTGGATGGGAGAAATATTTCTGTAATGCTTCATGAGGAATATTATCAAAAATGTAGCTTTTCTCTCCACACCCAATCCACCCTACAGGGTCAGCAAGAGGTCAGAGCCAGGGATGCAAAATAGGGAAAACAGTAGAAAAACAAGAAGTATAAATCTTGACCCTTCTATTTCATATGGGAGTGAAGAGGAGGAAAGGCTAAGAAATGAAGGAGGATAACTGGTCAGATATGGTTGCTTGCCCTCATTTCTCTGGGTTGGAAACCCTAGAGGGCATCTGGGAGAGTGGTGGTCATCCTGAGAGGAAATCTAAAAGCGAAGCTGTACCCTGGCCTCCCACCAACACGTAGGGATGGAATAAAAGTGGAAGCAGGACATAATTATGCAAAGTTCCATGGGACATGGAGAAAATGCAGACGTTCTCTTGGCCCCCATAGGGAAGCACAAGGTTGAAAGTCATCGGCTTGTTCTGAGTCTATGGGAGATGATAGATAAGACTCAGAGAGCTCTGCCGAACAAGCAAGCGCCACAGTAAGGTCAAGTCAGCAGGGGAGGACAACTCCATATTTAGTTTAGTTGTCCCTTAGACTCATGGAAATTATTACAGACTCTTGGATTATCTAACCACTCCTTCCTCATCAAAACTTACCTAATTATGTCTCTTCCATGAGGACACTGGTAGCTGAATGATTTAATATGGCTGATCCAAATAGAGAGGAATGTAATAGACTATGTGGTCAGGCACACCTAGTCCAGCTCTAACACTTTCTAGTTTGGTCTCTTTAAACATGTTACTTAACATCTGTCAGCTGAGAATTCTTATCAGCATCAGACACGTGTATTTAGCTCTTAGAGTGACATAAAAGTGACTCTCCTTACCAATTTGAGCCCATTGGGTCATTGCAGTAGCCCCAATGCCTAAAATAGGGATTAGTGTATAGTAAGCAGGAAATAAAGAGCTGTTGAACGAATTAAATGAATGGCTCAGCTAGGAAGCTTTTAGCTGAAAGTGACAGAAATCCTAACTCAAACTTTCTTGAAAATGAAGAAATATATTGAGAAAATCCGGAAGGTTGGCAGTGATCAGGTATGGTTGAATTGATGGCCTCGTCTCTTTGTGATTCTCTAACTTTGCTTTCCTGCCTGTGATGACTTCTACCTCATACTCATATTGAGATGGTTGTAAGAGTTCTAGACCTTATAATGCTCATTATAAGGTCTAGAAAAGTCAGAGAAAAAGAGACCATTATTGGTAACTCTCTCTTTGTGTGAGAAAATGTCTTTCCCATAACTGCCATCAAACTGCTCTTCAAGTCTCATTTGGCCAAATTGTAACACATGCTTATTTATAAGCCAAAGTCTTAATTAATGACTTTCATGAATGGCTCAATGGATTATGTTTAGAATGGCCAGTCCTAGCAATCTTAAAACAATCAGAAGAGTCAGCTCTGCCTGAAGCACATGGGTTATAGGTGGCAGAGGTGGAGACTTGAATCCAAATTAGAGTACTTTTTGAAAAGAGAAAATGGGTGGTGGCGAGACAACCAACCATTAATATTTACCACAATCATGTAAGCTACAGCCACCATATTTAACATCTGATGAGCTCTCAATCAATACTCCCTCTATTTCTCATATAAGCAGAACTTGTATAAAGGTTCAAAGAAAATAAACAGATTTTAAGTGGTGGATAGCAAATCGTGGGATTGGAGGAGAATAGAAAATATATTAGTTAGTGTCCTAAGAATGAACACATAACATGCTGGACTGAGACAACTGAGGAGAATTTTAGTAAAAGAGCTATTTATAAAAGCGAAGGAAACTGGGATAGAGACCCAACTGTGGTGTTAGCAGTGAGGGCCGTGTTACTACCTCTAGGCCTGAAGGGGCAAAGGAAGGGAACTGTTAATAAAACCTGGAGAGGTAGCTGCCAGTTGTTCTCGATGGTGATGGTGGGTGATGGGAAGAAATATTTCCCTTTGGGGGACATTTGCCAATATCTGGAAACATTTTGGATTGTCTTGACTGAGGGGATACAGTTGGCTTCTAGTGGATAAAGGCCAGGGATGCTGTTAAACAGATGTATACAAAAGAGTGTTATCCAGCCCAAGATATCAATAGTGTTAAGGTTGAGAACCCCTGTGCTAGAGAAAGCATCGTGAAAACAGGGCTCTGAAAATGTGGCCCTTGTATATAACTCAAAGCAACCTGAGACAGGGAGAGAGCTGGGGCAAGAGGTATCTCTCCCTCCCTCCTACCTGCCTGTATTCCCTTGGCTCCCATTGGGCAAACCCAACCTGAAGCTAGAAAGCAAGGAATTTCACTGATGCAAACCACAAATGTCAACCCCACAGGACAAGAGTAGGATAGAGAAGGGTAGAGAATAGACCTGGAGGAGCAAATGAAAACTATCTAATGCAGAGGATAAGAGTTGAGATGTGGGTCAGAAATCATCAATATGAAATATGGATAATTTCATATGGTTCAACCTAATGGAATCTGAGGGGAGGTGGGCAAGATGCAGGTCCAATTAGAGGAAGAATTTACACTTTTTATTCTGAGTTCTAATTATCCTCACAAATTTTTATAATTTATGAAAACATGAGCTAAATGAGTGTTTTTCCCAAAGGAGTTTCATTGGAATGCGAGATTTCTCAAATGCTTTTAGGTATTGTGGGCAGGGCATGGAATGGCTTTTATCTAAATAGTTTAGCAAATGCTGCATTAAATAATGTGAGAAAGACTAATCAGAGAATTTGATATTCTAATATTAACATAAATTTTCCAGAGAGGGACAGATTTTAAATTGTTTCCCAGACTTATTTGACTCAGTCAAGAACCTGTCCATGATTTATGTCATAAACTAGTGTTCCAAGGGGAACAGTGTGAGACATATAGACATATATCTTGCTGAAAAAAATGGATTTTGCTAAAACATGTCTGAGAGAACAGAGAAGGACATCAGTAAATAAATACAAAGTAACATGCAAATACTTATTTTAATAATTGCATGGAATATCACAAATACTCAATGAGTAGTGGACTCTTTAAGTCAGCCATTGTTTAACTGGTCTTTGTGGTCTTTGAAAGCTTATCAGGTGGTTGGAGACCAGATTCATTATATGACTTTTATCATCTTTAGCTTTAGGTAGGGATTAATAGTTTACTTTCATTAATAAAACACACACTTGAGGCAAACTTTTCTTCCAATTAATGGAAGCCTTGTTTTTGTAGTTACAGATGAGTGAGACAGATGAATTTGATCTACTCTGTTTTTGCCAAATGTTCATGGGTTACAAAGGTTATGAAACAGTTTATAGGGAATGCATAAGTATTAATAGTAAAATTTTTCCCCCATTTTTACCTACAAAAATTCACCTAAAACAAACATAAGCATAAAATAAACTTATTGGTTCGCAACATAGAAAAGCTTACTGGTTATTTTGGTTTTGGGTGAAGTTTGATTCAGGGGATCAACTGATGCTATTAATACTCAATTTCTCCTTTTTTCTTTGCTCAGCCTTCTGCCTATTGGCTTTATAACTTAGTCCTAGCAGTTCCCATCTCATGTCATCCCTAGAACTGTTTGTCCCAGCAGTCCAAAGTTTCACTGTATCCATTGGCTTTGATGGAATCATATGACAGTTGTTGGAAAAATTCAATGCCTTGGTTGGCTAGGGTTGACCATATGCTAACCCAGGAACCAGAGATAGAGTCAGCTCCATCCCAAAGCACATAGAAGAGAGGGGAAGGAAGGAAATACCCACATAGCATGGAGCTTTGAGACCAATACAGCAGAGGTGCTCTTGAATAGGTATCTTTCCTAAGGGTAGCTCATCACATTGTAGAGTAAGAGAGGACCTCAGGACTTATAGATTCTAACCTGTTATGATGCAGATGAGACAAGATGAGATGCAGGTGGTTTCTCTAAGCTCGTGAAACTGTTGGCAAACGGTAGGTTAAGAACCATACACTCCTAATTTTTGGTTCTAACGCCATTCTATTCAATATTATATTCAACCACACATAGGTAAGTGCCCCACTTTGTGCAAGGCATTCTGGATAAATGGGGTAGGAGGAGGAGGGGGCAGTAAAAAATGTGGCAAAGGACTTGTCACGAGGCTTGCAATAAGCCAGATGTAGATGCCTTTTGAATTCTCTTACTCTGTGTTTACAATGGCCCTATTTCCTCCCCTTTGTACATTTGGCAATATCACTCTTTATGCTGGTAACGCTTGAGACATGTATCAGGCAGCTTTATTAGCATCCGGGTATGCATGCCATTAAATTAGGCCTTATACTGTAAATCAATTAGAACACATGTCTGTCTAAACTAATCACAGCAGTGGCCACATAGATGCCCTGCCCACTTTACGCAGCAAGATGCGTATTTCTTTTTGCCCTTAGAATAATTTTTTTTGTCTTGATTACCATAGAGTACTGATGGTCATATTAGCTTCCTTTAGAGTCTTTTACAGTTAAAGCATAATAGCCATCTTTGGTTCATTCCTGATACGATCTTTCATTAGTATGGCACTAAGTCTCCAGGTAAAAATGACGAGATATGGAAGCAGGCTCCCCTCTTGGAAACACGGCAAAGAGAGGAGTAATTTTATGATTAGTTATCTTTCTTTTCGCTTGCCTTCTGCTTCTCCCTTCTTCAGCTCTGGATCGACAGCACCCAACGTCATCCGCATTTGCAGAGCTATCCCTTAAAGATGAACTTCCTTTTAACTCTGTCTGAAGTCAAGTGAGCTTTTGAGACTAAGAAAGGCCTGTTTCTAATTTATTGGGATGAAACTTGCAATTTGATTCTATTGGGTGAATACGAGGTTACTTGTGGAGACTCAGATGTGCAAAATGCAATACTGACACCTGTTGGATGAAAGAATTTAAGCCTAATGTTCTTTGGCCAAAGTAAGAACTCTCTGTTTTCAAATTTTACCCTCATTAAAACTTTGGATCCTTTCTAAATATTGACAATTTAGAAAAGGGGGAAAGCCTTGAAATTGTCGTAAAATAGGGAAGTAGACACCAGTCATGCCCTAAGCAGTCGCTGTGATCGCAACTTGCAGATTTCTTTGCAGATAAACGTGGTAAATCCTGGTGAGTAAAGTTTCATCATAAGTGTCAACCGATCTCCTCAAACTTGTGAAATTAATTAGAACAATGATGACACAGCCATGTTCTATGACACACATGCATTTTCTCTGTGATCTTGTATGATCCTCCAAGGTCACTAGAGGTCAACTTCTCTGTCTCATGTTTAGGCAGACTCATCCAATGCAATGAAAGGAAAGACTTTTCTACACTATTTTTTGCCGCTCTGGCCTCTGACCAGTGTGTAGGAGAATTAGATGGGGTGTTTTTTTTCCCCCTTTTTATAGAATTTTTTTCCCTTAAGTACGTACGGAATAGCCTTTCATAACAGTTATTGTCCGAACTTGTTATTTAACAGTAATTAATGAAAAAAGTGTAAGTGGAAAATATTTGCAACGCTTTACTCCTTTCTTATGCTAATAAATTTTTTGGAGGTGCTCAGCCTGTTGTATAAGACATTCCACTTCAGGATATTTCAGTTGAAAGAAGGTACTCTGAAACTGAAGCAAATTAAGGTAATTCAAGGCCTCATGGCTTTTAAGTAGTAAAGCAATGCTGGGTAGAATTATCCAGGACTGGGGCAATGTTCGTATGTCCAAGGCTCTTCTGAGTAAGATTCAAGATAAAAGCATACTTCTGAGTTAAGCAAGAAGCCTTATTTCATGCTTCTGATATTTAACTTCTTTACTTCCTTTTGGAATTTTTAGTATCAGATTTATTTATTTGCAGTAAAGAATAAAGTCGTCTAACATATTGTAAACAAATATGGACATGTTTATCAAATTGTATCTGTGGAATGTCTTGGATTTTTGTAATTATTTTATCTCGAAACTCAAAACAACTGTTCAGTTCATGCTATTGTAATAAGCTAGTGGTAGCATTGAACAGAAGGCCCAATCTAGAGGAGACCCTTAAAACTCATTTAGGATGTCTCCCTATACCTACGCAGTTATGGGAATGCCAAATGCAGCTCCACGGACATCAAAAATGCACTGGGAGAAATATCTTAAACCTGGAAATAACTTTGCAGAAAAAGAAATCTGGAAGATTTGTAGCTTTTTTTTTTTTTTCTTTTTTTGGTTACTCCACCTGAATTTCTGTTGTAGTTTTTTTTTTTTTTTCTTTAAAAAACTTTTTAAATGTTTATTTATTTTTGAGAAACAAAGAGTAAAAACAGGGGAGTGGCAGAGAGAGAGGGAGACACAGAATCAGAGGCAGACTCCAGGCTCTGAGCTGTCAGCACAGAGTCTGATGCGGGGCTCGAACCTGTAAACTGTGAGATCATGACCTGAGCTGAAGTTGGTAGCTTAACTGGCTGAGCCACCCAGGCACCCCTATTCATTGTTTTGTTTTTTTTTCCCTTGAGGCAAAATGAATAACAAGTTATTAACTACAGACCACTAAAACATCAAGGGAATATGCAGAGTTTATTCAGCCTGCTGCTTCCTGCTCAGCTGAAGGAGTGTGGTCTTTGTTTTGCTTTTGATATTGCAGAGAATTGAAACTAAGATTTCTATATCAAAAAGACGCTATAATTTCAGGAGATAAATAAGTAACCAAAGCCGTTAAACCCCCAAGTGATAAAAAGATGTTCTTTTTTTAAAGATGTTCATTAAGTGCCCCTGTTTCCAACCTCCCTGCTGTCCAACAACAACAAAATCCTAGAGAACGTAGCTACATGGAAAAACCGAACATGATGAGCCATGCTTTTTTTCCCCCCTAAAAGAATATACTAAACATGTTTTCAAAGGTTTTTTTAAGAAGGGAGAGTCAGATCGTGACGACCTTGATGGCCGGCAGTGAGAGTTCAGGGATTGGTTTAGCAGAGATCCTTCTGCAGGATGCCCCCACGAGCCAGCCCAGACGTGCGGTTAGAGAACATTACACTGTGGATAGAGGTGCCAGGCTTTTACTCCTACTCTCCTATCCTCTTGCAATGGGAACCTGCCTTCGGAGAACAGATACACTCAACCTTAGGTCCAGTGGTTTTCAATGAAGCAGCCTATCAGTTCTTCTCTCAGACACTCCACTCACCTCCTAGAACTCCAGGCCAACACCTCTTTTCGCACTGTATGACACTCCAAAGACTTGCATACGTACCTACGTATGTGTGAACCATCCGTGATAGATGTTCTTTTTGGGTGAGGACATTGCTATGTACTTCAAGTTGTCTGAGGTTATTCTGTGTGATGAATGTGCTGATAACTTTCTGCTATTCTTCTTCTATTTGGCCAATCACCTCCGGATGTTTTCTGGCTCCCATGGCACATACAATCAGCTTATCTCTTCTTAATCATACATTGCAGCTCAACAGTTTAATCTCTGAAGCTACATACTAAAGCAGTTTTATCCTCTATTAAGCTTTTGCTCCTTTTACTCATTTTCCTGGACAGGGAATCCTTAAAGTGGCAATCCTGGAAAGCAAGGTAATGAATCACAAGCCTTTTGACACATCCGCTCTCCCTTCAGACCATATAAAAGTGCTTGCTTTGAAAGTAGCAGATTCCTTAAGCTTGTGGTTCTTCTCCTGTGGCACACTCTCTTATGTGTTCAGGTTCTATCTGGCTCTCCACGTAGCCCTGTGGGACTTGAGCTTAGGGAGCTGGCGCAAATATGCTGATATTCCTGCTATTGCTTTTCTTGTAAGTGATAAAGTTCTTTGCCTCTGACGGAGTCTTATGTCTTTTGTTAGCATCCATGGAACTGGAAAGCTACTGATTACCTTCTATAGTTTGGTATTCTATGGCTTCCAGCCATTCTCCACTCTGTCAAACTTATTTCAGTAGGGGAAAATCCCCACAGTTGTGCCTAAAAATAGAGGCATTTCTTTCCTCCCTTCCTTCCTTCTTTCCTTGTTTCCTAGCTTCCTGCCAGTATTTATCTGTCTGTCTATCTATCTGTCTATCTATCTATCTATCATTCATTCACCTATCTCTATCCACTTATCTGCCTGCCGTCTACCATTTTTTCATTTATTCAACAAATATTGAGTGTCAGGCCCTGTTCTAGGTTCTGCAAATGCAGTAGCAAACAAATAAAGCAAGCAAATATCTTTCACTATTGTCTGCATCATTATTTGAAAACATATTAGAACAGATTTCAAGAATACATACAACTAGCATAATCCATATGAGAAATAGGTAAAGAAGAGATGAAAAACATGAAGGAAGGGCACTTGGGTGGCTCAGTTGGTTGAGCATCTGACTTCGGCTCAAGTCCCGATCTCACAGCTCGTGAGTTCAAGCCCCACATTGGGCTCGCTGCTGTCAGCACAGAGCCTGCTTTAGATCCTCTATCCCCCTCTCTCTGCTCCTCTCCCCTTTGCACTCTCTCTCTCAAAAATAAATGATATTTGAAAAAAAGAAAGAAAGAAAACAAGGAGGAAATGGGTAAAGAAATAAGATAGTGTTTGGGGATGAGATTAATATAAAAAAGAGAAAACATTTTGTTTTCATTGCAAATTCGACTCCAAAGTTTATGCTGAAATCTTCTAAGTTCTACTGGTATGAAAAGGTCCCTGGAATAGTCATATATTTTAAGAAGGTCCAATGCCCCTGGCACATAAATATCTTCCCTTGAGATTGCTTCACAATTGAAATTGCTTCACAATTGAAATTGCCTTACTATTCTATGGTAACATCTAATCATGAGGACCACATCCAGAAGCCACAGAGTAAGAGCCCATGTAGCAATGTCTATTTCGTAGGCTTAGGCTCCTCCTTAATAAACCACTTTATTCTAAACCTGCAGCCTGTGTCTCTTCACTACTGTGGTATTATAGGTATTATAATATACAAATGTGGAGACATACAAAGGTGAAAAGTGATTATGATTCTAAGATGGGACATTAAACATGACCCGTTGGATAGGCTCCGGAGCATGTAGAAAATTCAATTTTGCTCTTTCACTTGTCCTTCATCGTACCCAAGTTCGAGCATTTCGGCTCCTTAAGATTCTAACTTGGTCTTTAAGACATCTCTCATATATTAAACTATTGCAATAAGGGTTGCTCAGCATGTTACTTGTTAATAAAGGACATCTGCATTTGTTTTAATGCTTATTTAAAAAGAAATTGGGATTTAGTGCTTGTCGGCACTAATGGAATCAATGGTACTTTAATATGTGTTAATGGCACTTCAGTTCCCTTAACAGCAGAAAACAGTGAGGTTATTAACCAAACACACTGTTGCTCCAAATAAAAGAGAAAGCATATGGAATCTAGAAAAGGCAAAGTTGGCACACGATTTTGCTAGCATAAGGTCATTTAAACCTAAATGAAATGTATATATTTTTCTCCTTTGCTCTGCCTTAATTCAAAGGGCAAACAAGATTGTAACAGCAGGTGTTGGTCAATCTATCATGCAACTTAGCAAAACTGAAGGAAAATGAACATATTCAGTGCTCCTTCTTAGGAAATTTCATTGAGCTATTAACTGTCAGTTGCTAGCTTTAGGAAGGGGTGTTTCCTCCCCATTGATGGAAATATCTTCAAAGCCCATCTGATTAAGAGGGAAATAAGGGAAGATGTGTTTTGAAAGAAGAGAAGAAGGTGTTACACCAAGTTAGGCCTTAAATCATTATATTAAACTCAACAAAGCAGGAAGGGAAATTAGCAGTGAAAGCCTTGACTTGTAGATCTTGCTTTTGGACCACCAAGACTACCTGTACATTGCACCTGTGTGGAGTTTTATTTTTTATGTGTTCACTTCTATGTGCTTTCATTACATCTAGAGGAAGAACTTGTAATTTAGCCCTGTAGCCTGTTAACTGAGACACTAGAAATAAGATTGTAAGAAAGTAAGACGTAATTACCCTCCAAAAAAAAAAAAAAAAAAGAACTATTCTTCCATTTGTTATCTGTATCAAAATGATCCTAAATATTTCCTAATATGGCTGGCTAATCCTTAGCTTTTTAAAAGACTAGTGAACATTTTCTGCAGTTAAAAGATTAGTCAAGCATTTTGAATTAGTAAAGAGTATGCTTAAGTTTTGGAATATTTTGTGTAGTTACTGGAAAATATCTATTTTATTGATCTTTTCTTAACATTCACTTTATTCTCCTTTAGGATGAAATAATAGACTTAAATCCTCAGCTGAAAGAAAGTCACTCGAGTTCTCATACAATTGATTTTTAAACTTTTACTTAATGGTTTATAGACTCTAAAAGAATCTTCTCTGAAATATAACCTTTTTCAAGTCTTGTATAGAATGAGCAATTTTTGGCATTTTTGGAGACTGGAAGGATGACTAATGATTAAACGTTTGAAATACTAGATTAGGAATCGGGAAACTTAAGGTATTATCTCAGCTCAACACATTGTGGTCTCAGATACCGTGCATTCCTGAGTTGTTATAAAATCCACCAAGACAATTTTAAGGAAGTGCTTTTTACTTTTTGGAAGAAAGGTTTTACATCAATATAAAGCATTAATACAAGTTGGCTTGGAGTGCCGCTGCCCGATACCTGGGAATTCATACAGTATTCTCTATTGCTAGTGTCTAGTTACATAAAACACTCTAGGATTATGCTGTCAATTTCATAGTCGTGCAGGGTTTTTGTTAATGCACACTCTAAGAGGTGACACCAAACAGTCAGATCAATGAACTATTAGAAATCACTCTGTGATTTCTTTCCGTAACATTCCTGCCAGTTTCCTAAAGGAATAATTTCCTATCTTGAATTTCAACAGGTTGTACTTACTTTCACATCACAGAAACAAACATATTTAAATTTTCTCCCTTTTAAAGAGCCATGACAAATGAATGAACAAATAAGCACCAGTGGTCTTGCAGGTTTCACAAAAGAGGGCAATAATTCTATTATGAGTCTACAGCAGATTGCTGGACATGAGTCAAACAGCAATGAATTAAGTCAATAATAATACTGCAGCTTCAATCCAGAAAGAATGGATTGCCTAGAAGGCAAGTTTATATATAGCACAATTTCTGCCACAAGACTGGAGCTATTTTCAAATCTTTTAAAATGTATTTCAGGTAGCATTCTTACTACTTTAATGTGGGGCCATTTTCTTCAATGTTCTCTTCAGGGTGAATAGCTATCATCCTACAAAATGAGAATTCAGGCCACATGTCAAACTTTCAAGGAGGTACACTGGGAGGTGATAATGCCCAAAAGATAAATTGGAAAGATACCATGGGTATTAGCTTGTGTAAATGCTGCTTTCAATTTGTGTAGCAGCCACTGTAGTGCTTTCAGAACAAGATAATGAATTAAATGTAATTCTTGGCTGTCCCCTGAAGTCCTAATAAGGACCAAATAGCTGGATTCAAACTGATTTGAAACCTATCCTGGAACCATTCCATAGATACCTCACTTTCACTCCATAATTGGGCCAAGGCAAGCTTTAATATAGCTTAATTTCTACCCTCTTTAAAGCACTGACAGAATGGCTCTTGAGTTATAGCCAAACCTCATGTGTTTTCTTGCTTATGAAGGACTCACCAAAATACCAAGACTTTTATCCTTGGTTCTTATTTCTTAAGTAAGATAGTGTTTGTATTTTAGCCAAAGAGGCATTGCTCTTATCTATGCTTCCTTTTTTTTTTTTTTTTTCCGTTAACCGAGGTAATAATGACATATAAGTCAGTTCTTTTGTGAAATAGTTTTCTAGAAAAGGCCTTAAAAGAAACTTTAATTTTAACTAAGACACTTCGATCTTTCATCATGACCTTACCCAATATAATTGGGTCATTTGAATAACAGAAATAAGTATAAAACATATTTCCCATCCTAAGGAATTCAAAATAAATTTGAATGGAGGAAGTAGACAGTAAAATTAAGGCACCTGGATATTAATTTGAAACAATCAACTCAGATTTCATCATACAGAATTCATTTCAAGTGGACAGAAAATGTAGATATTATGTTTGTTTGGCTTTCCACTGTTAGTTATTGCTAGGAGTGTATTGAAAAGGATTTGGCATAAGGAAGAACGTGAGGGCAAGTTAAGAAGAGTTTATCTTCCTTTGGAATATGCAAGCCGATATTTTCTAGACTCAATTTGTATTTTAATTCATGCTTTGCAGGGCTTTTCCAAAATTGGTTCAACAAACCAGTAAATCAAAAAGGATTCATTAAAGCATTTCCCTGCGAGGCACTGTTTATAAAAAATTAAGCAGATAGCATCATTTAGGTCTGAATGCCGTACAGGGAGAATGAACCCATGGAGTCTAGGTTTCCTAGAGGAAGAGGCAGGATGACTCAGAGCTCCCTTGTCCACAGCCAAGCACGCGTCCTGGTTATTGCCCTGCCTTTGCTTAAACCTCTCGCCGACCCCAAAGATGACAGACTTACACTTCTCTGCCTGGCATCTCACCTCTAACTGCTTTGACGCTTGTCTTCTTGAATGCATCTAGCCCAGACTCTACGTTGTACCTGACTCTGTCTTGGCAACCTGTTTCTAGGGTTGATCTAATTAATGGCCCAGACTCCCACTGGGATTTCCAGTGTGGACATTTCTAAATAAAAAGTTGTCTTTACATTATACTACAGCCTTGTTTGCCTTCAAATCCTTGGTACATCACGCTCCTCAAAGTACGAGGGGGAACTTTGAAACTTGTAAAGTTTAGACTCGGGAGGGTGATCTGTAATGGGTGAGTCTCCTTTTTGAGCACTTACACCAAGGAGTCATGCGGAGCCACCACCCACCAGAGTGGGTCAGGGTCCTGTATCTTTTCAAAGTGGGAAGAAAAGCTGCAGCCAGCCTGCTTTGCCAGAGGGCCTCGAATGCTTTGTTTTGTGTAGCTTCTGTGGCATTAGTGTAAATCAGATAGCCTTCTTTTTGTTGAGGCTCTCATGACCACACACTCTGACAAACTCAGAGCTTTTCTAAATTTAAAGAAAAAGAGTAATTTTAAGAAGAAAGAAAATTCTTGCCTCCGGAAAAGCATGGTAAAAAAAAAAAGCAATGAGATCTGAACAGTAGTGAATCTATTATTTTATTCAACAAGAGGGAAGATAAAAAATTCTTATATACCTAAAAATTTCCCCAAAGCCTGACTTTTTTAATTAAAAAATTGTACTTAGTCTCTACCCGTGGTTTGAGATCATTTTTAAAAATATGTTATGGGGTGCCTGGGTGGCTCAGTCAGTTAAGCATCAGATTCTTGATCTCAGCTCAGGTCTTGATCTCAGCGTGGTGAGTTCAAGCCCTGCCTTGGGCTCTGTGTGGGGTGAGATGCCAACTTAAAGAAAAGTTAAATAAAATGTTCCCTGTTTAAAAAAAGAAGAAGAATGGCTTTGCGCTAACAAAAGGCATGCTGTAGAAAAGAACTTGGCAGAGATGGAGTGGAGTCCAGGCAATAGCAGAGTTGTTAGGAGAACTGGGGTCAAATATCTGATTTTGTATATTGTCTTGAGAGAGGAGACACATCAGATCATAAACAAAATCACACAGGGAAGCATCAGGAGTCCCAGAGGGAGTTTTGGGATTCTAAAATCAAGGGTCAGAGCTGAGTGAACCACCAAATGGGAATTCAGATATCATGAAAAAGAATAGGGCTATCAGGTAGCAGCTCCTAAAGTTTTACTGAACAGATTTCTTCGGTATCAGCCAGCTCTCACCGGTCCGATCGGATTTGGAAACAGATAAACCAGTGGTGTCTTCAGGGTAGCTCAGGCTTCTGACACAATCACGGTGACAAAATTTCATTATGTGAGGATTCTAAGAGAAATATGCACATAAAAACTAGTCAAATAAGTCCATATATCTAAAAGACATTCTGTGTTTCTCATAATCTATTCACCACATGTGTGAGAAAGAATACTTTCAACAAGAAAAAATCTTTTAAAACTGGATATCCATCCACAGTGTGAACATCCTGTATCTTTTATGCTTCCCTCTTACATTACGCATCGAATAGCAAATAAAGCCATGCGCAAAGGTTTGGGGAGAGTCCCCAGTGAGGGCTACTGTGAAGACAAATGGTTAATGTCTGCTCTCCCAGCTGCTCAGTTAATTACTGTAATAGAAAACATCTTGAGGGAAAACACTGCATACAGTTATTAGCAATTAACCCACAACTCTAAAAATCACAATTCTTACTAATAATAGAACATAGCCCAGCCAGCCTAATTATAATTTCTACACAAGAGTCTTGTATTTTCAGAAAATGTGAAATCTTGTAGGTTACTACTATATAAAACGTGATGGCAAACTGGGATGACGATTACACGGAGAAATGCAAAATGGAGTAGAGTAGAGAGAAACGGAGGGGGCATGATTGATGTGGTAATAGACTAATTCCCAGACACGCAAAAGACTCAGATATATTGGCCAGAAGAACTTTCACCTGAATGTTTACTACAGTATAGGGCGCTGTGGTGGTAGTGGTTGATGGTACTAATGTGGTGAAGAAGGCAGGATAAATCCATGAAATAAAATAAACAGATGTGGTATTGCTTTGTTTTTCTTTGAATGAAATCTTCTTAGAGACAGCACAGTTGTGAAGCTCAATGATTTTCTCCCATTTGGGTATGTCTCTTCTATTGTTCCCCATATGTTGCCTCTGCCCAGTGCTTACTGGTCTTCTTGCCTTTCTAGCCCACTTTACTTTTTTCCTTACTTTTGCCCAGAGAATTTGTCTTCCAGATTTGGCATGACAGACTCCTTCCTAAGAACTGAGATATCTGCTCAGAAAATGCTTGATCACACTACAAAATAGCCTGCCTCTCCTTTCTTTCTATCCTAGGACATTCTTTTATTTGTCCATACATATACCACTATCTGATAGGATAGCCTATTCTGTTAGCCTATTCTGTTATTTCTTAATTTATCATATCAGGCTGTGTTTATTGACTTTCTCTTTGTTTTGGATCTGTTAAACCCCCACTTCCCCAATCTTCCTTTCCTTTATGCTCTTCTCAGTTTATCACAAATATGCATGAATATTTATATTATTTTATGTATGGCATATTGTTTGCAGCTAAACCAAATTATATCTTAGGACATTGTCTTTCTCATCTGAACTTTGGTTTTTGTTGTTGTTGTTGGTTTACAGTTTATCATTTTCTTGTGTAGTTTTTTTTCTCATTTATTGGTAATTTTCTCCCCACATGCTCTAATGCCTAGAAATGATTTCTATATCTCCCAAACATGTTAAATGGCCCCTCCCTTTTGTTTTCCAGAGATCTTCACCCCATACCCTCTACTTATCCCCAGCTGGTAGGATGCTGGCTCACAGGTTAGGTTGTAAAAATTTTTTTGCCAACTTCCTGGAAATTCTTTTTGCCTCATAAGTGCCAGAGCCCCAATTTTCTGATTTCCACATTTTTCTTCTTATTTCTCTTCTTTTTTTCACTTCCTAGTGTTGCTGAGACATTTTCTCTAGTAGCTATCTAAGAAAGGGTGTAAGAGTGGGTCAATTTTTTGAGTTTGTATGTCTGAAATTATCTTTCTCTTAAACTTGATTGATAGTTTAGTTGAGTATGGAATTCTAGGTTGAAAGAATTTCATAATTTTATAGTTGTCAAATCACTATGTTGTACACTTGGAACTAATATAATATTATGTGTCAACTATATTGCAACTAAAAATTGCTGTATAAAACAATTTCTCATTTTCTGTTTCTTTTTTATAGCAAAATATTTTTTTTGTGTGTATGTGAATGTGATATATTCTCTTCCTGAAGTTAGTAATTATAAATTTATGGGAAGGAGACATTTTTTTCCTCCTTTTTTTTCAGTTTTTCCTTTTCTCTATTCTTTTCCTATAGGTCTCTAGGTACTGGAATCCTTCACCTCTGGTGATCCTCAGCTGAATATGTGTAAGCATAAACATACAAAGATTACAGAAAGGAAGTTCTGTTTTTGTAGGTGGGGGTAGGCAAGTGGTAGATGTCACTGGAAGGTTATCAATCACTGGCCTTTTCATTGGGTTCCCCAGAGGACAATTTTCCAACCTCCACATGGTGCAAGATATACACTTGGATACAGGATTTCTGAAGACTACAGGTGAGAAGGGTGATAAAGAGCTCTCCATTCATCCTGTAGACTTTTACTTAATGTTCCTGTGCTCTCTGCCTCACCCCTGTTTTGTGTTGTGTCAAGGCTGGACACCTACAGTTCAGCTTTTCCAAAAAATACATCACCTGTCTCTTGAGGGACATGAGGAGAAGGAAACATCAGGGAGTCAACTATTCGGCATACAGATCCCTCATTTTAGGCTCACACATCACCTACTCCTTCCGGGTGTCTTCAAGTACCATATTCCTTTGTGTTCTTTCTGGGGAACTAGCTTGCCTCTCCTGTAGGCACTGCCTTTCTGCAGGTATCTGCCTTGCAACTTTTATGTCTTTGCTCTATCAAGGCAGTTAGGAATCCTGTATCAGGCTTTTACCTTCCAAACTCTTCTGGAGATGGTTGGCTGCTTGCCATTTGTCTTGGTGGATAATATCTTGAACCATTTCTTTACTTTTCATTTAGTGAGGTTTTCTGAGGGCAAAGAGAGCAAATAGTGTTAAATTAGAACATTCTCTTTGCTCCCCCCCCCCAGACTTGGTATCTATTTTTTAAACTATTTTTTGTATTTATCTAAATTTGGTTTTCAAAATTTAGTGTGTATCAGAATCACTTGAAAGTCTTGTTAAACAGATTGCTGTGCCCCACTCCTAGACTGTCTGACTCCTCATTTAGGGTATGGGCCTGCGAATTCTTTCTTTCTTTCTTTCTTTCTTTCTTTCTTTCTTTCTTTCTTTCTTTCTTTCTTTCTTTCTTTCTCTCTTTCTTTTTCATTCTTTTTTAATGTTTATTTACTTGTTAAGAGAGAGAGGGTGGTGGGGGTGGGTAGAGAGAATCCCAAGCAAGCTCTTCACATTAGTGCAGAGCCTGATGCAGGATTTAAACTCAGGGAGCTGTTAGAGCATGACCTGAGCTGAAACCAACAGACACATAACCAACTGAACCACTCAGGTGACCCATGAGCCCGTGAATTATTTCTAAAAAGGCCCCAAGCAATGCTGCTGCCTCTGGCTTGAGAATCACACCTTGACAAACACCAATTTACATGGATGGCCTTTTAGTTTAACTCTGGTTATATTCTTATATATATTCTTCCATATTCCAAGATGTGTGCCTGTTATACTCATCCTCTATGACCCTCCTCTAGAAGATTTTTCAGACAATGTAGAAAACATATCCTGCCCCAAAGCAACCTCTCCCTCCTCTATATTTTATTCCTACTTTTTTTGTTATACTAGTTACACTGGACAAGTCACATGTTTCACTGCCCAGAACAAATTCTTTAAGCATATAGCACCTACCTTATTATTCTGGGTTCTTTTTCCTTCTCCTCCACTTTCCCTTCTTCTCCACTTCTCATCCTCCTTCTCTTTCTCTTCTTCCCGCTCTCCTCCTTCTTAATTTCTATTAACCCATTGCCAGATATATAGAGCATGGTGAACTGAACTGAAAGTTATGTTACCATGCACAATCAATACGTAAGACATAAGTGTGGAATGGTTTCTCTTTGAAATTGTAAACATCTTAATTCATTCATCAGGGTGTCATGTAACGAGTCAGGCATGCAGATTATAGCAGCTTTACTCAAAGTAGCTGATATGTGAACTCTTCATTACCTGGTTCCAAGGATGATAAGGAGTTTACTTCAGAAGGAGAATCAATGGACTACTTACTTCATTGAGAAGGTCTTGCCATAGGAAAAAAAAAAAAGTCAGCTGAAGTGAATAGAGTGCTTAGTGATATAGTCTGCTTTCATTGTGGCGTAGACTTCTCATCTTGTCAGCGACCAGTATAAAACACTGGCATCTTGGCGCCGCTGTGTAAACTCACCTTTAAGAAATTGGGATATAATATACATGCCAGAAAATTCACCCTTTTAAAGCATACAATTCAGTGCTTTTTACTAAATTCACAACATTGTACAACTACCATAATTGCCTAATTCTAGAACATTTTCATTACTTCCAAAAGAAAGTCCACACCCATTAATAGTCACTCCCTATTTTCCCCTCTCCCAGCTCCTGGGAACCATTAATTTACCTTCTGTCTCTATGGATTTATCTGTTCTGTATCTTTCATATACATGGAATCATAAAAAAAATGTGACCTTTTGTGTCTGGCTTCTTTCACTTAGCATGAGGTTTTCAAGGGTCATCTATGCTATAGCATGTATTAGTACTAAATTCCTTTTCGTGGGTGAATAATAGATTATGTTTGGATAATACCAATAGGTATGTTTGGATATACCATATTTTGCTTATCTATATCAACTGATGATCATTTTGTTTGTCTCCAGTTTTTGGCTCATAGAAACAATGCTGTTGTGAATATTCTTGTATGAGTTTTCGTGTGGACATTTGTCTTCCATTCTCTTGCAATAGATTTGCTGGGTCACCTGGTAATCCAGGATTTGGAAGAACTGCCAATCTATTTTCCAAAGTGACAGACTATTTCACATTCCCAACAGCATTGTATGAGGGTTCTAATTTCCCTCCAACACTGTCAACATTTATTACTGTCTCCTTGATTATAACCCTCTGAGTAGATGTGAAATTTTATCTCATTGCGGGTTTGAATTGCAATTCCCTAGTGGCTAATGATGTTTAGCATCTTTTAGGTGCTTATTGGCTATTTATATATCTTCTTGGAGAATTGTCTATTCAAATTATTTTCCCCCTTTTTCTTTTTATTGTTGAATTGTAAATGTTACCTATGTTGGATACTAGTCCCTTATCAGATATATGATTTGCAAATATTATATCCCATTCTGTGGGTTGTTCACTTTTTTGATAATATAATGACAGGACTTTGGATACTGTTGCTTCATAGCTACATGGTAAGCTGAAGCTGCCTTCTCATATGCCACATAAAACACACAGTCAAAACTTTCAAAATATTCCAGGTGCAAATCTGCACTGTTTGTATGCAAATGTAGGCTAATGAGCTTTCAAGTACTAGCTTTAGGCTGGCGATGTGGGGACTTAGCCACAATTTGGGCTTAACCTTCCAGAAAATAGCTGACGGTGCCTCCTAACTTCTTATTGTGGGGTTGAAATAGATAGGCCTGAGACTATATTGGGTTTCATCCTTTTTTCTTAAGTGGATAATTTTACTTATTTACAGAGTTTCATCAGTTATTATTTTGTTCACTTACCTACTTTGCGAAACCTTCCTCTGCTTTATCCATACTGGGTTGGGAAAGGAATGGAAAAGTCTATACTCTTCAGGATTGTTTTTGATCTTTCCTGGATGTGAATGGCACTGACAATGGCTGTTTGGATTTGATCAGTTACCCAAGGCATTCAGACACACAAACAAAATAGGAATTCAGAATAAAAGTTGCCAGGGAAGGAATTCGAGTGTTCATTTTCTCCTCTGACAGAAAAGACTTAGAAAAAGTGTGCCTTACTCAAGTAATAGGGAGGACCTTCTTTATATACAAGAATTAGCTTTAAGGGATTCCCAATAGCTAAAACAATCTTGAAAAAGAACAAAGTTTGATGTCTCACACTTCTGGATTTCAAAACATACTGTAAATCAACAGTAATAAAGATTGATGATACTGGCAAAAAGCAGATATACAGACCAATAGAATAGAATAGAGAGCCCAGAAATAAACCTTGCATTTATGGCCAATGATTTTGACAAGGGTACCATGACTATTCAATGGAGAAAGGACAGTTTCTTCAACAAATGTTTGTGGGAAAACTGCATATCCACGTGTAAACAGCTGAAGTTAGACCCTTATTCTATACCATCTACAGAAATTAATCAAAAATAGATTAAAGACTTAAACATAGGACCTGAAAGTGTAAAACTTCTAGAAGAAAACATAGGGGAAAAGCTTTAGGACTTTAGATTTGGCCATAATTTCCTGGAGATGACACCTAAAACACAGGTAGCAAAAATAAAAATAGACAAAGACTACCTTGAGCTTAAGAACTTTTGGGTATCAAAGGAAACCCCAGAGTGAAATGGAATGGGAGAAAATATTTGTATTTCATATATCCAATAAGGGGTTAATATCTAGAATATATAAGGAATTTCTGCAACAACGAAAACCAGAAGATATACCAATGGCAACAAATATATGGAAAGATGCTCAACATCACCAATCATAAGAGAAATTCAATTAAAATCACAATGAAATATTTCATATCCACTAGAATGGCTGTTACACAAAGAACAGAAAATTAGAAGTGTTGGGAAGGATGAAGAGACAGTGGAACTTGTGTGAAATACTGATGGGAATATGAAATGGTGCAGCCATTATGGAAATCAGTATAGAGATTCTGCTTCCCCTAATTAAAAGAAAAATAGAATTACTGTATGATCCAACAATCTCACTTCTGGGTATATATGCAGAAGAATTCAGCGGAGGATCTCCAAGAGATACTTGCACACCCAGGTTCATTGCAACATTATGCAGAATAGCCACAAGGTGGAAGAAATCCAAATGTCTATTGACAGATGAATGGGTAAACAAAATGTGGTGTATATATACAATGGAATATTATACAGCCTTAAAAAAGAAGGAAATCCCGTCACATGCTACAACATGGATAAACCCTGAGGACGTTATGCTAAGGAAAACAAGCCAGTCACACTAGAAAAAATACTGTATGATTCTACTCATGAAGTATTGAAGTAGTCAAAATCATAGACACAGAAAGTAGAAAGGTATTTGTGAAGGGCTGGGCAGAGAGGGGGAGGGAGAATAAGTGTTTAACAGGAATAGAGTTTCAGTTCTACAAGATGAAAAAATTCTAGAGATCTGTTGCACAACAGTGTGAATATATAGAACACTACTGAGCTATAGATTTAAAAATGGTTAAGATACTAAATTTAATGTTACATATTTTTTAACACACATACACACACACACACGAATTATCTGTGTGAAGTATAGTTTCCAAAAAAGTACAAGTCAATGTGTATCTCGGCTAATTTTCTAATTATGTTCTAATAATATAATTCTGAAGTTGATAATTCTATCTCACATCTGATTGGCCAAGTCTTTATGGTTGAGTAGTAGCACAGTACTGAGAAATTATGTATAAATCACTAGACGGATATCTTAGGAATTTTACGCTGAATTTATCATTTTTGTTAAAAAGAGAAAGCGCTATTGGTTTGTAGGGACAAAATTTAGTAGCAGATGAAACCCAAGTGAGAATGATTATTCACATCTTGGTGCGACAATCCCAGTTGGTTCCTGGGTGAATTTCATTCTATTTTGCCTGACATCAAGATTTCAATGTACATGGCTCATTAGTGCTTGTAGGCATTTCTATGATGGCAATTTATTACACTTTCAGGTGACAGAAGCTGTCCTTTGAAGAATTACTTTCTGACCTCCTCCTCTTTCAACCCACAACACCTGCCGAACGAAGTGGCCTGCTCTCTTTTCTTGTCCCCATACAGACACTGGAAGTTTTTGTGTGCAAGAGGAGAGCAGGGCTGAAAAGCTTTGGCAGGAAGGTTTTTGCAGCAGGCTGCCTGTCGAACTGCATGGATTAACAATTTCTCAATTAGAAGGAGATAGAGGAGAAGATAAAGTATGCGGTGACTGTAAAGCTTCAAGCAGCAGCTGAGGAAGATTTTGAGAACATCTGGTCAGAATCTATTTCTTTTTAGGTAAGCATTCCTTTTTACAACCAGCATACATAAAGCATGAAATTGGCTTACCCCGCCTCCTCCTAACAAGGGAAAAGCTGGTTAGATTTATTACTCTTTTGAGGCAGGTCTGGAGAGAGTGGGGTGGCATGTGGCATTCCCACTGGAGGTTCCCCCCAAATCCTTTGGACTCCTCTCAGAGAGAACATTTGTCTGCTACATCAAATCCATTTGTAAGAGCCTGTCCAGGTTGACAGTGTAAAAAATCATTCACAAGAATAAAACCCAATTTGTGGTGTTTCTGTTTTTCCCCCATGAAATTTGTCTGAGCAAGGGATGCCATTAGCACAAAACTTCTCTCTCTTAATTTTAAAAATTGGTTCTTTGTGTATTTGACTCGTTCTCTTGCTTTGTTAATTTTAGAATTTCTTTCACTTTAGGCAATAAATGCTGAATGAATTGTTTTGTCCGTATCTGGCTTCACTTTATGTGTTTATAGCATTCCCAAACAACTTCTTTTAATATGTAAGACTGTAACTAACAGGTTTCATAACACTCCCCTGTTTTAGAGATATAGCATAACCAACTAATCAAGTGAAATCACCAATTATTTTTAAATTGTATGAATAAACTACGAAAAGAGAGCTGAATTCAAATTAGAGTTTCCTAGAGTTTCATGGCAAAATTCTAAATCCTCGTGCTGGAAGAATATGTTTTATTTACCGATAATTGTTTACATGACATTGTGTTCATATTATTATCCAAGCTAGAATAATCTGAAATCAACCTCGCTTTATGAAATATACATTAATCATATTTAGCCCGTTACATCCAAAGTGCTTTGAATGTTCATCTGTAACAAACATGTTTTTAAAATAATGTAAATAAAAGGAAATCTTCCTAATTTGTGATTTTCAATTTACAGATTCACTTCTCATGTACCTAAGCTGTCCTTTTCTAAACGACCATGTAATCAGATAATATACATATGTTTCAGCATTTTTCTATCAGTCTTTAGTTCTCAAAATAGTTCCGAGTTTCATCTGTGGCTTATATAAAATTTAGCCTTGTAATAAAGGAGGTCTAATATTTATGCAAGGGTTTCTGTATTATAAAGAAAGAAAATGATTAGAAACTTTTCACACTCCAGAAAGGAATGAGATTAGTTTGAGATAGAGCCCTGTAGAGTTAAAACTAGTCCAGAAGCAAAAAAAGGCTTATCAAGTCCTGGGAAATTTCAGGGTATACTTAATCTATACCGTCATCTTTAGGTGTGCTGTAAGTTTTCATTAAAACAATTAAGATAAAATCATATTGAAATAACCGGGAGTCTTTAGGTTTTATGGAAAAGAAACTAGAAATTGAATCAATGGAGTGGATTAATCTTTTCACCCCAGAAGGAGAGAAAAACAGCCTCACCTTATATCCTCGGTGCACTTAGTTCGGGAGCCACCATCACTGTGAATTTTCCAGTTTCCTTTTCTTCCTTTCCTCCCTCACAGTTTCCTGCTTGCCTCTGGTCATTTTACTGTTAATTAGCATCTCACCAGAAGAGGGAGAGGAAAAAAAGAAGAGGAAGTGAAATTAAGCAATGAACTTTGGTACTTGTTAACAAAGGTGGCAAAGAGATTTAGAAGAAGTTAAAACCAAGAGTTAAAAACAGATTTAAAAATTATCACTGTGTTTTAGCAACATGTGCTAGGCCTGCAAGTATCAGAAAGAGTTAGGAGTTAGTTCTAAGTGACAATGCCTTTCTGCGATCGATACCAGCACTGTCCACAAGTCCACTCTCTCTGGGATTGGAGAAGGCCTGGTTCGCGTATACTGTTTAGAAAATGAAGAATGAATCCCTCTTTTGTGAAACAAGGTGGTTCGAATGATGATTTCGATTTTGCAAATAACTAAAATTCTGTTTGTTAGAGATATTTGTCAAAAGAGAGATCTCATCTTGTTTGATATTTATGATTTTTCACTTTGTTAAGCTTCGATAATAAAACAAAAATATATAGATATGTCTAAGAGAAATAGAAGACACTTCAAGTTGGTGTGAATTCCAAACTCAGGAGGACAAAGTCATAGGAGGGTGAAGAGTTCCGGAGTGGTGTGGTTCTTTGTCACCCTCATTTTTTTCTTTCTTTTCAGAGAAACCCCAAAAGTTTGCATCTCAGTCCCTCCTTTAAATGTCCAATCGCTTCTCTGGTTGCAGAAAAAGCAGAAAGAAAAGAAGGGAGAACAAAGGCTCAGAAGACTGAAACTAAGCCAGATGGTTAATTCAAATATGAAGGGCAAAAGGGAGCCCAAAAGACCATTTGGGGATCATTTTAGGGCTTCTAAGACTGAGGAACTCAGATGGTACCACTTTAAGTATCAGACTACGAAGGAGTCATTGGAGAGCCACTTTTTGGTAAGTTTAGGAATCAAAGGAAAAAGTTGTCCCACTGCGGATTCATCCATTTTCTACAGAGCTGAACTGCAGATTCTGGCTGCGGAACCTGGGCTGTCCTTGTTGGAGGGCACGACGCACCATAGATTTTTATTTTCACGAAACAGACTCCAGAGGTTTGTGGCCTTCCAGACAGCAGCTGGCGCCGGGCAGAGGCATAGCCTCGGGCCGGAGCTGCTGGCGACCGCGCCGCGCTTGGCTGTGCGTCCCAGCCAGGCGGGCCAGCCCCGCAGCCGGAGCTTCCCGTTCGAGCAGACGCCGTTCCCTTCTGGAAGGGCCGTGGGGGCTCGCAGCTGGCTGCTCCTCCGTAAATTTGGGGGAAGAGGAGAAGGTTTGGAGGAAAGGAGGGAGTAGGTTTGTGAAAGGGTTGGCTCCTCCTTGTAACTCTGGTGCCCGAAGGGAGTGAGACGGCGGCCAAAGAAATGAAGGGGGATTATCCCATTTTGAGTATCGAGGGGTTTTGGATGAGCCTACGACGTGTCCTGCAACTGTCGATTTGGCAGGAGATTTGACTCGATCAACTGCCATTTGGTTCCCACTTCAAACACACCTCCCCCAAGCCTGTGTTCTGACGGACTCCTGAGACTTGGGGTGGGAGCGAGCGCAGCGAGAGAGAATCCAAAGTCAGCCTTCTTTTGGTCTCTGCTTGTGGCAGATGCACAGCTGTTTGGGTTCTGAGCAGGTTGGTGAAGGAGGGGGGAGCACAGGCAGCTTCGCCCCTTCGGCGGGGTTTGGGCGTGTGTGCTGGGCGGGGATGTGTGCTGGGCGGGTGGGAGGCTGGGAAGAGGTGGGGAGCAGAGTTAGGCGGGAGAACTGAGCGAAGCCCCTTATTCTGTGCCTCAGCGGCCTCTCCAGCCCGCAGCGTCCGGCCCCCGCCACGCGGGGTGGAGAGGTGGGAGGGAGGGGGATTGGGGTGGGGGAGGCAGCGGCTCGTCGAGCCCGCGGTGGCGGCGCGGCTGTCTCTTTAAGCGCTCAGTAGGGGCCGAGGCGGGAGGGCGGCGAGCGCGTTTCCATGGCACCGAGGCTGCGGGGGCTGCGGGGCCGCGCGGCTCGCTGGGCTCCAGTCGCTCCCGGCGGAGCAGGGGCGCGTAGCTCAGCGGCCGTACTGCGCCTCGGGGGCTCGCCGGCCGCTCGTCCCGCGCTCCCCGCGGCGGGTGGTGCCCCGTGCGGTCTAGCCGCCGCCGCGCCCTCCTCAGCGAGGCGCACCTCGCCACCCCGCCAGCCCCGCACACCAACTTCTGCCCCGCGAGCCCAACTTCTGCGCCGGGCTCGGACTCGCAGAGCCGGAGTGGCGCGCCGCGCGCAGCCCGGGTGGCGGCTGGACCCGCGCCGCCCCGCTGAGACGACCTGGCGACTGTGGCTCCCTGGTGCTTCTGCGCCTGGGTGGCCGCCGGCTGGCCGCCAGGCAGCGCCCTACAGCTCTGGCCGGGCATGTAAGTGACGCCCGCGCGCTCCGGGACGCGGAGGGAGAGCGGGTCCCCGTGCGCCTCCGCCCCACCCGGGCCCGCGGCGGCCGCGGCCGGTTCCCTCCGGGAAGGGAAGGAGGGAGGGCAGGACCTGCGGGCGGGCGCCGTGCGCCCTGTGCCGGATGTCCCAGGCGGAGCGCGGCGGGAACGCTGTCCCCAGCGCGTCCTCGGGGAGCGCCAGCCCCGGAGCTGAATCCGGGATCAAGGGCGGCGTGCTTTCCACCTGATACTTTTCAGCGTCCGACAGAATTTCCCTCCAGATTCGGGTGTGTGCGTGTGTACGCGGCTTGTGTGTGTGTTTCCATTAATTTAGGAGAGTGATTGGCTGATGACAAGTTCCACTTTCTGAAAAGGTTTGGATGAAATCCTGTCGAGCAGCGAGTTTCTTGACATGTTCTTTCTAGAGATCAATGAGTTGGGGTGCATTTTTTTTTTTTTTGAGAAGTATCTTTGAGTCGAAGGAGTGGATTATTCCACAGGTTTGAGACAAGCGAACCTCGGCTCATCCGCCCAAGTGAGGAGCTGGGGAGCCGAGGATGTCAAGCACTGAAAGAGCGGCGACTTCGTCGCTAGCCTCCTCAGAACTGAAGAGTGGGAAGAGGACCGAAAAGCAGAGTCGGAGGATGGGGCGTGGCTTCATTTCCAGATTGGAAGTGGTGAAAGCCAGGAGACGTTAATTCTTGGTCTTGGTCACTGTGTCCGGCGTAGCGAGCCGCTCAGGGGAGGTCTAAGTCTTTACAAATTGCCTGGTCGCTTTGACTGGCTGGACAAGTTTTCGCTGAATTCTGTAGCATCAGAAGGACCATCATCCAACCGCCGGGGAGAGAAGCCAGATCTAATTCTGTTTTTCCTTTTCTGCTCTTGAGCGGTTGTGAATAGACACCAGAGTCTTTTGAACATTTTAACATTTTTGCTACTTAGCTACTTACTTCCTTGCTTGGTCTTTGATTTTCTGAAATGTGAATATTTTGTAATAGAAAAAAATGGTGTAGAGAAGTACAGAGGGCCATCTCTACCTTTCGGTGGCTTTACTTTTTCTTGTAAGAAAAATACCATATTTGGGTTCACTTTGCATTTCCGTACTTTTTCCTACTCACTTGAGATTAAATTTGCTACCTGGTTACTGCAAACGTCACTAACTGTAAATCTTGAGACATGGGCAAGGTGTTGATAGCATTCCAGAACAACTTCTTTCCTACCTAGTTTGTAAATATGAATTTGGCAGAAATGCAAGGAGTTTCTGGGTAGGTGATCTCTTCTGCATTGATAAAATGTGTCTTGTTTATTTTAAGGAGAAGGTTGACCTAGACTTTTCCTTTCCAGTTTATTCATAAAACACATCTTTCTTTGGCTATCTTGCGAATGCATAAGCCTTTACTTCCTAGAAACTGCTTTTTTTATTTAACAAGATTGCCAGCTCGCCATGCTTTTACCTTTACCAGTGCTGTTATTAAAGTGGATTCCAGGTTAGCTCACGAGGTAGCTACAGAGTCATCCATGCAACATGAAACTGAATAATCCCTTTGGGAGGCACTGAGATATAATAGAAAGACTGTATCACTTTTTACAGTGCTTAACTGTATTACCTCATGTTTCAATATTGACACTTGTGTGGAAAAGGCTGGAAGGATGACGTTGCATTTTTTTTAAAGGACACTGCTATTGCAGCTCATTTATTTATCAGGTGAGATGAGATCGGATATTAAAACCAATATACATTCTTGGGTGTTTAATAGAGATGCTCTTTCTGAGGATTATGGAGATCACTCTGATGACTCCTAAGTATTTTCTGAAATCTAGGTGGGAAGAAAGCCAATCAAATTTGTGGTTAGTTTTTCCTGGTATTGGAGTCAAGGGTTTCTTTAGCAGGGATCATATTGGGGATTTTGAGGTAGGTTTCTGCAGATACCTTTCCAAATTGTTGTAGGCATGCGGAAAGTAGTCGTGACTCCATACACCTGCTCATCTGTTAAATTAAGGAGAATTCTCCCTGAGATGTTTATTGACCTCTGAGGTCCATTGTCAGGGAGAGCAGGCTTCTAATGAGGTGAGGAACACTAATGAGATTGCATCATCTTACTGACTGGCACTTATAGGTCATTAACACAGGTCAAGCTTCTATGTAGCTGGTCTTGTACCTGAGCAGATTTTGGAGCTGGGGTGACAACTGAAAAGAGAAAATGACTGTGGGGCTCAGTGATGGTCAGCCTAAACTTAATGCATTGTTTTTGTGATGGATTCCTCCGCAGGTAAGCTCATTTTCAATGGAAACTTTACTAATGAAGCAAAAGATGTATGACAAGTGGATACTCCAACTCTAATGATATTCGATCTGTATGATGACCTTGTATTATCACATTTAGGAAACCTTGAATAAATAAAGTTAGGCAGATTCATAAAAATCAGTATTCCAGAAAGAATGCCTAAGTACCTACTATGTAAGGTGACATTGGAAATCACAGGTAATAATCTGTTTGACTTCTTACGTAAATGCCAGGCAAATTTCTCACTACTTTACATGTATAATTTCACTTTATTCTGGAAATAAAGTCCTACAAGGTAGGCACTATTGTTGTCTCCATTTTATGATGAAGAAACAGACACTAAGGTTAAGTTCACACTCCAGGAATTCACTAGATTTGGATCAAGGTAGTTTGAATTTCAGCATTGGAGTTCTTAGCAAATATACTCCATTTCAGAACATCCAGGCTCAAGATCTGATTTTAAGAATTTTTTTTATGTTTATTTATTTTTTTTTGAGAGAGGGAGAGAGCATGCATGCACTAGTTAGGGGAGGGGGAGAGAGAGAGAGAGAGAGAGAGAGAGAGAGAGAGAGAGAGAGAAAGAGAGGGAGAGAGAGGATGCCAAGCAGGCTCCATGTTATCACCAAAGAGCCTGATGTGGGGCTCCAGCTCCATCCCATGAACCATAAGATTGGGACCTCAGTGGAAATCAAGAGTTAGACACCTCACTGACTGAGCCACCCAGGCACTCCAGAAGTTCTTTTTAGTCGCTGCCAGGTGCTCTTAGTGGGAGTGGGGGTGGAATTCTTTATATCATGGATGTTAAGAAACCTTAAAGGCACTCAGAAGTGGGGCCTTCTTGATTGTTGTAAAAGCTACAGGGTTCCATTGGCATTTGGTTCTGGGTACGGAGAGAGATTGGGATGCTAAGTCTCTAGAAATAGTTAAGATAGTTACTCACAACGAAGATCTGATTTCCCTCCTCCTCACTGAGACTTCTCATAAGAAATTCTGCTCTCTCATGGCTGTAGGTGTTTAAGAATTAGATGATAGACTGGGCTTAAACTCAGAATTGTGGGATGGGGAAAGCTATCCTTGGCAAGTACATAATGGATTGGAGAGTTGTCTGGTGATGGCGTTTTGATAAAGGGATATTGAAGAGTTTACTTATGTTAATGGGACTCCTCAAATGTTTTCTAAAGGATTAAATAGATGGAAATAAACTCCAGATCATTGAGACATCAAAGGAAACTGACTGGCGGTAACTCACTCTATTAAAATTTATCCTTTGTAATGCTCTCTTGTAAACATTCACATAATTATTGCATACAACTTGGTGAAAAGTAGTAAACAGGGAAGTATTGCAGCTCTCATGTGGGCAGAAGTGCATAAAGGCAGATGCAGTAGCTTAAGCTACCGGGACTTAAGATATTTGGATTCCTCGACACTTGGGGCGGGGCGGGGTGGGGGTGAAATTTAACAAAGGTGTGACCACTTTGTGACCCAGCAGTCTCCTGAACTGTCTCCAACACCTTAGGCCATTCCCTGATGCAGGTATCTGCTACAGGCAGTTGGACATACAAACCTAGAATATGCCTGCTGTGATATTGTTTCCCCACCCTACTCCCGCCCCAAACACAGATATGGAGAACTGTTTTATGTCAGTCTTCTGTAGTTGACATTGAAACTTACCGTCAGAGTGGCAGAGATTTAGATTTTTGTGGAATCAATACATTTAGAAGTAGGCAAAGGCAAGAAGCTATAATGAAAGTCATGAAGGGGGAATTAACAGAATTGTCTCTTGCCCCACACAACATATTGGAATTTGCTTTATTTTGTTCTGGTTCTGTGTTTTTCTTTTCTGGTGATAAAGTCTGAAATTGAGCCAATTAGAGTTGTCTGGGGCTATTAACAGTCCACGTTTTAAATTTACAAATAATTTAAGCATGGCCTGTGGTCCATCATTTACTCATTACTGTAAATTAGTTCAAAAATATTTTTCTTTCTGGTAAGATCAGCCACACTAAATGAGCATAAAGTGAACTAGAGAAGGCCGTGTGTGTTCTTTATAGGCAAGACATTACTGTCAGCAGTTAGCATTTATTAATGTCTTGTATCTTAACAATCATATGAGGTAGATAATACTGTCATCTCCACTTTTAGATGAGGACACTGAGGCAGAGAGAGGTCAAGTAAGTTGCCTGAAGTTTCATAGCTGAGCAGGGGTGGGATGAGCTTTGGACCCATTCTGTCTAACTCCAGAGCTCTGTTACTAATCACTGTTGTCTGTGGTAGTCCTTCAGCCCTTGACCTCTCCTTCCTTGGTTCTCATTTTACCAGCCTCCTCCCTACTCTTCCTACTTTAGTCTGAATCTGTTTACTTAGATTCAGCAGTAGCTAACTCTTTCCCCTATTACTTCAAGCAGACTGAAACCTCAACCCTGCATTGGAGCGTTAGCAGTGAACTTCATTCTATACTTTTACTGATGAAATTGACATTATATTATATGAATTTTGTTAGGCTCCCTGTCGATGACATCAATATATATATATATACATATATATATATATATACACATATATATTTTCCTGTATTTTCACTTCTTTCTTCTGTGTCTCATGGAAATAAGTTTCCCACTCTTTTTTCAAGGTAATCTCTTCCCTGTGTGCTCCAGATCCCATCCTTAAAACATTTTCTACCAGTCATCTCTTTAGTTTCTTTTATTGCCAACTCTTTCCTTTCCACTGTTTCCCCCTTTTCTCCCCAATGTATCCAAGTCTCCCTTTCTGCGTCTCTATTTCATGTTTATCATATGTCTGTATCTATATGCAGATCTGTCTTGACCTTATTGCTCCTTGTCTTCAGTTTCTCAAGAACAGCTCTTGATGCTGGATCCTGCTTATCGCGGATCACTTAACCCATTGTAGTCTGGCTTCCTCTGCCGAAATTTCTCAGAAACTGCTTTCTTTCTAGAACTTGCCTTACTCCTGTTTTTGTGTAGCACATGATATGACTGGCTATTCCTATTTCCTGCTTCTCCACTTCCTTGCTTGTGCTTTTCTTTTTTTAAAAAAATTTAACGTTTTATTTAGTTTTGAGAGACAGAGACAGAGCGTGAGCAGGGGAGGGGCAGAGAGAGAGGGAGACACAGAATCCGAAGCAGGCTCCAGGCTGTGGAGCTGGAACCCACAAACTACGAAATCATGAGCTGAGCCGAAGTCAGACGCTTAACCAACTGAGTCACGCAGGCGTCCACTTGTGCTTTTCGTTTGTACACTTGGTATCATCTATAGCTCTCCTCTACTGGCCCCTGCACTCTCCCACCTTCTCTCTGTATTCCTCTTCCCATTCTTTACACTTTACCTCTTTACAATTTATATCTCTTTCTTCCCACTGGCTTCTATCAGATCTTCTAATCTGATGAGACTCAGATCTCTGTATCTAGCCCCAGTCTCTTTGGAGACTTGCATTTTCAGCTATAAATTTGTTATCTCTGTGGGCTTCAGACCCACAATGTCCATAAGTCATCTCTAGTCATATTGTCTCTACATTTTCTCCTTCTTGGATATTTTGTTCATCTTCCCTTCCCTTCATATTTAAAACTTTTTATCTGTCACCTTTCTCCCAATTTAACTTGTAGTTTTATGATGAGCTTGAGTTGAGATGATTGTTAAAAGGCCTTTGTGTATATTGACTAGATAGCTATAAGTTAATATTTATATTCCTATCAATTGATGAATGCTATAAACACAAGCAACGAAATATTTCTTGAATTAGTTCGCTTTCCTATTGCCAGCACTCGAGTCCAGCCATGCTGTTTTTACTCATAGACTATTACAGATGTCTCTTGGTTGGTCTTCTCTTTCATATTATCTTGCTCTTCTTTAGTTTTATTATACATACCATTTAATTTTCATCAGAGTTTGTTTCCAAAGCAAAAACCTACTAAACATCATTTCTTTTCTTAAAAACTTTGATTTTACATGGACTAAAGTTCAAACATCAGAATATTATTATTAAATAACACTTACTATATGCCAGGAACAATTTAAGCACTTTACGTACTTTAATTCATTTAATTCTCATAACAACTTTATCAGAAGGTAGTATTAGGAACCAAATTTCATGACAAGGAAATTGAGATCCAAGGAAGGTTAAGGTTTTCTGGAGAAATTGTATAGAAGAATATGAAGCTCAGGGGAGTTTATAGTTAATAGTCGTAAAAGCTAGGATATGAACCTAAGCTGTTTGAGTCTAGAATCTGTGCTCTTACCCACTACATTGTGTTCAAGATCATATCATTCCAGCATTATTCAATTTTACAAACATTTATTGAGCAGTTTTTAATTAATTTAACTTTAGTTCCCTTCTCCTTGTCAACAACTATTAAGTATTTAAGATTTTACTCTACCTGCAAGGTAACAAGGTAGTCTGCCACAGTTCATAGCTGCTGACAAAAGACATGAGATAAAGGACTTCATTAGTCATGCCGTAACAGGTAGCATGAGCTTCATGTTTGAATTGGTTTCCTTTGCCCCTGCTTCTCCCTCTCCCAAATTCCACAGGGGCAATGAGGAATGGCCTAAATGCATACTATGCACACAGTGGAATTTATGTCACAGCTGTGGAGCTGAGGCCTTAAAAATATCTCCAGTCTTACAAGAGGACTGTTAGCAAACCTAGCCAACTTTTGCCCTTAGAGGGAGACATCATCTTTATTATCCTGCTCATTAAACAACCCTTCTCTCAGCCCTGGCAGGAGACACTCTCTAAATCTTTCAAGGCTATTTGCTATACAAACATCCTTCCAGAACAAAAGCCATCTAAGCTTCACAAGATATGTAGTAATGCAAGAGACCTTGAAGAGTTGTCTCCCAATGCCCCTAACATTTTCTTTCCCAGTTTCAGCTGCATGGGCTTTGCTAAGGCTTAAAACTAGTTTTGTTATCTTTTATTGCATCCAGCACTTGATTTTCCCATTTTTTTTCCAATAAGTAGGAAGACTCTGGAGCTAGATGAACACATAGGTTTCATGAAATGACCCAAAGGGCTATGTTCAGATCCTAAGTATGTATTTTTCCCCCACTAAAGCTGAAATCAAAACACTAACCCAGTTGCTTACTATGTAGCTGATTTCTTTCCTTGTTTCTTCCATTTAACAAAAATTTATTCATTGTCAAGTACATTGCTAGGCTTTGGGTATACAGAGAATATAGGGTGATCCTCTGTCTTTGAGCATGTCAAATACCTAGGGAGAGACCAAGAAACAGACTAGAACCTACTGGGAAAAAAAAGTTGGCAGAGATGGAAGAAATAATTTAGCTGGAGGGAAGAAAGAATCCAAGGCTTCAGGGGAGATTTTCAAGAGTTTAATTTTCTTAAGCAGATTCTGTGAGTAGAAATTAGATGGGTAGTAAATGTGATGACGGTAGATTTCAATTGATGAGAACAGCATGTGCAAGAAGGAGGCACAGTCTCTCCTTTAGGAAAACCCATCAACCATTTCCTTAATAATATGTCTGGAGGAAAGAACATGAAAGAGGTCACAGTAGAAGATGAGTTAACAGCAGCTGAGAGGGGATAGCACAGAAAGGGTCTTGCATATCAAGATGAGAACTTTGGCATTCACAGTGGAACCGTGAGGAGCCAGAAGTGACTGGATGAATGTGGGGGAGGCATCTCATTAGATTTGTGTTTTTGAGTGAGGAATGGGCTGAAGACAGAAGGACCCAGAGGCAGGGAGCCTCTTAAAAGGTTCCTTCAGTAGTGGAGGGAGAAGTGGTGTGAGTCTAATCAACAAAGGAAACAGTGGTGGTGATAAAAGGAAGGAACAGATTTGAAGGATTAATAGCAAGAGGAGTTGATGAATGAGTGGGAATGGGGAGAAAGAAGACAAGACGGGGCCTCTGGGTAATGGAGAAAATCAGAAACACAGGAGGAAGAGGAGCTTTATGTGGGGAGGACGGTGAGTTCAGCTGTGACCATGTGAGCACTCTGTGTCTGTGGGATCTCAGATGGAGACACTGTGGAGGAGCTCCACCTAAGGGTCTGAGACCAGGAGAGTGGTCTGGGCTAGAGCTACGCCTGGATGTTGAAGTGACAGTACACCAGTATGTATAAAGAGTGAGGAGAAAGGTTAGTGAACAAGGAAACCTGGAAAATTTTAATATATGAGAGGAGGAGAGAGGAAGAAGGACCTAAGGAGATTAAGAAACTACCTGAGAGGAAGAAAGAGGGAGTGGTAAATGCTATGGAAGGCCTCAGGAAAGTTAAGTGAAATAGGAACTTGGGAAGTGGAAAGTGTCTCTACTGAAAAAAAATAATTGCCCTAGAGTTACCTAGATAGACCTGATGGAAGAACCTTGTTCTAGTTGAGAAGTTAGATCTAGCAGGTATCACTTTTGGTCAGGTGACAAGAAGTGGAAATTTCTATAGAGTGGCTATATGTTGGTAGTCTGCATCCTGGCAGGCTAAACACTTACTATGTATCTGCCATCATTCTCAGTTCTCAGCTTCATTATTCCCATCACCAGAAATGACAGGAGAAAGAACTTCCTGCTATGCTATTCCAGCTGAATTAATTACAGATGGGGCACAGTTTCAGATCAACTCAGAATCATCAAGGCATTTTCTGCAGAGATTTGTAAAGAGGGGTAACATAAAGCCTCCACCTCTAAGGACCTTATTTATAATCAAGTACTTTCTTCTCTGTTGTGTAGTTAAGTACTATGAAGGACTTAGACCAAACTATTACTGTAATTAAAAAGGAATAAGAAACCAAATGCATGAGAGGATATCATGAAAAGCTTCATGAACATGGCATTTGAAAGTGAGGTAGGATTAGGCGCAGAAGAACATTCATTACAGGAAGAGAGCAGAGTATGGCAAGGCCTTGGAGGCTGCTGGAAGGGGAGAGTAACTTCTGGGGATGATATATATTGCAGTTAACTGGTATTGCCATCCTCGCCTCCATGCACTTGCAGCTCTACTCTCACTGGGGTAACTCAGGGTCCCCAAATGCATTCCATACGTTCCTGCCATGAGGCCTTTGCTTTCACAAAGCCTCCTCTGTTTCTTCCAGGCTAATTTCTAAGACCCAGCACAGAAGTCATCTATTTCACTAATAATTCCAAATCATTCAAAAAGGATTAATTGTATGTCTGTCTCAGAAATCTTAACTGACATTAAAAATTTTTTTATATGTTTATTTATTTTTGAGAGAGAACGTGTGTGCGTGCACTAGTGGGGGAGGGGCAGAGAGAGGGGGAGGCTCCAGTCTGTAGGCTCTAGGCTCCAGGCTCCAGGCTCTAGGCTCTAGGCTCTGAGCTGTCAGCACAGAACCTGACATGGTGTTCAAACTCAGGAATCACGAGATCATGATCTGAATCGAAGTTGGATGCTTAACTGACTGAGCTACCCAGGCGCCCCTTAACTGACATGTTTATTTGACTTCAGTATCTAGAGATCTCTAGTTCTTTAAAGAAATCTATTTGATAACCATGTGATAATGATGGGTACATGTTCAGAATTAGTAAAGGCATTTCCAACCAACTCTCTGTGAATCAGCTCCTTGTGTATAAATTATGTGGCTTGTCAGCTGTGATTTGGAAAGTGTATTTTGTCATTCTTCAGTGGACAGTTTTCAGTGGTGTTTAATATTCCTCCTCACTGAGATGGTTAATTAAGAATTGACAGTTGGGCAGCTAGGTGGGTCAGTAGGTTAAGTGACTTCAGCTCAAGTCATGATTTCACCGTTTGTAGGTTGGAGCCCTACATCTGGCTCTGTGCTGACAGTCAGAGCCTGGAGCCTGCTCAGATTCTGTGTCTCTCTTTCTCTCTCTGCCCCTCCCCCCCATGTGCGCACAATCTCTCTCTCTCTTTCTCTCTCTCTCTCTCTCTCTCAAAAACAAATATTAAACAAAAGAAAATTAAAAAGAATTTACAGTAATAATGAGCTTTTAGTGAATTTTTCTCTTAAGGGAAGAGGTAATCACAGGAGATGTGAACTTTTGTTTCTCTGAATTACTAAGAAAATTATTTTCACAGTTTAGAGGATTCTGACCAGGAGAAAGGCAATCTCATTTTGAATGGTTTTCGTTTTTGGAGCTCAAAGTACTAATATTCATTTGCAGTATTTCCAGATTTTTGTTACACTGCGAAGGGTTTGGTTTATAGTCAAAAGTATGTGACAATAAAATAATAGTAAATTATATTGCTTCTTTATTTAGTGTGGAATTTAAACAAATTTTGGCATTCCAAGCTTATAAACTCCAAAAGATAAAAAAAAATCTATTCTCAGCATGAATAAACTGGGAATGTATCTTGACATCAAAAATTTATTTTCCAATGCATTTCACGGTTTACTCATGCTGAGAACCACTTCTTATCTTTTGAACTTTTGAACTCTCTCTGAATCGGGATGAGCAAAAATGAACATGAGTTTCCTGTCAGTGTACTAGCATACCACATGTAAAATAAAACAAGTAGAAACTCAAGATATAGCAATACACACTGGCCAATTATATGATAACAGAATAGTATTTGTATTGGGCTTTAGGCATGTTATATGCAATACTGAAATGAATTTTGAAATAGGAAACACAGTAGGTAGCAGCCATTAAAAGGTATTCCTTACATCTCTTGCGGAGCACACCTTGCTTGAATTCAATTGACAGTAAAAAGTCAGGGCCAGGAAACAACTCAGTCAGCATTTGCCTTCTTTCATAAATCTATTTACAGTAGAAACCCCATTAACATTTTAATTGTCTCACAGCTAAAGTTGATCTCAGTGCCACCTTTAAAGGGCTCAGGTTCATTAAAATTTAAGGGACCAGGGAGTCCATAGTCTACTCTAATGACCTAGTGATGGTTGTAAAGTCTCTAAATATATTTTTGGCTCAGTGAACAATTGAGAGATTCTTTGTAGTGGCTACGTGTGCTCCCAGGTACACTGTTGCATTGCCTCATTTCAGTCTCACCAGAAAACTAACCCCCGCCCCCCCGTCTTTTCCCTCATCTGAATCCTAGGGTCTCCCAAGCTCTGGTCGAACATTTTCTGTCTGCGCATTTATTTAGTTGCCCACGTTGATTCTACAACTAGAGTTTACTTTCATTGAGGTCAAAGTATGAGCCCAATAATTGTTGAAATAAAACTAGTCACTGATAACTTACTTTCAACCCATGTTTCTTTGCCCCCTATATTGTACCCCCACCCCCACAAAAATGTATCCCTAACTTAAATTATTTATAAGTATTGAGAATTCTTGTTCTGGCTGTGGTGCAAATTATCCCGGCGTGACCTCTCTGATCTCTAGTTTCTTATTTGTTGAAACTTTGGTATGTGTTTCAGAAATACATATGCTTTAAAGATTGACCAGCCTTAAAATATGTTCGTAATGTGACTTGTCATATATATAATTATTTAACATTGAGCACTTAAATGTAGGGAAATGCCTGCCCACAGTTTTCTGTTTGGCTCTAGTTTATGTTACGCTCTCCCTAATAAGGTATAGGTAAAGGATCTTTCTCTCCAGAGAACGTTTCTGGTTGATAATAATGAAGCTCCCTCATTTGCTGATAGAAAATAAAAACTCAAGATGGAGAAAGGCAAAGCCTCATGTAAAACTGATCCAAAAACCTTACGCTATCCAAGTGCGTTAAAACCCAGAAAGACTCAAGTTCATGTCACTATAAATTGTTATTTGGGGTGCTAAGGATCTATTCTTAATCCTGGGATTTGGCAGTGGTAATAGGATATAGGTTATACAAAAACGGTAGTAACTGTGAGAATGTGTTCAGTTATTTTTACCGTGTGATTTCTGTGCCTTTATAAACATGAAGAGGTGAACTATGTGTGCTTCTCAGTTTCTGGAGGTGCCTTTGATTGCCCACACTGCATGCTCGATTTCCAAGTACTCTCTTTTGCCTTCAAAGAAATGTGGCTTTGGGGACACCTGGGGGGCCCAGTCCATTGAGCATCCAACTCTTGACTTAGGCTCAGGTCATGATCTCAAGGTTCAATTTGTGAGGTGGAGCCCTGCGTCAGGCTTTGTGCTGACAGTGCAGAGCCTGCTTGGGAGTCCCTCTCTCTCTCTCTTGCTCTCTCTGCTCCTCTCCCGCTGCTGCTTTCTCTCAAAACAAATAGATAAACTTAAAAAAAAATGTGGCTTTGGACTCATAGACAGATTTCAGTTAGTACTGGTACAAATAATGATCAGAATAGATTTTAAGACGTCTTATGCCAAGATAGTGCTTTTATGGGCCAAATCGATATTAGAGGCTCTTGAATGAAACGCTTTTGCCTTATGGCGTACATACTTCAGTCTCACCAACTCTTTTTTGTCTTGTAATTTTCATAAAAGTTGTTTCTGTTTACAGCAGTGTTTTGTCTAGATGTTGTAGTATACAGGCTGTGCTTTTTATCTCTTAATTATTTACCCTTCTTAAACTTACACAGTAGACTGGTTTACCTGATAGTGTGTGTTCATATCAAAAATAGTTTCATAATCCCTTATCCATAAGTCTGAAATTAAAAAAATCTCTGAGCACCAGCAGGTACTTTTTTGTTGCTACTTTTTGTCACAGACTAATTTGGTGGCATAACCTTCACTGAACAGACATGAGTCTAATTATGGACTTCATTTATTTTTTTCAATATGAAAATTCTGAAGTTTCCCTGAAGAAATATTAATGTGTTTGATTAGGCTGTGACTCTTGAGACAGTCCTGGGCATGTATGCATCATATTACCTTTCTAAAAATCTGAAAAATTCTGAACTCTGGAACACTGTGGCCCCTAGGCATTCATTTACTTCAAACCTGTATTTGTAAATATGATATTTGAAGAACATACTGAATTTCAAAAGGTTATTTAAACATCTAAAAGTCTGCTTGTTTGTATAGATTTTTAAAAAATAAAATAAAATTTGAAAATAAACAATAAAAAATAAAATGAAGAAGTATCCACCTATTTTTTTTGTTTAAATTCTGGATGTTAGTTAGTGTAAAGCAAAGAAGGCTTAGCTTCTTGTTCCTCCCTTCTACCCCCACCCTCCAAAAGAGTTATAGATAGATAGATATAGATATATCTATATCTTCCCATCCTAATAATCAGCAAATAGAGATTGGATCATCCACTAAGCATAATGCATGAAAACACATTCTGTTATTACTCTCTTAAGCCCATTTCTTCATCATAGAAGAAAAGAATCAGTTGACATCCATTGAACAGGAACTTCATGCCAGGCAACATGGCAAGGGCTTTCTATATTACTTCATTTTATTTCATCTGAACACCAAACACTGTGCAATTGTACTCTGCCTCCAGTGTTGAAAAATCATTATTTAGGTACAGTGATAAAGCAAGAAAAACCCACTTTCTACAGTTTAGATATTTTATTCATTTCAATTTAGTTCTCGGTGCAGGAAGGATAAAACTTCTTTGGTCCTACTCCTGGGTACTTTTTATGATGTGTATTTCCAGAGGGTGTGCTAGTCTTTTGAAGGGTAAGGCGGTCTGGTTAGGATCTGCCAGCTGGATCCTCTAGTACCAGATTCAATATTAATAGAAGTGGACTGTGAAGTCGTTAGCTCTCCTCTGTCTTATAAACTTTCCTATTTCCTATATTTCATAATTTTATTTTGTTTTGTGAAATCTCTATTTTGACCCCAACAAGCTGTTATATTTTTTAGATTGCGTTTGTGATCAACCTATAGCTGTTTAGAGAGTGGTAAAGGATTAGTTTCCAAGGAGAATCAACTGAAATTCCTAACTCTGCTGTAGTTCTTGCATTTCATATTAAATATGCTTATAATATTCTCTTTTGTACATGCAATCTGCATGACCACATGTTGCATTATTAATGGCCTCCCCAAGGCTTTGCTTCTTGCTGTGACTACTTCTATTATCTCAAAGTTTAAGCTCTTCATCTGGAGGCATAGGTGGGGCATTTATATTTCTGGCATGACTTTCTAGCATAGCAGGAAAGAGGCCTGTTCTGAAGGAAATAGGGATCCTCTTAAGGTGGGGTGGAGTCTCTTGATACGGAGTTCTGGTCCCCATGGAGACGGACGCTTCAAGACAGCCCAAGGGCCTGGGAAGAAAAGTTAATTCTAAAGCACCCCAGAAGCCCAAGGAAGGCACTTTTGCATCTGACAGACTGGCCAAGAATTGAGTTTGAAGAAGAGGCAAATATTCTCACAAAGGAGGAGGGTTACACATGGGCAGGATTGTAAGTGAGGCTCCCTGCCTCCGTTCAGTGTGGCAACAAGAGATAGTGGGGCTTTTGACCTACAGACAAATTAAATGCCACCTGTCAAAAAGTGAGCTTTATGGCTGAGTCTTAGCAATTGTGTGAGATGGAAAACATATTTGTGAGGAAGCAGCTAGGAATGGAAAGTCTGAATTAAAATGAATTATTGCTTGAAGGAAAGATAAATGCCTATTCTGATTGAACCTGAGGCTAGCAGTGAATCTATTACACTAACGTATCATCACTGTCTGTTTCATTGTGTACTTCATTTGCCTATGAAAAAAAATTTGTTTTCTCTTGAAAATCATCTTTAAAATTTCTGTGTGTTAGCAAAAAAAAAAAAAAAAAAAAAAAAAAGGAAACAGCCCTAAATGTCCAACAATGAGGAAGCAGTTAGGTAAATTATGGTATATCCTTACAATGGAACATTTATGCAGCTATTAAAAACAATGTTTACAAAGAATTTTAATGCTCTATAAAATGCTTATATTATAATAAGTCAAAAAAGAAGCAGGATACAAATGCCTATAACAGCATGATTTTATATATAAATGTATAAATATAAAGATAATAAGCACGAAAGGAGGAAAATGCATCAAAATGTTTTAATAGTGTTTATCTCTTGGTGGTGAATTATGGATAATTTTTATTCTCTCATCCACAGTTCTCAGTTTTTGCCAACTTCTCTATAATGAGCATCTATTGCTTTTTTTCTTAGAAAATTACTTAAAAATTTTATTTGCTTTGGAAATAGTTCTCTGACCTGTAATATATTACTGACCAGAGCTACTTGACGACAACTTTGTAAGACCACTGACGAGGGCACCAGTGCCACCAAACTTTCTTTCTGATAAGAACTTTTATGGTTCACTGATATTTCAGTAAAAGTATGTCATTGTGTACTCTCTATCTGGGTTGCTATTATTTATCCCAGTGATGGTCAAAAAAAAAAATGTATGTGAAGGCAGTTTCCTTTATTTAAAGGCTCTTGAAGCATCCCAGAGCACGGGGTGGGGGTGCGGGTGACTGGGAAGAGTTAGCCCTATCACATGAGCTCCAATCTTAAAGCCTCACTCTAGAGTAACTGACATAAGCATATTGAGGAACAAGTGGCCATAAACATGGCTTCTTCAGACCTATAGTTAGTGGTTCAGAGTTACATTCTTATGTTTAATTTACTGGCCATTAGATGTGCTGTAAGTTGCTAACTACTTTAACAAGTTTATCACCTTTTTTTCTGCTCCTAAGGATGAGATTAACCTGATTTGGCCTTTAGGTAACTCACTTCTGTAGCCAGTTGCTTACATATAGAAATATTTTGCTTTGCTAGAACTCAAGAATCTGGAAGCCTGTATACCTGGAAAATAATTGAGAATCAGGAAGTGAACAATAATAGCAACATAAATAACATACCTAGCACTTATTGGGTATTTGCCTTTGTTTTCAGGTCTCTGCGGAGCACTTTTCCTCGTTGTCTTATTTCGTCTTCATAACAAATACATACAGTTGTTAGTTGTTATTGTTCTCCCTACTTACAGATGAGAACACTGAGGCTTAGAAAAGTTGGATAATTTGTCCTGGGTCACATAGCTAGTTTGCTGTGAAGCTAGAAGCTGAACTATGTTCCAAAGCCAAAACATACTCTTAACTATTATAGTAAATAAAAAGTGCAAACAGATGTCACAAAATCTGTGTTCAAAAAATGCAGACTTTACACTTCAGGGTCTCAAGAAAGAATCACTCTGCTTTTCAAATGACTTTAGAAAATTTGCAAATAACATATTTCAAAAGAGGAAAAGGGGACTTCTAGAAGCAGGAATTGATAGCAAAAATGCAGATATGGCTGTAGACTAAGTGAGAAGGGCTGAAAAATCTTGACTATATCTTGAGAATTCTGAAGACATTATATTGTGGATTGGTTTGCTGAGGCATTTGTTTACTTTATTAGCTTCCAAGTGTACCGATTGGTAAATATGGAAGTTGATTGTGATGATTTATCTTGTCAACAAAATCTTAAATTCAGTATAGTACTAATTTTTTATGAATTTCTATTTTTATCCAATAACTAATACATTTTATTGCAAAAAGATTAGAATATACAGATGAGATAGCAAAATAAAAATCTGTCATAATTTCACAACCAGAGCTATCCACTGTTAACATTTTGGAAGAGCTACAAATGTCAATATAAATGTAAATATGTATGTTTATGTTTTAACAACGTGGGACCATGCTTTCCTTTAAAAATTGCCTTTCCTTATTATGCTATGAGCATATTTTTATATGTTCTTTGATTATAAAAGTAGAGAAGCATATAATATACTTGAGATGATTTTCTTCCAGAAAGGATAAAAAACAACATTTATTTGATGCTTTAAGGAAAAGACGCATATTAACAAAGAAATCTATTTTATGTGAATCAGTTTCTTTCTTAATGATGCTTATATCAGTGAGGCACTACTGTACTTTTGTTATCTTTGTCCCAGATATTTAGATTAAACATGTTAAAGTTTCCCTTCCTTCCTTCCTTCCTTCCTTCCTTCCTTTCTTTCTTTCTTTCTTTCTTTCTTTCTTTCTTTCTTTCTTTCTTTCTTTCTTTCTTTCTTTCTTATAAAGAAGAAGGGATCAATAATGAAAGTGATAATTTAAGGATGTTTTGAAAGGAAGAGAATACATTCCCTGGCTGGAGTTGATGTGATTTGAAGCCATCTGCTTCTTTCATTTGAAGTGCAGTTAGCTTTGTATCCATCTGCCTACTTAATTCAGAAGGAGGGGCAGAAACAGCTTCTAAAAGCTGTGTTTCCATTTGCTACTTCATCTGACAAAGATTTATTGAACACCTACTTTGTATGAGTCCTGTGTTAGATGCTTATTTAATGCAAAGAGGTAGAAGATGTGCCTTCTGTTCTCAGAGAAGTCCAGTCTAATGATTAAAAAAAAAAACACAATAAAAAAGTAGTTGCGATTCAGTATGGTGGGTAATAGGAAAGAAGTGAGCTTAGGGTCTGTAAGAGCATGTGGGAGGCATGAAAGGCTCTTTTGGGCATAGTTGCTTAGGTGGGGAAGCAGATTGAGAATGGACCAAAGGTGATAGGTGAGTGACAGGCGGAAGAAGGGTGATGGAGTATGTTTCAACATGAGTGACCACATGTATACAGGTCTAGGGACTAGAGGCTAGGACATAAGGTAGAACAAGGCTTGAGAGGTAGCCATGACCTAACGGAGAGGCATTGTGTGCTGTGCTGAGGAGTTGGCATTTTATCTTGAAGGATGAAGAGTCATTGGAAATATCGTCAGTGGAGATGTGGGAACAGCTGTGATTTTAAGAAATCACTCTGGCAGCTGTGTGAAGAGGCTGTAAGTGTGATAAGGAACGATCCGGATCTGAACTAAGGTGTTGGAAAAGAAGGAGTTGAACTGGTAAACTTGCTGACTGGTAGATGTGGGAGGCAAGGCAGTGGGTGAGGCAATTATCTCTGGGCCAGGTGACTGTGTACACTGCGATGTCTTCTACAAGTGAAGGGGGCTCTGAATCAGGCACATTGATTGGGTAAGTTGAAGAGGACGATGTATCAGCAGACAGTTGAATGTGTGGATCTTGAGCAGTGGACTAGAAGAATAGCTTGAGATTGTCTGGAAATACAGTTTTGAAACCTGGGAAGGGTAGGATCACTCAGGTAATATTTGTGGATTCAGAGGGCTCCTTCTGGACCACCATCATTTAAAGGATGAGCATAGGATGGTTAAGGGTTTGGGCCTCTACTGTCTGTGTTCAAATTCTAATTCTCCCAGTTACTGGGGCAAGTTACTTATTCTCTCTGTCCTCAATTTTCTCATCCATAATATGGAGATGATCCATATTAGAGTCATAGGCTAGTTGTGAACCATAAAATGAGTTAATATTTTCAAGTATATATAATAGGACTGGAACATAGTAAAAATTCAATGGATTTAGCTTTACTATAATACTATAATGATTAAAAGAAATTTGCCCCAACCCCACTGCCCCCCTTTTTTTTTCAGTGAAGAATATAGAATAAGTCTTGTCAAAAGGATAGAAGAGAAATCTATGAGAGGAGTCAAAGAATTAAAGTAGGCCAGAAGGAAAGTGAGTTGTATTAAATGTTACAGGAAGGACAAGTCAAGTAAATGGTAGGAAGTGTCCTTTGTGTTTTTGTTACAAGAGTGTGCCGGTGGCCTCGATGGGATGGGGCCTCAGATCCTGATCCAGTGGTCTGAATGATGCCCAGCAGGTGAGAGTGGAGTGAGCAGGTGGAGACTACTTTTTCAAGAGGCTTGATTGAAATTAGAGTGTTGAGTGTTTGTGGGTGTTGTACAGTAGGGGTGAATCTGAAGCGTTTTATATGACTAAGGCAAGAGCTAATATAGGGCAGACAACTAAGTGTCGAAAAGAGCCCCAGGGATGCTTGGGGGCTCAGTTGGATAAGTGTCCAGCTCTTGATTTTGGCTCAGGTGATAATCTCATGGTTGGTGAGATCAATCAAGAATCCTGCTTGGGATTCCTCTCTCTCTTTCCCTCTGCCTCTCCCTCGCTCACTCTCCTCTGTCTTTCAAAATAAATAAAAAAATAAACTTAAAAAAAAAAGAGTTCCTCATTTATTCATGAGATTTCCCTCCGTAGATTCTGTGTCTGGCACCTAGCCAGGAGCTGAGTGACATCTTAAGGAACTACAGTCTGAGGCTGTGTATGAAGCGAGATGGTCATGACTCTTCCAACCTTGTATTCTGGCTGAACATGAAGGGAGATATTCGGAGGGACTCTGCCTCCTTGTAGTACTGGGCTAGGTAAGAGACGGTAGGACCCCTGGGTGAGAGGCAAGGCATGGTGTTGGCCTGAAGTATATGAGGTCCTTTCAGTTTCTTTGGCAGGTCAGACTACAGTCAGGGAGCCTCCTGAGTGAGGGAAAACCCCTACAAAGTTGACTATCCTGCAGTCATGCTGACCAAGCTATTCCCTATATGACCACTGATAACACCTCTTATTCGAATGCTTTTTTTTTAAAGGTAGAACATTGTATTGCAAAGAACATGGAAGTAGATAACGAACAAACATTTGTTTCATTCATTCATTCAAAAATATTCCTTGAGCACCTAGTGTGTTCCAGACAGTATGCTATGGGCTGGAATTACAATGGGGTCAGGAGAGGTAAGGTGCCTGCCCCAAAAGAACTTGGATTTCAGTGAGGAAGATCAGCAATTAAACAAGCACTCATACTTCCATAGGGAGAGGAGAGGTCCACAATTCTGTGCAGAGAGGTCAGGATATCTTCCTGGGGGAAGCGTTGGCAAGATATGTTGGGGGAAGATACTTTGGCAGTAGCCAGCCAGGTGCAGGGAACAGGGCAGAAGAATTCTCTAAGTAGAGGATACAGCATGTGCAGAGGCTGTGGAGTTATGAAGGAGTTTGGTGCTTTCCAGGACCTGAAAGAAGTTGGGTTAGGCTGCAATATGGACAGTGCCGTAAGTGAGTACTGAGGTAGGGAATTGAGAGTGGACAGTAATGACTCTGATCTTCCATCTCCTCATCAAGGCAAGAATTGGGTAGAAAGGTGCCTCTGTGGGTTGCTATTCTCAGAAGTGGAGATGAAAATGGCATAGGAGGGGATTGACTCTGAGGCCCATAAGTAGGATGGATTAGGGCACCAGGTGGGCAGGAAAGAAACTAGAATCAGGGTCGTCCTTTGGGAAGTTACCTGTTGATGAGACGTGCCGCCGCCCTGGTACCAGGAATGGAGAAAGGAGTGGCCGGAAGAAGAAACCTGTTTGCTCGATGCTGGGCTCAACAGCCCTTGGAAGTTCCTGGAAAGGTGCTCATTTGAGAAGGATCTACATGAAATGATGAAAATAAACTAAATTTACAAAGGGAGAAATCTATTAATTAATTAATTAATTAATTAATTTATAGATTTTTTACCTTTTTAAGTAATCTCTACACACAACGTGGGACTGGAACCCACAAACTTGAAATAGAGAGTTACATGCTCCACTGACCCAGTCAGCCAGGCATCCCCAAAGGGAGAAATTTTAGAGGATAGGTGCTGAGAAGTCAATGAAGGGCATAAAAGGAACACAGCGCCAGTGAGAAAGAACTCAATGAATTTATGCTAAGGAATGTTAGAACGGAATGGTTTAAACAAAGCAGATAGAACACAGGCTTCCCAGGGTAAATGCTCTTTTCAATCCAGTTAATTGGGTACATTCCAGGCCTAACAATAGAGAACTTGGAAGTGTTGGAGGTGGCTGTCCAAAGCTTTACCTGGTAAGTCATAGATGCGGTTTTTCTAGCAACTTTAGAGCTGATTTAGTGTATTTCATTTTTAATGCCAGTTTGTGAATACTAACAGATGCTTGAAGTTTCCAGTATTCTGCTTAAGGTAACCTAGGAAGAGACATTCACATTCTTCAGTAGAGTAGCTCCCAAGCAAATCAGGGGAGACTCGAATCTTATGTGAAGGTTTTCCAGCAATAATTTGAAGTGGACTGTGTGGAAATTTAGTTCTGTTGATACACGTTTGAATTCTGAAAGAGATGAGAAGGTACAGCGAAAATGCATCGCGCTGCCTATGTTAGGAAATTGGGTTGCCCAAAAGAGCACAGCCAAAGCCTGGTGCAAGTTCACTGCCGACCTGCCGGTGCGGACAGGAGGCTGGGCGCAGCTCGGATCGATAGGCAATCACCGGCGCCGCGGGGAGGCTCCCAGGCGGCTGGCCAGGCGACGCCTCTCCGCGGTCCGCCTTCCCCTTGGAATTGAAGGTTTCCTTAGCATGCGGATGTCGTGCCTACTTTAGCATTAATACTGTCAGAGAAGAAACTTGGGACCTTTAAAACAGTCCTATCTTGGATTGCTATAATTTGGCTTTGGTTTCATTTTTCTCAGTGGTCAAAGAATGTTGTTTCCAGCCAGAATATCCTTCCTATGCGTCCTTCAAGAGACTGATTTATGGTTGCTATGGGAACTGGATTATCAAATTTTGAAAATTAGTATATTTTAGGCCCTGGAGACTACAACAGCGGTGTGTGTGTGTGTGTGTGTGTGTGTGTGTGTGTGTGTGTGTATGTGTGTGTGTGTGTTTCTTTTATTTGGGGAAGGAAGGCATATAATCTTTTTTATCTGCTGTTAAATAAAGTGAAACGAACACCTTTGTTAGTTGAATTGTGGAATATGTGATGTAACATTTCATTCACTCATTCATTCATATTTATGGTGTGTCTTTGCTATCTCATTCCCCTAGGCACAAAGCAACCAAAATACTGAGGAAGAGGGAGGTTACTTTAATGTGGTTCTAGCTCTTTTCAAAGTTTCCTTTTTTCCCTTTTAATGAGAAGTTCACTGTTTTTCTGTGGCTATGGGATAAGTAGTTTCTCTCCCTTTTGCTTTTGCTCTTTCTCTGTGTATACAAATAGATGTATTATTTATATATATACATATATCACTTTATGGGGACTTTTGAAGATTTGATTACAAACAGTTTTACTTTCCATCCCCCCACTCTGGAATGTTGTATGCTGGCGTTTGGGGTTGTTGGAGGGGCAGGGTAGATGTGGATACCAGCTTCCCTGAGACTCTCCTAAAGGGCACGTGGGTGGCTCAGTCGGTTGAGTGCCTGACTTCAGCTCAGGTCATGATCTTACAGTTTGTGAGTTCGAGACCCATGTCAGGCTCTGTGCTGACAGCTCAGACCCTGGAACCTGCTTTGGATTCTCATTCTCTCTCTCTCTCTCTCTCTCTCTCTCTCTCTCTGCCCTTTCCCCACTTGTGAGCTCCCTCTCTCACTCTCTCTCTCTCTCTCAAAAATAAATAAACTGTAAAAAAAACCCCAAAAAAACAATGTAAGACCCTTTTTGCTTCCAAAGTCAAGTCATTGGTCTTCTTTCCAAGAATGAAGATATTTTGCATTTATTTATTGTCTCTTCCCGCCCTTACTATCATGGGGCATCGTGTCCAGCAACCACAGGGAACTCTGGGTTTCCATTTCTTTGATTGATTGGGATCATTCCTCCCTTCCAGCTGTCCCCTTCACACCCTGACTCCTTGTATTGTGCCTTCCGACACCCTTGATACTGTTCCTGATCTGAGTATGAGTGTCTTCTTACATCCTGTCTTAGTGAGGTGTGGGGATACCACATGCTACTGAATATATCCTCCATTTTATGCCTTTTATGTTTTTTTAAGCTGTGGGCAAAAGGTTATTTCTCTATAGTGATTGTTGTGTTTTGCCCATTTAGATCATAACCAGTGATCATTCTTTATTCCTCAGAAGCTGCCACCTGCATTTTAATGTCAGAACCTGTGTAACTCATTTTTCATTAAGCTCATTCTTTGTCTTTCAAAATGCTTAGGTATCAGTCTTTGGCTCCTGTCTAGTTCACATGTTATAGCCAAACTTGTGAGCTCCACCTTCAAGTTGTACCTAGAGTTTGACTGCTACTTGCCACCTTCACTGTGGTTACCCTGGTCCAAAACATTATCATCTCCTAGCTAGGTTATTAATATAGCCTCCCAACTGGCCTCCCTATTAATATCCTTGCCCTTTTTCTCCACCCTGTCCCTGGAGTGATTTTGTTAAATATACGTCAGGTGATGTTAGTTCTCTATTCAAATTCTTTCTTTGGCTCCCACCTCACTGAGAGTTAAAAGGCAGTGTTTTCACTGTGGCCCACAAGGCCTTATGTGATCAGGCCCCCACCCACTCCCCAGAGCCAATTTCTCTGAACTCCTCTCTAGACACACTTGCAAGAAATTCTGCCTCAGGACTTTGAAACTTGTTCTTTCTGCCTAGAATGCTTTTCCCCTAAATATATACACTGCTTACCCCCTCATCAGGTCTTTGCTCAAATGTTGCTTTCTCAGTACAGCTTCCTAAAATGTTGACCTTACCTCTCCCCTTTCCTTATTTCATGTTTTCCATAGCACTTAAAATGATCTCATATACTATGTATTTTGCTTATGTCTTGTATTTATTGTCCATTTCCTGCATTAGGATGGAACCATTGAGGGCAGGACATTTTGTCCGTTTTGTTTACTGCTATATCCCCAGCACCTGGAAAAGCACCTAGCAGGCAGTAGTTGCTGCTAAATACTGTTGTTGAATAAATTGTTGAATAAATAAATGAATTTCATGTTGCTATATTAACATTAATTATGTTGCTATATTGCTTTACATATTCTCCACCATGGTATCTATTTCTTTTGAAAATAGCTATGCCATTTGTCTATGAGTGTTGGTGACATATCAGTCTCCACCAGGCACTAGAATATGAAGATGAGGAAGAAGCAGGCACTGTCCACAGGGAGCTTGCAGCCGAAGAAGGAGTCAGGTAGTTACAGTACCTGGTGGTAAGTGGTGTAGTGGAGGTGAGCTCAGGTGGCCTTGGGAGAAAGGTACAGATGCTTAACCAGAATCTGTGATATGCCAGGCATCTTACTATTCCCTCGCCATTACTCTCTTGGTTTTCTAATGAGGAAACCCCGCTTCAGTGAGATAACATAAATTTCCCAAGGTCCTACAGCCCGCAAGTGAGAATGTCTCGACTGGCTTGTTCTAAAGCCCCAGCTACAATAGATGCCAGTTTGCCTTTTTATGGAGAGTGTGTTGATCTCTGTACAAATATCTCTTATATTTTTCCTAGAAGTCCTGGATGTAGGGGACAATGGTGATTTTAGGAGACTTAGCTTAAAGGCTTTTAATCTTTAAGAGGAAAGAGGTTGTATAAGTTAGATGTTTGGATAAATGTATGTTTATTAAATACTCCTTTATCAGACAGGGTAATATCTTAAAGTGTTTTCGTCTTGATTATATTCCTATGCCTGGTGTTTCTGAAAATGTTTGTGGAAACAAATCCATAGGAAAAAAGTCCACAATTCAACCTGTAAATCTATAGAAAACACTCTCTGCATGAATGAAACTGGTCTCTTTTACATCTTCAGCTAACATTGCAGGAGTTGGGGACAAAGGAAAATTGTGTGATATTTGTGATCCATCCATGCAGAATTGGACACTAAGAAGATACAGAAAAAATTGATTTTTTAAAGTGGAAATGCTGATGATATGTGAAGAAAGTCAAAGAAACATGATTCACAGTTAGAACCCATAGATTATAATTGACCCAGTGCTTTCACAAACATTAATGATCACAAAACTCAGTGAAGTAGAGGGGTATAACCCCATTTTACAGATGAGGAGTCTTTGGAGAGGTTAGAATAATAGTGAACACGATCAAGTTATGCAGTTAAATTTTCTGGTATACCATGCTCTTTCCAGAATAATTGACTTTTGTGTCATTAAGAATATGTACGACTAAGACTTATGTTCTCCATTCGTGGAATCTGCAAAAATAATTGTATATTGTTTGTTTCATATCATTTTGTTTTCCTATTCCTAAATGCTTTGAGGTATGATTTAATAAGATTCTAAAATATGTTAAATGACATTTTATATTTTATTCTTCTTTCATCTATAAAATTGTATTGTACCTCTCTATTTCACTGAGTAACTTGAAGTGCTTTAGAAGAGATAATCTCATGCAAAATCCAGATGGACAGAACTATTTTATGGATTTAGAAAGCTGTTTTATATATGCATTTTATTTATTTATTTATTTATTTATTTATTTATTTATTTATTTATGAGTTCTGTCTTATATATCATGACCTTTCAAAGGTTTGTGGTTAATTCCAGAGTAACACACTCCTAATGCTATTTGCCCCAGAACCTATTAGTATGAGATTTATAGATGACAGGAAATAGATGTGATCTTTGCAGATAAATATTAGTAATATGAAGTAGGAGATATTAATATGAAAAATGATAGTTATTTTTAAGATATCGGATGAACTTTTGACTTAAAGTTAATACAGCTGGCCAGCAGGGACAGTAAGAATAGACAGGAAGTCATGTTTCACACCTGCATACTTAAAGCATCCAAGTCTGATTTCCCTCCAGCATTACCAATTATATTGATTATAGTTCTTATTTTTCTTTGCACTTCAACCAAGTTTACAGACAATTTGAAGTAGTTAGATGATCGATCTGTGTATATCTCCTGATTGATTGCATTTATCACCAACCACAATGGAAAAAGTTGTCATAAAGGTCTCGATTAAATAATACACAAGCTGCCATGGACAAACAACTCGTAGCTGAATTTTGGCTGAATACACTGGGCTGCAATTTTTCACTTCATATTGATCGGACAGCCTAGTGATTGCAGATAGGGGCTGAAAATCCCTCTCTAGAGAAACTCCATCCATACTGTGTATGTGCAGGTGTTTTTACCTGGGAAGCGAGGGTGAGAATGCTGGGAAGGTTCATGAATTAACTATTGATCTAAAATCTGGAATTCACTCAAGATAATCTTTGAAGAGCAGCACAAGAGTTTCTGTAAAGATGACAAAATGACATAACCTGAAACATTGGTTACAGATCATGGTAATTAGTAATACTGGATTAATCACACAGTTGACTGGTGAGGACAGATCTAGATTTCTACTTGTGGTTGTTAAAAGACAAGAGCGATGTTCATGCCCTTTAGGGAGTTAGCACTCCTTTACCGGGAAGGTCTTTTTTGTAAAGGAATCATCCAAAATACAGAGAAATACCCTCAGCGTGATGATATTCATAACTGCCTTGTTTACATAAAGGAGAAACTGAAAACAGTATAGGAACGTGATGTATCCGCTAGACAGAGTTTTTGCAGGTATTGAAAGTTATGAAGTCTTAGCAACATGGAAACTACTTGGATATGGTGCAAGGTGAAAAATTATGTTATGCAGTTAGAATTGTAGATAACTTCCTGTTATATTTTTATTGTAAATATACATTGAAAATAGATTTATGGGGAAATAGTAATCATTTGAAAACTCTTATTATCAACACGCTACAGATGGGAAAACCAAGGTTCAGTGTAGTTAAGTAACTTCAGTTCACACAGCTATTTAGGGTCAGAGTGGACCTAGTCCCAGGGTTGTTTGCCGTGAAAACCATGCCTTTAACATTGTGTTAAACTGGTAATGGTGCTTCTACACTTAAAATACACACACATATATATTATAAGGATAATGAAGGAAAAATTCAGAGTGGTATCATAAAAATGGTTTTATTTGAGTTAATTTGGTCAACTTTCATTTTCTTTCCACTTTCATCTTTCCTTTACAGTTCTTCATTAGTTTTCCCCTTTCCTTTCTCTTCCTTTCCTCTTCTCTTCATACTTTTGCAGGGGAAGAAAAGGTTTTTTTTTTTTTTTTTTTTTTTTACTCTCTTAGGGTCCTTGGCTGGGTCTGAAAATTGGACTGACAAAGATAACCAGGAGAAAAACACACACATTTATTTAATATTAGTTTTATGTGACACAGGCACCTTCATAAGAAAGAGAAGTTCCAAAGAAATGGTTAAGTCTGAGTGTTTTTGCTAGGTTTGATGAAGAGTAGACATTTGTAGAAGGATATGATAGGTCAAAGAATATAAGGTAGATGTAACAAATTGGGGGGGGGGGACTTTGTAAGGACCATGTGTGCAGATTCTTCTAGGTTTCCTGCATCTAGGAGATAAAGATTCTTCTTTTTTCTGGGTATAGGAAGGGCACCTCCCATATTAAGGCCTTTATATATAAGCTGCTTTAGGGGAGAGGGGAAGTTTTCTGCTGTTTTTCCAAACTCTTTCGGCTTATTCAAGTCAATGTGCAGTGTTTGGGGGTAATGTGTTGTCCTAAACCCCATCACTTTCAGTTTTCGAGCATCAAGAATCACATTCCTAACTAAAACTGTTTGGTGCATAATCAAATCGCAACTTCATCCAGTCTCCCCCTCCTGTTCCTGACTGGTCTTCTCCCAAACTTGACATTCACGCTTGGATTTCCTAACTGTTTTAGTTTATTTCTTCTTGATCGAGACTGCTGGAAATAGCCAAGGGAACTTCCAGCACCAATCTTTGGGTGCGACACTCATTGAGTCTCATGCATTTTTAAATCTGAGCAATTGGAAATTTCTACTTCTGCTCTTTAGCTCTGATTTTAGGAGTTGCGTTTCTTGGGGATAATGACTCTGTGGAACAAATGTTAACTGTTTCTGGAAAATTCATAACTAATTTGGCCCTGTAAAAAAACTTTAAATCAGGAGCACTATTTTCCCTGGCCTCCCAGGGGTAGTGGATAGTGGGAGATGTTGGTGTTTATCTCATGTTTTTAATTAACATGTTTGTTTTTAGGGTCTTTTCTTTTCTGACATTTCTCCCTCTGGACTCAGCAGGTTTTTGAATCGCTGGTTCTCCTGCCATGAGAACATCCTTTGAGAGAGACCCTAGAGATGTTAAGAGACCCTGGAGATCTCAAGAGATGTTAATTAGTGGAAGTAAATAAATGGCCTGTTTATTTGTATGCGCATTTTAATGCTGTCCTTTCCTTTTTTAAATTAAGAAGTAGAAAATGTGCTTGTGCTTAAATGTAGTGTAAAGTTTCCCATATTCCTTTGGGTGCTGATGTCTTTTCCCTGGTTGCAGAAAATATGTTCAAAAGAATTTTCTCTCTTGAGAATGCCCCTCCCTCATTTTATTGCATTATAATGCCACCCCTGCCTTTGCACAAAATGGTGTCTGAATAGTAATAATATTTTATAATCTCTTATAGTAACCATACTTCCTTATTTTCAACAATTACAAAGGGCTAGAGTTGAAGAAACAGAGGTCTGGGATTGCCCATGATTTGCATAAAACTCTTTTCACCGGAAATTGTAAAAATTAGAGTGACTGAGCGGGAAGGGACTTTTACAATGTCTTCCCCGTTCTTATCTTCATGCAGCCTCACACTTAAATAGCTCAAGAAAATGAAATGCTGCCCTATTTCGGAAGCTGTTTAAATTGTTTTCAAAACTTTACCTGGTATCCTTTCAAAATATAAGTCATGCTACAACTTTCTTATTAATATTTTACTTAATCTCTTACAGCAGAATTCAAGCTTGTCATTTTATATACTTTTTCAAAGGAGTAATATAGAATAATGATTAAGAGCAGGGACCCTGGAGTTAGATGACCTGGATTCAAACTGTGACTTTGCCACTTAGTACCCCATGACCCTGGGTAAGCTATTTAACTTCGTTTGGCTGCAGTGTTCTCATCTGTAAGAATGGGTAATACTAGTTATGAGAATGTAGTGAGGTATTACATACTCTAAGATACTTAGGATAGTGCCTGATGTACTAAATGATTGTTCTTAGATTAGATTTAACATCAAAGAGGAAAATGATCTTTAGATGGGAAGAGGTCGAACAATAGTTGAGAGGGAATTAAATCTCAAGATGTCAGGGGATAGTAAGAAAGCCCCAGCGAGGTTTTCAATCCTATATTCTTTACATTCCAGATTACTGAGATAATGTGTATATGGTATAACTATATAATAATCCTTCTAAAAGCTTGGAGATATTTCTGTAGACAGGCAAGAACTCAATAATGTTTTCAGAAGGCATCCAACAAAAGCTAACGATCATGTGGGCAGTATTGAGTTGGTTATAACACTGTTAGCTGGATTTACAGATTCATACCAGTACAATTACAGTGTTAGTTAATGGCTCATGAGCAATTATTACTCCATCAGGAATTTGAAGGTGTATAAAATTACAATACCTATAATGAAAGAAATAAAATGTATATAAAAGTAGAACTTTTGCGGAGAAACAGAACTCAAGTATGAGACCTGAGGTCTACCATATATGTTACCACAGAACTTCAGATTTAGCTCTGAAGTTCTTCGCAGCCAGGATGACAGAGGAGATGTGATCAGTTGTATGATTGTTATTATCCAGAAAAAGAAAGTAAGTAGGTTCCTCAGGAGTACCTTTTTCCTAGTACTGATTTTTAAAAGATTTATCACATGAAACCATAAATAATGAGCACTGATTTAATAGGCAATTCCTTCAACAATATTTTTTGAAGCAAATGCTCTTTTTAAAAGCGATCTTAGGAAAAAATCTAAAGGTTATATATTAAGTGTCAGTTCAGTAAAGGGAGTATTATGAAAAGCTAAGCTAATTTGGTCTGTATATGTAAACTTCATGTGGTCTGACTAGATCCAAAATATAATTTGGAGACAATTTAGAGATTGACTGTTATATCCTTCAGTGATGTTCTTTAAAGTCACTTCTAGCCAGAATTTGAGAGGAGCTAGATAGCAAGTTCTAGTTCAAAAGGGACAGAAGCGGGAATATATTTAGTTTGGCATTATTTAGCAGGACAAGGATGCTTTGAAATCACGTAGGAAGCTGGTAATGTCAGATCCCTATGAGGAAACGAATAGTATGTTTCTATACTAAGTCTTGAAGCTCTGAGTTCATTAGAGATACTTGGGGCACTTGGTTAGATGAGAGGGTGAGGGAAGAGAAAGACTTGAGGGTTTCAGCTTTACTTATTTTTACATTGGGGTTCTGCAAAGGACTATGTGACAAGCAGTGAAAGAAATTATTTTGCTTAAGACTTTGAAAAACTACTATCATTTTACATGGCTATACTGATTTTGGTCTAATTACTCATCATGGCAATAAAAATCCACAATAAAGTCTCATGCATTAATTTATTTTAACAAGAGCTTTTTCTAAAAGTCTAGCCAAATGAATTAGCTGCACAGTGTACCACCTGAAAGGGGTATGAAAATAGGCAAATAAATTTCCATTGGCTTTTGAAGAAAATTTTTAAAGATACTGATTTTAGTTTTAGAGTAATTAATATTAATCCATAATCTATTACTTTTGACGTTAGCTAGAAAACAGAACAAATTATATATATCTGGACCAACTTAGGATTCTAGGTTCTTAGACCAACCTAAGTAAGTGAAAATAAAACCATATATCAGCATACAGGGAAATAATTATTTTTCTAATTTCTATGGAAATGGAGAATGTATCCAATTCACCCAACTATTTACTACAAATTTAGGATGCTAAAACACAGCCCTGATCTCCACACCAATAGAGATTATAATTGACCTTGAACAATGCAGCAGTTAGGGGCACCTTTTCCCCCTCACTCCCTGCCAACAGTCAAAAATCCATGTATAACTTTAGATTTTCCAAAAACTTTACTACAAGTAGCCTACTGTTGACTGGAAGCCTTGTTGGTAACATAAACATTTTATTCACACATTTTTTTTTAATTTAAAATAGTTTATTTTCAAATTGGTTTACATAAAACACCCAGTGTTCATCCCAACATGTGCCCTTTTTTAATGCCCATCACCCCCTCTCCCCCCCCATCTCCCTCACCCTCAGATTGTTCTTAGTCTCTGAGAGTCTCTTATGTTTTTTTTTTTTTTTAAACTTTTTGTAATGTGTGTTTTTTATTTTTTTATTTTTTATTTTTTTTGTTATAATAGTTTATTTTCAAATTGGTTTACATATAACACCCAGTGTTCATCCCAACATGTGCCCTTTTTAATGCCCATCACCCCCTCTCCCCCCTCCCTCATCCCCCTTACCCTCAGTTTTTTCTTAGTCTTTGAGAGTCTCTTATGTTTTATCTCCCTCCCTCTCTGTGTCTTTTTTTTCTTTCCCCTCTTCCCCTCCCCCTGGTTTTTGCTTAGTCTCACCAAGTCCACCTATTCGTGGAAACATATGGTATCTGTCTTTTTCTGACTGACTTATTTCACTTAACATAATACCCTCCAGTTCCATCCATGTTGCTACGCATGGCCAGATTTCATTTTTTCTCATTGCCACATAGTAGTCCATTGTATATATGTACCACATCTTCTTTATCCACTCGTCAGTTGATGGGCACTTAGTTTCTTTCCATGTTTTGGCTATTGTCAAAAGTGCTGCTATGAACATTGGGGTACACGTGCTCCTATGCATCAGCAATCCTGTGTCTCTTGGGTAGATTCCTAGCAGGGCTATTGCTGGATCATAGGGTAGCTCTATTTTCATTTTTTTGAGGAACCTCCACACCGTTTTCCAGAGTGGCTGCACCAGTTTGCATTCCCACCAACAATGTAGGAGGGTGCCTACTTCTCCACATCCTCGCCAGCATCTATAGTTTCCTGATTTGTTTATTTTAGCCACTCTGACTGGTGATTCACACATTTTTTTTAAGTTATTTGTATTGTATAGTGTTTTCTTACAATAAAGTAAGCTAGAGAAAAGAATATCATAAGAGAAAATACATGCATGGCACTGTACTGTATTTATCACAAAAATCCACATATAAGTGGGCTTATGCTGTCCAAGCCTGTGTTGTTCAAAAGTCAACTTTATTTATTATGTTTAAAAAAAAATTTTAATGTTTATTTATCTTTGAGAGAGAGAGAGACAGAAAGAGAGAGAGAGAGCATGAGTGGGGAAGAAGCAGAGAGAGAGGGAGACACAAAATCTGAAGCAGGTTCCAGGCTCCAAGCTGTCAGCATGGAGCCCGATGCGGAGCTTGAACTGACAAACCATGAGATCATGACCTGAGCTGAAGTGGGACACTTAACCGACTGAGCCACCCAGGCGCCCCTATTTATTATGTTTTGATAAGCCTCTTTATTCTAGTGCATAAAAATTCAAGTTTGCAGGAGTATCAATAGTTGGGTATCCATATTAATATCATGCACCTTAGATCATACCTGGTTTCTGTCCTTAGAGTTCAAGACAATTCAAGGTCGATAAAAAGCGATCTTTATTCGGTTCTGACATGGCAGAATATAGGTTAGTAGAGATGAGTCCTCTCTGTCAATCCCTCCTCTGTTCTTAGAATAGAGATTTAGCGCATCTTTAGATATAAGACTGGTCACATTTTTAAATTTTTTTTTAAAGCTTGCTTATTTTTGAGAGAGCAGAGGAGGAGCAGAGAGGGAGAGAGAGAATCTCAAGCAGGCTCTGTATCGTCAGCACAGACCCCAAGGCAAGGCTTGAACTCACAAACCATGAGATCATGACCTGAGCCTAAATCAAGTGTGGGCTGCTTAACTAACTGAGCCACCCTGGCGCCCCAAGACCGGTCACATTTTAGAAAGTACTTTACCCTTCCTTGAACTTTTATATCCCTAATCCTACAAGTTCATTTAGGATAGGGTCATCATCAATTTATTATATACACCAGGACACCTTTGAGTGTGGAAGTGCTTCATGACAGGACAACAAGCAAAAATGAAAGGCATTCTCCTGGGCAAACTTCATGTATAGTCTCCCAAAGTCCGGATATAAATAGATACAGAAATCCTAGTGTGGGAGGAGTTAGGGAGATGAAAAATTGTTGATTAAAATTAAGAAAATAAAATATATTCACTAGTGAGCAGTTGGAATATATAAAAATATAAATAAACTGTAAACCTACTTCCTAGAGATTGTCATTATTGACATTTGCACGAGTGACTTTCCGTGTAGAATTTTCATGCATAAGAACATATGTCTTTCTTACATTTTTTTAAAAAACAATTTAAGATCCTATTTAACCACTGCTTTGTATCTGTTATCTTTACATTTACTCATAAACATTTCCCCATATGAAATATTATTTAAAAATGTGCTCTTTTATGGTTATAAAGTGTTTTATTTTGTAGTTGTACTATAATTTATTAATGTTTCCCTATCATTGGTATTTTGATGTATTATTATTTTTTACCACTATGAAATATGATAAACATCTTTGTATCTCAGTTTTTAAGTGGAATTCTCATAATTTCTTAAGAATAAGTTCCTGGAAGTAGAATTACTAAGTTATATTTTTGGGGCTCTTGATATATGTGTGTGTGTATGTGTATAATTTAAATTGTCCTTTATTTAAAAAAAATTGTTCTTTAAAAGTATAGCAACTTAACAATACCACCAGCAGTATATTTGATTGCCCTGAAAAGTTGACTTAAAAAATATATTTTAATGTTTATTTATTTATTTTGAGAGAGAGAGAGAGAGAGAGAGCCTGAGCGTGCACGAGCAGGGGAGGGCCAGAGAGAGAAGGAGGGAGAGAGAATCCCAAGCAGGCTCCACACAGTCAGCTCAGAGCCAATGCAGGGCTTGATCCCACAAACTAAGAGATTATGACCTGAGCCTAAATCAAGAGTTGGATGCTTAACTGGCACCCCTTGACATTTTTTTATATAACATCTATAATGCTAATACCTAAAATGGAAAAAAGAAATATGTGTGTGTGCATACATGCATATATGTGTATATATGTGCATGTATGCTTTCTCCCAGACACCTGTACCTCATAAATTGCTATGTGGAAATTATTGCATAGTAGTAGACAATAATTACTTTACTGAGATAACCTTTGCTTATTAACTTTGGAGAATTCATAAAGTCTTTTACTTTTATCTCTTAGTGTTTTTACAAAATGACAAGCAGTGTATCTGGGCTTGGTTATGAAAACAGAATGTACAGAAGTTTTTTACATGTCCAAGTGGGTTGAAAATTGAAGGATAATTAGGCTTCTAAGTAAGTGTTCAGTTGATACTTTAGACCGAAGTCCCAGTCAGATGGAGTGTGTGACATGGTGGTGAGAATATCAGGCTTGTAACTTGCGTGAACCTTCTAAACAAGGTAAGTGGGCAGTGTGATGCATGAGAGCAACGTTAAGTTGGGGAGTGATTTCTTTGCTTAGTTGAGGAAGAGAAATCAAGTTATTTTTCAGTAGCTTGAGTCTGTCTGACTGGCATTGTTCTTTATTGCGAAGATGGACAGACAATTACAGAAGCTCATCCTCAGGGGGCCACTGTGATCAAGACTCAGCAAGTGAATAAAACATGTACTCCATTCTAATGGATTGCAAGAGCTCTAAGCAGATCTTCAACTGCCTGTTAAGAATTATTGTTTGTTTTTTTTTTAATAATTTTTTAAAAAGTTTATTTATTTTGAGAGATAGCATGAGTGAGAGAGGGGCAGAGAGAGAGAGAGAGGGAATCCCAAGCAGGCTCCATGCTGTCAGCTCAGACCCTGACATGGGGATTGATCTCAGGAACTTCGAGACCATGACCTGAGCCGAAATCAAGAGTCGGACGCTTAACTAACTGAGCCAACCACATACCCCTATTTATTTGTTTTTTTAATTTATGGGTGTCATCAGCAAAGTTTCTTCTCACTATTCTAAGTAATCTGCTGAGAAAAATTCCAGTTCTAGCTAACTTTTCCTTGTTCCTCCAATTGAAGGAAGAGAATTGGAATAGTTCACTGTTTTGAAAGGATCCTTGTGTAACCATGTCATGTTTGAGGCACAGAAAGCAAGAAAGCTTCTAGATGTGGTTATAGATCCTCCATAGTGCTTTTCAGGGACTTCTGTGAGTGCATCCTCTAAACTTCTCTCCATCACGTGGGTACATTTCATGAGGCCTGTATAGTGTCCAGAGTTGTGTAGGACAGAACCTCTAGACTCAGGTGAGTGAACTCTTTATTAGGGCTTGGCTGGTATGTTATATAAGAACACAATATTAATCGGACACTTCAAGTGTGCTACTAATACATGTAAATCCTCTAAGCTAATAAGCTCTTTTGGATTTCTCCATTAAAATCACGCGTATCTTAGAGGGAGTTGGCCACACTACCATGGTATGTGGAAGTTGGATTAGCAACCACAATTCACCGAGCTTAATGCTGAATCTTTCAATCCTTCATGGACTTTCAGAATAGGAGCCATCAGCTCAGACAAGATAACTGTGCAGACAGGATAAAGGAAATAGGATGTCATTGGCAGAGACAAAATTTGACGTACTGTGTATTTCTACTGGATAAATAATATAAAAGTCATATTGTCCAAGAGAAAAACAAAATATCAAAAGGGTTTCTTGGGACATACTTCGAAGTTTTTTCCTTCCTAATTATACAGAGGAAAATTACCGTGCTCCACATCCACCAAGGTTAGGAAAGGAGGGAAAAATGTCCTTAAACTGCAGTGTGAGAAACTTAGTTCGGGTATAAGGAATTACATTCTGGTGTAGAAAGAGTTACAGGAGAGCCAGTGCAGGCCTAAAAGTGGGGCAGAAGGGTCGTAGGCATACCCGACTGTATTACAGTCCATGTCTTCACAGAGCTGTTGGCAAAGGTTATGTGAAAGAAGTAGACAAGTCACGACTATAAAGGATGAGCAGGACTTGTTAGAAAATAGGAGGGACAGTAAACAATCACTCCTAGGCAAAAAAAAAAAAATCATCTTGGGGCAGCTGAAGAGTGGAGATGCTAATGGACTCAAAGTATAAAGGAGGCACCGAAGGAACTGTCTAGATAAGCAAAACACTGTGGAAAATGGATAAAGAAGGGAGAGGAATTAGCATGTTAGCTTGTCGTGTTTAGTGAAAAGGGTTATGTGTTTGCAGAGATGTTTTGGTTTGGTGACTGGAAAATGTGTGTAACATGTAAATATCTCTTATATTTAAAATACTTTGACCTACTGTCTTAGTAGAATATTAAATAGTGATAAATTCTTCATTGGCTGAGATATTTATGTGCTTTAAGATAGAAGGATTGTGTCCTAGAATCAATTCTTAAATTGTGGTTCCCTTGTCCTCAATAAGATTGTTGGTGCTGAGGGTGGTATAAGGTTCTGAGGGTATATAGGTATCATTAAACAAATGTTTACTTAGCAACTACTATGGAAAAGGCATGGGATACAAAGTTTAATGAGACATGGTGGCCTTTCTTTTACAAGGATCTTGTAATATGCTTAGGGCGATTTAACAGTAATAGACCTCATAAGGGACACCCGACAGGTACAGGGCGTTTCTACAAAGGCAGAGAGCTGGCAAAAATGAGTTTGGGCAACATGAGAACATATAAGACTTTTCTGGAGGCATGGCCTTTGGGCTGGGCCTTGAAGGGGAGATGGAGCAAGATGGAAATATGTAGGGAGAGGGACAGGGGCACCCCAGGCACCGAGAACAGATGGTGGTAGTTCCTAGAAACTATATGTGTAATGTGTGGGGTTTTCTGAAAGCCATCAAGGGCTATCGAGGAGGCAAGAGCACTTGTAGGGTTAGGTGATAACCATGAAGGGAAGAGTTAAGACAAGGCGGCCAGGTGGGCAGATGCCGCAATAGCTTAAGCAAGAGAAATGGTTGCTTGTGTTAGGTGAGAGATTGAGGATAGAGACCTGGGGAGGTGGGAAAGGAGAACTCAGAGAGACCAGACAATAAGATTATTGGTAGAATATTGAGACCATCGACAAAACTAGAGATAAAGAAGGGATACCGATAAGCTCAGAACCAAAGCTTGGCTTCTCTTCTGGCTGCTTTTCTTTCTTCCTTCCCATTCTTCTTCCATCCCTCACAACACAGCCTCTGCTTTGTGCTTGGCTCTGTGCCTTGTGAAGTAATGAAAGGGAAAAGCATGCAGAAGACATTCCCCTGCCTTTTAGATGCGCACCTTCTAGTTTGGGGAATGGGATCTATCCATACCTAGGAAGTAATTAGCACACAGTTCAAGATAATAGAACTACTGTGTGGATACAAAAGAGAAAAGTGATGGGTTGGGATCTCTGTCCTGCAGGAGTTAAACTTAGAAACAAACACAGAGTGTGTGCTCTAGTTTAGTTGTGCATCAGGTAAGAAATGGGGTCAGGCTCATCAGATCTGGCTCCAGTTTGCTATTAACTGATTTCTCTTTCAGGTATCCTTGAAGATATTAGCATGTCCCCATGTGTTGTCACCCTCCTATTCAGAGATCAGAGGAATATTAAATAAGTTTATGACAAGCTATTCCTGCCCTCTTGTTATTTATGGAGATTTCTTTCCCCTAGGAATTACTTTGCAGATGCTTCTTTTTGAAAGCTTTCCTGTATTTCATAAATATTTGTTGAATGAAGGAATAGAGAGGCTTTTTAAATTAACTTCGCCCCAACTTTCAAATATGGCATCGGCGGATGAAGTGAAGCCTTCAAATGACCGTAGGGTCAGATTTGTCATGGTAACGTCTTAGCATAGGACTCAGGCATTGGATTTCCCGTCTAGGAGTTATGAACTTAGATCCTTAAACGCCACCCAGCCACACTCTATCTTTAAAGGTCCTATGCTTTCAGTAGAAGCTGTAAGAATTTCTTTTATTCAAAACTTTTAAAAGAATCCAAAACGGGCTGGTTATTTTGCACTTTCCTCTTAATAGGATCCATGGATAAATACCGGTATCTTTTGTTGCCATCTGTTTTCTAGTTTCTAGGACTATTTTTATGTCCTCTTTCTATTCTGTTAAAAATTCTATTCTATTTATAAAAAGTACATATAGTTGGCAATAAGATTTTCTTGCATCTTCTTGTATTTGATGAGACAAACTACTAAATCATTTTGGAAGACACAGTGGTTTGTGAAATTTGAATATGAAAACCAGTAGCAAAGGGAAGAAAAGCAATGGGGGGGTATTTGCCAGATGGGAGATGCCTCGCTGCTCTTTCAAAGGCTGGTGAGGGCCACTTGATAGGAAAAGGCTCACTGTCTCTAATCTTTCGGTATTCACTCATGACAGCCACAGACTTGAGACAGGTTTTGCCTTGGGAAGGAGTGGATAGTGATCCCTGTGGACACTAGAAGGCATTTTTTTCCCCCTATTTCTACTCTTTCGGGTCTCTGTTCTCTAATTAAAATTGGTGTTTTGGAAAAAGAGAACATGAATTCCGAATACAGTAATAAATTATATCCTTCCCTCAGATGGAATTAAAATGACTGCAGACTTGAGATTTCCCTGCCTCTGAAAACTTAATTTGATATTTTCTGTTACACACCAAGTAGTGATTTGCAGAGGCACAGACTGTAAGATTAATTGAGGCAGCCATCTCTTCTGGCGCATCTAATCTTACATCTAATTATCTGATCATCTGAATCGCAAATACAGTAGTTAAAGGGTGTCTGTTTAAAGGGCAGCCACAAAATGTAAATATTAAAAAGAAACTCTCTGATTTTCAGGAAGCATGCGTGGAGACTTACAATATCCATTATGTTATGCATGCGATTAGGTCAGCAGGTCACATAAAAATGTGGTTATGTTGTTCTGTCACTAAAATGTGAAGATAATTCTGAAGTCTTACTAGGCTTGTTTTGACAATTAACCTCCATTAGTATTCTAGGCCACATAAGAGCAAAACTCTTAAAAGGCTCTCTTTTTCATGAATGTACTGTCAAATTGACTTCATCATTTAAATAGAACTGTAGTCACAGTAAATGATGAGTTGATATTTATACAAAGCATAACCTTAATTAAAATATTATGAGCAATTAAACCCAGTGTTCATGGAATTATTGTACATTTATATGTAATAGAGTAAAAACATTGCATAGGACTGTTAAGCTTTTTGTATGAATCTAATTAACTTTGACAGGCTCTGGGCTTTTCTCCCCCTTATCTTTAGAAGTGCTGTAGATAAATGTACTTGCATCTGGAAAACTTCAAACAGTTTTGATCAGCAATTCAAGTCTGATTTAAAATGTATGTCTTGAGATGCCCTCTTAAATATAGAGTTGACAGGCATGCAATGCACACCTTCTCATAACAGGAAGGCAGATGTGGAAGGGAGAACAGCTGTACTTTGGAGTTGCCAGTGGGTATTGTTTTTGTCACAATTTAATGTCAGGCTGCTACTGCTGTGAGGTCTTTGTATATTTGGCTCTGGTTAATGAAAAGGTGAACTCACACTGCTGGGTCCCTGGAAGGCAATTAGGAGGGAGATATTTCTCCTTGCCCTTACGCTTCTATAACCCTACGGGAACGGAGGCATTAGGAGCAAATCCAAGTTCCCGTGGAATCCCAGGGACTTCTTGTGTTTCATAAGTGAGGGAATGAAGTCCTCCGGCAAACAGTGAATTACGGCATTGAGGATGCTGTAGTTCGTTCTATTGTGGATTTCCCAAGATCCCACTGAGGACTGGCCCTGAGAGGAAGCTAGGAATTTCCCATTATAATTTCTGTGTCTCAAAGGTAATAACAATAACAGCCAAAATGGTTACATTTTATTTGGTACCAGTCATTTGGGTGATTTGCATGCATTATTTTATTTAATCTTCACCCCAACACTTTGAAATAGGTAACATTTTCAGTTTAAACTGGTGCCCAGAGCATTTATGTCCTTCTCAAAGGCATGTAGCTACAAAGCGTTGATGCTGTTTGTTAAAGCACAAGATACCATATAAATAAACAAATAAGTATAGATTGATAGGGAGACACATATTTTTATATATAAATTTTTATATGTAAATAGCTATTTTTATATAAATTGACATTAAATGTTGAGTGAGATAAAAATTAAGTGAAAAATGTAACTAAACAATATGTAATAATGTGGACCTATTTATGCAAAAAATATAAATAAAGAGTAAGTGTGGATCCACCTATTTCTCTATCCATCCATCTGTACACACAGTCACACGTATATAGATGCAGATAAGGAGAACCGGAATTGAGCACACTAGATGGGTGACGGTGGTTATTTGAGGTGGCTGAGCTGGGGAAGGACAAGTAGAATGATTTTTTTCAAGTTTTTTTAGGAATTATTTTAATTCATGTGTTGCTTGGGTAATTATAAACTTAAAGATCAAGAAAGGACTTTTCTGCCTAAGTGAACATTTGAAAATGAAAATAGCTTAGGGGCACCTGTATGGCTCAGTAGGTTAAACATCCCTCTTTGGCTCAGGACATAATCTCATGGCTCGTGAGTTCAAGGTCCCCATGGGGCTCTGCACTGACAGTGCAGAACCTGCCTGGGATTCCCTCTCTCTCTCTCTCTCTCTCTCTCTGCCCCACACTGTCTCTTAAAATAAATAAACTTAAAAAAAAAAAAAAGAAAATGAAAATGCTTAAAAAAGAAAGTGGTGGCTACTCTGATGTCAGCTAGAGCCACCTGATCCCAATGTTTGTGCTTTTTCTACTAAACTATGTGGACTTTTAAAATGTGTGATTAATGTTTTAAAAATCCCAGGAAAGGGGATGGTGAGTCTCCCGACTCCCTTTGGTCCTTAGAAAACTCTGCTTATACATAGCTGACTTGGGGATACATCAGAATTCCATCTTAATCTATTTGAGCCCATCAATGTATATTGAGCACCTATGATGTGTCGGTTACACTGTAAATAAAGCCCAGAGAGGGCTGAGGACGTGAATAAGGCACTGACTCTGCCTTTAAGGTATTTACAGCATCATGAGCGGACATATTGGTATCCAAACCACTGATAGACAGAGTCCAGTGTCATACCTGTGGTAGCAATGGGGGGAACAATGTGCCATGGGACATTCAAGAGGGGCAATGGTAAGGCTAGGGCTCCCATGACAATTCATTGGGTACCTAGATTTATGTCCAGGATATGGGCTTGATGGAAGATACTAAGATGTGGCCTTGTCCTCAAGGACTATGTATTGTTGTAGGAAAGAGAACATTAAAACATGGGAAAATGAGAAAAAGCAAGAATAGCCAGAAAAAATATATAACTGAATGCTAAGTCATGTAAGCTAGGCCCTAAGTGAAATAAGAATTCAGCAGAAGAGATGATCACGGTGGGTAAGAATTGTGAAAGAATGTTTCATAAAGAAATAAAGTACCCGTATTTTTATCTCCTTGGTACTTGCTCTATAAAAGAGGGGTGGCCACTCTTGAAATTTACACTTTGAAATTAATCTTTGAGTAGAGTGTCTTCATTATCTGACTCTTGTTCAAAAAAAAACCAAACAGAATAACAATTAAATGCATCCATAGCTTCACTCGATGTGTGTGTGTATAAATCAGGCATCACAGATGTCTCCCTTCCTTTTTTTCTTCTCTCTCCTCCCTTTCTGTTTCCATCCTTCCCTTCCCTCTCTTCCTCCCCACCTTCCTTCCCTTTTTTCCTACTAGTATTTCTAAGACATTGCACATAGACAGCCAGACTTCGTTTAAAAAAAAAAAAGAAAGAAAGAAAAGAAAAAAAGATGTCTACTCTGAAGAATAGGAGACTGGAAGCAGAGAGGAGCTAATGTTTGCAGAGCTTTTCTTTACTAAACAGTAAACCCGTGTTCTGGCTCCTTCTTGTACCACTGTGATCCCGTATCTAAGTACCCAGCACAGTGCTAGCTCATACTAGCTGCTTAGTAAGCATTGCTTCTCTTCTGCACCCTCTTCTTTTATCTCTTCCACAAGCCTTTAGTGATCCAGTTTGGGGAGAAGAGAGAAAAGCCTATGTAGGAGGGACGGTAAAAAATAATCTGAGACCGAGGATTGCGTATTTGGAACAAATTTGATTTTCAACAGTCAATTCCTGCCAGTGTCTCAATATTACAGTGACTGGGTCAATTATGATTGAGCAACTCTGAACTTCTTAGAGGGACGATAACAATGCCAGTGTATTAAGAAATGCATGTGCTTCTAGAGAAGGCACATATACTGTTAAGTAATTGGGATGGCTATTTTTGAAAAAGATATTTCTACCATATCAACTTTTCTTCCACTTTTTTTTTATTTTTAATCATTTTAAAACAGATAAAAATCTTCCACAGCCAGTGTGACTCATACTTATTTAATTAAAGACTGAACTCAAGACTCAGCCCCTCCATGTATTTTTTTAAAATGATAATTTTTCGAATTATATAAGTATGCGCTCTCACCGTAGTGTGTAAGATGCATGGTGGGAGCATAAAAGAAACAAACAAAAAGATATAATCTTACAAACTGGAGAAAACTACTGTTAGCAGTTGGTTCCAAGTTCTTCTAGTCTTTGTTGTGCTTTTCTTTAATATAAGTATTACACGTATTTGGTTGGGATCATACTTTTTCTATTTGATTGGGTAGTTTTTAGTGTGTCTTAATTCTATTTCTCAATAGTACTGAGGTGACCCTTGAGAAGAGGTCTGTCTTTGAACTTGGTTGTACACTCCGTGCCAAGGCCTCTCTCTTCCTCTGTTGTCCAGAATGTGGAAGGCCAGGGAGGGGTCCCTGAGGAACTTCTGCTCTGTGCCTGGCAGGGCAGATTGTGGGAGCAATTGCTCAGTCTGGGAATGGATCATGGCAGTTGGTTGGCACAGAGGTTCTTGGAAGGCTGACTGGACAGGGTCAGAAACAAGAAACACTTGAGTTAATTGGCACATGTCCTGGGATCCATATTAAGGAAAAGTGACAAGTTAGGACTTGATGTGACCTGAAGGTGATGGACCACTGGGCTAGAAACAGGCAGGAGGAAAGAAAACATTGTAAGAGCATCATTAGACAGACAGATACCATTAGCCCTCTTGGGTCTTTCCTGGGTCACTGAATGTGTTTATGGCAGACACAGTGGCCCAGAGCTCTTAGGTGTGAAGGATTAGGATGGCAGCGTGTTTGGAAGGGAGACAAGATGTCCATCCTAGAACTCTTGCATGTGTGTATTTACTTGGGATAGTTTTAGAGACCTGATGAAAATTGTGGGGGCAGGAATAGGCTCCCTCTCCTAACTACCCTTTACTGATTATTGCTCTTACTGATTATTTCTTTGGAGCCCAAGAACCAGCCATAGTTCAGGAGAACTCTTGGAGCCCTGTTTGAGGGGTTCCTTATCATCTGATCTGAGTAGGGTTGCATGCCATGTTCCTAGGCCCATCGCGGCTTAGGAAATCCATGTTCTTCCATGTTGGATGGCTGATAGTATACTCTTTGATTCTGTGTATATTTATGAAGCACCCACCATGCGTCAGATACTGTGCAAAATACTATGGATATAAAGATTAATAGAAATGTTCCTTGTGCCCAGGAAGCACTTAATAGATGAAGAGGTACATTTGTAAAGACATTAATATAAGTCTTGGAGTTAGTGGTAGAGTCATTCTGTTTGTCCAGTCATGAGAGCTGAATAGTGAGTGGTTCCTTATGGACGAATGTTGAATGATTATATATCGTATTTGCCTACCTACTATAGCCTTTTATCAAAAGCTGAATTTTGCACATGACTTCTATTATGTGGAACTTCTCATGCTCAAAACTTGTGTTTTGAATACTGAGCAAATACGTGACTGTCATTTTTTTTTTTTCCTGCTGTTTTTACAATGTGCTTTCTTTGGAATAGTCTTTTGACATACTGCTTTCTCCTTAATTCAACATCGTATCTCATTTATAATCCAGCTAACTAGGAACTTAATGTGAGAAGTTGCTAGTTTCATTATTCTTACAACGATCTTTACATGTGGGTTCAGGATTGTAGCAGCAGTTCCTGAGACCCAGATAGGAGAGGCTTCCTGAGTAATGGGTCTCCACCTTTGTTATTTGACAGGTGCTTGAGATGGTCAGATCCTCATCACAATTGGAGAATCTCTGGGGACTTCGAGCTATCACTGTAGATTGTTTCTTCACATGTGTCAATAAAATGTTTATTTCACGATTGCATATGGTACAACATTGTGAATGTGCCACTTAGACAAAACTGGATCTGGCTTTTGATCTTTTCAGAGTAAAATAAGAATTTTATTTTTAAAAGTATAAATTTTAAATTTATAGAGAGCTAGTTCTCTCACGGCCCTAGGCAGAGGTTGTGTGTGCTACTGACGGCGTTCATCTGCAGTAGACTCTGGGGTTATGGCTCTCAGACTGTAGCATGTACAAGCATCGCCTGCATGGCTGGTTAAAACACAGATTGCTGGGCTCCATCTCCACAGTTTCTTCTCGGTACATATAGGTGGGGCCCAAGAGTCTGCATTTCTAGGGAGTCTCAGGTGCTGCTGCCGTCGGTCCAGGGACCACACTTTGAGAACTGCTGATCTAGGAGATTCCCTTACTGTGTAAAGCTATTGCTACTTTTTAAAATGTAAATTTGAAACCAAAAACCTACTGGAGGATGAATTCTCATTTGGAATAGTCATGATTCTGTGGAAGATTAGAAAATTGGCTGTTTAAGTGTTTTCAGGGAGAGAGACAACTTTCCTCATAACTTAGTCAAATAGTTTTTCAGCGGAAAAAAAAAAAATCTATTGTAAAACCTTTACCTGAAACTGATCTTTGTTGTAAACTTTCTGATCTTGGAAAGGTGGCATCATATCGTAATTGAAGACCATTATCAGTCTTCTCTATTTTCTCCCACCTCATGTCCCCAGTCTAAGTAATATATTGCTTCAGTACCCTAGTAGTGACCTTAATTTAATTTTGATAAACAAAAGAATGTTGAATAGTAAGGCCAATTATCTTTGATGAAAGAAGGCTGAACTTCTTTAACCTGTATAAGAAAGATTTAACAGAAGGAGTTCAAGGTACTGGAATGAAATTAATCTGACCCAGATATGACAGGCAGAAGTGACTCTAACTTAGCATGCCTCTTTCAAGGAAGGCTTCACGTTAGATTTATTGAGATGCACTTTGGTACCATTTGTGTCTTCCAGTTAGTAAAGTAATGCCCCACATAACACCTCGCTTATGAAATAGTTGTGCAACTTTCCCTTGAACTTCAGGCTTAAATCCCAGTTCTTAGGTAACTGAGATTTACAGAATCTGGAGAGCTCTCTTAAAGAGTACAAATATATCTTACATTTGCGAAAACATGTACTAATATGAAAATATTATTTAACTTCTTTCAGGGCTGGACGTGGCCCGTGCCAATGGGGGGCCCTGAAGGTTACATTTTATTAGCCTCAAGGATGGTTCACTTCTCACTGTATTCTAGGCCTCTGACAGGATTGCTGATAAATTGTAGTTGCTCAAGGAAATGTTGTAGAATGAATTCATGTATTCTTCATCACAGTGTCTTTAAAGCAATATGATTTCCATTATTTTGTGCTGTTTATGTTGCTATCTACGGCTTGATGTTGAACATATATTAGCACTAAGATTTAAAAAAAAAATTTTATCGTTACTTATTTCTGAGAGAGAGAGTGACAGAGTGTGAGCAGAGGAGGAACAAAAGGAGAGGGAGACACAGAATCTGAAGCAGGCTCCAGGCTCTGAGCTGTCAGCACAGAGCCCAATGTGGGGCTCAAACTAACAAATCACAAGTTCATGACCTGAGCCGAAGTCAGAAGCCCAACCAACTGAGTCACCCAGGTGCCCCAGAGATTTTTTTTTTTAGATAGAGAAAATACAGAACCTAAATCAACCAGTATTTTTCTATGGAGAATCAGTAACAAATTCATAAGGGGATGATTGTCATAAGCTAAGGAGATGGCAGTGAAGACAAAATGGTGATGAATGGTTTAAGCCACAGAGGATGTCAGCTGGATAGATCTGACAAAAAGAGTGCAAGACTGGTTAGGTCGGCATTCTAGATTCATTTTTCTGTCTTCTAATTTTTATTATTTATTTATTTATTTATTTATTTATTTATTTTTAAATATTTACTTTCGAGATAGAGAGAGAGAGCACACACATGCGGGGGAGGGGCAGAGAGAGAGAGAGACACAGGCTTCAGACTCTGAGCTGTCAGGACAGAACCCGACACCCGGCTTGAACTCATGAATTGTTAGATCATGACGTGAGCCGAAGTCAGATGCTTAATGGACTGAGCCACCCAGGCTCCCCTGTCTTCTAATTTTTAGAGGAGACAGGGCTGAGAGGTTTTGAATGACAGAGAATTTGCACAAATGAAATCCTTAAATCAGAATGATTTTAGCAGAGCTTTGGTTACTGCAGAGCATTAGATGTGGGAGGCCAGGTTTGATTGAGGCTGGACTACAGCAAAACACATGCAGCCTGACCTTGGAGCATGGTCAGAGTGGGCAGAGCTGTTGGTCTCCTTTGTTCTTGAGTATGTGTGGCCAGGTGAAGATTCATGAGTGTTTCTGCTTTGAGATAAGATGAGATGAGATGGCAGTAAAAAATAAGTGAAGAATAAATAGTCGTAGCTTTCTCTTGATTAAGGTCAATGCGGTGGCCCTGGTCTTCCTGGAGATTCTGAAAGAAAATTTAATAAAAGGAGAGGATTAATGAGGTAGCAAAACAATTTTAAGATAGTCACAAACATGGAAAAGGTTTCTCTTAATGATGTGGTTGGAGCTGTGAGGGGATCATTTAAAAGGAAGGAGGACTACGTTATTAGCTCACTGTATTCCTGATCAATATAGACCACCCATTTCTGTTGAATAGTTTATGCATAATAGCTAATAGATTGCCCAGGGAAAACAAAGTATCATTTATAATTGCTATTTGAATATTTTATGTAAAAGCTAATCTTCTGAAGACTTAGAGAAATCATTGTAGATTAAAATAAGAAATAAAGATTTGCATTTATAAGAAATTAATGATTGTTCTGAAATTGAAGAACCATTTAGTGCTAGAAGAAATAAATACAAATTGTAACATCTATCTGATGGAGTTTTGTTTAGATTGCTTCTGGTGATAAACCATCTATAATAATATAAATCAAGGGCTGGTGTTTGCCATAAATTTGCAATGTTTAGCATAATTTTCGTTTGCATTTCATACTAAAGTGACACCAAGAAATATGAGATTAATAGTTAGTTATTAAGTGAAAATGACTTTCACGTCTGTAGTCATTTTTAGAAATAGTTACGTGTAATTCATTTAGGGAGCAGAGAAAATTAATTTGCAGCTGTGGTGGGATCTAGTACATTAAAACAAAGAGGGAAGTGGCAGATAGTAATAAACTTTTGGAACATAAGGGCGGATTCATTTTTAACCCCTCATTTTGATTTCTGTCTGACTTCCAATACCTTATGACACCCTTCAGGTCACCACACTTTTGTTTGTGGTGTTAACTCCGAAACAGTATGCTAATAGTTTAAGGAACAGGAAGGTTGGTACTTGTTCTCAAATCATGTCTTAACATTGGAGAGCACAGGGTTATCTATACCTAGGGGGATACAGGGTCAGATGGTAGCAGCAGCGGTATGGCGCCTTTTATTAATTTTAATTAGTGTTTTCATTAAGAAGTGTCATATTAAATTCTGATTTTTAAGAAATGACACATTATCTTCCTTCATTTGTTTCACTGCATTACAAATTGGCAGTGATGTTGAAGTTATGTTCTATAAATAATTTTTCATTGAGAAGTCTAGCCTGCCATGTTTCATACACTATTCTAAATGCTTAATATGTGTTAACTCATTTGTATTATCTTGATTACTGGAGCTCTTTTTACTCAAATTCATACATTCACTCATTTAGGTACTACTTTACTGAACACCCTCTCTGTGCCAGCCACTGAACTGGATTGGAAGCACTAATGTTTTAGAAGAAAGTCGAGGAAAAAAGATCATATGTAAGAGTTTATAAAAGATAAGTCTAACTTCTGGTCAACATGGTATTATAAGTTCCTATTTTGAGGTCTTTCTGCTCAAAGTATCTATCAAATCTAGATAAAATATTTTTAAAAGAATATAATAAAAAAAACAGTATTATATGAAAATTTAAAATTAAGCCCCTAGGTGGACCGGAGAGGTACAGCTTGCCAACCAGTGGAGAGTTGAAGTACAGTGTGGGCTTCTGGGCTCTGGGTCTGGAAGCATATGCAAGTAGCTTAGAGGCTTGGTCTGGCTCTGAGGCATCTTCTTTTTCTTCTCTTTCCTCAAATAACCCTAGCTCTTCATGACCTGGGATGAGTATGGAGGAGGGGTGAGGGAGGCTAACTTCCTTATAGTGTTGGAGGCTGTCCCTGATATTACTTAAATTTGGCTTGGTTCTGTCTGAAGTTGGTGTTGTTTACTTTAGGTAGTGTGCACAGGTTCCCTTTGGTTCTTTCCAATGGTCTACCTGCCCAACTGCTTCTTTGGTTGGATGTGTGATCACTTGACCCAGTAGTGGCCTGACACGAGGCCTGACATCTTCCCCTCCTCTCATCTCTATGCTCCTTCGCATGAAGCCAAAGTAACTCTACTGAACTTGTGGAGAACTGATGGGGGGTGAGCTACTGCAGCTTGGTTTCTACAAACTGCTATATGAACTCTTCCAACAGTGTCTCCTGACTTTGGTCCACACATCTGTGGACCAGAATGAGACACTCATTTATATATGACTCAAATATATCAGGAGACTCTCAATAAGTACTTCCAAGAAGTATCACTAATGTAAAGGTAACCATTAAAAAAAAAACTAGGCTAAATATAATGTGGAGAACAGAGGATATAGAAGGCATTTTCATCCAAAAAACATAAGAAAAGAGAGGAAAAAAATAAAAACAAATGGCTGATATATAGAAGCCACAAAACGAGATAGGAAACATAAGTACAGTTATACTTGTAACGAAAATGTATGTAACTACATTTACCTTACCTATTAAAAGATAGAAACTAAAAAAAAAAAAAAAAGAAACTGACAGATTAGATTTTAAATAATGCGGTATAGTTTTAAAAATGTATAGAGTAAAGTAACAGAAGAAGATATGACTAAGAAAATGCTAACCAAAGGAAAGTAGTGATAAAAATGTTAACATCAGACAAATCATTTTAAGATAAAACAAAACAATACAAAACACATTAGCATGGGTTAGAAGACACACTACATAATGATAAAAGGAAAAATAATACACTTAGTATATATAGTAATCATCAACTTGTAAACTCCTAACAATTTAGCATCAAAATAAGGAACTACATTGTCAAAATTGTAAAATAGCAGTGTCCAAGATAACAAATGGAAGATTTCAGTATATATCTTTCACGATTCTGAGCAAAGCAGAGAAAAACATGTGGAAACTATAGAGATTCGATCAATAAAAAAACATAAGCTCGAATGTGTGTGTGTGCATGTCTGTATGTACACACGCATTTGTCCATGTTCCATTACCAAATAATATATGTTATTGAGTATACAGGTACACAAAGCTTTTAAGTACAACTACACAAACATTTTCCATATACGAAGTGAGATATTGTCATATTCATAGATTTTGAAGAATGACTATTATCTAGATGATAGTCTTTGACATCTGTAAAAATTTAATTAGAAGTCAGGAATACTGAGTTCTTTCATGTGTTTGGAGGAAAAACTTGTCCTCTACCAATTTAGGTTTGTGATTAGGGGCCTGCAGATTGACAACATATAGATTAACAGGAAAAGTTCATTAACATGCATGCAGGAGTACTCCATAGGGAGTAGCACACCAAACAACTAGGGGTAAATAAAGCTTAATATACCAGCTTAATAAGAGAGAGGAGGCATTTAAGGCTTGAAAGGTTGAAAGATTCTGATGATGTTTGTTACACAGTTTTATGGAATTCCTGCTGCCCAGGTTGCAACCCTGACTGGAGACTTTTCTGGAATAGAGGGTCTGGGGTTTTGACGGATGACTCTTGTCAATCTCTATTTTAGTCATGTAGGAAAAGTTCATATAAAATTTTTTTTTTTAATTTTTGCATCCTTAGATGAGATACTTTTACCTTGAAGCAAATCTTTATACCATTCCAGTAGGTTCCTAGGTCCTTCATTTCCTTCATGTGAAGCTTCTTGGATAGAAGCTGGGTTGAGTGCTCCGTAGAGAAGACTGAGCCTCAAAGTTGTAAAGTAAGAGATCTGCAGAAGGAAAGAACACAGATTAAAATGAGGGGAAAATAAAGAAAATCAACTGTTCATGGTTAGAGCAGATTATAAGCTTGGTTTCTGGGTCTGTAGTGCAGCCAGTTGAGAGGATTTTATTTTATTTTATTTTTTAACATTTTTGTTCATTTTTGAGAGCTAGAGAGAGATAGAGTACGAGCAGGGGAGGGGAAGAAAGAGAGGGAGACACAGAATCCGAAGCAGGCTCCAGGCTCTGAGCTGTCAGCACAGAGCCCTATGCAGCGCTCGAACCCCCAAACTGTGAGATCATGACCTGAGCTGAAGTTGGATGCACAACCGACTGAGCCACCCAGACATCCCAGTTGAGAGAATTTTAAACATTGGGTCTGATGTATTCTCAGATGGTGGAGTGAGGATGTTAACGTCAATCCAACGGATTTCCTGGTTTGAAGGTTGAACGTCTTTGGTGATGGGATAGACCTCAGTGTCATTGTTATGGCTTTTCTTGGAGTAGAGTATGAAAGAAAGAAGGTATTCCAGTGAATTTCCTGAATCGTCTGTACAGCAGCAGCTTCAGGCGCAGAGGTTGCCCATATGTGATCTGTTGTGGTGATAAGTTCTTTGAAGTTTATATCAAGGTCCTTCAGCTCCAGCTCCAAGGACTTCTTTAGATCCTGGTGGAAGGGGCGGCTCCAAGCCGACGTAGAGTTGTCTGGGTTTGTCTGGTTTTAGTTCTCGGTGGTGTCCAGTCAGGAGGGTGGGAGAAAAATTGGAAATGTTAATTTACAGGGATACAGCCAGATATTGAAGGAAACTAGAAGAAATGAGAGTTTGGTGAGGAGTGACAATGTGTAAGATGGCAGGATCCTGTGTAATTTACAGATAGATAGTAAAGCCTCAGAGACAGGCATCAGGGCTGGCCTCTGATAACATACAAAATTGGGGTGTAGTTTACCATTGAAATATAAAATTTTTCTCTATAGTAATTCCCATTTTAATAAAAAGGAAAGGAAGTTTGGTCTTGTTTATAAAAATGAGTCTGCTCTCATTACATTTTGCTTGATTATTTACATAAGTGCTGCGAGAATGGTAATTGACCGCATAGGCCTTTTCAAAATTTGCTTTACTGGAACTTTTATGAGGAGTCTCAGATTGGACTTTAAAAGCCTCTCAAGGCTAAAAAGTCAAGTCAAAAACATATCATTAGATTTTACCTGCAGTGTAGATTAAAGTGAATTCCTCTGTTCTCAAGGTCCCCCAAATATCCTGATTCTTGGGCCAAGAAGTGACTTTCCTTATTCATCTATGAGTCTGGGAACCCTATCAGCCAGATACTAGACTAATTATCCCAAGAGGGCTTTGTAAGCATTGCTTAATAAAGTCAACCTTAGCTCCTTCAAACTGATCATAGGTGACTTATGTATCATTTACAAATATGACATTCCAGTCAAAGCCTTGGTTATATAACCGATGTTTCCAATTATGTCCTGTAATAAGGAGGACACTTTCTTATCTAATTTATGCAAATAACTATATTGTCACAAAAATAAGAACACCTAATGAGAGTTTTTAAATTCTGGAGGGATCAGGCAGGGAGAAAAAGATAAATGTTTCAGTGTTTCATTTCTGTTTGCAAAAGTACAGTTTACAAAATTTTTTAAGTTGTAGATAGTTTAAGAGAAAGGAGAAAGAGGCTCTTTTCATCTAGCAGCAATATTCCAAACAAAAGCCATAATTATCCTTTATCAGTTCACTCAGCGTCATGTAATTAATCCATGTTCTGCTTGATCTTGGATTAGCAAGTTTCATGAATCTATCAGCTTCTCCACTAGAGTTTTGGAAATCCTGACTTAGTTCAATGGTATGATCTCAAAGTTATTTAAGCAATGCAATTAGAAGCCTGTACCCTAAAGTACCTGGCATAGTCCCTTTTCATGGGTCTTTGAGAAAGTTCCTTTTCATTGAAGATAAGCACTCTGGCCTGTAGCTGACTGCAAGCACTTTCTAGAAAGCGTCAGAGTAAAGCAGAGTAACTATCTGGGCTCACAAAAGACTTAAAAGAGCTGTGTCAAAGATCTGATGAGAGTTCATTATAAAAGTAATGGAATTGACGAAGGCTTTTTTTTTTTTTTTTTTTTTTTTTGGTGACATACAGGATTTTAAAAATAACTGGAGCTGTGACTGAGAATGTACTGTTACCTTCTACTATCAGACAAAAGTACAAGGGCATATTATGGATAGCTGAGAGGGCACTGACAGATTTTTAGGAACTTCATACAATTTCTAAATACTCGTATTAATAATATTTACCTGTAAAACATAACCTAGGGAATTTTAGCTTCTCTTCCTATTTGACAATGCTTTTCATGCAATTCAACATATCTAATTAATTTTTAACATCTCTCTTTTTACAAGGTGAAAAAACAAATCCTTTGAGATTTTCCAGGGATGCCTTGAAGAATTTCAAAGTCAGTTCAAGATCAAGATTTTATTTAGGATTTGACTTTGAGAAGGCAAAGTATGTATCAAAGGTGTCAAAATGTCCAAAGGTTTGAACACTTGATTAAGTAGGATCACAGGTCACTGTGAAAAAATACCTACTTATCTATTCAACAACGTCAATGAAAGATTGGAAAAGTAATTATAGGCAGTGACTGGTTATAAAAAAGAGCTTAGATCTTTCAATTGTGAGAAAACTCAGTTCTCTAAATGGCCGAAAACATGGTTTAGACAACACAGGAACTTACTCTGATGAGACACAGAAGCTTTGTTTTTTTTTTAGGCAGATTACTTAAAAGGTAAAAACCTTTTATAAACCTTTACCAAGAGCAGACCGATAACCCTAAAAACCTTTCTTGTTTTAATAGAGAGAGAACACCAGACTCTAGTTTTACATTCAGGTACTATTAATACTATAGCTTATTAAAAAAAAAAAAAAAACAACCAACAACCTTATACATAAACTCATCCAACCTTAGCCAGCTTTGCCCATGCAGCACGAAACCTTCTACAACTTTCTATATTCATTAAGGTTTTATCCGATTCTTCTCTCCTTTTTCATTGTGGAATAGCCAGCCTTTTTATTTTAGGACAAAATTACTCTTATTTTTCCTTTAACAATAACACACCTTAAATTCCTTGTGTACTTTTGATATAAAGTTGTTTCCCTTTTTCCCTATTATTTATAATATTTTCACCTACACTTTAATTATCTTTTGTTTTTATCATTAGTAGCTGTTATGGAGCCCCCTCCAATGCACATGTTGAAACCCTGACTCTCAACATGAGTGCATTTGGAGATAGGGTCTTAAAAGAGGTTATTCAGGTTAAATGAGGTTATAAAGGTGAGACCCTAATCTGATAGAACTGGTGTTTTTATAAGAAAAGGAAGAGATTCTGGAGACCTCTTTCTCTGTGTACACAGAGGAAAGGCCATATGAGGCTATTGTGAGAAGGCAGCTAAGTCAGGAGGAGCGTTCTCACCAGAAACTAGCCTTGCCGGCACCTTGATCTTGGACGTCTAGCCTCCAGAACTGTGAGAAAATAAATGTATGTTGTTTAAGCTTCCCAGTCTGTGGTTTCTGGTCATGACAGTCTGGCTGACTAATAGAGAGGACTTTTCCAGAGAAAACTGGGAAGTAGATGACTATGAATTGTATGTCATATGCCAGCACTTCATAGAAGATTAGCAAAATTTATGAATACACCGTGTCACAATTTTAAAGATATATGCTTTAGGGTACAATTTTTCAAGTGGCAAAAAGATTATGTTTAATTACAGACTATCTTTAACCTCTCTGTACCATTTAAAAATAAGTAGCCAAAAAAAAGTAAAAAAACAAAAGTATGTATACTTTAACTTATATTTATTTATTTTTAAAAAATTTTCTCTAATGTTTATTTATTTTTGAGAGAGAGAGAGAGTAGAGGAAGGGAAGAGAGAGAGGGAGACAGAATCTGAAGCAGGCTCCAGGCCTCAAGCCTTCAGCACAGAGCCCGACACGGGGCTTGAACTCATGAACTGTGAGATCATAGCCCGAGCTGAGGTTGCACACAACCCACTGAGCCACCTAGGCACCCCTTAACTTATGTTTAATAATAATAATAATGAATTAATAATGAATTAATAATGAATGCATCAGCATTTGATCTTACTTAGAAATAATATATCTATTTAATGAGTGTCTATTACTTAATCTAGCCTCTTTACCAAAAAAGATTTTAGAAACTATTTTTAGGTAGACAATAATTATAAAATGTCATTATTATTGAGATAAAGTTTTCAAAATAATAACTCAACTTGATTAAGAATCAAATTTATTATTTTTATAATTTAAAATATTTAGTAGATACAATATTAGCTTATTTCACTAGTTAACCTAAGTAAAATAAAATTTATGCTTGTACTGTACTTAATATTGTTAACTGAAAAGACATAAGCATTTTTATTAAACCAGAAATATTATTATACTAGTTTTCTTGACCAAACACACACATCTGAAAAACATTTGGGTTAGTTCCTATACTTTTGGGAGGTTTAGGGATATTGATTTTCTTTTTTTTCAATGTTTATTTTATTTTGAGTGAGAGAGAGAGAGAGAGAGAGAGAGAGAGAGAGAGAGTGTGTGTGGGGGGGGGAGAGGGGCAGAGAGAGGGGATCTTGAGCAGGATCAGTGCTGTCAGTGCAGAGCCTGAGGTGGGACTTGAACTTAACGAACAGTGAGTTAGTGACCTCACCCGAAGTTGGACGCTTAACCAGCTGAGCTACCCAGCCACCCCAGGGATATTTAATTTCTATAAGAGCTTATTTTTCTCTAAGCCAATTAGAATAGAGCTCTCTAAGGGATTTTATAAATTAATTTGGTAATACTTCCAGAGATAGGGAAAAATACGACAAATGTAAACGTGTAGAGAGATGCAAATAGAGATCCTTATGGCTTTAATTCTAAAATTTTAGCCATGAGTTAGGCATACATGGAAATGCAAAATTCACTAGTTTATATAAGAGTTGGTTCTTGTCTTTGCCCCACTTTGTATTTTTATCCTAATTGTGTTTCTGGCAGATGGAACAAGTTGTTATATGTTCAATATGAGAGCAAAAGCTTTCCACTAATATTTACAGAGAAGAGTTTTTTAAGATTTTCTTTTGCCCTGATATATCTTATGGAGGCTGTAGACTAAAATTTGGGCAAAGGATCAGAGAGACATCATGTAGCCATCTGGGTGTCTCCAAATTTATCTGAGTGGGTAAAATATCCAGTCTGTTCCAATCAGTCCCCCTTTCCCCCTTTCTAGCCTCAGATGGTTGTTTTTGGGGATACTTTGGGAGCCTCTGATGGCGGTAAGAGTAATGTAATTTCTGCTTTTTAATTTTGTAAAGGGAGTGTTTTAGGCTAGCCATGATATGTTTTCTGTTCTTTTCAATTTGGTGTTCCTATAGGTACCAGTAGCATGTTTATTCAGGATGAAAGCTCTCTAAAATTGTTTTAAATATTAAAAGTTTCACTAAATCAAAGACTCCATCATCTAGCCTTTGGTGATTAGAGTCTGCATAGGTATACCCATTCCAAATGTGACTCACCCGAGTAAGCCATTTTATGGCTTAGTCATGAATGCAACATGCACCTCTGAAGAGGGCACAGGAGATGCAATCCCCATAATCCAAAATCACTCGCAGCTGTAGCTGAAAAGAAGGAAACCAAGTTTCCGTTGGCAGAAGTTGCTGTCGCAGAATGAATGCTTAGTTCCAACCCTCTCACAAGAGTGAGGCACCTCTAATTACAGACCTTCTAATCTGCGATTCAGCTGGGCATACTGAGATGGGAAGTCTCAGCACTACAGTGGTGATGGGGAAAGAGATGACGAGGGTCCTCACGGGCTGAGACCCGCTAGGATTTAGACCTAGATAACGTCCCTAGGAGGTGGCAGTGGTTGGCAGAAGCTGTGCACCTCTCATTTCAGGCACCAACCTAATGGCTACCACTTCTGAGCATAGACCTGACAATTCGTGCCTGCTGGCAGGCAGAAAATCAGAGAGTGCTCTCTCTGGTTCCAAGCCAAGCTCTCAGGACACAAAATTGAGACTGAAGGAGAAACCCATCTGGTTTTATTGGTGACCAGCAGCAAATTTGTCCAAGCAGACAGTGTTCTGGGGAGAACCATAAGCTCATCAGTCTGTGTGAGGCTAGCTTGAACAACAGGCCAGTGAGACCTGGGCGTGTGCTCTATCCTGTGATTCTCCTTCTTATGACAAGCAGCATTTTTAGATGGCACAACACAAAACAGTAGCACAAAAGACAGTGACAAAAAGAACACAATGGCTATCCCTAGGAGATCCAAAGCAAGAGTCACAATACCCAAAGAACTAGATTAGTTCTAATCAAAACCTTTTCTTTTGTTAATCTAAATATTGGAAAATTCCTCTTTGGAAAGACAAGAGGCTCTTACCACCTTTGTTCAACTCTCTCCCAACTGGAGAGAGACCTGGGGTCTGACTGGTAGGAAAGCTAACTTTTGCCAGCTTGTTCAGAGATCCCAAGAGCCATCCCATCTTTGTTGCAGAAACTACTGTAAGGACAATCTTTTCCTCTACCAACTTATGTCAAGTGTCTGAGGGTCTGCAAGTTAATTTACAACAAGAAGTTCAATAGGAGAAAGATTTATTACTCATATATATAGGAGTATTCTGTAGGGAGTAGCTCTCTGAACAGCTAGGGATAAGGGTTTATATGCCAATTTAATAAAGGGCCAGGGGTTAGGGCTTCGAAGGATAGAGGGTTCTGGTAAGGTTTGTTTACATAAATTTGCTTTGAAATGTCCCAGTGCCCATGCTCTGTCTCCCTGACTGAAGACCTCCCCGGAGGTGGTTGTTGGGGATGGGGGTGGGGGTGAGGAGAGTGGTGATAGCAGATGACTCTTACATCTCTGCTTGAGTCACACAGGGGGAGTGCAGCAGAAGAAAGATTGCTTTCTGTCTCTGAAGCTCAGATATTTTCACTTTGATGTAATCTTTATACCATTCTGTCTGGTTGTCGATGCCTTCACATGTAACTCTGGAGAGGTGGAACATTTAGCATTTAGAGTGGAGACAGTGAAGACAGGGAATGCCCAGGGGAGATGTGTGGGGCTGGATGCAGAGAGTTGTATGAAAGACTGTAGGTACAGGTGTTGAAATCTCCAGGTCCCTTCCTCCAAACTGCAGGGCTGGACAGATAGCCTTGCTCCACTCCTACTCAACCACAGTTGTCTGCTTCGGGGTCTCCCAGGAGATTGGATACTTTTCTAGAAGAAAAAACAAAAACGGCTTTAGAAATAGGATTTTCATACATTGACATCCAAGAGCTTCCCAAAAAAGAAAAAAAAAAGATTCACCCCTAATTACCCCACGTGAGCCCACCAGTTATAAGCCCCTCCTATTATAGCTCCCAATCAGCCTTTGGTGACTCATGCTTTAAAAATAGACAGGCTGATAACCTGATACTTGAGAAAGCCTAAAACCGAGGAGAAAGGCTAAAAAGAGAACACCTGAATGAAGAGGACTCAGGGGAAACTAATATTTCATATGAAAATCTAAGAAGAAAAAAAATTTGTAATTCAGTTGTTTATGTAAGGAAGGTGACATCAGAGGTGTTTATAGTCACAAATTATTACAAGCAATCAAATGACTGTCAATACGATATTGGGTAAATTAATTCTGATGTATTACTCTGATAAGTACATACTCTGGAAAAACCCAAAAGCGTTAAAGTAAGCCTATATATTTCAAAATGAAAAAAAGTCACAACATGTTGTTTGTGTGCCCCTAAAAAGAACTGTGTATGCATACATTATACATCAGACTATTAGCAGTATCTGCGAGTATCTTGGGGGCAATTTTGACTTTCTGTGTTTATCCATTGTTGAGGCTTTTTTACTAGTAGCATTTATAGCTTTCATAATTTTTTAAAACATTTTTAAATTTATTATTAAGAGACAGAGAGAGACAGAGCATGAGAATGGGAGGGGCAGAGAGAGGGGGAGACACAGAATCCAAAAGAGGCTCTAGGCTCTGAGCCGTCAGCATGGAGCCCCACACGGGGGTCGAACTCATAAACCGTGAGATCATGACCTGAGCCAAAGTTGGACTCTTAACCAACTGAGCCACCCAGTTGCCCCTATAGCTTTCATAATTATGAAAAGAGATTAGTTTTTAAAAACTTTTGTTTATTCTTGAGACAGAGACAGAGTGCAAGTGGGGAGAGGGGCAGAGAGAGAGAGGGAGATACAGAAGCTGAGGCAGGCTCCAGGCTCCCAGCTGTCAGCACGGAGGCCAATGCAGGCTCGAACTCACAAACCACGAGATCGTGTCCTGAACCGAAGTCCAACTGAGTCAGCTGGGTGCCCCAATTTTTTTTTTTAATTATACTCAGGACACCTGCAGGATAACTAAGCGGCTGGCTTTACTTAGCCACATGTGCTTGGGTGTCAGGAAGGATACTCATTTACCAAAACATTCCCCAGCATGGATTAGCCATAAATAAAAGTTCATTTTAACCAAAAACTGCCGCTTGTTAACTGTCGTTCAGTGATATAATGAGAAGTTCTGAAGTCACATTAACATTTCTTATGATGTTATCAGAGAAATTACTTGGTGACAATCTGGATTACAGTTAGTTTCCTGGAGACTTTATTTAGTCTAATACAATTTCATTGTGATGCAGACAATGTTTGCTGTGCCTTTCCATGCTCACTGGTGCTGCTGGGTTTGGGTCTCTCTGAAAGTACAGATTTCCCTTGAGGGGAAATCTTCCCTTCCTTTTTCTCTCTTCCCTGTTTAGGAAGAAATCTTCTTTCTTCCTAGAGATCAGGAAAACTGAGGAGTGTGGCAGATTCCTGGGATTTGGGGTCAAGCTGGGTTGGGCTGGGCTCTCACTTGTATTGCCTGGGAGCAGGTACAGCCTAGGTCATTGTCAAGAGGGGGAGCTACAGTTAGTAAGTATCACAGATCCTGGCCGTGAGAATGGAGGCCGGAAATCAGAATTCTAAAGATCCCTTGTGGCTTCCAGTGCCCTGAGAAAAAAACCAAAACTCTTTATCCTGAAAGGCCCTGGCTACCCTACCAAGCATCTCATCATTTGAGCCAATTTGGCCTTCTTTCAGATCCTCTGGAGGGCAAACCTTTTCACCTTTAGAGCCTCTGCTCATTCTGTTTCTTCTGCCTGAATGGCACCAGGCAGAATTTCTAGGACTGGCTTCTCTTCACCCTCTCAGGTCACAATGTCATCTCTTCAGTGAGGCTTTTCCTAATTAATGAATGTCAGTAAGCTTCTTCTCTCTGAATTTCAGCCCACTGATTGCTTCCATCTTGGCACTTCACATTTTGTATTTATTTCGGTGCTTTTACTTTTTCTCTCTTCCCTGTTTAGATTGTCAATGCAAAATGAATATGGACTTTCTTTTTGTACCACCTGTATCTGAACCTGTCCCTGCGGCTCCCATGTCCCCTCTCCTTTACTATGCACACTTGGCCGGGTTTTCAACTGCCAGCATTTGCATTTTTTTGTCTGAAGACTTTGATGGCTGAAAGCTGATTTTGCTTACCTGTGCTTCCGCTAAAATGTGAGAGGAAATAGCCTTCAACCAGTCACTGATAGACATTAATATATAAATGGCTACGCTCCCATTTAGGGCGCTGGTTATCTGGTGTTGGCTGGTTCCATAATGCATTTTCTTATTGGCTAACTTTTTCCCTATCTCATTTCTCAACTCTCTTACCAGTGCTTTCTGTGCCTTCCAAATAAACTACTGATACTCAAATCCTTGTGTGGAGAAATGCTTCTGGCACACGTAGATGATGGATGGATGGGTGGATGAGTGGATAATAGCTGAAGGGCAGGTTACAAAATGGTGTTCAAGGCTGGATAAGGTATAAGGTTTCAAACTGTGACTGCAAAAACAAAGGTGTGGTGAGCTTATTCTAATTGGAGCTGGTTGGAAGCCATGTAAGCCCACATAAAGGTATAGGTATAGGCAGAGTATCAAATATGGAATTTTGGAAAGGTAAAGTTTTCTTTAAGCCCCCTACCCAATTCTTGACAATATTATGGATGCCCGACTTATGTGCAGTTTTTACCTTTATTGCTTTGTTACAGTATTTACTTAAAGCATTAAAATGAGCTTTGCAAGCATATATATAAAGTTCAATATAAATTTTGTTCAACTTAGGTGAAGTTAATAGTCCAGTCACCTTTCAGAAATATATCTGGCAGTGAGAATTGGGCTGTAAGTGAAATCAGATGGTGAGATTCAGTCAGAGACACAGAAAGAAGTGGTCCCAGAAACAGACTGCAGCTGTAGATGGTGGTATAACTGATTCTAGTGTGGGAAGTACTATTAGATATACTTATGATTATTATTATTATGTGAACCACTGGGCAAGTTCACAGCATTACTGAGTGGCTGACTGGAACTCCTGAATCAGAAATCATTCAATTTTCAACAGATTATGAGCAGTGAGACTAAGCTCGATGGTGAGATTTCTGAAGGCGAGAACATCAAAGTCTGATTCCAGTGAGGTCTGTGCATGGAATTTAGGTGACTGAATGCATGAAAGTATTAGCGTGGTTGGGCCAGCTTGCTTTTATAATCAATATTGTTTTCATATGTAAAGCAGTTGATATGGACTATAAATCATTCACCACTAAATAAAGCATTCCTCAAATTAAAAAAAAAAAAAAGACTGTACTCTGGCATCCCAGGCTGTCAATGTTTTCTAGCCTCAGATATTTTAAAAACTAATGTGTTTAAAATCCTGGAAATTTGTATAAACTTTCTATGAGGAAATATTAATAGAATAGTGCTGGTTGAAAAATATTTGTGATTAAACAAGCATTATGTGTGGAATTGAACCAAACATGCCGATAGAAAATATTCAGAAATAATTTCCAGGAAACGTTTAACTTTTATTGATAAATAAGCCTGCTTTTTCTTTATGGATGTTAAGAATCATACAGTTGTTTCTTTTATATAATTTTAGCTACCAAAGAGCTTAGAACTTAATTCCCAGCTCAATTTTTCGAAGCACAAGGTAGCTTCTGACTTTTATATTTACCTTCTAAATGTTTTCTTGTTTTTAAAATTTATTCTGATTATTCTTTTTCCTGGGCCTGAATTTTTTTTTATATTGGCTGTGTGTTTCTCTCTTTATGTGTTTATGTAAGACACCACCAGCTTTTGTGGAACATGAAGGAATAAATGATTCATGTATAAAACATAAAGAAACAGTCTACTTTTATCACATTACTACTCTTTTTTTTTTTTTCTCCAAGGCCAAATGTTTGTGAAGAACAGCAACTGAGTGTAGTGGAAGTCCCACACCTGTGTGTGCGGGCGCTCACACACACGCTGGCAAGCTCTTGGAGACTGGGCTGTGCCGGCCCCGGATGGTGTGTGGGTTATGAAAGAAGGTAAGGGTGCTTCTACTATTTCCTTTTGATCACTAAAAATTAAAACCAAAAAGGCTCAACTGCCTCTAAAGATTTCATCCAGTAAGTTTTAGAAAATGATGGTATAACTAAATAAATGAGCATAGGATAGACCCACCAGGAACTTTCAGAATTATTAAATATTTTCCTTCAGAGACAAGATATGTTATCACTTTAGCCCTCATTTATGTGTGACTTATTTTGGGTTAGATGCCACTAATTTTATCTCATGGCATGATCGACTGTTGAAAGCTGAACATCAGAAGACTGAGAAACAAGGAATATTGTGTTGGTTTGCTAAATTTAGCAGGACTTGGATCCAGGGCATTCCAGGTTGTGAACCACTCTCTGACCTGCCCTTGGTTCCCTTGTAACACTTTGAAACCTAGAGCTTCTTTACCTTTATTTTGGCCTTTGAATTAGGATTAACTGGGCAGGCTGGAAGGAGAGAAAAAAAGCAAGTATAGTGCTTTCTGAGTCAAGCTTTTATATGGACGTTTTAAATCAAAGTGTTATAATAGTTTCACAAAACATCTAAGTACCTCTTCGTACAAGTAGTTGCTAATGGGTTAAATTTTATGTAAATGAATCAACTGGGTCTGAATGCAGGATATACAAAGTAAAAAAAAGTATGATGTTAGGTTAATGAATTTATCATCATTATCACCGTCATTATCATTATTATTACTATTGTCAACGAAAGTTAAGGACATTTATAAATAACTGGATTTGTCATTGCATAGAAATATAGAAATAGCACAACACTGGCAATACAGGACTTAATAAGATATTATAAGACTAACTCATTTATAATTGCGAATATGTACATATACATTGTGTGTGTGTGTGTGTGTGTGTGTGTGTGTGTGTGTGTGTTTAAGACACTGTCAGATGGACAGTCTTTTTTTTAGTCCATACTCAGGAACTTTAAATTAAGTTAATTTTAATTTTTTAAAAAATCCACTAGAGAGGTTAGAGATTTTAAGGTTTATTTATTTATTTTGAGAGAGAGAGGGAGATGGGCAGACAAAGAGGGAGAGAGAAAATCCCAGTCAGCGTGAAACCCCATATGGGGCTCGAGCCCACAAACCTCGAGATCATGACCTGAGCTGATCAAGAGTCTGACACTTAACTGACAGAGCCACCCAGATTCCCCAGGAACTTTAAGTTTAAATCAGAAAACTTCCTCTGGTTCTTACTAGCTGTTTGGCCCTAGACGAAGTTCTTATACTTCTCTGTCTTAGCCTATAAAATTAGAAAAATAATACCATGTATGGAACTATGAAGATTAACTGAAAACATATTTAATATATGTGATTTCACAGTAGGTACTCAGTGTGTTTGTTCTTTAGAGTACTTGTTTTTGAAAATGGCTTTTCATTTAGGTTTTCTGTTCTCCCCCACAGGGTTTAATCATTGTTAATATTAGATGGAACCAAAGAAAGTTCGCTGACATACAGACATTCAGACTTGGGAAAACAAACATGTATAAGTAAAATATGTTTTATATTTTTATTCTCAAAAGCATAGTGGTTTTATCTTTTTTTAAAAAAAATTTGTTTGTCTGGCAAATGCTTATGACAGTGGGTTTGGGGGGTGAGGCCATGTTCAGAAAGGTTTGGCATCTTTCCCAAACTAATATCCCTTTTGTTTGTATATAAGCGTGCAGTCCTATATTTGTATCCCCGTTGCAGACATACACATACAAACCATGAAGCTACACTTTAAGATGGTGAATAGTTGTGTCATAAAAAACGGCATGTCCAGTAAGTTCCATTTTTGAGAGAGGAGAAGGACATCAGCATAGGGTGGGAAGAGGGAGGTTGGAGGCAGTGGAACTTCGACTTGGCCTTGAATAATTTATTATTTGGGCTGGAATACAAGGAGAGGTATGTGAAGGGAAGGAAATATGTTAACACTCTTGAGGTAAAGAATATATATGATACAGATTTGATGGGAAGAAAAATTAGCTTGTTTAGAGATATTTGGTATTTTGGTTTTTGTTCTATTTGAGAGGTCAGTATGAATAGTGTAGTGTTTTCAACTTGTTTTCATTATTGCCCCCTAAGGAGGCTTTTTTTTTTTTTTGTTAGTCATAGTCCCTTTCCCCCATGAGGTTTTAATACCACCGATACACTTTTATCTGTTTGCATACTGTGCTCCTTTATATGACCAAAAACCATTGCGTTATGTATGTTTTTTTCACCCCTCCCACCTAAGAACCAATGGTCACTCCGTTGTGGGTGATGTCACCACTGCTAAGAAAGCATGATATAGTAGTAGCAACATATGGGAGGCCTTCAACTTTCAGTTGAAAAGTATGTACCTTATTATCCGTCAGGATTTTATTAGTTTCTGCATAATTTTGTATTTCATTCTCAATAGCTCGAGTGACCCTTCAGGTAATCGATACCACAGGATATCAAGGTTCTTCTTAATTTTCATTAACCTTTTCTTATTTCGAATCTTAGTTGTGTAATCTGGTTGCATATATAGTGATATGTGGGTGTGCACACATGTATAATATAAACAAATAATGTGTGTGTGTGTGTGTGTGTGTGTGTGTGTGTGTGTGTGTATGGCAGGATTTGAATTGGAGGGGATCCTTTTTTGATGGTTTTAAGATAACAGCTTTGCCTTACAAGGAAGGATTACTGATGTAGATTCTTGTGTTTCTTGTGTTTCATAGGACCGGGCACTACACCATCTACAGGCAAGCATGCAGCACACAGCAACAGGCCATCTGCAAGGGCTGCCCTGGTTGGAGCCGCCGGGACAATGAACCTGGCTGCCTACTCTGTAAGTTATAATTCTTCCTGTCTACCTCTATGTCGCTAGAAGTAATGGTTTCCCTGTTTTGGGCTTCAATCATATCATGCCTGTCAAGTTTCAGGCATCTTTAGAATCACCATAGCATCAGAGCAACTCTTTGGACTGAAAATTCACACTCGACATGTGCAGAAATGTACAAAAAGCTTTTCTGTTATGCATTTCTAATGATAGGTCAGGACTCAGAACCCATATGTATGGGTTGCTTTATATTCTGTCTCTTTATTTAAAAGACAGTTTATTTAAAGCCAGACAGGTTACACCTTGACTTTTATCTCCCTTTTCTGTTTGCCCCTTTCCCATATCATCAAATTTGTAATCCACAGTTGATTCAAAAGTCTGGAGGGAAATCACTGTACTAAATCTAAATGGGATTTCTCAACTTGTGCTTGTCATGATTAATTGGAGAACTCTGGAGGCAGTTTACTTTTTAAGATGAGGTATGTGGTCCTTTTACAAACCCCTGGTGAGGGTATTCCAGAACCTTTCGAGTATGTTTGACAGCACTCAAGCAGCCGCGCTAGTGGCATTATATAGTTCATTCATGCCAGGAGAAATGGCTCCTTTTAGCTGCTCCTTTCCCTACGTGTTTATGGTTATTGCGAAGTCACTTAAAATGCTTCAGTGTGTTGCAATCAATGCAGCATCGCGGCGCGACCATTCATCTCTCCTACTATCCCTACCCTAGGGAGTTTGTAGGCATCCTGCTTCCTTCCCCACTGTGCTTTCTGCTCTTGAAACATCTTAGCGAAGTTGCCGCAGGCTTCCCATGTTAAGCAGGCTTAGTGTTGAGTGGTGCACCAAGGGTCAGGTGTATTTGCATGCTGTGCGAGGCCACTGCAGCTGGCTGGTTAAGCTCGGTGAAAACACCTGGCCACCATGTCATCTCAACTATGCTCTAAACCCCTGGAAATTAACAACTGTGAGATGATACCTGTCACGGTCCTTTCCCTCTGGTAGGTATTAATATTTCTCACTTGATTTTTTTGTTTGTTCTGGCCACATGCTCATCTTCTCTGTGGCATTTCTTTAGACTGGTGCTACTCAAACTTGAAAGTGAATACAAATCACCCAGTATCCTGTTAAGATATGGATTCTTATTCAGTAGGTTTGGGGTAGGGTGTAAGACTTTACATTTCTACAGACTTCTAGGTGATGTGAATGCGATTACAAGCAGAGTTCTCCCTGGCTTTAAACAGCAAGGCCGTAACTTACAGTGAAAACATTGTGTGATCTCACCTGGGAGGGGCTGGTGGGAATTTCTAGATCGTATTTATATTAGCGATGACTTTCATTGAGGACTTTCTTTTTTCCCTCGACTCCATTCAGTCCCTCACTGTCCTTGTCTACACTCCTTTAGCTGTCCCTGCAGTGGGAACATGTTTCAATGGAAGGAGGTGCTCAGACGGTGAGGCCCTGCGGTGCTAAGTGTTCAGCGGGTTTTCAAGGCCACCACCGTCAATATGGTGAGTCGCCAACAAGACTATTTTCTTATGATTTGGCGCTGTCTGCTTTGCTTTTAGGGGCCAGCCAATGTTGTCGATTCAGACTAATGGCAGGGTTATCCCTCTGGGGACTGGTGAGCATTTAAAATGAGCCACTAAGCAAAAACCTACACCTTACAGTGCACTCAGCATCACAAAATATGCTTTGCAGTTTACTTTTAATTATTCACTATAAGAGTTCAAAGGGTAGCAGTAAGTACAAAATAGTCTCTTTTGTAAAGGAAATGGCAGCTTAATAAGAAAACCTCATTCTGACCTCAGATGCTAAATCTTTAACAGATCCATGGCTTGAAAGTGCTGGTACGGTGTTTTTCTGTGAGGTATCTGTGGTTTGGTGATGAACCAAGTGGGGATTAACACAAATGCAGTGTGATGTGATATTTACTATTTTTTTGCCCTTTATTAAAAACAAAACAAAACAAAACAAAACACCCAACATTTCCTTGATTTTGAAAGCATCCAAACTCGGTAACCTAATTTTCAAGGTTGGAGCTCTGTCACTTGTCAATTTTGGACGTGTACGTTTCAAATAGTTCTGGTGCAGGAAGTTTTTAAAATAGTCAGTGGTCTATCTTTTAGGGCATCTGCCGTGAGATCGGGTGCTTTCAAAAGGATTTGTTTTTGACTTGATCATCTGATTCGAGTCTCCAGAGAATGGGAATGCATCTGCTTTTATCTTTTCAGGGCAGAAAAGACAAAATAAAAAACCGATCTTATAGAAGTTAAAAAAAATAGGTATAAAAAAACTAACAAAAATATCGTAGTCCTTATTTTTTGCCGATGTGTTTGTCTTCTCTTATCTGCTACTTGCATCTTTGTAAATGAAATCAGAAGGTGGCTGAGAGCGCATCACTGGCACCCATTTGTCTCCCCTGCTCTTGGTGTAAGGTTAAGGCTCACGTTTTTCATGGGTCACCTCAAAGCTATTCTTGCAAATTAATCCTGATACTCTTTTCTGGTTTGTTGGCTTTTTTTTTTTTTTTTAAACAAATGTGTGAATTAACATGAAGCTGATTTTCAACCTCAATTTATTCTTTCACCATGGAACACTGATTCTGAAATAAGGTTTAGTGTACTCCTAGAGCTCTAGCATGTCTTCATCTGTTTTCATCATTTTTAAGAAGCTAACAGAAATTATACGTTGATCCACAGTGACTCGTTTTCCTTTAAATAAATTTTTTTAACATTTTTATTTTTTTGTTTTTTTTGAGAGACATAGAGACAGAGTATGAGCAAGGGAAGGGCAGAGAGAGAGGGAGATACAGAATCTGAAGCAGGCTCCAGGCTCTGAGCCATCAGCACAGAGCCCGACGCAGGGCTTGAACTCACAGACCGTGAGATCATGACCTGAGCCAAAGTCGGCTGCTTAACCGGCTGAGCCACTGAGGTGCCCCTAAATAAATTTTTTTAATTACATGCATAACACTGGTTTCCTCGTCTTGGTTAATAACTGTGATGGGCGATTACACATGTCATTGATTCATTAAGAATTTAAAAAAACAATTCATTATTACTTTATCAATTCATTTGTTTTGGCAGAACAAATCTTATAAAACATCAAGTCCCTGAGGGAAAAGGTAATTAAAGAGACATATGGTAATGATAATGACCTAGAAATTACACCTGGGTTAATTTATTTTTTGTTTTTTACATCAGTACTGGATATTTTGATTATTTTAATCTCTTAACTTTTATATACAAAGTAATTTAAAGGCTTTCTGAAATTCAACTTAGATTTCCTATTTTTCAATTTCACATTGGTGAGAATACTAGGCTATTTTAAATGTAGGCAGAATCAGTGTATCTTTTCCACAAGTTTGTTTGTACACCAAAAAAGTCCAGAAGTCATGAGAGAAGACCAATCATACCAAAGACCTTTGCGAAGTCTGCATTTCCTTCGGTGATGTTGGTGCCCAATTGTGTTTACCTTTAGATCTTGACACATCTCTTCTCTCACTGTAAAACTGCTGTGTTGAATTTAAAAAGAAAAACGATGAACTCTGAGGGATGTACAATGTGAAGTAGAAGTTCAGACATCTCCTACATGGTATCACATTAATCCAGCAAAATGAGGTATCACAAAGTATGTAAATTTAAGAAGGTTTCGTGGAGGAATTTTGAAAACTTCCTAGGAAATCAAGTATTCAGGGAAACAAATGGAGAAGCCAGTTAAGAAAGAATGACATTTGCTGAGTCTCTTGACGTGGATTAAACATGAAGATCACCAGAGAGTGTTTTTGTAAAGAATGTATTGATAGGACATACACCCTACCACACAGGTTGATTGTAGTCTAGTGTATGCTTATAACCTATCTCTACTTAGGCTTGCTTTGAGTTCTGAAGGCTGAGTACATAATCCTTGGTCTGACCAACACTAGTCTTTATAGTATATATATTGCAATGAAAATAACTTTGTGTTGTTTTCAAATTATATACATAAGCAAGAATTCAAATGATAAAAAATTAATTCAAATTCTGAAAACTATCAGATAATAAAGCATTGCCATATATATAATAAAAGAAAGTAAAAATTCAGTCTGTTGCCCTCGGATAGGTCATCCTTTTATGTTTATTCATATTTATACACACATATGCAATTTTATATAAATGAGTTTATATCCTGTATACTGTTTCGGCATGAGTTCACCTCTTTTCTTTTCTCTCTTTCTTTTTTTTATCTTCTACTTTCTTTTCTCCCTTCCCTTCCAACTTCTTCTATCCTCCACAGTAACAACTTGCTGAATCCTCTTTTGTATCTTTCTTTGTGCTCATGTGCTCGCTCACGTATGCAGCAAACAGCTGCATAAAATTTCATGCCAGTTTTTTGGCACAATAATATTGTGCTTTTATTTCTGTGATACAGACTCCCAGAAGTTTGCTATGTATATTTTTAATTTTAATATATTTAAGGATTAAAACATTCATTTAAATTGTTTGTAAAATATTTTGTGGGCCATGGTAATGTCCTTACCAACTTATTTGGCTGGTATGGATTACAATCTAGATAAATGCTAATTATTTACTTATTTTTTTCATGTTAACAAAATAGGGAATCACTTGCATCTTCATTCACAACCAGAGATCTGATAAATTAAAATTTCTAGGATCAGTGTTATTGTAAGGATGGACTGGTCTTAGTATAGGCTAATATTGACTTTAGTAAAGAAATATTGGGGGGAAAACGTCTATAAAATGAACCAGATGGCCTATTAAAAATAGAGAAAATGATCCAGTCCTGGAGAGAGAGAAGGGACATGCTAATAACTGAGAGAAATGCTTGAAGTTAATAATGATTCTAAAATTGCTGATCTACTTAACTCATTTGAAAAATCTGCCTCTAATAAGGAAAAATGAAGAAAATGAATTTGGACAATTAGGAAGTAATGAAGAGCTTTCTAAAATAGCTATTGATTAAAGGAATCAAAGGGAATACTTTGAAGATTTGAACACTTGGAAATCAGGTTAGATAGATGGTGGTGGAATTTTCATTCTTTTTAATTCTGTGGATCCAGGCAGAACAACTTGGAGCTTCATTAACTCCAACACACAGAGTCACACATTTTCTCCTCAACCCTTACTCCATCTTCCCTTTCTCTGGTCAGAGGTCAGGCTAAATTGTAATGTGCCTAATGGTTGGATGCTAAGATTGAAGTCTTCTTGTCTCTTTTATTCATATATTAATGAATGAATTAATTAATTCTTCTAGTCAGTCTTTCAGTTAGTCAGTAAATATTTATACACTGTGCTTGTGCAAGGTACTGCAGATACCAAAACAAATATGGTGCCCTTAGTGTGGTGGGGAATAGAAACCAAGAAACCAGGGATTACATAGCGGCTCTCAAGTGCTATCATGGAATATGATTCTATTCTAAAAGAAAATAGAAGAGGGTCCATCTATGACATGCCAGGTGATGTTGGAAGGTTTCTTAGAAGAGTTGAAAATACAAAATACAACCCATTCTTAGACATAGAACAGTAATATGAGATTGAGCACAGGGAAGAATATTTCCCAGAGACAAGAAAAGCATAGCATATTGAGGAAATTAATAATAATAATAATAATAATAATGAGTGGTTCTCCTGGCCGCAATAAGAGATGTATGTGGGATATGGCAGAAAAAGTGACTTTGTTTAGGTTCAGGGCAGCGGTTCCTCAGCTTTTCTTGATGCAGCCAAACCGGCTATTTCAGAACTGTCTGCACAAGTGGCTAACGGATGGGGTTCTGAAGGGACTTTGTCTTCCCTAAATTTAGCATCTGAGCAGGCAGTCCAACATTTGGGGTTTCTTGAGATGTAACAGTATTGAGTGCTTCTCTGCTCCTATGTCTGAGTCCTCAGTATCTCCATTACTTCAAAGTGTGATGTTTGTGCATTTTAATTTATTTTTTGTTTATTTAGTTTTGAAAGCAAAAGAGACAGAGCACAATCTGGGGAGGGGCAGAGAGGGAGGGAGACACGGAATCTGAAACAGGCTCTGGGCTCTGAGCTGTCAGCACAGAGCCTGATGCAAGGGCTCGAATTCATAGACCAGGAGATCATGACCTGAGCCGAAGTCCGATGCTTAACTGACTGAGCCACCCAGGTGCCCCAGTGTTTGTGCATTTTAAAGATGAAGTGTTGCTGAAATACTGTCTCGTAACATGGAAAGCCCTCAGAAGTTCTGGCATTGAAGTTGGGTCTCATCAATGACTTCTTCTCTTGAAGAGGTCATTTTATATCCCTGAGCCTCAATGTCATAATTTATAAAATAATAATAGCTCACATTTTCCTGGACACCTTTCATGTACCAGACACTATCTTAACAATTTACATGGATTAAATTATCAATCCTTACCACAAATCTATTTATCCCATTGTTATACCTGATGGAAGAATACAACTTGTCCAAGGTCAAACAACCAGGAAGCAGGAGATATGAGGTACATACCCATGTGCTCTGGCTTCAGAGGCTATAAGCTTAACCTTCAAGTCATGATCCCTTTATAAAAATATTCAACATAATTTCCTGTCTGCTAGATTGTTATTTGTGAGAGTCTATGCTGTAAGGCATGTGTCTGTACTTTGGGAAATATTATCTAAGCATTACTTCCATCGGTTGACTGTAAACTCTCTGAGGATCTTTAGAGGAAGTGCACGGTGTGAAGAGAAAAAGGCTGCTGTTGTTGCTTTGCTTCCCATCCTGTGGGAAGTCAGAGCAAACCCTGGTGTTGGATCACAGCTGTGATCTGGAATCAACCAGTAGGTTCCTCAAGGAGTCCAGTGAGCTCTCTGCATGACATATCTGTTCTTCGTGGATAGTAGAGTGGAACAAAGGATTTTCAAAAGGACTGTCTACAAGAGCATTTTGATTTGGGAAGTGGCACAGGTTGAATTGTGTCGCCCCTCCCTGACTGGCAATGCTATATTGAAATCTTCACCCCAGTAGTTCAGAATGTGACTTTCTTTGGAAAGATAGATGTTGCAGATGTAATTAGCTAAGATGCGAGGATACTGGAGCAGGGCAGTCCCCTAATCCAGTATGACCGGTGTCCTCATAAAAAAGGGAAATTTGGTCAGAGGCATGCACGTAGGGAGAATATCACAGGGAGAGGGTCGGGGTGATACAACTACAAGTGAAGGAAAGCCAAGGACTGCTAGCAAGCTCTGAGAGGAGGGGCATGGAAAAGAGTTTTCCACACAGCCCTCAAAAGGAAGCAACCCTGCAGATAGCCTGATCTCAGACTTCTAGCTTCCAGAACTGTGTGACGATAACACTCTGAGGCATAAGCCTCACTGTTTGTGGTACTTTGTTACAGCAGCCCTCACAAACTAATATAGGAGGTTTAGAAAACATTTGCTTTTTATCCACAGCCTCGTGTCAGCAGTAGGCCTACTGAAACAATGAAAATGGAGAAAAAAATGGCAGGGGGTTTATAAAGAGCAAATCATGCTAAGAAAACTTGATGGCTTATTTTAATTGAATTACAAAATTAGTGTGGGAAGGAGATTTAATGTGGAAAAAACGCAACATTATTAATTGAACACACTTATTAATCCGCAGTCCTAAATGAGCATTGTTTGGCAGTCATATGAAATGGAACAGGTTATATTATGGAGATAGATTGGTATGTGTTCTTAGCATGAGCTGCCAGTGTAAAATCCAGTGTTGTTTTGTTTTTCCCACAAAGATACATTGCATGAGAGCCTGAAACCCTCAACAGGGTTGTAGCAAGTCTGTATTATTCTGCTTTACATAACTTGACAGAAGGATATGGCAGTATTGATAAGGGTTGGGACAAGTACAGTAAAGGGATGGGTAGACCATTTATGAGGAAAGTGAAGCAATAACTATCTGACATCTTCTTGTGAGCCCACTAATGGGGCATTCTACTCTTTGAATCCCTGCAGAAAATTTACTACCCTGACACTGTTTGAAAACAGCAGCTTTAAAAGTGCTGGCACAGTCGGTTAGGCATCTGACTCTCAGTTTCGGCTCAGGTCATGATCTCATGGTTTGTGAGGTCGATCCCTGTGTTGGGCTCTGCACTGTCAGCACAGAGTCTGCTGGGATTCTCTCTCTCTCCTCCCCCCCTCCCCACTCACACTCTCTCTCTCAAAATAAATAAAAAACTTAAAAAATTAAAAGCGCTTTTACTTATAAACCCTTGAAGGTATGCTTTGCATGGCCAGTGTTAGTAACCATAAGATGCAATTTAAACAAGACTGCATGAGAGTTTCCTGATGTTGTGAATATGACAACCGTATAGAATGACCTAGCACAACTGAAACTTATATGATTCTATAGGGTGTAATTAGTGATATACTGGAGAATATTGTAGGTAGGTAATAATGACAGTAATAGCTAATTCATAAATCATGCTTCCTATATACTAGATGTTGTCCTAAGTGCTTTATGCACATTGCCTCCTTCAATACAACAGTCCTATAAGGTAAGTGCCATTAATAGTCCCCTATTACAGATGATGCGCCTGCAGTAAAGGGAGGTGAAAGAGCTTGGCTGAGATCATATAAGTAGCAAATGATGGCGGCAGGGTGTGGACTCAGGCGGTCCAGCTCTCTCTCCATTTTGTCCTTCAGCCACTTTGTGATGCTGTTTCTTTAAAGCGTATAGCACTTTCTTGTTTATGAAAAATGTAGTTGATACCATATTTCTAAAAGGGATTTATACATTTTAGTGTAATTTAGACCTGATCAGTATGCTGAGAAAACAGTCTTTCTACAAAAACTATAAACTTAATGATTCTCTTTATTTAAAGTTTTGCTCATTATACACATATGTATTGAATGTGTATTCACTGTTTGTGACCTGTGTAAGAAATCTGTGGCTCTACTGTTGAAAAGTCTACATTCTGGTTATGGAGACAGGAAAACAAATCGTTATAATATGGTGAACAATGTTCTCAGAAATACCTTAAAAGGGGCACAGGTATCAGGTCATGGTAAGGGGTTGGACTTGGAGAATTGTGGCAAATAAGACTGTAGATTAAAGCCACGATACTTGTTACTGCTAAGCTAAATAGTTTGGATTGCAACTCCTCAGATGTGTAATGCCACTGAAGATTTTAAGATGAGCATTTTACATGTGAGGTGTGTTTTAAAGATATAGCTACATGGAGGCATCCCAATCCAGATTTCAAGATATACTGCAGAGCCATAGTAATAAAAACATTCTGACACGGACATAAAAATAGACACATAGATCAATGGAACAGGATAGAGAGCCCAGACATAAACCTATATGGTTAGTTAATCTTTGACAAAGGAGACAAGGATATACAATGGGGGAAAATAAATGGGAACACTGGACATGACATTAGACCACCATTCATTAGAAGAATGAAATTAGACCACTGTTTTACACCACACACAAAAATAAACTTAACATGGATCGAAGATCTAAATGTGAGACCTGAAACCTTAAAACTCCTAAGAGAAAGCATAGGCAGCAATCTCTTGGACAGCACCCTTAACAACATATTTATGGATATCTTCTGAGGCAAGCGAAAAAAAAAATAGATTACTGTGACCACATCAGAATGAAAATCTTTTACATAGTGAAGGAAACAATTGACTAAACTAAAAGACAACCTACTGAATGGGAAAAGATATTTGCAAATCATATACCTAAGAAAGGGTTAATATCCAAAACATATAAAGAACTTATACAACTCAGCACCCAAACCAAACAATCTGATTAAAAATGGTCAGAGGACCTGAATGGACACTTTTTCAAAGAAGACATACAGATGACCAACAGACACATGAGAAGGTGCTCAACACCACCCATTATCAGGGAAATGCACATCAAAACCATAATGAGATACAATCTCACACTAGTCAGAATGGCTAGTATGAAACAAACAAACAAACAAATAAAAAACTAAGAGGGACACCTGGTGGCTGAGTCCTTTGAATGTCTGACTTTTTGTTTTGGCTCAGGTCATAATTTCACAGTTTGTGAGTTCAAGCCCACATTGGGCTCTGCACTGATGGTGGGGAGCTTGCTTAGAATTCTCTCTCCTCCTCTCTCTGCCCCTCCCCCACTCATTCTATTCTTCTCTGTCTGTCCCTCAAAAAAAAAAACAACACAAAAAAACTGCCTCTTTTTTTTTTTTTTCGACTACAAGTTTAAGTCCTATTTTCTCTTAAGGAACTTGATGAACATAGTTTGAAAAAAACAATCCTGGATTAAAAAAAAGTTAACATACTCTATTGCAGAATATGGTTCTTTTTTTTTTTTTTAAGAATAGTGCAGATGAATTTTTGCTTGACGTTTGAATTTGAAGATATGGTAGACCATAAGAATATATCGGTTGGTCTGGGTAGTGCAACTTCATTTCTTAGTTTTTTTTTTTTTTTTAAGTAGGCTCCATGCCCAGTGTGGAGCCCAGCATAGAGTTTGAACCCACATGATCTTGAACTCCAAGACTGAGATCTGAGCTGAGATCAAGGGTTGGATGCTTAACTGACTGAGCCACCAGGCGCCCCACTCTTAGTTACTTTGGAAACTATAAATTTTTAATCTATAATAAAAGTCTACTAGTAATAGGCTATAGATGGAATGGAGCATTCCGCTCTACTAGAGTTTAGGCTGGTCAATGTTAGAAACTATCAGTATGATAATCAATTATTAAAATTCTCTTAAGTGATTAGGGTGTCTTATGTTGCATAAAGAAGAATGAAACTCTTCTCCAAGATTCTTGCTTTCAGGGCAGTCCTGCGAGTCTGGATTTGGCAGATGGGGGTACGAGACAGGAGGAAGCATGTGGTGTTCTCCAGACAAGACAGTCCTGGGTGCCTGGTGAAATGATCACAGGTTTTTTTGACAGTGACTTAAGGGTACATTTCCTGAAAGAGGCAAAATAGAAGACCAGAGAAGACAATGCCAGATAAAATCAAATTCTGGGTTACACTAGATCACAGTAGTGATCGTCAAAGGAATGGAGACACTGCGTGATATTGAAGGGAGAGATTGAGCTGCACAGATTTAGACCTTGTTCTCAACAGGAGCGTCTGCCCCGGGCATCCTCTTCGTTACTGGTCAAGCATAGTGAGAAGTTAATATTATATTTTTAAAACATGAATAGTCTGCTTTACTGTATTTCTCAAACAAATGTTTTTTTGTTTTTGTTTTTGTTTTTTTTTTGGTATTTGATGTCTGGTCTTAATCTTTGTTATTCTTAGAAAAATCTCATTTTCGACTGGACTCAGAGGTGGAAGCTTTCAGAGAGGACAGCCTCCATCTCTTGGCAGTCTGTTGCTGGTGTGTTCCTTTGGCTTCCTTCATTCTCTTGGCTAAAAGTTTAGCATATTCTATAGCCTCTTCCTTATTTTTCTTAATGTGTGTTTGCTTCAGAGCAATACACTGATGTTTGTGTTGAAGGACACATGGAATAACAAGACACTGAATCTTGGGTGCTTTGGTTCTAGAATTCTTACCTTCATTGATTAAGGGCTTTCTCACAACATACTGGCAGATGTCATCTTCGGTGGAGAGACTGAAAAGTTTGTGCATTCTGCTAGTTCTTTTGGGCCCTAGGAGATGAGGCACAGTGGTATCAGTGCAGGAATATCCTTCTACTCTTTTTTATAAGGACCAAATTGGGAACACCGAGATTGGCATCCACAATACAACCCTGAACACATTCGCACTGCTTTGTTCAGTTGTCATTGGTCTGTGGCAGGAATGCCCCTTACTTGGCAGCAGGTGGACATGCTGCTTCAGGGGGGAGCCTTGTTTGTCATCAACACCACCGATTCAGTGGAACCCTTCCACTCTGCACCCAGAGCATCAGCAGCAACTTCTGTGGCCATAGGCTTCTCATAAATGGTATGAAGTTTGCGTTCACCATGCATTTCAGTGAGTTTCTGGCAGTCAGTAACTGGAAAGAGATGTTTAGCTTCATCTTAAAGTGGACTATTGCCTCTGAGGTGCCATAAAAAAGAGTTGTATTTCTCAAAATTTACTTTCTGGATCAGTGTTTCTGTTGGATTTTTTAAAAGTTTATTTATTTATTATGAGAGAGAGAGAGAGAGAGAGAGAGCGCATGAGCAAAGGAAGGGCAGAAAGAGAGAGGGAGAGAGAGAATCCCAAGCAGGCTCTATGCTTGTCAGCACAGAGCCTGATGCAGGGCTTGATCCCATGAACTTTGAGATAATGACCTGAGCCAAAATCATGAATCAGATGCTTAACCAACTGAGCCACCCAGATGCTCCCTTCTCCCTGCGCTGTTGAATTTTAAGAAGTGTTAGAGGAAAGGACATTTCTGTGTTCAAAACAGTTTGGGAAATTCTATGTCAAATAGCCTTATATTGGATTCATTCTTGTAGGGATCTCCAGATCCTTAAATGTGCTAATGTATATTGTGATATATTGTGATTCTCTCAGAAGACTGTCTAGATTCCTTTGTATTCTAGACCTATGTGACTATATAGACTTTTTTCTGGAACCATCTTGAAGTATTTTTATTTTTATTTTTTGTAATATTCTTAAAGCATTATTATTTTGTAGCACTCAATTGCTCTGGGTATGTGTGTGTGTGTGCATATATATATATAAAAATCTCAAAATTAGAAATCAAAAAGCTAAAGCTATTTTTCCAATCTGCTCAACTAATAATAACATACTTGTATAGTAGTTAAAAAAACACATTTAACAAGGTGCTTTTTCCCATATGTTATCTCATTTAAGCCTCACACCCACTCTGTGAGGGAGTTCATATTATTCTCAAATTAGAATCGAGGTGACAGAGACTCAGAAAGTTTAATTGATTTGCCCAAGTCACAGCTCGTTAGTAGCTAAACCAAGATTTCAACCTGGATTGTTCCTCTAGTGTTTTGTGGTTTTGTTGCCCAGCTACCTGGAGGTCAGCAGGGCTTGCCGCAGGCCCTTAGGGCCCCCTTTTGACCACACTGTTCACTCTGCTGGATAAGAAAGGGAGGGGACAGAGTAGGGTTGGGGAATTCTTTCTCATCTTTTTCCATTCAGGCCCCCATGCAGTTTTCATAATCCTTATTTTTCTCTTTTCTCCCTTATTTCTGTCAGGATTTAGTTCCATTACTTCACCCTGTAAACAACCTCAAACTAAAGTATTCATGGAGACTCCTGGCTTAACATATTTGTATTTTAACAGTGAAAACACAGTGTTTCACCTAACTGGTGACATAGTGCTGGCAGTCAGCAGATGGGGCGATCTTAGAGGGCGGAGTTTTGAGGAATCCCTCCAAATGTTCTGTGCAGACTACTTACTGTTCATGCTCTTTCCGCTCAGAGGTGCAGAACCAGCTGTGTCTGCCACCTGCCAGGCAAGTAGTAGTAGCTGGTGACAGTTCAATCCTTCATTATTGCCAGTGAAGGAAAGAACGCCTGCTATATTTGTTCAAGCTCATAATGCCAAGGTCTGTGTTTCCGACTGGGCTTCAGATTGCATTTTATGCCCACCACCCTCGCTTCCTTCACCTCCAGGCATAAAGCATAAATTTGCTTTCTTAATCTCTAGTTTATTAAATAAATCTCCCTTGGCCTTCAGATACCTAAGGGCATAGTTACAACCATAATGAGTATGTTTACTATTGAGATAAATGCCCCAAATCAAAGACTCATGAGAAAGTGAAGATCTGCAGTAGAGAATTTAACGTTAGGCAAAAAGAGTTCTGCCCTTCGACCTCAGTTTCTGGGAGGTAACCTCTCAGCCCTTGTAATGTTGTATCTGACAGGGACTTTGGGTCATTGGATAGGGCTGGACACATTTGGCTAGTCTTGCCACACCAGAAAGGCCAACAACATTGGTAGGGGTTTTGGGTCACTCCCGAAGGAGCTGGAAACAGGAGCTTGAAATCAACTAAATGGGCAGTCAGTCAATCAATCATATCTATGTAATGAAGTCTCAATAAAAACTCTATACATGGGACTCAGCTGAGCTTCCCTGACTGGCAGCAGTCCGCAGTCCGTACATGTTGTCACATGCTGATGCCAGGGAAGTCACATGCTCAGATTTCACAGAGGACATTGGAAGCTCCACTGTGGTACTTCCCAACTCTTCTGTATTCACTTATTCACTTCTTTGCTTGGCCAATTATTTATTTATTTGTTTATTTGTGTATTTATTTTTGAGAGATACAGCAGGGGAGGGCAGAGAGAGAGAGAGAGAGAGAGAGAGAGAGAGGGAGGGAGAGGGAGAGAAAGAACCTCAAACAGGCTCTGCACTGACATGGAGCTCAATCCCATGAACTTTGAGTTCATGACCCGAGCCAAAATTAAGGGTCAGACGCTTAACCAACTGAGCCACCCAGATACCCCTGGCCAATTTTAATCCAATAGCTTTTAGTGATTATTGTGAGTCCTTCTAACAAGTTGTTGCACGTAAGGGTGGTTTTGGGAACCCCCTGCACTTGCATCGGTGTCAGAAGTGAGGATATCCTTGTGGAGACTGTTCCCTCTAACTTCTCAGCTGGCTAACCTCTGTCAGAGGAAGTCTCTTCTCACTTTTTTTCTCCTTCAGAAATAAAGTGCTTTGAGTCTTTTTTCTGCTTCCTAGTGAGCGTGGGGCACATGGAGAATTAAGTAGCATTCTGTGGCTGCTCTATTGTGCAGGATGGTACTGGATGAGGGCTTTCCTCATCATTGCTGAAAAACAATAGTGTCTGGATTGCCTAAGTGGGTTGAAAGTAATGGCTTAACTCACCCATCTATTGAATCAGATGGCAAACCACAGAAAGCAAGTGCAAAAATAACATTTTTATAATCTGTTAGTTCTGAACAATGCTGGAGACTGGGGGACGTGGGAAGTAGGAGAATGAAGTACAAGAGACTTGAAGATTTGAGAGACTGCCTGCATTTTGAATGAATATTAGTTGAAGTCATCGTAATGGTTTTAAAGACTGTGTGCTAAATAATATTGAACAACTGGAGATTTACTTGTGTGGCTTAAATAAAGGCTATTTTTTTCCATTATGACAGAAGGGATGATATGTTTTGTTCTGTTGTGAGTTCTAGTGACCCCTGCTTAGCTTTCATTTATCACAAATAATCTTCTCCAGGATACTGCAATTGCTGGCAATGTTGAGATGCTTATATTACATCTAACCTTGGAGAAGGGTCCAAATAAATCTGTGAATTAAGCAAGAATATATTACAGCTGGTTGAAGAGTGTGTCAGGAATACCTGAAAAGAAAGCTAAAACTGTTTTCCCCCTGCAGTCTACATACATGTCATTGTGACTTCCTTCCATTCACTTGGAGTTTCATAGAGAAATATTGTTCTCATTTTAGTCCTAATGTGAGTAAATGTCCACTTGGACAGAGACTCCCTCATAGAATAGAGAAAGCACGTGGTCGCTGGCCTTGGGATGCTCTCATATGCAAGGAAGGAAATACCCAAATAACACATCAACTGTGATAATCTCCACTTACCTAGAGACAAAAAAGCACAATGAAAGGCTCAGATACCTTGACTATATAAATGTATGGTTAGCAGTGGGGTGGAGAAGGTCTGAATTTTGGATAATGTTAATGGTAAGTTCCTTGCTAATTTAGAGAATTATGTATAAATGCTAATGGCACCTGTAGAGGAAGCCATAGTGCAAACAGGGTACAAGAAAAGAAGAGAGCATAATGGGTATTAAAATTGAAAGGAAGCAAATCATACTTACACTGGAGGAAATGGAAGTTAAGACTAATGTGCTATTGTAAGAGATGTAGAAGTTAATATATTGACTTTATCTTGAAAATGCAATTCAAAGTTTTTTTTCCTTTATCAAGTGTTTTTCTTATTTATATAGCCCCACTTTATGACTGCAGCACTATTACAGAAGGAAACACGGTTTTTACAAGTGTCACTTGAAAAAAATGTTCGTTACAAGCAGGATTAAAATTTTATAAATACATTAGGGCAAATATTATACTTTATGATGAAAAAGTCTGTTTCATAGTCAGTTCACAATAAGAAAAGTTAGTTGGTTAACAAGAAATTAAGCTGAACATGTCTAATAGTTTAAGAAGTAAGAAATGAAAGCTGATATTTTGCATGAACTGAAAAAAATGAAAGTCACTGACATGATGATACTTAAAGTCGGAGATATTACATATTCATTCATTTACTTATTGACGCATGCATGCATTCATTTATTCATTAACTCAACAAGTCATTGTACCAGGCATTTGGACCAGATGTTTTGACCAGAAAAGTGAAATGTTCCAGATGGTTAAGGGAGTTTCTTGGTGGTGAAGAGAAATGGTTAAGTGCCTACTGAAGCTTTAAACAATATGTTGTTTTGGCATAAATAAGTAATAAATGTTTCATTGCCTTTTTAATTATTTTGAAATCCTTCTAAAATGTATGTGACCTTAAGGTTATCAAATTGTTCAGAGAATGAGAACTGTCTTTGACCATTCTGGATCAGTTGTATTTTACTATAATGGAATAGTAATGATTACTTTCAAGAAAAACAGTGTCGGGGCACCTGGGTGGCTCAGTCAGTTAAGCAGCCGACTTCAGCTCAGGTCATGATCTCGCGGTCTGTGAGTTCGAGCGCTGTGTCGGACTCTGTGCTAACAGTTCAGAGCCTGGAGCCTGCTTCCGATTCTGTGTCTCCCTCTCTCTTTGCCCTCCCCCTGCTCACACTCTGTCTCTCAAAAATAAATAAATATTTAAAAAAATTTAAAATACACTGTGCCATCATGCTCCTTGTGGCTTCAACTTATGTCTGTTATAAAATGTTACCTGTGGGAACCATCTAGGAATCAGTAGGTGAGACTTAATATTGTGATTCTAAACAGGCCTTCACATTAAAGACAGTCTTTTGATATCTGATCATTAACGAAGAGGATGTATGTGTGCTATTTACCAAGTCACACATTTTTGCTAAGCAAAAAGAAAATGCATGAAATCCAATTCCAGAGGCTTTATTAAAATATGATTTCTTCCGTTTGTTTGTTTATTTAGGGACATGACATTGAGCTCAACTCTGTCTTTTTTAACATTGTTTTTGTTTTGTTTTAAACAAAAAAAGGAATAACTGTCTAGCCAGGGAAGTATGAAGTTTCCTTTTGCTGAAGATACAGAACTAGATTATGACTGAGCATGTGGTAGGATTGGCATGAAGGAGATTACCAACTTACACTGATTAGTAGGGGAAAAAAAAACACTTTTAAGACCACTTCAAAGTCTAAGGTCCTGTGATCTATAGATGGCGGTTTTGAGGCCAGGACCAACCTTAGCATCTTTGAATCTGGCTCCCAGCAAGGGGCCTGAAACAAACTGAGCTTTAAATGTGTGTGTTGAATGAGTGAATTAATGGAGGGATCAGAAATTTATTTACCTTGCTGTGTAGCTTTAAGTTTGAGTCTGCAAAATTAGGCTTAAAAGGCGGTTTCTTTTTCTTGGAGCTATTACATCAGCAATTGGGATCCTTGTCCCAGGACGAACAGCACAGCAAGGCTGTGGCTGTCTCAGCAGCCCCAGCTGAGCTTTTCCCGGGTGGGTAGCTTCCTTTCACTTGCTACCACATGACCCAATCAATAATGTTCTCTTTTGAGAAATACACTTTTTATGCAAATGAAACATTCATATCGACTAATCACTGCCATTAGCATATGTTTTTAAAGATGTAAAAACTCTAGAGCAAAATCTAAAGAAATATAAATACCTAGCTTCAAATTAAATGGCCTCACTAAATTTCAGAAGCAGCTAATCACTACCTAATCCCATTCCTGTATCCTTCCAGGGATTAAGTACCAATTCATCCCACCTTTTTTTTTTTTTTTTTTGGAGTTAACAATCTTCCTGGCTGCACTCCGGGCTTCACAGTGCTTTGGGGGCTACAGAGCAACTTGGGCATCAAAGATATTATTTCCGTCTTTGATCCTCCTCTTCAGGTTAGACCTTTTTCTGCCTGCTTGCAATTTCTCAAAGAGATGGTATTAATAATTTGCCATCGGAAGACTTCCCAATTTCATTCTTCTTGTGTCTTTGTCTACTCTGCAACTTTTTTTTTTTCCCTTCAGAGAGAGACAGCCTTTTTTGACACCATGTGTTTGGCTTCAGTAACTCAGAGGATTGCAGAAACATTCCTGCGACTCTCTTGAGTATGACTCCCCTGAGTTAGCAGTCTTACTCCCTTTGGCCTGTTTCTCTTGCCTAATTCCTAATGCCCAGCAGTAGTAAAGTTACTATGCACTGAATTAAGATTCCATTTTCACGACTCTTGCAGGTTTAGTTAGAGCAGTCATAATGGACAGTTTCAAGCCAGAATCTTAAAAAAAATAAATAAATCTGATCTTCCTTTTGCCTTTAAGCACAGCATAACCAAGTTTTAAAATGTAGCTCTAGTGGATTATGAAACGATAATTCTGGATGATTCCTTTCCCGCTGTAGGAACTGAATGTATGTTTATTTATTGAATATATGAGAGCGAGAAGCTCAGATGCTTGCCTTATTTTTCTTTACTGATTTTAGAGTGAAACTGTTGGGTTAAAAGAGAAAAATATGCATTTATGGCTTCTGCTTCTTTGTATTTCTCTAGAGGTGATCTTGGTACTTAGATGAAATTGTAATGGACATTTGAAAATGAAATCTTTTTCCACGTTGGCTTATTTCAGACTGAAACTAGTTGGATGCAAATCTGCCTATCTAATCTTCTTAGTATAAATTTGCCTTTGATGTTGTGGTTTCATAGTCTACATCGGCCTCTTTCTCATTATGTCTTCTGGCACACTGGTATTTGGGGAGACATTTTCATTTCCTGTGCTAGCTTGACTGGGGGTTGGGGAGGCCTGATCTACCAGATGCCCCTGCTTGATGCTTGCTCACGAATGCCTGCACGTATTGAATGTGCATGTCTATATCCGTGGGCATAAACTTTTGGAAAGCCTCTCTTCCCGGGCTGCCCTAGTGGCAGTTCTGCCCATTTAGGAGGCTTTTCCTCAAAGAGGCATAAGGAGAAAACACTTGTTAGTACTGCTGGCAATTTAAATTTGTACCAAATTTCTGTAATTTTTTTTCAATTCCTATGGCATAATGACATTATTGTTGCATTTGCTGACATTCTCCAGGTTAAGATGTGAATGTTGAAGACTGAGGTTATAATGATTTAGATTCTCTAAAGTACTAAGATACCAGTTTGAATGGCAGAAATCTTCTGGCTTTGTTTATATGCTTTATCATAAAACATGACTGATTCAGTACTGCCAATATATTTTATATTTGAGAACAAGTAGGAAACAGACATATTTCGAAGGTAGAACATTTGAAAAGGATGCACTGAAAGAGATTTATTTGAAAAAGTCAAAGATAAGAGGGAAAAAAAAGTCTGCCAATTTTTTGTAGTTCTTCAAAGGTATTTCTCCAGGCTGGTCGCAGTTGCAAGAGGATTGATTAATCATGCTGAGTGGCTTTATATTTTCTGTATTGAAATGGACAGGTACTAGGCATAAGCACAAGATCGGATAAAATAGAACCAGTCCACTGCTGTAGTGCACCTTAGATTAAACCTCCAGGTGACCTCCAGTTTTATAATATAGAAATTAAAATATGTTGGGTATTTACTATGTGCCATACAATAGTATAAGTATTTTAGAAGAGAATATAGTAGTTTGCATTTTTCTCCTAATCAAGATGGAAGAGACCAAATGAGAGATTAGCATATTTACTCCTCAAGCAGTTCTATGAAAGAAGCATTTTATTATCATCCCTATTTTAGAGATGAGAAGATGGAGGCAAGGAACAATTAAATAAATTGTTCAAAATCAGTGTATGTATGGGTGATGAGACTCAAACAGAGTCCACGATCTCATCCTGGCATTAGGTTGCTTAGACTTGATGCTTCTGTGAATTCGTGTTGGTGGTTGACATCACCATGTTTTTCATCCCACAGAATACTTGTCACCCGTCTTGTTAGAGATCCCATAGTTTAACCGGGCACTGTAGATTCAGCTTTTCTCTTGCCCCTGGTTTTTAAAATGGCCCCTAGCCCACAGGAATATCTTCTATAGATGTGGAGAGCCATTTCAGGTCTTTATCACGTTGTAAATCATCGTTAGTGCCATTTATCAGAAATAGTTTTGTTACTTGAAAGTGTACTTGCCATGGATTCAAATGCTTCACGAAGTCTGTTCAAAAATGAGGATCTTCTGTCGCTTTGCAGTCTTTCTAAAAAGGAAACAGCAAAATGGTATTTGAAAAATCATTAGCTGGCCAAGTTCTGGTGGTAATAGTCCATCTTGAGGAAGCACTCACAAGTTTCTGAAATTCTGCAGCTGTTCATTCAAAGATGCAGGGAGATAGACTGCACAAAACAGCAAACAAAGGCACTGCAGCCTGCAGGAGAATTGGGATTTCATTGTGTGTGTCAAAAGTAAATGAATTCAAGAATAACCACTTGAAAAGGAATTCTCCCTTAATGTCTTTGGTGCAAAAATGTGCTCAGATTGTACTGGCTCTGAAGAGTGAGACTCAGAGAAGTAAATTACTTTCTAGCTGCTAGCTTTCAATTGCTACTGGCTCAAAGTGCTAGCTAACCTTGTGAAAGGGGAGCAGGGAAGAGAGGAGTTTGCATTTTTCTCCTCATCAAAATGGAAGAGACAGACTGAGTGAGATACCATAGTGGTACCAAGATTTCTGATGGCAGAAGTTTATAAATAGGCATAAACATCCCATTGCAAGCCTCAACAAGAACCACTTAAATGTCCTGTATACATTTTTCAAGCAATTTCTATTTGGAATAAAGGGTCTAGGAAACGGTTTTGAGGTGTGAAAACTGATGTTTATAGAGAGTAAACTGTGTTCTTTGAAGGCTTTTCAAGTATGTATTCTGCAGCTGTGTAATTATGTAAATTTGTCAGGGACAGTTAGAGCAGTTAGAAGCCAGTACTAATGAAGCGATGGGTCACAGGTTCAACCATGGTCTGGGTCAGTGCATTTTTCACTAAAGAAAAGCCTTTAGCATGTCCTGGAAGCATTTCTGAGACTGCCCTCCAATTTGTAGGGCTTCTTTGGTCACGAAAGGACTCAGGACGTGAAAATCAACCCCCTTTTTGGAAATCTACCTGAAATGCATGGCAGTACCGTCCTTTGTGTCTCAACAGGTAGCACTGAATGAAATATATATTTTGGAAGGGAGAGAGCTGCTTTTTTAAAATCTGTGACTCTGAACATGATAGAATGTGCAGAAAGTAAACAATGCAGGGCATATATATAATGTGATTTCATTTGTTGAGTCTAACAAATCTGCGACGTACTCACAAAAGCACTCCAAGGGATTTCACACTTTATTGAATTGCTTCTACCTTATTCCCATCTGTAAAATGGAGGCAGTACTGTCTAGTTTCAGGGTTGTCGAGATGATTAAATAAGATAATGAATGGGGAGTACCCACTTTAGTATCAGGCAGATAGTAAGTACCTAATAAATGGCACCTATTGCTTTTATTTTTAGGAATCTCCAACAAATACTGGCATTAACTAGATGCAACAAACACTATCTCGAAACTCTTATATGAGTTCATGAAAACACTTACCATCATTTATATATGGAATACCAATACCTCAGTTTTATGGACCTCAGAAATTCGGCCTCCCTATTGCATTGCAGCAGATAGCATGAGCTTTAGTAAAGAAAACTATGACCATTAGTATAATCTGGTTCATACCAGGTGTCGAGGAGCCAAGAAGCAGACACATATAATGTGCAATTCTTTGATAAAAATGTGTTAGGGATGTAAGGCACATTCAGAGATGTACTCTGGTAAATATACAAATACATTTCAAGAACCTACTAGAAGCTGTTGAGGAGAGTGAGTGAAAGGGCAGGAAAAAGAAACACAGACTGAATACATCAGCAAAGTGGCATATCTTATAGATAATTTTTTGGGCGTATGGAGTCAACAGGTGGATTAAAGCAATACATTCAAAAGTTTATGGGCTTAGATGTTCTCAGTTCTAGCCCTGTTTCCATTACAAATTTTTTCTGTTTTCCTTGGGAAAGTGACTTGGTATCCTGGGCACCATCACCTTCCTTTATACAAGGAAGAAATTAAGCATAAGTTCTAAGGTCTTTTCCTGCTCTCACATTCTCTGGATTCTGTGGATCTTGAGGAAACAAACATCAGCACAGGTAGTTCTCTGTATCAGAATCTGCAAAATTCATGCTCTTCTCATCATGTTGAAAACCCGCCCTAAGTAAAACCTAAGTAGTTGATGTGCTGGTGATCACAATGATAAATGTTTGGGTTTTCAGATTGCAAAACCAGGGGTGAGGGACTGGTTGGTTGCTAAAGATATTGAGAACATCTGAAGCCTCAAAATTGAATGGGACATGGTGTTTAGTTGTTTCAGTAGCCCCCCCAAAAAAAGCTCTGTTGATTTTCTGGAGAAAACAAGAAGAATGAGAGAAGCCGAGAAAACAGGAAGAGCAGGGGAGATAGGTCAGTAGATAGTGGCTCTAAAAGAGCAGCAGGAGTAGGAAGCAGTGTGGGAAGGAAACAGGGTTGGTCAAAAAGGGTAGAGGTCTCTTCTCTTCCTGCTTTCTCTCCCTGTAGCCGATGTTAATACCAATTACAGAATTCTTTCCCATTGAGTCCACATTCAGCTCCAGAATCCTTCAGCATACAGAATTCCACAAAGTCACTGTCAACAGGAGTCATCACATTGAAAGGAAATTTCGTTTTAGGATTAGAGAATGAGTCCACGTTTAGAGGTTGTGAGCTTTTTCAGGCTTTTCAGCTTTTCCAATTTTTCTATAAAATCCATTTTGATTTCACCAACTCACTTTTACTTTTCTTTCCTCTCCAATCCTGCAGCATTTGCATGTATGTCAGTTATTTTGTGCTTTCCTCTTCTACGGTCGGTAGTCTATTTGTGGTCTGAGTCTTGTCCTTTCAACTAGGTATAAACTCTTTAAGTCTGATATCATGTCTTGCATGTCTTTGCTTTCCTCACAGTATACACTTGATACTGAACATATTTCATGATTAATTTGTGACTGTCTTTCCTGTGTTTTATATCACAACTCAACAATTGTATAAGTAATTTTGGTAAAGTTTTTAGAAATAGATGAAGTAAAAGTTTTAGCATCAAAATAAAATGATCTAAACTATGTATTTCATTAACTATTCTAAACAATGAGCATGTTAATACAGAATGCTGAGAATGGACTAATGAACAGAGGCACATGCTAATTTGCTGAACATTGTAAGTCATTTACTAGTTTCTACATAGCCACACGTGTCTCCAAGATGCCAGGGCAGACTCACAGAAGATCTCAGCATCTTCTGGCACATCCGAGTGATGGCTATGATTCTGGTTAGTGACAGAGCTGAGATTTGATCTCAGGTTGCTTAACTCCAAGTGTAAGCTTCCTTGAATCCTTGTAGTGATGTGCTCTGAATTTCTTCTATTGCTGTGGATTTTCCTATTGCCGAATTTGATGGGGAAACTATCTCCACAGTAGTATTGTATGGAGTTTTTACATGAGAGAGTATTTTCCTCATCATTAGTGTAGATAAGAAACTATTAACTTGTTTCTTGACCTCTTAATATTTGCCACCTACAATTTTAAAGCACTTTGCATATAAACTACCTATTTAATCCTTGCAATGTCTCTATGAAATAAATACCCAGTATCACTTCTTAAACCTAAAGCACAGAGTAGTTATGTAACTTGCCCAAAGTCACACAGCTAGGAAGTAGAAAGGCCTGGATTCAAAGGCAACCTCCAGAGTCCAAACTTTTCACCACTACACTGTATGTTTCTCCCAGTGAGTACAAGCCCCAGAGGGCTTCTCTTTGATTGGCTTCATCAGCTGATCAACGTTAGCTAATGTTCTTTGCTGGTCTGAATGATGGTGAACAAAAGGCAACTGTAAAAAAGATAATTACTTTCTGGAAGATGAACATCCCAAATAAAGACTGCTTTATTCTTTAATTTGAGGCACTAGAGTATAGTGGTTAAAACTACACAAAAAGTATAGTGTCCTGGAATTAGACCGTATGGGGTTTTAGTTCTGCAGATTTCCAGTCGGTGACTTGAGAAGAGTTATTTACTCTCTCTGTATCATAGTTTCTTCATCCGTAAAATGGAATAAGAGAAACAATTCTTACCTGATAAAATAATTAAGTGATTAAATGAGAAAATTTATATAAATTACTTGATACTCTTTTTGACATGTATCAAGCACCCAGTAAATGCTACCGTCGTCATTATTGTCATCATCACCATCTTCGTTGCCATCATCACTGACTTGGCAGAAAGGCAGCAGCGTCACAATGTCTGGCAGCCAGGTAGATTTCATTCTTCTTTATGTGAAAGGGACAGGTCCGTTACAGAGTCTCCTGAGTGAGTGGACTTTTTGAGGCCCAGTTATCTTCATAGTACAAACTATATGTGCATCTGTATTTACAAGAACATACTGGACACAGTGAGTAATTAATGGCCCAATAATAGTCCTGAGTAGTGAAGATATTGCCCAATGTCCACTCAGTGTCTTAAATCTAAGAGATCAGATTCATGGTATATTTTAGAAGTGTTTCTATTAAAACATTATATTTACAGTATGAAAGCTTAGAGCTTAGCTATTTAGAAATCTTTTTTTTTTTAAACTTAGAATGCTTCATTCTCAAAGAATCTAAATAGCATTCACTTTATTTTTAATCTTATTGTAGTGCCATTTTAACCTCCAAATGTGATGTCGATTATCAGAGTACAAAAAAAATACCCAGGAAGGAAAGAGGGAATGATATATCCCAGAGCTACTGTGTGATGGAGTTAGAAGGAGTACTTCTAATAATCCTTCACAGGGTGGAGGGGGAGTAGATGAAGCCACCAGCCCCAAATATGCCTTACTGGGGATAGGAAACTAGAGTTTGGCAGAACTCCTGCTTTTATGCTATTAGCATAACCTTTGTTCCTAAGGGTACCATAGGAAGATGATTTAACCTTTCTCAGTCTGTTTTATTGCATATAAAATAAGGACCGTCTCACCTTGTATGGTTGAAATGAGGATTATTCTGTATGCTCTATGATACAGGAGAGGTTACATAGTCAAATACGTATAGAGCACCAACTATATGTCATGTGTTGCCATTCAGAAATAGTGGCTTTTCTTGTGATTTAGAGTGAACGTGCCATGCACCATGCTTTTTTTTTTTTTAAAGATTTTTTTTAATGTTTACCTATTTTGAGAGAGAGAGAGAGAGAGAGAGTCAGAGAGAGAGAGAGAGTCAGAGAGAGAGAGAGAGAGAGAATGAGCGGGGGAGGGGCAGAGAGAGGGAAACACAGAATCCGAAGCAGTCTCCAGGCTGTGAGCCATCAGCACAGAGCCCGACGCGGGGCTCGAACCCACAGACCTCGAGATCATGATCTGAGCCAAAGTCGGCCGCTCAACCGACTGAGCCACCCACGCGCCCCTGCACCATGCTTTTAAAACACAATTCTCCCATATTGCCAAAAAGGGAAATTTAAGAGTAAAGGTATTTTGAAATGCATGCAATGTAGGAGAGTGTGCCTCTTTAAAAATGCCTTCACTTGTTTGTATCTATGTTCTGGTAAGTAGGTATAGAAATACCCAAAGTTATGGAGATACAGTGGACTTTGAAGTCTAAGCTTTGAGAAACTAAGGAAGGAGGAAGAAGTATGGAGGGAGAAGTCTTAGGAATCGATGATACAAATCACCCTGACATGAACGAGCCAAGGCGATACGGGACTTGTTCCAATATGGGATTCAGAAGACCACCAGCAGGTGATAACTGATTAAAATGTCAACAGAAGACTAGACTCAGAGCCCCAAGGGGCGAGGCCTGCTTAGTGAGGGAAGGTTGTCAGTCCATACTGTACCTCGTTACTTCCTCTGTGAGGCTTGCCCTGGCCTTCCTATCTAAAACTTCACCTCTCACCTCTGCCACTGCTCACTCCACTCAACCTCATTTTTCTTCTTAACATTTAACACTGTCTAATGTACTGCATATCTTTTTTGTTGATAGTTTATCTTATCAGAATGGAAACTTCTTTAAGGATAGAATTTTTGCCTCTTTTGTTTTCTGGGATATCTAGGCTGTTACTATAGTGCCTAGAACAGCATTTCTCACGTAGGAAGCACTCAGTGAACATTAGTTGAGTGGACGAGCCCCGTCACAGTTTATATTTGCATAATTCTTAATTATTGTGGGTGTATAGTCTAAGTAAACTGTTGATATCCGTTGCCTAGTGCCGATTTTGTCATTTTCAGTTAGTCTACTCTTGGCTTTATAGAGCTCTTTGGGGAGTTTGGCGGAGGGGCAAAGAAAGGGAGAGAAAGAATCCCAAGTAGGCCCCAAGCTTTAGCTACGAGCCCAAGGCGGGGCTTGAACTCATGAACTGTGAGATCATGACCTGAGCCAAAATTGAGTTGGACGGTTAACCAACTGAGCCACCCAGGCGGCCCTATAAGTAAATATTCTTATATCCAGGGTCATGTATCTTTGATTTTGTTAATTTGTTTGATGTGAAAATTTGGTAAACAGTCACCTTTGTAGACAAGATAATGGCTCCAGAGAAATGGATATGTCCTAATCCCCAGGACCTGTGGTTATGTTACCTTACATGGCAGAAGGGACTGTGATGATAGTTAAAGACTCTGAGATGGGGAGATAATCTTGGTTATCAAGGTGGGTGTGAACTAATCACAGGAATCTTTGAAAGTAGACAGCTTCCCTCAGCTGTGGTCAGAGAGAAAAATATGAAGAGTTTATGCTGCTGTCTTTGAAGACGGGGGAAGAGGGCCACTGGCCAAGGAATGCAGGCAGTCTCTAGAAGCTGGGAAAAGCAAGTGAAAACGTTCTCCTCTAGAACCTCCAGAAGGAACCCTGCCCTGCTGACAACTTGTGTTTAGCCCAGAGACCTGTGTAGCATTTCTTACCTACAGAACTAGAAGACAGGAAATCTGGTTTTTCAAACCGCTAAACTTGCGATAATTTGTTATAATAGCAATAGCAAATTAATGCATCCACTGTTTGTTGAGTGAACCATACTTATAACAAGGTTGTAGTAATTTTTACTTGCCTTTTTATTTTTTTTAAAAACTTTTGGTGTGTAAACATAAAAATTGTTGCACTTGTGCAAATAAACATGTTACTTAGTACAGAAAAATTTCCTTCCTTGATAGTAATGTCAAGTACTAATTAAATGACTTACGTTAAAGTGTATTTTGGGCGAAGTACTCATATGGTACTCTCATAATTTAGAAACTGATGGTTTCGAACTATTTAACCTGTGACAGATTTTGTATTAACTTTGTTCTTTATTCCTTTCTCATAGCTTGCATTAAAATAAATTAAGAAACAGTTTAGAGCCAATGTGGTGATAAATATCTGATTTGTGCCCTATAATTAGCTGCTATATATTCTTTGTTTTTGTTAGTTGAGATATAGTCGACATACAGTGTTACATTAATTTCAGGTGTATGATGTAGTATTTCAACAAGTCTACACATTATGCTGTGCTCACAAGTGTAGCTACCATCTGTCACCACACAACACTGTTACAATACCATTGTCTGTATTCTCTGTGCTGTGCTTTTATTCCCAAGACTTATTCATTCCATAACTGGAAGTCTCTATCGCCCACTTCCCTTCATCCATTTTGCCCATCCTTCCACCCCATTCCCCTCTGGCAACTTTCGGTTTGTTCTCTGTATTTATGAATCTTTTTCTGCTTTTTGTTTACTCCTTTGTTTTGTTTAAGATTCTACATATAAGTGAAATCATATAGAATTTGTCTTTCTTTGTCTGACTTATTTCACACAGCATAATGCCCTCTAGGTCCATTCATGCTGTCACAAATGGCAAGATCTCACCCTTTTTGTGGCTGAGTAATATTACACTGTGTATATATATATATATATATATATATACTATATATATATAGTGTGTGTGTGTGTGTGTGTGTATCATATCTTCTTTATTCGTTAATCTGTCAATGGACACTTGGGTTGCTTCCATAGCTTGGCTATTGTCAGTAATGCTGCAGTAAACATACATTTGTATATATCTTTTTGAATTGTGTGTTTTTTTTCTTTTAGTACATACCCTATAATGAAATTACTGGATCACATGGTATTTTTATTTTTAATTTTTTGAGGAAACTTCATACTGTTTTCCATAGTGGCTATACCAATTTACATCCCCACCAAGTGTGAAACAAGAGTTCCTTTTTCTCCATGTCCTCACCAATACTTGTTATTTTTTGTCTTTTTTGATTCCAGCCATTCTGATAGATATAATGTGATATCTCAGTATGGTTTTGGTTTGCATTTTCCTGATGATTAGTGATGTTGAGTACCTTCTCATGTGTCTGTTGGCCGTCTGATTGTCTTCTTTGGAAAAACGTCTATTCAGATCCTCTGCCCATTTTTTAATTGGATTGTTTGTTTTTTTGCTGCTGAAATATTTAAGTGGACATCTACTTTATTTGGATACATTATTCGTGGACATCTACTCTCATTCAGTAGGTTGCCTTTTGTTTTGTTGATGATTTCTTTTGCCGTACGGCTTTTTATTTTGATGTAGTTTCAATAGTTTAATCGTCCTTTCCTTTGCTTGAAGAGCTATATCTAGAAAAATGTATGCCAGCCAATGTCAAAGAAATTACTCTGTATGTTTTCTTCTAGGTGTTTTATGGTTCACGCCCCACCTTAGATCTTTAATCCATTTTGAGTTTAGTTTTGTGTATGGTGTTAGAAATGGTCCCATGTCATTCTTTTGCATGTGGTTGTTGAGTTTTTCCAGCACCACTTATTGAAGAGACTGTTTTTTCCTTATTGTATATTCTTGCTTCCTTAGCGATAGATTAATTGACCATGTAAATGTAGATTTATTTCTGGTTTCTGTATTCTGTTCTATTGATTTATATGTCGGTTTTTGTGACAGTACCAGATTGTTTGGAATATCAAAGCTTTGTAGTGTGTTTTGAAATCTGGGATTACGTTATCTCCAGCTTTGTTCTTCTTTCTCAACCTTACTTTGTCAAATTGGGGCCTTCTGTGGTTCCATACAAATTTTAGCATTATTTGTTCTAGTCCTGCAAAAAAAATGCTATAAGTATTTTAATAGGGATTACATTGAATCTGTAGGTTGCTTTGAGTAATATGGACATTTTAATAATATTAATTCTTTCAATCCATGAGCATGGAATATCTTATCATTTGTGTCATCTTCAATTTTTTCATCAATGTTTTATAGTTTTCAGAGTATAGGTAATTCACCTCCTTGGTTAAGTTTCTTTCTAGGTATTTTATTCTTTATGATGCAGTTATAAATGGGATTGTTTCCTTAATTATTCTTTCCGATACTTGGTTATTAGTTTATACAAACATGACTGATTTCTGCATATTAATTTTATATCCTGCAACATTACTGAATTAATTTATTCTAATAGTTTTTTGGTGGAGTCTTTATGGTTTTCTATGTATAGTATGATGCCATGTGCTAATAGTGACAGTTTAACTTCTTCCTTACCAATCTGGATAACTTTATTTCTTTTTCTTGTCTGTCTGCTATGCTGAGTACTTCCAGTACTACATTGAATAAAAGAGGCAAGAGTGGCCATCATTGTCTTGTTCCTTATCTTAAAGGAAAAGATCTCAGTATTTCATCATTGAGTATGATGTTAGTTGTTTTCATATATGGCCTATATTATGTTGAGGTGGGTTTTCTCTAAACCCACTTTATTGAGAGCTTTTATCATGAATAGATGTTGAATTTTGTCAGATGTCTTTTCTGCATCTATTGAGATGATTATCTGCTTTTTATCCTTCATTTTGTTGATGTGGTATATCATGTTGACTGATTTGCAAATTTTGAACCATTCTTGCATCTTTGCAGTAAATCCCACTCAGTCATGGTGAACAATCCTTTTAATGTATTGTTGAGTGTGGTTTTTTTTTAAATATTTTGTTGAGGATTTTTGCATTTTTGTTCATCAGGGATATTGGCCTTTTGTTTCCTTTTTTTGTGGTATCTTTGTCTGTTTTTTGGTATTAGGATAATGTTGGCCACATTTCTTTCTCTCCTATTTTCTTGAATACTTTGAAGAGAATAGGTAATATCTCTTCTTTAAATGTTCAGTAGAATTCACCTGTGAATCCATCTGGTCCTGGACTTCTGTTTGTTAGAAGTTTTTGGGTTACTGATTCAGTTTTGTTACTAGTGATTGATCTATTCAGATTTTCTATTTCTTTCTGATTCCGATTTGGAAGATTTTATGTTTCCAGGAATTTATCCATTTCTTCCAGGTTATCCAATTTTTTGGCATATAATTTTTCATAGTATTCTCTTCTTTGTGACAGATTATTTTAAAGTTAACTAAAGCATATTTCTTTTGCATTGTTAGTTCAAATAATATAAAAGCACTTTGATACTGTTTTAGTGGGTACATTTCAATGTTTTACAAATTGGGTTTTTTGCATTGTGATCTATGTCTTGTTTACAAATATGGAGGTTAATATTTCATGAGTAGTAAATTGTCGGTTAACATGAGCTTTTATCATTGAAATCTGAAACTACGCCTATAGGTTAAACGTAATATTAATGTGTATTAGGTCAAATGGCTAGACAGAAATTAGCAGTAAATTGGCACCATTTCAGTATCCTGATGATCTAGCTGCATCCCTTTGCCTGAATAGTATTTATTGTAGTTTAATTCATAGTATTCTTTAGCTCTGAGTTTTGTTTAATGTAAGAAGGCTAGTGAAGTTAATTATGTTGTCTAGAAATTGAAAAAGAAACCCACCAACAACCACTAAGATTGCTGCTAATGTTGATATGATTGAATTCATAGTAGAGGCAGCTGGATTTAATTATCGGTTTGCAACGTTGTGGTTTCAGCAGCAATTGCTGAGGAATGGATAATGCGGGTAGCCTTCAGAGCCACTCACATTAGAGATAAAAACCTTGTCATTCAGGCAGACAGCTGACTGAACAAGTATTAAAATGAACAAAGATTTCCCAAGGGAGGTTGCAGACTAAGGTTTGGTTTTGTCTCCTTGGCTTCGATTCAAATATGTCAGAGACATAGGATCTTATTCTTTTTAACTTAATAAAATGTTAGCCATTCTTAACATTAAGGCGCGTGTTGGTGGAGAGGTTGACGGGGGGGCATTAAGTGGCAATTAAGTTAGCTAATTACATTCCTTATTCCGTTCATTTATGGGGAGAAATGTAGAAAAGAATCCCTAGTTTCTAATTATCTTAGTAGCATTACCTAAGTACCAACTTAAATTCTGTCACAGTTCTGACTGAGCTGGCTAAGAGCAATAGTGGCTACTGGTAGCAGAAATCCATTATTTTTCTATAAATCAGTATTTCTCAACAGTGGCACAACTGACATCTTTTGGCTGCATAATTCTTTGTCGTGGGGGACTGTCCGCTGCACTATAGGATAGCCTGGCTTCTGTGCACCGAATGCCAGTAGGCCCCTCCCACAGTTGCGAAGACTTACAATGTCTCCAACTATTTGCGGAAGCAAAGTTGCCCCTCTTTGAGAACTACTGCTATAAGTGTATGAGAGGAATACAGGCAAGTTACATTTAGAAGGTATAACAAATTTCTCCTTTTTAATAAGCTCTTGATGTTGTGAGCTTACTACTCTTACATAAGGACAGCTTCTTGTGCTTAGTAGTCCCAAAAGAATGGAATACTAGTAGGAAATATTAACATCTTAGAGTTTTAAAATTTTTAACATGTTTTTAGTCAAGAAGATCCTAGAGTTTAAATACTTGTGTATACACACACAGACCCGGACAAACACACACATACCCACAAACAAACACTAGACCGCTATACCTTAGTTCTGTTCACTTTTGTAAGTAGCATCATTATGATACTCTAGGTGGAACATTCGGAAGTGTAATGTCTCAACATAAATTCTATAGTTGCTGTTGCTTTTCTGCACAGCAGTACCTCATACTCCAGGAAGCAGCCCTTTAGCTACATAAGATATGAAACAGCGGGATGCAATAAGGAATGAATGAATCTTTAATGAATAGTTTTTAATAGAAGTTGCATTGTTTTAATATGCAGAAGATAACATGGTATTAGTGCTGGCAATTAATTAAGGAATCCTTGCCAAGATAATTGGTAATCATTTTCTTAATTTCTTTGTGTGATTCAATAAATACATTTTTTTTTAGGTGTAATAACATTAGCTCACAGTTCCCTTAGAGTTACCAGAGTAGCTTAGAGTTACCAGAATGAAGTTCACAAACGTTAGGTAATTTGCCCTGCGTTGGCGTTAACTAATGAATCAACAGAATAATTAAAATAAAAAGATTTGCCTGCTTTTAAAAGCATAATTCAAAAGAAAAAGTCTTCTTATGCCCCATGAAGATGATTTCACTTTTTTGGTTATATTTTTAGTTTCCGCTTCTCTCAAAGCGTCTACCTAAAGAAGAACATAGGAGCTCACAGATCTGGTGATGTTTGGGTGTAAGAGATAGAACCCAGAAATCGGAGTTCTGTTCTCGGCTTTCTCATCTGCAACCTTGAGCAGCTGGGATTTACTTCCTATTTTCTTATATATAATAGGAGGTAACTCTTATCATCCCAACCAACTCTTCCTAAAATTTTCTCGGAATTATTTAGAAAAGTCCTTTCAAGTGTTTTGCAAGTCTAGAAGAAAAGCTGTGTCTGTACCATAAGATACTACTCAGGATTTTTCTTCCTATTCCTCTCTATGCCAGACAGCTCTGCTTCCCCTGTCTACCCTCATCTATCCAGTTAGCTGTTGGGGGTTGATTAAACTGTTACTCACACTCTCCTTCCCAGCTTGCATTAAAGGAACAGCATTAGATTTCATTTTGTGGAGAGATTTAAGCCCTACCTTGTCTGACAGACTTTGAATTCACCTCTTAAATGCATTCCTAAGGCCCCAGTCACAGTATCAACAAAGTGGCAAACACCAACTTTATTTCTTAGTCACCTTGAATAAAAATGATGCCACTTATTTTCAACAAGTCTGGAATATTCTGATACAAACACTATCAGTTCTGATGTACTTTCAGTAATGGGGATGGTGTCCGTGCTGGTTTTGCTTTGTTTTTTTGTTTTTGTTTTTGTTTCTTTCTCTTTATGGAAAACTCATTTCTAACAGTTTCCTTTTTGGTAAATCTAATTGCTTTTGGTTCACCAAGAATTCATGGGCAATTGCTTTTCTCACTATTACAAATATATTGCAAGTGGAGCTTTTATATTCAGGGCTGCTGACCTGAATCTGTTTTCCTTCACAGTAATCTTGTGCTGTTTGTGAGCTTAGGAAAGCTGACGGAGTTTGAAAAGACAATATTCATCAGTCAGACGATGGGTGCTGCTTTTGCATCTTTTATACATAATTGTCAAAAAATCTTATTAATACCCAGCTACAGGCCAATGCATGAAAATATAATCGGAACCTTGTAGAACGGATTCAGAGACAAACAGGAACCTTCATTTTCGACCCCAATTTACTGCTATCCCACACAAATTTGGCGGTTTCAATTTCCGAAGAAATTATCTATATGAGACATGTAGACTCATGGTCCAGAGGTTATAGGAAATGTCATTTTACATTAAAAAAGAACCCACCTGATGATACCTGGCTTGTGCTTTACTCCTTGCATTAATAAGGATGTGTTTCCAGTGTTAATTCTACTTTTCAGTTCTGGGGGACACATATTTTAATTTTTTATTGGCTGTGGTAGAGTTTCACCAGATTTATAAGAAGGCCTCCCATATACAGAGAAGTGTATATACTCCATGTGTGTGTGTGTGTGTTTGTGTGTGTGTGTGCGTGCGCATGCGCACGTGTGTTGGTTGATGAGAGAGAAGGAAATGGCAACAGTTGATTTCAACTGAAACAGCACCATTTTAAATGGACAGAAAATAGAATATTTTTATGCGCTTAGCCATTTTCTTCTTCCCACTCAGTCTCAGAATCTGAAATTTTGATGGTAAAGTGTGTTAGGAAGAGGAAAATAATAAAGAAGAAGTCAGTTTATGAACGATTTAATCTGTAGGGTAAAATCCATTGAAATTCAAAGCTTTAGAAGGTCAAATTTTAGTAAAAAGAGATGGTAACTGATACAGTGCACAGCTTCCACCCTTTATATGATTGGACTGGGACTGACAGTATTTAAAAGGTAGGACACCGTGCCTGCATTGGCATGTAGTTTCATTTATACTTTGTAAAATTTTTACGTGGAACTATTTTTTCATTTAAAGGTGTAATCATAAAATATTCTTAGAGACTTGAAACAAACCTCTAAAAGCTTAGATGTGTGAAAAAAGCAGAAAATACTTTATTTATGGTCACTTGCTATTTTGAGAAATGACAGGAGGCTTTTCACATAAGAAATTGTAAGGTCTCGCTCTTTAGGTGAGGACAGTTGTGTTGCCTGTTGGTCAAGTAGACTGAGTTGTCCAAGGAGTCCATTTTGAATATAGATGTAAATCATCTAGTGGGGCAGAACACAAATATAAAATGTGTAGTACAGGTATTTATATCCGAAACCTAATATTTATATTCTGTGTAATCTGGAGAAGGATCTCTGGTTCCCTTCTTTGCCCTATGGTCGTCTTATGACTCAACGATATTATGTTTGATTTGTCCATAAAGGTTTTTCCAAGCAGATTTGGGACATATTTTCTATTAGAATCTTAATGATTTTGTACAATTTCAAACTCTGCTTTTCATGTATAACTGGAAGATTTAGCTAAAATTGTTTAATTTTTTTAAATGTTTATTTATTTTTGAGAAAGAGACAGAGCATGAGTGGGGAAAGGGCAGAGAGAGAGGGGAAGACACAGAATCCGAAGTAGGATCCAGGCTCTGAGCCGAAGTTGGACACTTAACTGACTGAGCCACCCAGGAGCCCCTAAAATGGTTTATAATAGTATCTCTGCTTCCCAGACATCTCTAGAACTTGTTTGTGTCATATGTTTTGATATTCAACTTAGTGCTTTTTAAAATTTAGTACTAATCCTTAATTTTATTCTTGAATCATTTTAACTATATAAAGTTTGCCTCCTCCTAATAGAGTGGGTGTGATAGAGTTTGCACACGTGATAAGTTCTTTGATGAGAGGGAATGCATGGTGTTTAGCATTTTCTTAGGCTGGAATATTTAAAAAAAATTTTTAAATGATTATTTATTTTTGAGAGAAACAGACAGAGTGTTAGCAGAGGAGGGACAGAGAGAGAAGGAGACACAGAATCCGAAGCAGGTTCCAGGCTCAGAGCTGTCAGCACAGAGCCCAACGTGGGGCTCGAACCCATAGACTGTGAGATCATGACCTGAGCTGAAGTCGGAGGCTTAACCAACTGAGCCACCCAGGCGCCCCAGCCCCAGACTTTAATATTTTTAAAACCGAAGTAGTCTTCAATAGCCATTTCCCGTATTTCTGTTTTGTTTGTTTGTTTGTTTGTTTTTTAAAAGAGGACTGGACATGTCCAAACTAAGTTCCTCATCTTCCTCTGAACTTACTAACCTCAGGAGCTTCATTTTCTCCTTGATGGTAACAACTTCCAATTGTTCAGGCCAAACATCTGGATGTCATCCTTGACTTCTCTCCTTTATAGCCCATGCCTAATCTTTCAAAAAATTCTTTTGATTCTATGTTCAAATTATGTCCAGAAACTATCACATTCCACCACTTCCACTGCTATTACCCTTATCCAAACTACTGTCATCTTTTGCTTTGATGATCATAGTGTCCTCCTTAACTGGCTCCCCTCTTCCACCTTTGCTCTCTTATCTCTCCTTACAAAGCAGCCGGAGCAGTCCTGGTGAAAGCATAGACAGGGCGTGCTACCTCTTTGATCAGATGCTGCAGTGGGTGCCCACAGCCCTCACTGCATAGAGGAATCTATGAGGCGTACCCCTGCCATCCTCTCGTCTGTCTGAATTCATCTCCACTGACTTCTCTTCCCACCCCCTTTTCCAACCGCACTGGCCTCATTGCTATTCCTCACATATGCTGGGTATTTTCCTGCCTCGGGTGTTTGCTGTGGTTCTTGCTTTACCTCTGTCACTCCTAGGTACCTTCTAGATGTTCTTCTTCTAGATATGTTCCTGGTGGGTTCCCCCATCTAATGTCTCCTTCCCATGAGGGTGTCTTCACTATCTTTAAAATTACAACTGTTTCCCTGACATTCTCTATCCTTCTTACCCTGCTTTTTTTTTTCTTTCTGTCTCTGACCCCTGACTAGCAGACTATACAATTTAGTTATTTTATATTTTCTGTCATTGCTTACTAGAATGCCAATTTTAAGAAGGCAGAGATTTTTGTTGGTTTTGTTCAATATTATATTTCCAGCTTGGGACAGTTCTTGGCACATAGCATATACTAAATAACAATCACTCTCATTTATTTACTGATGATTGTGAGTAGATTTTCACATTTATCATTTAACTTGATTCTCCTCTGTGCTCCCAGGACCATTTGACACAGAGTTAGGTCTTGACTCATGGTAGACCTTGAACAGAACAAGAGAAACGAGAGGCATTCAGGGAGCAGGAAGAGAGTTTGCAAAGACACTGAGAAGTGAGAGAACAGTGTGTGAAGGTTTGTGAAGGAATGTAAGAAAGGAAAGGGTAGCAGAACAACATTAGAAAATTTACAGCAAGCATATTAGCAAGCAACTTGTGTATTCCGCCAGAGGTGCCCGGCTCTATCCTGTGAGCAGTGGTGAATCATGAAAAGATTTCTCAGGGGTCGAGTTGCTCAGATTAGTATTCTGGGGGAAAAATATCACTGCAGTGTAAATTCTTTTCAAAAATTGTGAACTTCTCAAATTTTACAGATAGGTATAGAAAATGATTTTTCTTTTTAATTTTTTTAATTATTTATTTTTGAGAGAGAGACAGAGTGCGAGTGGGTGAGGGGCAGAGAGAGAGAGAGGGAGACACAGAACTTGAGCTGTCAGCGCAGAGCCTGATGTGGGGCTGGAACTCACAAACCATGAGATCATGACCTGAGCTGAAGTCGGATGCTTAACCAACTGAGCTACGTAGGTGCCCCGAAAATGATTTTTCTTACAATGTAATTATCATGAGACAATACCCTAGAAAGGTTTATAACTTAAATAAATTTGGATCAAAGTTGCAGACACACGACATTTGCACATCTGAGCATGAACAAGGGCTTATGTGACCGGTGTAAAATAAATGACTTTGGACCCTAAATACAGTTTTAGGAATTTTGTACCATTGATGTGATGTTCCTGTTTTACCATCACAACAGGCTGGTTATTACTGTAGTTCATTATCACTGAATGCACTTTGATAGTATTTGCAGCTAAAGGGCAAATGATAACTTTTAATTAACAGTATTTTCAATTACTTTCCACTCTACATTTGTAAAGAAAAAAATGACTAAATGAAATCCACTTGCTTTGTGAAAACAAAGACTTTTCTTAGTGGCAGAAAACTAGCCTCTAGGGGAAGAAATTTTATTTTTAGAGAAGTGTTGGAGGGTGGTATTTTAGAGATAGTATGTGGGTTGCCAACAGTGATTGCGCTTTTCCAGGTAAAGAGAGCCTCTACCAGGTGGACAGTCTCTGGAAGCAGCCACATGTTCAATTAAAATGTTTTAGCGAACATAGTGAGAGTTGGGTAGTTTTTCATCTTTATCTCAATTTCCAGCACATCAAAAGAATTTAACTTTAATTGCCTCTTATAGGAATTAATCTGTATGGAAGCCTATCTCTAAATAGCCAGAGAGGCCATGCCCAAATGTGAAGCCAATCTTCTCTCCACACTTGCAAATGCCCCAGAGAGATTCGCTCACATGTAAACAGACCCCTATTGGGTTCCTATTAGTAGAGCTAACAGTAACTTATTTTAAATTGAGATTTTAGGAATTCCAATAACTTTTTGTTAGGATTTTTGGTTCCAAGCAATAGAAACTTGCTGGATATTTTAAGCCTAAAAGGATTTCACTGGTTGACTGGTGGGGGAAGAGAGAGGCACACTAATCGATGGGGAGGGGGGAAGTCCGGGAGGGAAAATTTGCAGGAACCAGGAAGCCCTAGGGAAAGCAGGAATCATAGTCAGTAGCAAAAGTCTGGTTTGTCAGTGGCCATTGATTCTGCAAGGAATTTGGCTTCCAGAAATTCTTTTTTACTCATGATTCAAGCTGCCAGAAGCAATCGTCCATCAGGGAGTGGGCAATGGAAAACTGTCCTCTTCTGAACCTTAGTAGGAGCCACAGTACAGTGTAGGCCCTACTGCCTAGATTATGCCAAGTGGGCAATTAGGCCCAAAGAGAGACCACAGTGTTCATAGTAGGAAATGGGGATTGGGGAAAATTCGATGCTATCGAAATGACCAATATGTGCTACTCTTGGTATTTTATTGTTTGTTGCTTTGCTTTTTTTTTCAAGTAACTAGCACGATGAGGGGTAAGGGTTCCCCCTTTTAAATGGTTTAAAGTATCCATATGTCTATGTCTATCCATATAGTATATAGATTTTTTTTTCTTGGAAAAGGAGTTGCAGGTTTGGATGGAAAAGGAAGAAGGTTTGATAAAAGCCAAATGTGCTATCTGAAGTAAGTCAGGTTTATCTATAGTACTATAAACCCAAATTTGTCCTTGCTAATTATACTTGACCTGCTCTACTTTTTCTTTGTGTACTGCTCCCAAATCACTAACAAAAGGGAGGCAGCATACACCAAAAAATCTTTGTATGTTTTTCTTACTGACAATCAGGTTGAGATCAAAGATAACCATTGATTAAAACAGGTGGATGTATGTACATACCCCCCCACACACATGTTTTTGTGTATCTAGTTAATATTCTTAGTTTTTTAGAGTCTGATAGAGGACTGATGTCCCTAAACACGTTAGTGCTTATTTAAAGAACAAATAAAGTATTTTATATAACCATGGGATAATTATCAAAATCAGGAGGTTAACGTAGACACAATATTATAAGACCTCATTTCAGAATTCATCAATTGTCTATATGGCCTTTATAGCAAAAAGAAATCTCAGATCCTGTATTGTATTGTGCCGTCATGTCTATTTGGCCTTTGTCATATGGTATACTCCCTTATTAATCTCAAAGAAAAGAGTTTTTTTTTTAAATTTAATGTTTTTATACATATTTTGATAGAGAGAAAGAGAGAGAGAGTGCGAGTAGGGGAGGGGCAGAGAGAGAGGGAGATATAATCCGAAGCAGGCTCCAGGCTCCAAGTTGCCAGCACAGAGCCTTTCGTGGGGTCCGAACCCATGAACTGCGAGATCATGATCTGAGCCGAAATCAGATGCTCAACTGACTGAGCCACCCAGGTCCCCTGAAAGAGTTTTTTTGTTTTGTTTTGTTTTGTACTTTAAGATATTGATATATTTTGAATATTTTGCAGACTCTCCCTCAATTTGGGTTTGGTCAATAGAATGGATTTAGGTTTTATGCTTTTGGCAGCACGATAACAAAGATGATGGGTTCTCAGTGTATCATATCAGGAGACACATGAGGTCAGTTTCCGTTCCTGAAGTGTGAACTTTGATCATTTTCTCAGGGTGGTGCTTAATAAGTTACTGTCCATCTTTGGAAGGTTCACAGGATAGTTAGATCCCAAAACAAGACAATAAAGGCTTGTGTAAGGTGTTCTGAGAGGAGTAGAGAGATGTTCACTTCACCCAAAAGGGCCTGGTTTGCAAGATGCTTTTGAGAATAAATGAAAGTCAGTGTGTCCAAAAAAGGAGATATATATTTTTTTACTTTAGAGATTCTTTTAGATTTTCTTTAGATACTACCATTTCTTTTAGAGTGGTTGGAGTCAAATGATGACTTTTTCTAAAAGAGACTATAATTTATTGGAGCAAAAGTTCTAATCATATGAAATCATAACAGAATGTTATGGAACTACTGTTAAGATTTTGTGAACTTGTTTTATATTAAAAATTTGCTTTTTTATAATGAGGTGACATTATGGTCACATGAATGGGTGAAATTAGTAAACTAAACCTATCTAAAATGTTTTAAAGACTTTTGAATATTTTTATGTAATTGGAGGATTATGGATTTTTCATATAGAAGATTTAAAAAGTATTAAACCTGATGTCCATGGCTCCCTGAGCATATGCAAGGATAAGTTTCATGAGTGTATGAAATCCCTTAAATTTTTTTTTGACATTTATTTATTTTTTGGAGAGAGAGAAAAAGAGAGAGAGAGAGAGGGAGGGAGGGAGGGGCAGAGGGAGGGAGGGGCAGAGAGAGGGGAAGATGCAGAATCTTAAGCAAGGTCCAGGCTGAGCTGTCAACACAGAACCTGATGTGGGGCTTGAACCCACGAATCATGAGATCATGACCTGAGCAGAAGTCAGATGCTTAACCAGCTGTGCCACCTAGGTGCCCCTCCCCTCCCCCATTAAAAATGTGGTTTTTTCGGGTATGAAATCCTTTAAATTATAAGCCGAATTTTTGTGAGTTTGTATCTTATGTACATTTTTCTCTAATAGGGTCCATAGCTTTTATCAGATTCTTAGTGGGTATTTTAAATCACTCTAAATTAAGAAAGCATTTCTGGAGTGGTATGTTGAAAGTAGATTTATAGCCCTAGACTAGCTATACTCAGTGCAGTCTTAGATCAGTAATTTAATCTTTCTAAGCTTCAGTTTCTTCTTTTCTAAAATAAGAGTTTTAATTAAGGTCAAGTTTCCTTAATAAGTGTATCTCAATCAAAAATATGTTTTAAAGACTTTTGCAACCTAGGTGAACACAGGTAAGGTGTTTTGGTCATTACAGTGTTGGCCCTCACAGTGTGTTAAGAAATTTGAATCTTGACTTTTAGTTTACCTTGAAAAATCTGCAAACCTATCTGCTTTGGGTCCAAATTAATTTGGAGCAGATCAGTGCTAATGTCTTTGGACAGAGGTATGCACTAAGGTTCTCCGCAGTCTTTGCCATGCTCTATAGTCTCACACCAGAACACTCCACTCATTTATGTGGTTTTCCTTCCCTGGGATGCATTTGATATCAAGCCTCAGATACACACAATATACTCACTTTTTAGCTGGGGAAAGAGAATGGGTTATAGTGAGGTGCCACAATGTCAGGAAGGCATGCCTCTCTCTATGTGCCTTTATTAAGAGAATTCTTGAGCTGTCTGTATTCCTATGTGTGCCCTGATTATGGAGGAAGATTTAATACTCTTTACTGAAAAGGGTTCCACTACTCAGAGTGGATGTTGGAAAATTATCACCAACTTGTATTACACTCTCAAGTATTCGTCATCCATCAGTATTTTCGGATATTATGTTACATCAGGTTTAATAGGTCCCAAATCAGAGTGAGGGAAGGTTTTGAAAAAATTGGAAAGAGTATTATAAAACTTCTCAGGCCCTGTTTGCTCACAATCAAGATGAAACCTGAAAGAATTGTGCATTTTAGATGACTTTATTGACTAGGATAGGAAATTTTTCTGTAAAGGGCCAGAGAGTATATGATTTTGGCTTTGTAGACCACGTAGCCTCTGTTGCAACACACAAGCCACTTTTGACAACATATTAATACATAAATAATGACTGTGTTATAATAAAGCTTTATTTATAAAAAAAGGCAAATTCAGCCTGTAGGTTGTAGTTTACCCACCTCTGGGCTAGAAACCCATTAGAATACCGAGTGTGGTCTTAAGAGGGGCTTAAAAATCTTGAGGAGAAGTCACAAAGATTAAAATAAGATGCTAATAAAGGAAGTATTAGAAAAGATGACCCACAAGAAAAGCAGTCTGGGATTGTTTAACTCCACCTAAAGGAGGCTGTTGGGTGACATAATTTATGTTTGACATGAAAGATAATTTCCTGACAATGAGAGTGGTTACAGTATCGAATGAATTATTAAGGCAGTTTGTGGACTCTCCCTGAAAGGTTTTAAAAATAGTATAAATTTTCATCTTTCTGAGATGGCTTTCTTTGGAACTGTAAACAGGATAATCTGTAGGCACTGGAAGATGAACGGTGTGGAATGTAGAACTCTATTTGAAAATAGAATTGGAATAGGATTGGACAGAAGCAGAGCAACAATTCAGAATTCTGATCTTTCTATCAGTATTTGGTACTTTTGTATTATTAGGCAAGGATATTTAAAAACCGTTTTGCTAGTCTCTGAAATGCCCAGTGTTGCAGTGACGATGGTTGATTAACATCTAATAAAATTATTAATAGTGTATTTAATGATTGCTAAATGCTATGCAAAATTTAAATAACAGATATAATATTGCACTTAAAAGAATTATCCTTATAGTCTTTTGAAAGTCCCACAATACATCTACCCATTCTGTTAGGTTATCCGTTCAGAAAACAGTGATTTTTGTGAAGGGGGAATAAAGATTATGCACCTACATTTCATTTACTTATTTGGTCACATAGTGTGTCACTAACTTATGACAATAACTGAAGCAGCTTTAAATATAAATAGATTTATAGAAAAATGCTGCGACAGCATTGGCAGAGACTCTGGAGGATATCTAGTTCAAAGGTTTAGTATTTAAGATAGAGAAACTGTAACCCTGTCTTGGGTTTTATAGCGCCTGATAAAAACCTAGAACTTCAATTACATTGCTTATTCCACAAAACGAACTTTTTCACTTTGGTATGCTTCCGCTCCCCTAAAAAAAAAAAAAACAAACAATTGATCAAAAGACAGTATAAATTCAAGTTTCATAGATCTACTTAGCCAAATAATTTATTATTGTCTGTAACTTGGTTAAGTTTAAATACCCAGTCCTTTTTCAGGACTGTGGTATGGTCATTCCGTCAGTTTCTTCTTTTATTGTCTTAACACGTGTTATGTATTATGAGAATCTGTGCTATTCATTCCAATAATGGAATAGAATAAGGCATGATAGTAGAGACTGCTCTCTCATATGGTGAATTAAAAATTTATTCTATCCCGTTACAGTCTTATGGGGAAGGTGTAATTGGGGAGCAAATGTGATCACTGTGTTATGCATATTAGAGGGTAAATAAAATTAAATAGGAAAGACCTCTTCCTTGTTAGTCGGGATTAAACTGAGTATAATTGCAAATTAAAATTTCATCTGAGAATGTCTATGTCTTTCAGACATTATATAATGAAGAGAAAATACGAAGTATTTCTTTTTTAGCATAATGTATCACAAAATAGGCATAATGAACTTGGCAGAGCAGTTTTATTCTACCATCCCTTCCTCCCTTCCTCATGTGATTAAAGATGGTTCCTTTAAAGCAGTGAATTAGGGAGACTTTGACCCTTATTTCAGGGATTCCACATTTAAACAAAAAGTGTTTGGAACGTTTAAATTGAATCTACTATACCAGTAGGCTGTGAGTGAGTTTTTACGTTTATATGTGTGTTTGTGTGAGAAAAATCAGGCTCATTAAATTAGTTACTACTCCAGCATAACAAGCAAAAGTGTTCTTTTCCAGCTTAATCACTTGTAATAAACAGACTTGACCCTGAATGATGCTAGATATTTCTGAAAGTTAATTTCACCCTTAGGAGATTTATTGCTGTTGATATGTAAAAAAAATGTGATTTAGCCTTCAAATGCAGTTACAAAGGAGGAGTTCCAAAATCTCAGCTATGGCAACATCATAGTCCGAGGACTAATCTCCTTAAGATCAATTATGTCTGGTGCATATGCTTATTTGCTTCTTAAAACCTGAACTATAATCTACACACAGTAAAATGCACAGATAATAAGTATACAGTTCAGCGAATTTTAAAAATTGCACACACCTGTGTAACCCATATTCTTATCAAAATATAGAACAGTTTCATTACCATAGGATTTTTCCTGTTCCTTTCCCTCATTTCCTGAATTGAACACCTACCACAACCCAGACAACCAGTCTTGTGACATTTCACCATAGCTTAGTTATGCTGTTCCAAAACTTCTTAAAAATGGCATTGTAAAGTGTGCCGTCTATTGTTCCTGGCTTCTTTCCCTCAGCAAAAGGTTTTCCGAGGTTCACCTATGACGTTGCATACATGTTGCATGATGTTGGCAGTTCATTTCTTTTTATTGCTGAGTAAGAATGCTTTTGTTGTGACTTCTTGTTTTATAATTTAAGTTAAAACCATGTGGAAATAATGGACTATCCTCTTATAAGGTAGAGAATAGGACCACATTTGAGTACTCCATATAGACCAGTTCTTACTATAGTATATCCTATTACAGAAAATATTTCTATATACATAAAATTATTCAATCACAATGACAGGTAATAGTTCACATATTTTACTACAAATAGTTGAGGATAAAACTATATAAAAGTCTTAGAATTTTTAAATTGATACCTATTTAATATTTACTAATTTTATTAAATATTTATTAGGAGCCCAATATATGACAGATATAATACCATATGATTTCTTAATGTATTTTGAAATTATGTATACAAACTCTAGAAAAAAATGAAATATCAGCAACTAATCTAAACCTCTGTATTTATTTGTTATTGATAATTACCAGTTTTAGTATAAATCTATCCCTCCACTCTATAGGCTGAAGATGCAAGCTCTGTTAGAAAGGGAGAGGTACTGAGAAAAGTGAGTTCTTATGCACCATGTTTCAAAAAAACAGTTTGTCCTGAAGGCTTTCTTTGCTGCCTGCTGTTGAAAAATGGACTCCATGGGGTTGAAGCATCATGGAGATTTTAATTAAGTTTTAATTAAATGTTTTCCATGGTTTTGCATAATAAGGAGATAATATCAAATCTAATTCCTGCAAAATCTAACATGCATCTGGGTAATCATCACATGAGGAATCTCTAAGCATCCACATAGTTGAGTACCATTTCTATTAAGTGTATTTTAAAAGGATGATCCTTACAATGTCTCTAAATGTGTTAGAATAAGTGAACTCAGAACTCTCCAGGGGAGAAAATTTTTGTTTTAACTTTTACTTCACATTTCATTACAATGACAATTGAATGATTTAATGTCTCTGAAATTAGTGTGTTTTGGCGTTTGCTAATTAAAAAATATCTTGCATATGCACTCTTTTGGACTTTTAAAAGTCTAAAGGGATAGACTATGAAACGTTGCGTCACCTTCAAATGTGTGAATATGGTAGGAGTTACCTAAACTTTTTTTTGTCTGTAATTGGAGAATAATGATACACCAAGACAATAAGATTGTTTTAAGGCTTACATGAGATATTATAATATTTCATTGCCACACATCGGCTAAAACCCATACTTTAGGCCTTATATCTGAATGGAATTATAGGGATAATTACAAAGATCAGCTAACAGGAATGAACATTCAAAATGTATCGCAGTTTTGTCATTTCTTCATTTTTAATATACTGTAAGCCTTAAACAAATGAAAGTATCCCATCTCTCTCTTGACCTTTGGGAAGCTCTAGTTTAAAAGATCTATAACATGTAATATAATCCAGTTGACCAAACATATATTGAATTTTCCCTAGTTGCCGAGGACTTTATTAAGTAATAGAAAGAAAAAAATGAATAATTCAAGATGCCTCACTCCCTTTTTCCTCTTCAGCTTTTCCCCTTACTTCTTTTAGCTTTTCATTCAATATGTATTTTTACCCCTAATTTCAAGGCCTACATTTTAACTGCAAATGAATAGGTCAGACTGGATGGTTTCTAAAATCTCTTCTATTTCTGCAGTTCTATGCCTTCTAAATCTATGCTTTGAATACTAATATGGATGTGTGCAAACACTGAAGCAGGCTTTGCTGAGAAATGCAGGAAGTTTGAAATAATTTTATATCCAAATTAAAGAAACTAAGCTTCAGACTCAGACAGGCCTAGGTACAAATATTTACCATTTGGATAAGCTATCAAATCTCCTTGAATTTATCTCCGTGGAGTAATCAATCCATAAAATAGGGTTACAAATACTACTTGCTTTATAAAGTGTTATGAAGATTAAATGAGATAATGCATGTAAGACACTTAAACAGATGTGTTCAGAATATAATAAGCTTAAAGTGAATATTGCTCATTGTTATTCAGGCAGTATAAATATGTTATTTATCTGGAAAAGTGTCCGTAAATATTCTCAAGTTAGGTAAACGTGTTTGTCTTCATTTTATAAGAAAAGTTAGTGAACTTGGTGATGATGGCAAAATAAATGCATTTTCTGCTCATTGCAGTCGTGCATTGCAGTCGTGCTATTGACCGAAATATTCTGTTTCTTACAATGACGCAAATTCATGACCATGTTGCATTATGATGACTTCCCAAGACATATGATACAATCACAGTTTTGGCTTATCCATAACGAGAATTTCAAATACTGAGTGAGGTAGTTAGCATTAGTTTTCCTATTTCATTTTCAGAAATGTGGGACTGGGGGGAAAAAAAAGATGACCGAGGATTACAGACCAATTTTTAGTATCCAGTAAGTGTTTGTTCCAGAGGAACAAATGTTCTCCCAACATTATAATGTTATCCCATCTTTTCCAAGTCAATGATGGCCATATGACTCTGAACTAACTGGCCCTTCCCACAGCACCCTTTGGCTCTTTTGCCTTCCATTGGACCTGTTATGATTATGGAATCCTATTAAGAAGATTCTCTTTGAGATAAAAGACCCTGACTGTGTATCATTAAGAGTTCTAACATTGGGCAAAAGTCATGCTTCCTTTTATATATCTTTGATCTTAATGATCTGAGTTTGGGCCAGAATGGAGTTATGCTCTAGAAACAGCTGCAGGGGTAAAAAAGAGCATTTTTGAGAGGGATAGAAATTGAGAAATATGAATTGAAATCAGGACTAGTGAAATCACTTCAGCAGCTGGGTATATATTTTGAAATCTAGGATGGCAATGTACCAATACTTAGGGGCCAGGTGTTTTTAATTAAACATATCTTAAAGTATTAAAAATTAGAAATGAGCACATCCTTCAGGACTTTGTCCTCCATATTTCGCGTGTGTGCGGTGAGATAGAGAGTAAAAATATAACAAGGAACTAAAGAAACTGCCAGTAGGAAAATCAGTTGAAATAATCCAGATGCTTCTACCACTTTAAAGGTCAAATCTGGTTTGCTCATAAAGCCCAGAGTACTATGAGAGGAGATGTTTAATAAATCTTGGAATTTGGTAGTAGAAGAAAAGTAGTGAATTTATAGTCCTTAAGCTTGGTTGCTTGGATTTTCACATTATGCCATCTAAGAGTAGAAAAGATTTCTTCCAGCTGTAAAATTGTGGGTTAAAAGAAATGTCACACTTTAACTTTTTTTTCCTATTTAAATGAATATCCATATGTTCTGAATGTTACCAGATTTTCAGGCTTTAGAAACTGAAGGCTTTTTATTCATAGGACAGGATTTACAGGAGCTACTATAGTGCAAATTCATCCTCCTAACTCTTTTAACTTACATATATTTCTCTTTGGAAATATCAGCTCTTGGGTAGCAAGAATAATTTCATTGTGGCCTTCATAGCTTTTGGCTTTTGTCTGAAAAATCCAGAAAGTGCAGAGGTTATGATGTATTGCTTCGGTGACACGAACACTTGTCCCTTAGGATTGACATTTCAGGAACTTCTTCATGTGTTACAAAGCCACCTGCAGAGAGTATTTGAAAGTCACTGGATAGCTGACTTCACCCACAGGGAAAGTGACAGGGACCTGGAGTAGAGTCTTTTCAGTGGAAACCTTTAGGCATAATTAGATTATTCTAGCAGGTAGTGGATTCATGTCAATCCAGCCATCTCCAGAGGATGCTGGGAGCTACCAGCATCACACGACAGCTTTCACAGGCTGGTTGCCACTGTACTCTGAGTTAACTTCAGGGACCTTTTGAACTGCCTTTAGGGTGTGGGGTAGGATTTCAGCAGGCTCTAGAGACATTTTAAAGATTCATTCTCTGTGAATTGGTCCTAGGGATTCGGAGAGAACCTGGATGGTGGAGGTAATTCAAGGGTCCTCTGAAATGTGAACTATGTATAAAATACTAATTTGACATATAGTGACTTATTAATATTATAGTGGTATGCATTATTCATAAAAATATTCCAAAATACTGGACTGACATATGGTAAAATATACATAAAATATTGGTGTTGAGACACGGTTGATACTAAGCATGATGGTTAATTGTATGTGTCAATTTTGGCTAATGGCTGCCCTGATAGTTGGTAGTAAAACATAACTTTTAGGTATGTTCTTGAAATTGTTGCTGAAGAGATTAGCATTTAAATTGGTAAACTGAATAAAGAAGATATCCCTCACCTGTGAATGTGGGCATCATTCTATGCATTGAGGGCCTAAATGGGGAAAAAAAAATCAGAAGGACAGATTTGATTTTTCTGTTAAGTTGGGACACCCATCTTCTCCTGCCTTTGGAGAACATTGGTACTGCTGGGCATTGGGCCTTCAAACTCAGATCAGAGCGTACACTGTTGGTACCCCTCATCCCCGTTCCTGGGGCTTTGGACTCAGAATGGAACTTACACCATTAGCTCCTCTGGTTTTCTGGCCTTCGAACTTGGATGGCAGATAGTGGGACTTTTGGGCCTCCCTAATTACATGAGCCAATTCCTATAATAAATCTTTTTAAAAAAATATTTATCTATCTATCTATCCATCCATCCATCCATCCATCCATCCATCCATCCATCCATCATCTATCTATAATCTATAAGCCTATCTGTTAGTGTATGCAGCTCCAGTAGTTCTGTTTCTCTGTACGACCTTGATAAATACAGATTTAGGTACCAAGACTTGTTCTAGAGGAGCAGAATTTTAAGGATGAGCTTTCTGAATTGGTTCTGTTGTTTCTGGAATTGTCTGTCTAATCTGATTAGATTTAAAGACACTAATGACTCTATATCCAGAAATAAAGAGAGCATGGACAGTTCATGGTGTGAGCTATATATAGAGATACATAAGCTATCTTCACTGGATACTCCTAATCAACCACCTATAAGAAGCAAGGAGGAAAATGACTTTGTATATGATAGTTTTGAACATTTTTGGAAGACTAAGGAATATAATGACATTGGTCAGCTACTCCTAATGTCTCTGGACAAAGTGGTGAAAGAAAAGGATGAGCTCAGGGATTCAAATTCCCAGCTCATACACCAGCTATATAAATGACCTGAGAGCTTCTATGTGTGCCTTGAAGGAAACCTTATCTCTTGTAGCTAGCTGCAGGGCTGAAATTGCTAAAACTCAGAATCCCCAGGCTGTGGTTGGCTGAATTATGATGCAAGTTGAACTCTCAGCCTCAAGGGGTGTCTACTATTAATATGAAGACACTGATTGGAAAGAAGGGGACCCTGTAAGTTAGGATGAGGATGTGTGAGAAGACTCTGATTAAGTTGGGGACATTAAATGCCTAAATTCTGATGAGTCTTCTTTCCTAGTGGAAGTGGCCTTCTCACCCCCAGTGACAGCAGCTTCTCTACTCCCAGTGGTAGAGATCTCTCCACCCCTGATTGAAGGGATTAACCCTGCCTTGTCCAAAGACACTGCATCCCTGAACCACTTGCCATGAAAGACGCTGATTCTCCTCAGGACATACCCCTACTACTCTTCTTTGCTTCTGCACCTATAACTAGACTCAAGTCCCATAGGGCCTTTAAAAATGAGGTAAAAATATGACCTATGGGAAGGTGAACTACACTAAATTAGAGTTTTCTTTTTTCTTTTTCAAAAAAATTTTAATGTTTATTTATTTTTGAGAGACATAGAGACAGAGCATGAGTGGGGGAAGGGCAGAGAGAGAGGGAGACACAGAAACCGAAGCAGGCTCCAGGCTCTGATGAGCCATCAGCACAGAGCCCAACGCGGGGCTTGAACCTGCAGACTGCGAGATCATGACCTGAGCCGAAGTCGGCCGCTTAACCAACTGAGCCACCCAGGCGCCCCTAAATTACAGTTTTCTAATTTATACAAGCAGAAATCCAGGGAACGTAGGGGGGATACATATGAAGGGTGTGGGATAATGGTTGAAGGAACATAAAACTGATCAGGCCAAATTTATTGATATGGGCTCACGAAGCAAAGGCTTTGTCTTTAATGTTGTAGCTTGGGGAGTTAGAAGGGGCTCTTACAATTTGGTTGGTTGGACCAAAAGATGGCCCACTGTGAATAAACTGGAAGTGCCTCTCTTGGTTTAATGTAGAGGCGGGATCCAGAAGCTTAGGGAGATTGAAATGTAAGAGTGAATTTGTCATTTGAGACTCACTCACCCATACAGGGAGGGTCCAGAAGACATAGCATTTGCCCTTATTGTGGGAAATAAACTTGTAGGGGACTCTTCGGCATCCTTGAAGAGGTTTATAATCACTCTCCTTTGTAGGCCAGACTTTACAATGGTTACCACAGCCACTCAATTGGAAAACCTGTGTAATGGGAATAATTGAATCCTGGGGTGGCAGGGGCCAAGTGGTGACGCTCAACTGGCAAAAGCAAGGAGGGTCATGGTTAACCTAATGGACAGAAGATACACTGATAAGGAAATAACAGAGAACATGTTTTAGATATTCAACTTTGTCTATACTTTATAGTTCTTTAAACCAGATTTTAATAAGATATTTGGACGAACACCTGGCATAAAGACTAATGAGTTTGAAATATCTCAGTAGACTGTATAATTGGTTTAGAAATGGTAAACCCTGAATCTAAGAAGCCACTGTCCTAAGTCTTAAAATAATTCTGGTGTGTCAAAATACTTTTTCATATTCAGATAAACACTGGTGACTATTTCATTACTGCAGCAGAGCCTGGTGTAGGTGAGGTGTTACAAATACCAACAGTGAGGAAATCTGGTTCTTTCAAGTCTGTGTTTTTGGCTGAGGCTACAGAGTTTCCCAGTGGTGTCTGTTATAAAGCAACATGCAGGACTTGGCAGCAAGTTAGAGATAACAAGACTACTCTCCCAAAGATCATCCAAGCTGCATGCTAAATTTTGCCCATCTGTCACCTGTCTCCTCTGTCCCATGTCAGAGTTGGATTTGGAACTGGTGACATTGGAGGTACTTGATATGCCTGGCAGAACGAAACCCAAAGGTCTTATTGTTCATGACAGTTCGGATGTACTTGAATAGTAATTACTGTTCATATGGATTTCCTTGTGGTGTTCTCCTGTTTTATGAGCTTCCATCTTTTAGATGGGTCACAGTGTACATGGTACTGAATATTAGAATCAGCAAGAGATGATACCATGGAGTGATGCTTTTCAATATTATTTAAAGCGAAAGCCAAAGAATGCTAGTATGTACCTAACATTTGATTGGACTGTATTTGTTGTATATTACCAAATAGGTAAGGGTAAATAATATAGAGCTATCACTATATTTCCCAGAGAACTATGGTTCGAAATGTTTAAGTTTAAAGAGTATATAATTGAAAATGTCACATTAAAACATACCTTTTTACACACATTATAGATGAATCTCAGAAACGCTATTGAATAAAAACCATACACAAGAAAGTAGATACACTATGATTCCATTTATATGACGTGCAGGTACAGGCAAACCTATTGTATGGTCCAAGAAATTAGGTTAATAGTTACTCTTGCAGTAGTACTGATAGTGAGGCAAAGTGGGAGCTTCTGAGAGGCCAATAATATTCTCTTTTCTTTATCCGGGTAATGGTTACAGGATGTACTAAAATTTATCAAACTGTATATTGATATTTTGTGTAATTTCCTGTTTAAGTATTATTCTTCAATTAAAAATGTAAAAACACGAGAATTACCTTCTCAGGTTAAATAACAGTTATTTAAGAAAATCACAAAACCATAAACCAAAGGACTTGTTTGTCAACCTTGTTCAGAATTACTATCAGTGCTAACAATAATCATTTATTGAACACATCTCCTGTGTTAGACACAGCTCTAAGTGTTAGAATTACAATACTTATTTAATGATTACACCAGGTTTTGAGGTTCTTATTATCCCAATTTTTTGGTTTGTTAAGGCAGAATTGGGACTTGGAGAAATTAAGCAGCTTGCTCAAGGTCACATAGCAAGTTGGTGGTCATGCATGAATTTGAACGCTTGTCTGCTTAACTTCAAAGGAGGAGGAGCTCTTGTTCTGGGCCACCCGCTTCCACTCGCCATCCCAGTTGCATGTGGAGACAAGTTGTTAATTTCAGAATTTTCATTTTGGGGACAGGCAGTTTTCTTTCTGGATTTAACTTTCTGTTCCCATGATAATGAATGGTGATTATTACTAACATTTTGTTCTCAATCTGTACTCAGAATTTATAGAGCTCAGACAAAATCAAATACAAAGCAGCACTATTAGTTTAACCCAAAAGTTCAGAAAAGCCAAAAAGTAAGTACCATTTCACAAACAAGGCAAACAGGTAGATGTGGGAATATTTTTTACTGGCAGTCTCATATTTATTTTTTATTACTTCGTGAAGCTGCTTCCTAGTTTTGCCCTTTGTCCTTCTAAAGGTTATGGTTGAGAGACAGAATAAGTGAGAGATATTAAGATAAAAGCCTTTGAATTTAAGAATAGTTTTTAATTTATTATGGCAATATCAGGTAATTAGATTTTGAGAAGTTTAAAGAATCACATTTTATTTCTCATCGGAAAACTTATTTCCTCCCCTGGGCCACACATAATACTGATGTAGGGACAAGATCTAGAGAAAAAGGGAAATAGGGTGGTAAGACCATGGGGGAGATAGGCAATAACTTACCTGCAGTGACAATTAGGGGGATGTCTTAGCCCTTTTGGACTGCAATAACAAAAATATAATTTACTGGGTGACTTACACAGCACACATTCATTTCCCACAGTTCTGGAACCTGAGAAGTCTAAGATCAAGGTGCTAGCAGACAGGCAGAAGAAGTGGAACATGAATGTTGTGTAGTTTTAAAAGCACTGTCGCCTCTCATTATACTCTCCTGATTCTGTGAGGTTGGTATCACTGTTATGTCAATTTTATAGATTACAAATCTGAAGCTCTGAGAGGCTAATTAGCACAAACACATTTAGCTAGGAAGCAACAGACTGTGGGAATGAAGGAGGAGGGGCAGTTCATTATGACTAGATAAATTGCGAAATGTGTGAATTAGGTCTTGAGGATTGAAGCACAAGAAAGTAAAGGGACAGGTACTGCTGGTGGGATAAACCGTGGGAGCCAAAAGCATGAGAAAGCCTGGCTCTTCTGGTCTGTAGCCAACCATCCACCGTGGGTGAAGGATAGGTCCCAGGGCCAGTGTAGTTTGGTTGCGTATACAGTTCTCTTGTGATCACATTATGAGGTCCGGGTTCTGTAGGTTGTGGGAAAGAGTGCGTCTCTTCTGACTTGTAGGCAAATTAATGCCCACCACCCCCAAGTCATGGCCTACCTCTTCTATATCCCTTTCCCCCTAGCCCTTGCCCGTACACTAGTACTATGTGTGGCCCAGGGGAAGAAATGAACACTGGTGTTGTGGATGGGTAGGAAAGTGAAGTGATGAAAGAAGAGAACAGGTAATGCGTTATTGCAATAGTGCAATGTGGGCTTGAACAAGGAGAGGTTAGTAGAATTAGGAAAGGGGCCATTGGAGAACATTCCAAGGGTTTCCCAGTGAGGCCCAGGTGTTCCTGATTTCATGTAACTTCCATTTAATTACCATTACAGGGCAATCCTGAGGGATCTCATTAAAGAATTTTCATTGTAACTCTGTTTACTTACTGTTTGGAGAAAATGTGGTTCTTTATAAATTTATTAAAATCACAGAAAGAGTAAATGTGGCACTTTTATTTATTTATTTATTTATTTATTTATTTATTTATTTATTTATTGAAGTACATACATAAGTTATGAAATAGAATTTTGAATTACAAAACCTTGGCTTTGAAAAGATTTGAGGTAAATATAACTGGCTATACTACATACCACAATGATTTCCTGACTTCATGGCAGACATATCTTAGGTTAACACCCAGTTCAGATTGGTATTCCTTTTAACATCCTCTCTTCTGTAAAATAAGATTATTTTCAGCAATAATCATGGGATATCAGTAATTATTTTCTTGATTTGCTCTTTAGTTTTAAACATTTAAATTTGAAAATATTTAACTTTCATTTTTGATACAAATACTGTAAAATAGTCCACAAATGAAATAAATTTTACACTTAGCAAATGAAAATATTAAACTTTATAGTTTATGCTCCTTCATTGCTTTAAATTTTAAATTTTAAGCACAAATAAAAATTCCATGTGGTGGCGTGGAATGCCAGAATTAAAGTAACTCAAGTTCTGTGTTTTCTTTACAAAGACTGTGCTACTATTGCTGATTTTGAACTGATTAAATATAGAAACATATAGTGTTACATATGTTAGAGGCATGAATTGCACCCGAAGGGGCCTCAGATGATTCTGAATTGTTATGAAAGTATACTTGAATGTGTATAGTTTAGTCCTTAGCTATTAGGAATTAGTTGTACAAGTAGAATTTAGTTGTATACTCTAAGTTCTCTGAAATTCTGTGTGGAACCCAATATTTATGAAATAAATAGCAATAAAATTATGTGATTCTGAAGCTTGCATGTATTTTTAAAACTCAACAGTAACTGTGTACTTGTTTAGAAATTAGACCAACAAAATGTTTTTTCAGCGTATTTTGTCACTGATAGTTTTTAATTTGCAGATGCATAGTGGTAAAAACCTGACCTTACTAATTTTTGTTTTTAAGTATCTATAGGCAATGCACTCTCTAACTGCCTGTGCCCGGGGAGGATTGCATGCTGTTGCCTTGACCGGGGCCTTTACTCCCTCTGAAGTGACTCCTTTTTCTCTTTGCCCAACTTCCTGCTGTATATCCTCATTGCCCTTCCAGTCTCAGCCAGACCCCACCTCCGTTACTCAATGCCCATGACTGAATGCTAAGTCTCCCCCCTTTGAACTCACTGTGTACTATTTTCATTACTCCGTGGACCACTTTGTGGTTTTAACTTTGCAAATATTGTTATTGAGAGTAGGCTTTTCACTTTTTATTTTTAAGCACATAGCCTAGATACTTTTTTCATTTAGTTAAACCAGTCCTTAGACACATTATATTGCTTAAGCAGAAAGGGAACTATTACAGTGACCACATTTTGTTTCTGTTTTTGTTTTGGTGTTTTTATAGAAACTCAAAAATAATATTTTGGGGAATATGAATACATAGAAACCTTTTCAATATACATATTGAACTTTATATATTTTCTAGCAAAATTTATTTATTTAGTATTTTTTCCTCCAGAACAAGACAAGCAACTCTGTTACTTGATCTAGCGTCACTGTCATCTCCTACTTTCTAATGTATGAAATTTTAGTTCTATTGATATATTTTTTTTACCATTCCAAAGTTTTTGCACTCATTATTTAATTAGAATTATCTATATATTTTTATAATTACTTTTGTCACTCTTTTATATATTCTATTCCTTCTTTTCTGTGCCTTTATTCTTCCCGAAATAAGTTCTTTAGTAATTCTTGCAGGAAGCATCTATTGGTGGTAAACTCTCCTACTCTTTACATTTCTGAAACTATTTTACTCTTAGTGTTAAAGGTTAGTTTAGCTGGATATGTAATTTTACATTGATGATTATTTACTCTCAGCATTTTGAAATATTCTAGCTGCTATTGTAGCTGTTGAGACATATGTTGTCAGTCTAATTGTCATTTGTCTAAAGATTATTTATCTTTTATTTTAGGAGGCTTTTAAAATATTCTCTTTATCTTAATGTGTTCAAGTTTCATTACGATGATTTATATGTGAATTTTTTTAAAATTTTTTTAATGTTTATTTATTTTTGAGAGAGAGAGACACACACAGTGCAAGTAGGGGAGGCGCAGAGAGAGACAGAGACACAGAATCAAAAGCAGGCTCCAGACTCCAAGCTGTCAGCACGGAGCCTGATGTGGGGCTTGAACTCATGGACCACGAGATCATGACCTGAGTCGAAGTCAGAGGCTTAATCGACTGAACCACCCAGGCACTCCTATGTGAATTTAGTTTTAATTTATTCTGTTTTCTCCCAGTTTTCACTTTCTGAGAATACACTCTGTTCAATTCTTGAAGTTTCTCAGGTGTCATGATGATTATCTTCTTTTGAATATTTCTTTTTCATTATTCTCTCAACATGCTACTTCTGGAACTCCTACTTGCAATATATGGGAGCACAGAGTGATTACTAGTGCCCACCAATATCTGAATAATTAATCTGTCCAGGGCATGGGAATGACTATGCCTTATTGCTTTTTGCAGTTAGGCAGAACTGTATAACTAATTACAGGCAATAAAATGTGAGCATAAGTGATGTGTGTTGTTTCCAAGCTGAGGTAAGGAAAAGCCCTCATGCAGTTCTCTGGGCTCTCTTTCCTTCGCCTCAGCAATTATAGAGGAGAGCCCTGAATAAATGATAAATACATTTTTATTAAGCCACAAAGATTTTTGGGGATGTTTGTTACTGAAATGTAGCCTATTCTACTTTGAATAGAATAGGGAGCCTCTCATTCTATTCTGCATGTCACATAAAATTATCTTTCATAGCTTTCACTCATTTATTTCTCCAATACAATATTTCAGCTGAATAATTACTTCTTTAACTGTGTTGAACTCAGGATTCATGCCTTTTTGGTATCACTTTAGTAACTATCTTTTTACAGCGTTTATGATTCTTTATTCATCATGGCCATCTGTTCTCACTTTTAAATGATTATAATTTCTGGTAGTTGAGTTAGTTCACATAGAGGCATAGTAGGTTTCTAGTCCTGCAAGGGTATTGGTGTGTTACATGTCTTGTTTCTGAATCGGAGGATGACTGGACCCAGGGTCAGAGTGAGGAGTGTTGGCTCCCATTCACTGCCTTGACTTCAGCTTGATAGAGTCTCAGCCTGGGCAGTGGTCACCATTTTGTTGAGGCTCCTTTCATAAGTCAGGGAAGCTAAACTCAGCCTCTGGTTTTATAGCCTGAGTCTAGTCCCAGTCCCCTGATGCAAATGGAACACTTTGGGCTCCTGGTATTCCTTCTTCTCACTTTGAAATTTCTTATATCTATCCAGGAAACTAATAGGCTACTGTTACTGTTTGTGTTTCTGTTTCAGGGTATTTATCTCGTTCTTGAGTTCAGTTTTGTTGTTTTAAATATTATGTATATCATAGAACATAATATTATAAATATACTAATGTGTGTGTTTCTTTCATTACTGTGGGTTTGACACAGAGGGAGTATTTATACTTGAACTCACAATTTCATCTTAATAAGAAGTCAAAGTCTTTAATTTAAATGAGATTAAGCCTCTGAGTCATCATATGGTGATCCTTCTCTTATTACAAATTGCAGATATTTCATTTTGATTTAGTTCTCTTCCAGTGTTTTTATTTGATTTTTAAAAAGATTTTTGAGAAGTAAGAAGTCTTTTTGGTGTGGGTGGGGCAATTTATTGAAACGAAAGATCATCAGAGCATCCTAATCAGTATCATTAATTGCACCAACTCTCTCCTTTGCTAAGCAGATGAGTGTGCTAAGCTTTTCAGTCTTCCTATATTTGTATTTCTTATTACTTCATTCAGTAATAGAATTAATAATAGCTTAAGGGAAAAAAAAATGAAGAGATATGTGACCATCCAGAGTAAAATTACTGAATATAATATCAATGGTAGCTAAGCAAAGAAGTTATGCCACTTTCATTGTTTTGTGTTACTCCGAGTGAGATGAAAATCAGACTCAGTTTCATTCTGTGTTGGGAAGCCTTTAGGTGCCAGATCTCTGAGATTGCATAGAATATGAAATGTAATTTTTTTCCAAAGGAGCACCCATAGAGATGGAACACTGTTTACTTTCAAGATTAGGTTTTCTTTTATTCTTCCTTTGCTAAGTGTTTGCTATCACACATGTGTCTCCTTTGAGAATATTTTTATGGGGAATCGAAACATTCGAAACAATTTCATGGATAATTTTCCACATTATTATGGATGCTTTTCCTTTATTAAAATGCTTAAAAATAAGCTTCCCCAGTGCATTTACTTGCTTTTAAATCATTCCTTCTTTAACCAAAAAATATTTTACTTTGCAAAAGATAATCATTTTAGTGGAAATAGTTCTAACATGCATGCCATATACATTACCTGCTGTACTGGGTTAAATAGTGTTTCTCCAAAATTCATGTCTACCCAGAATCTGTTAATAGGACTTTATTTGGACATAGGATCTTTGCAGACATAATTAAGTTCAGATGAGGTCATACTGGATTATGGTGGGCCATTGTAACAGATGTCCTTATAAGAAAAGGGAAATTTGGGCACAGACACTCAGAAAGGGCAATACCATGTGAAGGCAGAGATAGAGATTGGAGTGCTGCATCTATAAGCCAAGAAATGCCAAGAATTGCAAGCTGTTATCATAAGCTAGAAGCTTCCACAAGGAACCAACCTGGCTGATATCTTGATTTTGGACTTCTAGGTTTCAGAGCTGTAAGAGAATAAATTTCTGTTGTTTTAAGCCACCAGCTTGCCTCACATTTGTCATAGGAACCATATGAAAACAATACATGTTTTCACACGGCATACTCTGAACATAATGCAGCCTTTATCTGTGGTGTAAACAATTTAGGCTTAGCCTAATGTCACGATGTTTCAAGAGGCCATTGGCCTTGCCCCCTCAAAGAAAGTAAATAATGAAACGTTGATGTTCTTGCTGCCATCTTGTCTTACGGTAATCTGCTATTCTATTTCTCTCTATATCTGTATTTCCTTTTTTCTTCCTCTCTGTGTCTAAATACATGTTATCCTCTAAGAAGGATCAATAGTTTCCAGGAGAAAAAAAACCAGCCAACCTAAGTTTGCTAAATTAGTTTTTGATTTTTACACACAGTTCCTTCTAAGTCCATGGACTCAGGTGTAAGGATCCTTGATTTCTCCCAAGTTTATCTGGCCACAGATGCTCTAGAGAAAATAAAATGATGGGCGATGATGGTGGTGATGGTTGTGCTGTTCATGGTCAAAAGTAGTTTGGAAAATGCTGCCTACTGTGTACTTCCTTTGGCAAATTTATACTCTCTTGCCCTGTATACTAGAGACTCCAAGTAGTTCAAAAGTAAAAATCTTGTTTAGACTAGTACTTGACACCAGAACACTTTCTTTGATATCATCTATAAATATCTAAAACGTCTACAGAAATCACTTTGAAGAACACTGTCTTAAAGGGAGGAATGTCTGTTTCTTGGTAAGCAGTTTTCTCTAAGCTCAGAGCTGAGGCATTCTTTGTGGACCTTCCGCTATGTAACTTTGTTTGAATATTTAAGGTTATCAAAAGTGGGAGTGTCAGAGACAGGAGGAGTTGTTCTAATTTGTTCTTAACAATAATTAATCTTCCTAAAGTATCCTTCACTTAGATAGAATTTTGCCTGTTACTTGTTTGAGGTTTTTTGCATTTATTTTTCTGTCATAATCTTGGTACTGAGAAAGATTAAGTGAATCTCTATCTGGAAAATGCTGTATAAAATTGAAATAACAAACAATAAAAATGGCAAGATTTTAGTGTCAGTTTGTAGTAAGTGTTATAGAGAAAAATAAAGTAGACCAGAGGAATAGGAAGATAATGGGTGAAAGCTGGTGAAAGTTTGCAGTTTTGATGACTGTGGTCAGAAAAGTTATCACCGAGAAGATGGAGTTCGATAAAAAAATAAAACCAAAAACACCCAAAGAAGATGAGAGAGCACGCCATGTAGCTATGTTGTGGGAGAGCAATCTGGGAAGAAGGAACAGCCAATGCAAGACTCAGAGGCAGGGGTGCGTTTGATGTCCGCGACAGCACAGGATCGTGCGTGTAGAGCAAAGGGAACAGGGCATGAATACAAAGGTATAAGATCAGTGAGATGGTGACGGGCATGGTGTGGAGACCTTGTAGGTCATTATAAGAATTTTAGCTCCCACTTTGAGTGAGATGGGAAGTTACTGAAGAGATAGGAGCAGAGAAATGACATGATCTACCTTCTATTTTGAAAAGAGCATGATGACTGTTGAGTTTTGCCACCAACCCCATATACTAGCTTTCATAAAGGCGTTTTGAAAATAGACTGAGGTAGTTTCTCATGGAGAGGGACTCCTACTGTGGAGGCAGATGTCATAAGAACTATAAGAGTGAATTAGACTCTTTCATTTTCTCTTCAGAGAAAAATGACCTAGGGATAACAAAGGAGTCACTGTGGTGGGAGAATGTTTTTAGGAAATCTGAGCTGAGAGACTGTCTGTTTTCTTTTCTTTAGCTCTCTGGCAAGAAGGACCTGCTCAGGTTGATATTGTCCCTGTCAGTTTTGAATTAATCATTTGCGCTCTGGCATTTAACTGCCACCAGAATAGAAGAAAAATCTTGTCATTAAAAACGTTCTATGTTATGTGGATTCTAGGTGGTGTGAGAAGCCCAAGTGCACGCCTCTGTACTTCCATCTCGCTTTGAATATCCCATTATAAATAGAATTTTGAAAACTGGCAAGTGAAAAATAGAATGAAGCATTGGTTCTGTTTTTCTTAAACATTCTATACTTTAGGATAAACAAATAGTTGATGAGAAGAATGTTCTTTCTACAGAACTATACCAGCTAATGAAAAAGAACAGGGATTGTATTATGAACCATCCATTAATGAACCAACCACTTAGAAAATGTATCCCTACTCAGACATCCCTTTCTGCAGATATATGTTCTCATTCCATCCCATTCTGTCCACACTTTTTTCAATCAGTAGGTCCCATATTGTTATATGTGGTTGTGGTAAGCAGTTAAATGCAAATTATTTCATCATTTCTAAATGAAAGTAGTAATTGTTCAAAATATATGAGCTTTCACAAAGTCCACCAAAGCAGTGCTAGTGCAGTATTTGAATCACTGTCACAATTATCAACAAACAAGGGTTTGGCAGAGCTGTACCAGTTATTATTTGAAGGAAAGAGAAAAATACCGCAGATGATCATAGATAGTGCTTCTAAAGTGACATTTTAAAAATGTCAAAGATTAATAATAATAACAGTTGTCAATTATTAATGTATACATATGCCAAGTGCTGTTCCAAGTGCTTTACATTGTAATCTTGATTGGGCCATTGATTTGGCTATACATGTGTCATAGGGTCATAATAACGGAAGCGTAGATAAGCTAAAAGTTTATTTTTCTTTAATGTAAAAGCCTGAACTGAGAAAACATCTCTGCTCAGCAAAATTCTTGAGGCCCAGCTCCTTCCATGCTCCTTCATGTCGGTTCTCTTCCCCTACTAGGTTTGCCTCGTTGGCACATGCGGACATATCTCCTCCTCTCTGTGCATTTCTCCCAATCATCCTTTTCTTTCTTGGAGGGGTCCAACCTGGAAGTTACATGCCACGTTTGCTCCTATACCACCGCTGAGTACTTGTTTCTTGGCCACATCTAGCTGCATTGATTGCAGATGGCAAAGCAAGGAAGTACTATTTGTATTGTTTCTTTGTTTGTTTGTTTATTTATTTATGCTGGCTCTGTGTTCAGATGACCACCAGTAGGTTCTGCCCTTTGGGGATTATTTTATTTTATCCCTATAATAGTCCTATGAAATAGGTGCTCTCATGATTCCTGTATTAGAAATGAGATATCTCAGGCATAGAAAGGCTTGATAGTTTTCTCAGTCAGGAAATTCATTAAATGTATTTACACATATGACCTTTGTTATGATCTTGCTATGAACATCAAAAAGAATGTTGGTATTTCTTAAACTTTCTGTGGTGAAGGAACATTTTTTTTCTTTTCTCAAACACTGTAGATGGATAATCTTATAAAAAGCAATAAAAATGTGGCAGTTGCTGTAAAATTCCCAAACACATACTTTTAATTATGTTCATATTGTGTAGACCCGGAAAAATAGTCTGTGAGCTGGTACCACTCCTCAGATCACAATTTGTGTGTACCTAAGTTAGGTTGTATGGTTCTAACAATCAACTTTATTGGAAAAATCAAGACGACTCTCTCGCTCTTGGCAAACTTGATCTAGTCACTGTTTGCTCAAAGAACCAGTGTACAATTGCAATTACAACTACATATGAAATTTGTGAACCTCATCTTATTTGTATTTGTTGCCAGTTGTGTGTGTGTGTGTGTGTGTGTGTGTGTGTGTGTGTGTGTGTGTGTTTAAGTACTAATTATCCTCAGGGACCTCTTCTTGTACATTCTTCATAAGTGTACTCAAAAAGTTTGACACTCATAAGAGCTATGAGGTCCTTTAATTTCAGAAAACAATTTGATTATAGTTATGATAAAAGACATAGGTCAATAAATCTATCAAATAGACATATGATAAAAAATAAGATTATATGATGAAGGGTGAGTGAACATAGTTAGCATCTAGGGTGGTAGAAGCCATTTCATATCGTGTGCAAATTCTGCTCCATTGGTCGTGGTTACCTAAAATATAATATTGAGAAAGACTTTTAGTCCAAGTGGGCTCAGCTGGGAAAGCCCGTCATGCTTGATTAATGATGGCTGGAAGAGGAGCAGGTGAGGTGACATGCGTGCCATGTATTTTCCTCCATTAACTGTTATACTGGTTCTGAGCTTCCAGGAACAAAGGGAGAGCATTCAACCTAGTGGGTTACTTTTATTATTTAATGAAGAAAAAACATTTACATTTGTAAATTACATTTTTCTTTTTCTAAATTCGAATATAATTTTTTTTTCCTAAATGGAAAGGATATTGAAAATACCATGAATGGTATCCTAAACAATGCAATGTTTTTTTTTTTCAGTAAAGGTACAAACATTTTTATTTTTAAAAGGTTTTAAAACATATAAATATTTTAAAAGGTTTTAAAACATATATCAGATCCTGATAATCCAAGAGCATATCAGAAAAAAGAAACAAGGCTAATTTTTTGGTGAGAATCTCCCCAAATATTGTATTGTACTTATACATGGTAACAAAGAAGGATAGAATGAATGTATGGAATGTTAAATAATCGATTACACCCTCTTTTCTCTTTGTATCTTTCTCTTTTTTAAAGAAATCTTATTTTTCCTCTGTGACCAAACAGATGACTTGACGTTGTACTGAAGAAGAGGTTCAGTAATGAGGTATGGATTGGACTTGTCAGGGAGATTAGACAGCCCTGGAAGGTGGTATTTGCAAACTTCCAACCATCACCGATATCCTAACATTGGTTTTGACAATGTGTAACTATGACAAAAGCAGCAAGGAGATGAATTTTAATAATACACAAAGGCAGTAGGTATACTAGTGTATCCTGAGTGTCCTGCTCTTTTCTCCTCTAGACATTTTTTCCACTTCTCACCTTCTCTCCCCTTCTTCCATGTACTTTTATCTATTATGTTTATCCCATGTCCAACATTTTCTAACCCTTTCTAACCCTTTCTCCCAATCCCAATCTTCCCAAAAGGATAAAGTCTTTGAATTATATAGGAGACAATATTAAAGATCATCTCTAACCTTGTCAGTGACAAGACTGAGTTTAAGTTGTTAAATGCTTCAGGAATTACTTTTTTTTTTTTTTTTTTTGCTTTCCCAATATTCTTTTTTTTTTAATTTTATAATAGTTTATTTTCAAATTGGTTTACATATAACACCCAGTGTTCATCCCACCATGTGCCCTTTTTAATGTCCATCACCCCCTCTCCCCCCTCCCTCATCCCCCTCACCCTCAGTTTTTTCTTAGTCTTTCTTAATAGTAATACCTAGTACTGATTCTATCTCAGTTTACTGCTTTCTCTAACACTGTAATACCTCAAACGTATAGTAGCACCTTCTTACTAGATTTCTCTATTTATAATTAAAAACCCACTGTTGCTGTCCATACAATAAAAAATACCAGATTATAAACACTTTGTTAAGGGGTAAGTGAATTTTAAACTATTTTAACATTTTAATTGGAGCGGCTTCCACTTTTAGAGTAGCAAACACTGGATTTAGTGTCCAACCTGAAACAACACCCCAAAAATAGATAAAATATATGAAACAATGGTTTTCAAGATAGGGCATTAGGCTCTCAAAGTCTTTAATCTGATAGATAGAACACAAATGAAGTGTCGCCTATGACTACCTGGTTTATAGCCCTGAGAGTTTCTAGGCCATTGTACTGGGAGGGGGAACCCTGTCAGACTCCTTATGTTGAGAAGACAGAGCTGGGCATCTAAGGAGACTCAGCAGTCCACTACACAGTAGGAAAATGCAGGACTTCTTCGAGGACACTCCCTCAAGTCAGAGCACTGATCATCAAGGTCATGGGGAAAACAATCACCTGAAGAATTAGAAAGTACAGTGTCTGGTGCTCACAGGGTGAAATGTCTGTTCCTACCAGCCAAACTGAAAAAGTCAAAATTAACAGATCATTGACTAAATTACTCAGTAATGGGGAATAATTAACCCTAGACTAAGCAGTGCTCTGAACTATGTAATAAATCATAAAAGCAAGACCTGAAAGAATCAAACTGTCACCAAATAACAACTTTTCAAGTGGTTCAGAATAATGAACAAAATAGTCCATATTTGGGACATAAAGCAATGTCTTAATTGCTTTAAGGGGCAAAAGCACAAAGGCAGTAGGTATACTAGTGTATCCTGAGTGTCCTGCTCTTTTCTCCTCTAGACACTTTTTCCACTTCTCACCTTCTCTCCCCTTCTTCCATATACTTTTATCTATCAATTTAAATTGCTTAATTTAAATGTCTTAATACATTTAAGGGGATCCAGATCATACGAACATTACCTGACCACAGAGGAATTTAATGTAACATCAGTAACAGAAGGATATTTGGGAAATCTACCAAACATTGGAAAACTAATTATAATATGCCTTTAAATAACCCAGAAGTTAAAGAAATCAAAAGAGGAAATAAAAAACAGTTTGAATTGAATGCATTTGGAGATGCAGCTTCATCAGAATTTGTGGGATGCTGTTAAAGCAGTTCTTAGGCAGAAAATTTTAGCACTAAGTGCCTGCATTGGAAATAAAGAAAGGTCTCCAATCAATGACTTTAGCTTCTGAGTTTAGAAACTAAAAAAGAAGTACAAATTAAATCTGAAGTGAGCAGGAAAAAGAAATACTAAAGATCAGAGACAGAATCAATGAAAGAGAGAACAGAAAAACAATACCGAAAATCAATGAAGCAAAATCTGATTCGTGAGAAAATCAGTAATATCGATAAACTCCTGGTTGGACTGATAAGGAGAAAGGGTGAAGACAACATTACCGAGTATCAGAAATGGAAGAGGTGACATCACTATATTATGAATAACATTATGTATGCCAATACATTCAACAACTTAGATGCAATGGACAGATTCATTGAAAGACATAAATTACCAAAGCTCACTCAAGAAGAAATCAATAAGTTGAAGAGCCCTTTATAAATGAAGCAATTGCATTTGTAGTTTAAAACCTCTGACAGAGAAAACTCTAGGCCTACAAAGCTTCCCTGGTGAATTCTGCCAGACATTTCAGGAGGAAAATAATGCTAACTCTGCACAAACGTTTCCATAAAAATTTGAAAGAATATTGCCCAACTCGTTTTTTGTGACCAGCATTATACTGATAACCAAAATCAGACAAAAACATTGCAAGAAAAAAGCAAAGAAACATGACAGAGTATTGATATAAAAATTTTTAAAACCTAAATAAAAGTTTTAGAAAAGTAAATCCAACAATATGTAAAAAAAAGATAAAATGACCAAAAACAACAACCATCCCAGCTAGTCCATTTACGCATTGAGGAGTGGATTATGCTACCGGTGGTCCAGTGGAAAGAGGTTAGCTTTACCTCAAATTTTTAATAACTGTAGTCCTCAGGGGTATTTGTCCCATGTTATAGATGAGGCACTGAAGCTCAGAGAATTGAAAAACAATAAAGTGAGTTTAGCAAACTTTCAGGGATAAGATATTTAAAAATTAAATATATTTCTGTATATTTGCAACAAACTGTACAGTTAAACTGACAAAGTAAAACCTGTACAATTGGATGAAAAAATATGAAGTAGTTGAAGATTAATCTGACAAAATATGTGAAGGAATTATACACTGAAAATTGCAACAACATTATTAACAGAAATTAAAAAAGAACTAAACAAAATGGGGGCACTATGTTATATTCATGGGTCAGAGATGCAATAGTGCTAAGAAGTCAATTCTCCCTAAACTGATCTATAGATTTAATGCAATCTCAATAAAAACCCCAGCAGCATATGAACTTATTCTAAAGTCACAAGGAATATAAAGGACCTGGAATAACCAAAACAGCTCTGCAGTGGAAGACAAATTGGAGAACTGACATTACCAATATTAAGATTTACTATAAATCTATAAGAAGTAAGACAATATGGTATTGGCACAACGATAGACTAATGTATCAATGGAACAGAAAAGACAGCTCAGAAATAGGCCTACACATAGACAGCTGATTTTCTACAAAGCTGCAAAACCAATTCATTGGATAAGGGACAGTTTTAATTTTTTCTTCCTCAACAAACAGTGCTGGAACTTGGTTAGTTAGGCAACAGAAAAGGACGGAAAAGAAAAAAAAATCAAAATGGAGTATAGAGCTATTTGTAAAACAAAAACTGTAAAATTTCTTAAAGGAAGCATAGGTGAAAATCTTTGTAACCTTGGGTTAGGTAAAAGTTTTTTTAGATATGACACCAAAAGTACAATCCTTAAAAAAAATAGATAAGTTAGATTTCATCAAATTTAAAAACCGTTGGTGTTGAAAAGACACTTTTCGGGGTGCCCAGTTGACTCAGTTTGTTAAGCATCTGCCTTCAGTTACACGTCTGCCTTTTGGCTCAGGTCATGATCTCACAGTTCATGAGCTTGAGCCCACTTCTGGTGAGCTTGTGTCCCACTTCAGTCGAGTGAGCTCATGCCCACTTTGGGTGAGCATGATACCCTCATCAGGTGAGCATGAGTCCTGCTTCAGGTGAGCCCTGCTTCTCTCTCTTTCTTTCTCTTTCTCTTTCTCTCTCTCTGCCCCTCACTCACTTACACGCTCTCTCTCTCTCAAAAAAAAAAAAAAAAAAAAACCGCAAAAGAAAAAGACAAGGCACTGTTAGGAGAATGAAAAGATAAGTCACAAAATGGGAGGCTGTTTTTACAAAGTATACATCTGATAAAGGGTATGTACCCTAAATATATAAAAGACTCTCAAAAATCAACAATAAGAAACCAACCTAACTTTAAAAATTGACAAAAACTTAAACATACACATCATGAAAGAAGACATACAGATGGCAAATACGCACATAAAAATGTTAATATATAATGTTCAACATTATATTATTCAAGAATTGCAAATTAGAAGCACCTGTGAGTGGCTCAGTTCATGATCTCACAGTCTGTGAGTTCGAGCCTCAAATCGGGCTCTATGCTGACAGCTCAGAGCCTGGAGTCAGCTTCGGATTCTGTGTCTCCCTCTCTCTCTGCCCCTCCCCCGCTCATGTTCTGTCTCTCTCTCTCTCTCAAAAACTAAGCATTAAAAAAATTCAAAGTTCATTAAAAAAAAAAAAGAAGAAATGCGAACTAGAATCACAAGAAAAGATCACTACACACCTAGTGGAATGTCTACAAATAAGAAGACTGACAATCTTGGCAGGAGTTTGATGGAACTAGAACTTTCACATGCTGTTGATGGAAATGTAAAATTGTACCACTTTGTAAACAGTTTGGCAGTTTTTTAAAAATTTAAACATACACCTCTCATGTCACCCCACCTTTTCCCTGGTCTTTGACTACAGAAATGAAAGCATAGTTCATACAAAGATTTGTATTTTAATTAAATTTGTATTTAATTCATGTTAATGAATATTATGAACATTATGTTCGTAGCCACGAATGTTCATAGCCACGAATGTAAAAAGCTCCGAATCTCATTAACAGATGAGTGGAAAAACAAACTACTATGTACTCATCCACCTTAATGCTACTCAGCAAAACAAAGGGATGAACTATTCCTACACATAATATGGATGAATTGCAAAATAATCATGCTGACTGAAAGAAGCCAGACAATAAAAAGATGGTGTGTACAAGCTGCATGATTTCGTTGTATAGAATTATAGGAAATGCAAATAAACATTTGGTCACGGAATGTAGATCAATTTTTGCTTGATGAGGCTTGGGAAGTGGTAATGATGTGGCAGGACTTGGAGAACTTACAAAAGGGCACAGGGAAACTTTTGCGGATGTTGAATATATTATGTTGATTTTGATGGTGGTTCTTTGAACATTTACATATGTCAAAATTTATCAAGCGCACGCTGTAAGTATGTGTGGTTTATTATGTTTATCAAGTATAGCTCGATAATGCTGTTAAAAGTGCTGATTGTGAGGGCTTTCTGGTGTTGTTTGCCAGCTCTTAGGCAGTGTCTTTCCAAACAATCTCAACTGTAAGTAAAATGCATAATCAATATTGTTTCGTACCAAGCAGGCCTACTCTCTGTTCAGTCCTTTTTCATCTTTGGAAGTGGCTCTGTAACACCTAAAAATTCTGCAGGTTCAGTTTTTAACCCACGGTGTAGATGAGATCTTAATGTCCTCAACGACAGCCTTGCCAGCTGCTCTTGTCATCCCAGCTCTGCTTGAATAGGGAACTCACCCCTTAATAGGCGTGTACTGTAACTTTGGAAATTTCTCGCTCTTAGAAAGTTGTTGGGCATGTTGATAAGTTTCTATGTATATTGTTATTGACTTTTAAGAAATTATAGATTGTTATAGAAAATCTGTAATGTTCAAAAGCCCAAATCTGAAAATGAGGTAAGCCTCCTTAAGAGCAGCAGTGGTATCCTACAGTGATTTCCCTACCGGATCCCTCCCTAGCTGCCACCAAGGAGAGGGTCAGTATGGGGAGTGTCAAGGGAATGGCTCTACAGGGGAGGTGTGATGGGTTCCTGACCTTCACCCATGCTTTGCTCAAAATCAGATTTTTTCCCCTACTGGAGTGAAAATCGCTGGAGTGGTGGAAAGAGCTTCTTCTTTGAGCAGAGGGGTATAGTTTTACACCTTTCTCACCCATTTCCTAGATGTTTTCCACATTAGTAATGTTGGTAAACCAGGTTAAGTGAAATACTGAGCTGTAAGAATTGAGTTACTATATCAACATCATTGTTTCCGTATTAGTTTGCTAGGGCTGCCGTAACAAAACACCACACACTGGGTGGCTTAAACAAAATTGTGGTCTCCCAGTTCTGGAGGCTGAAAGACTAAGATCGAGGCATCAGTAAGTTTAGTTTCTTCTGAGATTTGTCTCCTTGGCTTGTAGATGGCCAACCTCTCACTGTGGCATCACGTAGTCGCCCGTAGGTCTGCATGCTCCCCGTGTGCTACTTTCCTCCTTCCGTAAGGACCCTGGTTGTATTGGATTAGGATCCACCCACGTAGCCTCATTTTACCTTGATCACCTCTTCAAAGGTCCTGTCTTCAAAACAGTCACGTTCTACTGTGTTGGGGGTTAAGACTTCAACATAAGAACTTGAGCAGGGGGACATAATTCAGCCCATAACAGTTTCCTTTTTTTTTTTTTTTTTAAATAAAAAGAAGACCTATTTTTCAAGACTGTTTTCAGCAATAATGAGATAATCTATATAAAGCAATAATAAAGAATCTGGAACATGTTAGGTACTCAGTGGCTGATAACCACTGTAATTGTGAAAAAAATGTAAATCTGTGTCATATAGAGAATATTTTTCTACACTATTGCTGTCATGACTCTAAGACATTTTCCCCCTGTAATTTAAAATGTACTTAGATGTAATAGAAATCTATAAGGACATCATAGAAAATGCTCTTCAGGTTACAATGCATGTCTATTTTTAATAGGTGAACTTTGATAGAAATGGCAAGACTCTTATTTACACAGCTCTTCACTCAAATGAAGAAGAACAATATCTCTCAGTGCTCTAGAGCTCTTAATTGAGGAAGCCCAATGAGGAGCGCAGGGTATGCAGGGTGTATAGAATGGCAGTTGTGGCAGTTTGTACAGCGTCTAGTACTGCTCATGTTTACAATTCCAGAGGAGAAATGAGAATTTGCCCCATTGCTTTTTAAGCTGTGGTCATAGGAACAGTTGTTTTTTTTTTTTTTCTCTCCTGAGAAATTTCAGAAGTCTGAAATTCAAATATATCTGCGAAATGCAAATAGTTTTATTTATTAATGGCCACTAATGGTCTGTAATCATCACAGCTGATTAAGTAAATAAGCAAATCACTTATTAGAAGTTTGCAGAATTGAATTCACAAATTTTCTAATTGTTTTCCCTTCATATGGATTTAGCAATATCTGATCTTCAACTGAGTCAAGAAACCAAGCTTGAAAAGAATACAGTTTGAAGGAGCAGACAGTATCTTATAATTATAAAATGTCATGATACTCTTTAAAATTCTATATGTTATTCATAATTTCTAAGCTCAATGATCTGTACTGTTATATTAATTAACTCTCAAAATTCTAATAGCTGAGCAGATCACTTGATTTCGCTTGCCTACACTACTTTATGTTAATTAATGAAAACCATAAATTCGGAGCCCTTGCAAATTGTGCTGCTTCATTGCATTTAGTGCTCTTGTAATTCCTACTCTTAATTAAATAATGAGCCTCCAGAGCACTTTCCTAGCTGTGAGTTATATACTATGTTGTAGATATAGCTGGAATTCCCACTAGCCAGTCAGACCAACCAATGTGTGTCTCTTCTAACAGGTAGAAGAATTTATTATTCAGCCTTGGTGCCTGATGTGTTAAGAGACATGTTATAGGAAAACCTACCTTTGTTTTGACCAGGTTGTGGTCAACCATGGATTGGATTTTCTTTTTCTTTTTCCTGTTGAGCTCGCTTGTATTTCCTTACGGTTTGTGCAGGCCACATGTGTAGAAATGGAGCCATCAGGGATAGTGTGCTGTTTTTCTTCCCTGAAGGAACCTCTCTTTGTCATTCATTCAGAAGTCAACAAATATAGAGTAGCAGTACCCAGGTGTATATAGCGGTGAACAGGTGTTCCTATGAGAAAGCAGTTAAATCTCCATTTACATAAGTTTCTGAATCTTGAACCATTTCAATAGAGAGAAAATGTGTAGTATTTTGAGAGTCTCCTCCTACAAAGGAATTTTATTTATTTATTTTTTTAAATTTGTTTGACGTTTATTTTTGAGGGACATAGAGACAGAGCATGAGCAGGGGAAGGGCAGAGAGAGAGAGGCAGACACAGAATCTGAAGCAGGCTCCAGGCTCTGATGAAACATCAGCACAGAGCCCGATGTGGGGCTCGAATTCACAGACCGTGAGATCATGACCTGAGCCGAAGTCAGCCGCTTAACTGACTGAGCCGCCCAGTTTTAAAAACAAATTATTTGTAAGAGGTTGTCATAGTAAAAATGCATGATAAAGAAATTATAATATAAGCAGAAAGATCTTAATAAGCTAGGCTTATTTTTTTACCTATACTTATGGCATTCATCCTCTTCCCTCCTCATTTCTCAAATACATTTCCTGACTGCTTTGTCAATTTTTACTTCTTGCTTGCAGAATCCTTAATTTTTTATGCAGTTGTTTAGCACAGAGTGAGATAGCATGTGTGAGGGCATGTTTTGTTATTCCTACCATAAATTACTTAGTTTACCATAAAGACATAAACATAAGTTACAGTTTAATAAGTGATGAAACTATTTTCACATGCAAGATTTACTACAGAAGAAAAGCAAGCATTCCAAAATAATTCAAGGACCAAAGTGACCCAGAATAGCTGGCAGGAGATACTGAAGGACTACTCAGAAGCAAGAAATATTTAATTTGACTGACATAGCTAATTCTTGATTTTTATGAATCATGTTTCAAATAGGTGGATTATCCAATATTTCTCTTTCTTCTTGATCCCTGCCTTCAGCCATTTAATTTATTTCTGGCAAAGAAAATGAAATAGTCAGTTTTACAGCTCGTTCCAATTTAAGAAAATATATTGATTATTCATATTCAAAGTTATATGTAATAAAATATTGATTAAAAGAGATTCCAAATGATACGTGATAAACTTTGGTTATTACAGTATTTAATTGACTCTATTACAGTGCTACTGAAAATGTGATTCACAAACTGTTACAGCATGCATTAAAAGAATTTTAGAGAAGCATTTAGAAGTGCTAATAGCAATTTGCCTTTCTCATACACCCACATGCATGATTAGTGGACTCTTACTGAACAAAGTAGAGCTAAGAAAGAATTAAGGGTAAACAAAGAAACAAGCAAACATTAGTCCTTCACTCCAGATAGCTTAAGAAGTACTGTTTATCAGATGTCCTTGATTGCTAAATGGTGTATCAATTTTAAGATGAATCTCAATTGTAGGGATGTTAACATGCGAAGAAACGATTACCTTAGAATTGTCGATACGGTAGTTTCCCATTATTCATTTCTTTTAGTTTCCTATGGGGAATTTTTTTATGGGATATCCTGAAGGTGATGATTTCATATTTTTTTTGCAGTAATTTCAACAGTTGTGTGATGTAGTAGAAAGTGAGTTGGCTGACGGCAGACAGACTGCCATTTTCTGGGTTAGTGACTTTGGACAAGGTTCATGTTCCTTAATGGTGAAGAGAAATAAATAAATAAATAAATAAATAATATATATATATATATATATCTCAGGGATGTTCATACTGGTTTATTATCTCCACTTGACTAATGGAATAGGGCACTGGAAACAGGTTTCTTTTTATTTATAACAAATAAATATGTGCACACACTCATACAAATAATTTTTGGTGCCTTGAGAGAATATAAATTGATAGTTTCAAATTCAAGCTGTGACATTTTAAATATTTATTCTAGAAAAATTAGACTGTAATTATATGAATATCAGGGTCAAATTTTTTAAACGAGGTCAAGAATTACCTCTCATAATTTTGACTCTTCTGACTCCCATTACAAGTAAGAACTCATTGAATAAATATTGAAAATAAATTAAGTTGGAGTAGTCTCTTAATTTTAATTAGTTTTTAAATTATTCATCTGTCGAACCAGAATATTTGATATATATCTCCTACGGAAATAAAATTTTGTAACTCAATATTTTAAATTATTTGGAGTAATTACGTAATCTTGATTTCTTGCTAAGTTTTAATAAGTTGAAGTCTTAAAAATTTTAGTACTAAGTATTCACAAATGAAGATTTCTTTGGAGCATGTAATATTTTCTTTAAGACAATAAAACTCTAACAATTAGTGTTAACTAGGTAATCTTGACCACCACACTTAAGTAAACACATTTATGTTTAGATAGTTTTTATTTTGAAATCTGATTTTATCAGCAGAATTGTATGTTAATATCTGAGTTAATTAAATGAACTAGGACTAATATTGTACTTACCTTATGCTTGATTTGTATTAAAACTGATACCTCAAATTATAATACTCAAATAATAGCACTTTTACTTAGCCTAGATTGTTAAGAAACTAGAACTTACTTTAGTCAAGTAATTGTATTAAGTGTAACATATTTTGTTGTTTATATATATAGTATACTTTTGGTGTGCAAAGTATTTTGCACATATTTGAAATATTTTTACAATTATAGAAATATATTCATTTTAGAAAAGTAAAAGAAATAAATTTTTTATTTTTTTCTGTTGCATGTGACTTTATTTATCTATTTATTCACGTTTCCAGCTTTATACAGATATTGATAGCTACCATTAACACTATGATTTAGGATTTTAAATATTTCTTTTTTTAATTAATTGATAATATTGTATCCTTTAAACATAATGTTATGTAACACTTATTCAATGTAATTAAAGTCCCTTCATATACATAATCCATTATATGAATGTATTAGCCTTTAGTAAACCACCTTTTGTTGAATATTTAGGTTGGTTTTCATTTTTAAGCACTGTAAGTAATGTTATGGGTGTATTTTCATATATGCTTTATGTGGTCTCTTTTGATCACAGTGACAGGGTAGGCAAGAACTGGTCTATAAGTTTTTTCTTTTGTCATTGCTAGCAAAGAATTGAGAGGTCAAGACAGTGGCTCAATGTCACAAAATCAGGAAATTTAAGTGTCCTTAGATAAGACCAGATGTTTGATATTTAATTAATTGCTTATTCCTTTAAAGTGCTGTCATCATCAAAGGGTTTAAGATAGAGGTGGTGCTCATAAAGTATGTACAACAGCTGTATAGCTGCCCAGAGTTGGTAGCAATGTCGTGGATTATGTGGCATTGTTTACGTGAGATCTCAGTGTTGACGGAGACTGTGACCTATTGAGGAATGAGACTGAATATAACATGAACTTAATAAATGTGTGGAACAGAATCTTTGACAGAACAATGATGTCCCTGTGCAATCAGTGAAAATGGAAGAGGATTTTAATTAATCCATCTATGTCAGCTGAAATCAAATTTGGTAATCAAAAAGTGAACAGATGTGTGGGTAATGCTGACCACATATATGATTAACCAGAACAGAAAATATAGGACTCAGAAACTGATGGGTGTACAGATTAAAGATTTGGCATTCCAGATACGCATTTCAAATTAAACTACAAAGCTATAACTTAGAATATACCTATTTTAGAGAAACCGAACACAACCTCCCCCCCTAGTGAGGTTACCATTGTTATTTTCCCTAATACCTGGTAAGGGTATAGCAGTTTCTCACTATACCATTTCCTCATAATGGTATGGATTTAATCCTATCTTCTATTTTAGGGGGCTTCTCTTTAATTGAATCGTGGGAGTCATTTGTGTTTCACGTGAGTAAAGTTGGCACACATCACAAGCGATGGACAAGCAGATAGGGCTATAAAGAGCATACACTTAGCCCTGAACAAAACAATAACTGGCTCATTGGGACCTTGCACTTCCCAAAATGCTGAGGACAGCTGAGAACGTGACCATACAGAGAGAAGTGCTTTATAGTACTTATAAGTGAGAAGTGCTGATGTCCTACCCTGACTGCCAAACAAGAGAGCCACACCAGAATGATCCACATACTCATATCACGTGTGCCCATCCTGGCTTGGTCGCTATGACCAGGAGAGCTCTCTGCTTTTTTGCCTTCAGAATTAAGAATTCTGACTTGATTTTTTATACCCACAATTGTCCAAACAATAGTGCTGTTCTTTAAATGTATTTCAAGACCGATTTCTTGCTTACTGTCTGGGCAAGTCACAGGTGTAGTGATTTGTAGTGATACACATTTTCATTCTTTTGTGAGTTGCTAATACAAGATAATACATATAAAATTTTCTGAGCCTCTGTTTCCCCTCTGCAAAATGAGATAAGTAAACCTACCTAGAAGGGTCTTGAGAAGTGAATGTGATCATGCAGATAAAGTGTAGAAAATGCTCAATACTTTGTAGATATTGTTATTTATATAAGTAGTCAAAATCGTAACAGAAAGAACATAGGCTTGTGCATCAGGAACATTCATTTGAAAGTTTTATCTTTGCCACTTAACAGCTGTATGATTCACTAAGCTCAAATGTTATATTATTTGAAATTTCTCTTGAGTTCTTTAGATAGCAGAGAAACTGGGCACAAGTATTTTGTGGAACGCTCACAGTGTCAGAAGAACTCTTCTGGAATTATTTAAGAGCAACTCAAGAATGATTTTATAGTAGTTAATTTTTGGAAAGTACATGGTCGAATTTGGTCATCGGTATTTTGTGATGAAGGTATGTATCATGAATGGTTGACATTCACTGTTGCAATAATAATTTAAGCTCATATAATGAATCAGTTCAAATCACTGAGCATATTTACCAAGCTGTACACATAATTAACATTTTAATTCCCCTGAATATCTTATCTCATTATCCACACTGCTTAGGAAAATATATCAAATAGATTTTGGCAACCAGCAAGCTTAGGCTCTATCAGACCACAAGACAAGGACATTGAGTTTCCATTAGTGACCATGTGAGTTTGAGTTAACTTTTGAAATGAGGTTAGAGAAAGTTGTGCATGTTCTTATGATTATTCACTACAGAGAGCTTTGAAGGAAAGGGGTTAGAATTTGGACAGAATGGGTGAGATTTGGAAGTGGGCTCCAGTGTAAATTAAGCATTTTCCAAGCCAACAAACCGGTAATTTTACCAATGTCCTCCCCACTTGTGCTCACTACTTTTACACCCTCTACTCATGCTGCTCTTAGTTTTAAATAGTTGTACTGCCGTCCAGATTCTAAGCTTTGATTTTTTTGCCTGGTAATTCTTATTTGCTTTCTATATCACTTCTTTTTTTTCGGAGACTTATTTTCAAAAGAAAGAAGAAAGCGTTGAGCAATAGGACTAATGTCAAATAAGCAAATATTCAAATTTTGAGGTAAAATGATGGTCTCTGAATTCCCATTAAGGACACAGAGGGGAAAAAGGCCAACTTATAATGTCGAAAACGTCGAAAGCCAAGATTCACAATCAGTCTACTGCCAGGATTTGGCAATTTGTGCTAGTTGTGATAATTGATAAAGTGAAAAAAATAAACAAGTTAACTTGGATAGGATTCATTTCAATTCACAAAATTGTTGAAAAGATACGTACATGTAGCTATTCACTAGTATATCGTTTGAATTGAAAAGATAAATAAAAATAACTTTTGAAAAATATAATCTCTTTAGGGAGTGCTTCTGCCAATCGAGATGCACTAAAATTAAGGTATTAAAAATGAGGAAATCTTTGTTAAAAAATGGAAATAAATTTGAGGCAAGGTTTAATTAGTTAAAGACTTAAATCTAAATAGAAGTTGTTTGAAATTTGAAAATAAAATTCAACAGAAAAGTTAAAAAATTCTTAAAGTACTACGGACATGTACACATAAAAATTTAATTGAAAAGAGATTAAACTCACAGAATTATATTAACTAAGACCTGCAAGTATAGAGCAGAAAATGAAGTGAGGTCAAAGTATTCTAATTTCTTATTTTGTGTGGTAGATGTCAACAGCTATGGTATCTTTTGGTTATTGCTAATTTGGGATCTATAGTTTAAGTATTAAAAAAAATTTGTTTAACATTTATCTTTGAGAATCAGAGAGAGACAGAGCATGAGCAGGGTAAGAGCAGAGAGAGAGGGAGACACAGAATCCAAAGCAGATTCCAGGCCCTGAACTGTCTGCACAGAGCCTGACATCAGGCTTGAACCCACGATCTTTAAGATCATGACCTGAGCCGACGAAGTCGGATGCTTAACCTCTAAGCCACCCAGTCTATAGTTTAAATATTTAAAGATAATCACTAGTGGAGTTTAACTATTCTGCACTTACTGGAAGATATAAGTTACTGGAGAATAGAAAAAAAATTAACAGTTATAAATCAAAGTAAGCATTTTAAAATAGCATAAAACTATATAATGGAGGTCCAAATACAACAGCTCTGGCAATAAAAATAAATATGTTAAACTCCTTAGTTAATAAATAAAGTTAATGTATTATATTTTTTGCATTTGGTTAAAAACTAAAGTGTGATTATTTTCTATTTGTCCGAAGACAGAGAATTTTAAAAAGAATCAATAATTAGGGTAATATTCAGACAAATATAAACAGAACAGAGATAGCTAAATTAATTTCAGACAAATTTATTTTATAGGAAGAATTTATTTGTCTTCGATTGAAAGGAGAATTACAATCTTGATAAAGCTATAACAGGAAAATAAATGAGGTAATCATTGTTAGATATACATTGTTAAATATATATAGATATACAAGCAAAATTGACAAAAATAAATGTTTTAGAAGAACTGAATATTCGATTCAGCAATTAAATAAAATAAAGTGAACACACTAGAATAAATTAATCAAGTTTACTTAATGTACACAAAATTGAACTTTGTACCTTTCAAAAACTATTTTCTTTAAGAATGGAGAAGCACTGATTTACAAATTTATAAATGCAGAGGGTACATTCTTTGATAACATAAATATTCTTTGAATGAATGTTAAGGATGAAATGGACTAGAGAAAAAAAAAACGCTCTAATACTAAAGAGCCATACCTTAAGTAAGAAAATGGGAGCCAGAAGTAATTTAACTTAAGCTAAACAGAATGTAAGAGAAAACTCTTAGCTTTAAGTCCTTTCATAATTAAACATGAAGTAATAATACAAATTAATTAAGGATTTAAATCACAAATTTAGAAAAATATAAAACAATACAGGCCTAAAGAAATTAGATGAAAATAATAAAACTAAAGGCAGACTTCATTAAGTTATTTAAAAAATACATTGAAAATCTTGTTCTTTTAAAGTACATTCAAGAATTTGTTCTATTAAAAATATAATTAATAAGAATAAAAGAGATAAAATTAATGTTGAAAATTATAGAAAGGATGCAGATACTATAAATTAGACTCCACACTCTTACACTTGAAAATATAAATGAAATATTTTTGAAAACACAGCAACTATCAAAATTTATTCTAGCAGAAGTCAAACATTAGATAGACCAGTAATCCTAGCAAAATAGTAAATAAAATTGAGATTATTCCCTCATTAAAAGTTTCTGAAGTCAGATGAGTTCTTAAGACATACTGTACATTCCATTGTAGAGCATGGAAAATTTAGAATACTGAAAATCCCATTTCAGAAACCAGCATTAATTTTGGTTACTGAATGTGATAAATTTAGTGCAAAAAGCCTATGCATCTGACTCACAAGAGAAAATAGAATAGTTATGGTAGCAGATGTATTATTAATTTTATCCTTGAACTATCTCTATTTGATCTCTTTCTTTTTTGGTAATAGAATTCTTATTTTCTGTGTTCCGTAATCTTCCAGGCCCAAGATGATTAATCATGATTGGTCTAACTCTAAGAGTGATAGTTATGTTTCTCGTTGCCAGTAGTTCACTTTCCCAGTCTTGCTAATCGACCCAGGTCTGGCCAATTGAACTTAAGGGGAACTCTGCTAGAGAGTATCTGGGAAAAGCTGAATTGGCGTCCTAATACAAGGAACAGGGGAAGGCTTGTTGGTGTTGTCTAGAGTAGCAGCAACCATTTGGCAAACATGAGCTGTCAAGTGTGAAAAACAAAGCCTTTGGCTATTGTTAAAAACGGTGGAGAAAAAAAAGATAAAAAGAGGACAATGACAGGATTGACTTGCCGACCCAGTCCTGAAATCACCTCTTGGGTTTTTCCTGGTAAGTGAGATAAAACATCCACCCCATACTCACAGGCACACACACACACACACACACACACACACACACGCACGCACAGAAACACACACACATGGCATACCACTGCCACTGTTGTAGGTTTTTTGTTCTGTTTTGTTTTAACAGCTAGAAGCACTCATCTGATATTATAAAGACAAAAAATCCAAACTAAAATACTGGCAGAAAAAAGAAAGCATCAATTCATCCAAATAATCATTCACATTTTGATAAAATTATTTTAAACTAAAAAGTTACTTTAAGAAGCAAGGCTAGTCTGACATTAGGAACTTTATTAACATAATAGCACATCACTAAGTCTGATGATGCTACAAAAATTAACATCCATTACTAATTTTTTAAAATGTGAGTACATTTAGAATAAGTGTATTAAACTTGAAAAATTATATTCTAGTGATTTTTTCCATAGTTGAGGCAAGCTGAGGCTACTCATTATATTTTTAATTTAAATATTGTTCGGAAGTTCTAGTCAATGAAATATGATCTGAAATAAAAGCAAAATTATAAATTTTGAAAAGGAAATTATTTCAAACAATTATTTCAAATGGTTATTTGAAAGCAATGTGATTATATGCCTATAAATCCCAAGAGGATACACTGAATTGATGAGAACACTCATTAAAGTGTCCCTAGATGAAATATATATTGTCTGATCTAAAGAAGTTAACATAGTATACATAGTCCCCATAGAATACAGTGATGATAGCACTAATGTCTAAAATTAAGGAAATTTATCAAGAGACAAAAACTATAATGGGCATCCAGTTCTATCCAAGGGAGACAGACATTGGCCCTGAGACAAAATGATTTCAGTCACTATGAAGGTCTGTTGTGCTTATGTTGTAAGGTTTTCATCTTTCACCAAGACATAGATGAAATATGCTTAAAAACATTTATCATCTTTCATTCGGATTTCATCTCTGTGTAAGAAAATTCTGATAAATTATTTGACTTCTGGATAACTTGATCCTAGGTCTGTGTGTGTATGTGTGTGTCCTATGAATAGAGCTTTTGAGTACTCTGATAACTGATAAAGGGCTATTCCCCTAAATACACCAATAAATTAGAACTCTGATTAACCACAAAAGAAGAAGAAAATATAAATTGTTCAACAAATGATGTTTCAAAAATTGGTTAAATGAAGATCAGTGAAGTGATTACATATTTAAATAAATCAAAATGAATTCCACATGGATTAAACAGGAAAGTTTAAAATAAAGAAAGAAAAAGACAAAAATTTTAGGAAGAGCATATACATGAGTATTTAACTTAATATCCCAGGTTTAAGATAGGTTTACTGATAGGAAAATTATTTCAGATGTGATGATATCTTGCCTAGGTTAGTAGATAATACTGTTTAAAAGTGTATTTGAAATTTAAATATCCCAAAGTAGACCAGTTAGACCAATTATTTTGGAAGGAATTTCTCCTCCTAAAAAGTAAAATTATATATTATATATTGTATATATATATTAAAATATATATATATATATAATTACACACATACATAATTCCAAATATGGATTCTACACTCACTACCCCTCTTGGATCAGGGCTCTTAAGATCTTTTACAAGCCTTAAAATTCTTTGACAGCCACCCTTATATCTCCCAGTCATTCTGGTTTTCCTCTAGGATTGAGCAAATCAGAAAAAATATCTTCTTGTCCATGATTGTTTCCTCACATCTCCACAGGCTGAGACCAGATAAACTTCAGTTTTTAAACTTCTGGGTCGGGACCTGCTAGGTGCCCAGAGCGGGGAGACAGGGGAAGGTGGGCTTTGTGCATCTTAGGCTGGGGCAGCAGGGTGTTCTGTGAGCTCGTCCCTCTCCCCTCCCCCTAGCATTTTCCATATCCTCCTGTGACATGCATCCTATTGATCATCATTGCATGCCACCTTGTGGTGCCTACTCAATGAAGTGAAGAAAAGAATGACATGAAGAGAGGGGTAAGGAAGCTGAGTAGCCTGGAAATAATCAGTGGTGTTGCTTGAGATCTCCCCTCCCCCCACACCTAAGCTTTGTCTGAGAGAACAGGGTTTGTCTGGATGAAATTCTGTCTGTATACAATGTCACTACCACAGTCATGTGTTCCCTGTCCTGCTCTACCACCCTAGGTACCTTATCAGGTACCTAGAACTTTGTTCCGGATGTACAAAATGGCTGAGTCATGCCATTTCATACATATTAAAAGAGAAACGAGGAAACAGGGAATCTACAACAACAACAACAACAACAAAAGAAAAAGTTTATTTTAATTTAAATATCAATAAAAATTGAATGCTATGGTGTTGGTGGGAATGCAAACTGGTGCAGCCACTCTGGAAAACAGTATGGAGATTCCTCAAAAAGTTAAAAATAAAACTATACTAGGGTGCAGGAATCACACTGTTGAGTATTTATCCCTAAAATACAAAAACTCTAATTTAAAGGAATACATGCCCCCCCCTATGCTAACAGCAGCATTATTTACAATAGCCAAATTATGGCAGCAGCCCAGGCAGGTGTCCATCAATAGATGAATGGATAATTCAGCCCTATAAAACGAATGAAATCTTGTCATTTGCAATGACATGGATGGAACTAGAGTGTACAATACTAAGTGAAATAAGTTAGCCAGAGAAAGACAAAGACCGTATGATTTCACTCATATGGAATTTAAGAAACAAAACAAATGAGAAAAGGGAAAAAAAAGAGGGAGAGAGAGAGAAAAACCAAGAAACAGACTCTCAATTATAGAAAACAAACTGATGGTTACCAGAGGGGAAGTGGGTGGGTGTTGGGTTACATTAGTGATGGGGATTAAGGAGTGCACTTGGCTGTGATGAGCACTGGGTGACGTATGAAAGTGTTGAATCACTATATTGTACACCTGGATCTAATATAACACTGTATGTTAACTAACTGCAATTAAAATAAAATACAATAAAATACAACAGCAAGGGGAAAACATAAAAATGCTGTGGGCAATGGTATAGAGACATTTTACAAATAAAATCCAAAAGGCAATTGCAGAGGTTTGAAATTATTTAAGTGAAAATGAAAATATTTTCCTCATATTGGTTGAGCAGAAATATTTATTTAAATAACAGTTTAAGAAAGGTAGGGTAAAATTGTAAGAACTTTCCTTTTTTTATAAAAAAATATATGTTTGTATAAATATGTCTATACATGGCCATGCTTTCATATGGTTAAAAAAACATCTGAACAGTGTAGAAAAGAAAAAAAGATAAACTTCTTTACCCTTCATCCTAACAATTCCAGTCAATAGAGACAATCATTGTTATCAGCACTTTTCCTTTTCTTGGTAATGACCGTCAGAATCTTAAAACCCTCATATCTCTGTTTATCAGCTTTAGATAGTAGTTATCACCTTCCCTTATGAAAAATGAGGAGCTTAAAATGCCTAAACTTCCTGCCAATCTTTGTAAGCTCTTATTATTTTCAACTCTTCTAGGTTTCTTGATTTATGACATATATTTAACATTATTTATTACCATCTACAGAGTTAGTAGTCTTCATTGCTTTCCCTTTCTCTTTCATTCTCTACTTTATAGATTTTGTTACATTATTATTATATTGTCAAGTTTTATAATATTTAAATTATCTTCTATAAGTATATTTATTTTGTGCTTTGCCTGTGGATTGATTCTAAAACTAAAATAACCAGCATTATTATTGAATATGTTATGATTCTGTATATATTCTGTGTGTACATACATATGTGTGTGTGTGTGTGTGTGTATGTATGTATCTCGCTGTAAGTATACAGTGTAATTGGACCTATAGAAAAAGAAGTTCCGTTATTTGTCTCCAAAACTTTGTCACTCAAAGGATAATTTTCCAGGTGTCAAGATATCATTGACTCTTTGAATTTTTTCCCATTTACTTAGCATTTTCTGTTTTTACTTCCTTCAGCTGCCCATGTTTATTGTACCCTTGTCATCATCCAGAAAATATTTCTGGAGAACTCCATCTTTCTTGGAGTTCTTTTTGGTTTTGATGGAAGATTTGGCATTTTATATATATACATTATATATGTATATATATATACATTATATACATTATATACACATATATAATATATATATATATATAATGTTTCTCTGGAAAGCTTTCTGTTTGCTTGAGTTTGTAAAAGTGATTTTTATTTTCACCTTCCACTAATTTGGCAGTGTATGAAATTTTAAATTTAATAGCATTTTCCTTCAAGATTTGAAAATTTTTGGTTTTCTTTGTGTGTTCTTGCATACAGTATTGCTGAAGAGAAACTTATGATAACACAGATTGTGATGTCAGGTGAAATATTGATTCCTGTTGATTTGTATGTAATTGGTTTATTCTACTTAGAAGCTTTTAGGATTCTTTATCTTTAGAATTCTGAGATCACCAAAGAATTTGCAGGTGTGTGTCTTTGTTTTTTTTTTAAATTTTATTAATCTTTCTCAGCTATACTTGAGCCATTTCAATTTAAAAACACATGTCTTGGGGCATCTGGATGGCTCAGTTGGTTGAGCATCCAACTTCAGCGTAGGTCATGATCTTGTGGATCTGTCAGCCATGCTGACAGCTAGGACAGAGCCTGGAGCCTGCTTCAGATTATGTGTGTCTCTTTCTCTCTGCCCCTCCCTCACGTATGCTCTAATCTCTCTCAAAAATAAATAAACATTAAAAAATATTAAAAACATTTGTCTTTCTATTCTGTTATCATCATCATCATCATCATCATCATCATCATCATCATTATTTCTTTGAGTCTTTTTTATTTTTCATCGGTTCATTTCTTTCCTACCTGGATATTGTGCCTCTTGGATATTTCATTTATGACTCTTAACTTTTTATCCTTATTATTAATTTCTTTATTTTGCTTTTCATCCTGTGAAACTTCTTTGCTTTCATCCTACAGACCACTCCCTGCTTTTCACTCTTTTCAAACTCTGGGTCACAACATGGACCATCCTTTGGTTCTATGGATCCTTCCTAAAAAATAAATAGAATATCATAGAGATTATATAGAATTATTAATTGGTGAAACTACACACACACACACACACACACACACACACACCATATCAGAATGTTAAATATATTTATTGGCCAAAAAAAGCTTCAGAGCCACTGAGTTAGCCCATAATTAATTAGTTTTGTTTAAGAATTTCCGAATCTTTACTTTTTTGTCCTTGAATTGCTTCTCCCAGTCATAGAGGGCTCTTTTTGATTTATAGAGGTAATATCCTTCTTGGCTCTCTCTGAAGATACTAAAAATATTTCTGGAGAACTATTTCTCCCTCTGATTGACCTCCGTTTTCTCCCGGGTTTGTTAATGTATTTCTTTGTTTAATTCCTTACTTTCATCCTTTCCATATTCCTCCAGTGTCTGGTAGTCTTTGTTTGACTTCGTAGATTTATGAATAAAGGATTAGCTTAATTAGTATAGCCAACTTACTTGGAATTTTCATGTAGTTTTATAGTTCTGTTTTCCCAACATCTCTTGAATGTGCGAGATTCTACTTTCAAACTCTAAAGGACAGGTGCCCGGGTGGCTCAGTCATTTAAGTATCTGACTCTTAATTTCAGCATAGGTCATGATCTTATGGTTTGTGAGTTCGAGCTCCACACTGGGCTCTGCACTGATAGTGAGGAGCCTGCTTGGGATTCTCTTTCTCTCTCTCTCTCTCTCCTTCAAAATAAATAAATACACTTAAAAATGTTTTTTAAAAAACCTCTAAAAGGTACAGTTTGTTGAAAGGAGGCACTGCACAGTGATGTTGTTGGACAGAGTATACTATCCCATGATACTTTTCAGTGCCAAGTAAGGATTTCACTTCGGGAGTGAAGAATCTTAGTGAATTTCATTTCTGAGTCAGTGAATTCTTCGTTTCCATATATTGTAGAAGCGTGTCATTACCTTAAACCCTTTTCTTTTTTTTCTCTTAGGCTTTCACACCCATACATGGAGCCCTCCCCTGGGAGGTGACCCATTTTCTTAGGAGAAAAGTTCCCTGGGGTTAATCCTGAGGGAAAATGTTACTAGCCTCTATCTGCAATGGAATGGCTATCTATCTGGTCCAACCATTCTAAATATAGTGCTTTAATTAATCTACTCATATGATATATCCTGGTTCTCTTCTGTCATTGTACTCACTGATTTTGAACTTGAAGTGTCTACAGAGCTCCCTTGGGGAGAATCCTATTAATCACTGATGTTTCTTGCTGTGGTTTTCTCTGCTCTGTATTATTCTATAATCAGATTACAACTGATTTTTATGTTTTAGGAATTCTTCAAATATATGCAGTATGTTGGTACTCTTTCTTCCATTTTCAAAAATGTTTTGGTTTCTTTCTTTCACAAATATCTTGTCTGTCTTTTCAGTAGGAACTTGTGAGAAAGAGGAGGAAGGCCTATGTTCGGTCTGTGTCTTAAACATGACAAGCATAATGTTCCTTGAAATAAATTTGGCTTTTTATAGCAAGAACTCTTCTTACTCTTTACTCAGTGATTCTACTTCAGTGAACAAATCCTGAGCAAAATGAGCTGATATGCAGAAACTGAGTTGTGTTTATGTGGAATTATAAGAATACCACACAATATAAAAAATGTGGTATAGCAAGATAATTTATGTGAATTATGGTTTACTGACATTGGCGTACCATGATATCATTAAAAGTCATGGGTCTGAGGTTTGTTCAGATTTTTTGAAAAATCTATGAAATATTATGTTAACTTAAAAACTGCATATAAAGGTTTAGTTGGTTGAGCATCTGACTGTTGATTTCAGCTCAGGTCATGATCCCAGGGTAGTGGGATTGAGCTCTGAGTAAGGCTCCATACTGAGAGTGGAGCCTGCTTAAGATTCATTCTCTCTGTCTCTGTCTCTCTCTCCCTCTCCCCTGCAACCTCCCCTGCTGTGTCTCTCTCTTTCTTAAAAACTGCATATATATAAGATAATCACAAATCTATAAATAATCATGTGTATTTGTACAATGACAGAAGAATCCAATATGTCAAGCTGCAGTTAAATCTGAGTGGGGTCATTTTCTCTTTTGTAGCATTAAAAATAATTTTTAGTTTATATAATGAACATGTATTATTTTATATTAATAAACTTTTTAAATATTTTAAAGATATATTACATATTTATGTTTGGTCCTTGAGAGGAGAAGCCTACATGTATTCTTTACCTCTATGAATACTTCTCTATAATGTGACAGCACTTACCATACATAATTTTGAAATTATCTCTTCATGTCTGTTTCCCCAGCACAACCTGACTGTAAGTCCTTTGAAGGTAGGAGCAATATATATACATAAATATATATATGTTTTTAAATAGTGTTTAGCATACAGTAGGTGTTCAAATCTGCCTCCCCCCGTTTGTTCAAGCTTTTGGTTTTTCTGAAGTAACAGCAGTTCTCAAAATGTGATCAGTGGACTTCCAGGTGTCCGCAAGATATCTTACGGCATTTTGTGAAGAAAAATTATTTCCATGAGAATATGAAGGCTGTGTCGGCCTTTTTCACTGTGGTGGCGATCGCCCTGATCGTGCAAAACAGTGATGGGTAAAATATGCTTTAGCACAAATAAGGCAGCAGCACTGTGTTCACAGTCTCTGCATTTTTCATTGCCATTGTACATTTATACTTCAAAAAAACGTTTGCCACTTTTATTTAAGAATGATGAAATGGTAAAAATACTAACTGGATTAAAGCATAATTCTTGAATACACAACCTTTTAATATTCTGTGTGATAAAACGGGGTGTTTGCAAAGAGCACTTCTGTATTGGTAAGTGACCCATTCCAAGGGCAAGGTAGACCAATGTGCTGCAGTTTGAGAGACAGTACAGAGTTCACTGAGGTGGCTTCAGATTGGGCATTGTGCTGAACCTTTAAGAAACTACCAATTGTCAACTTTTGATGTAGTGTCAAAGAAGAGCATCCATAGTTATCTTAAAAAGCTATTAAAATATTTCTTCTTTCTCTATCGCATCCAAAGTTATCTTAAAAAGCTATTAAAATATTTCTTCTTTCTCTATCGCATATCTATGGGTAGCTGGATTTTTGTTACATACTTCCACCAAAGCAACTTATTTTGATGGATTAAATGCAGAGTCAGATATAAAATTCACTATCTTCTTTTAAGTCAGAACATTAAAGAGATGTACAAAAATATAAAATACGACATTCTACCTATCTTTTGAATAATATAGTTATTTTCATTAAAAGTGTATTGAATATGTAATGGACTGTTACTATTATATCTAAATAAATTAATGACTAAATAGCTTTATAAATTCTTAGTTTAAATGATATGGTGAATACTGATAGATATAATCTATATAGACAGAAACTCTTTGGATTCCTCAATAATTTTTAAAAATATAAAGGAGTATTCAATATATCCACAGTTTATTTCTTGTTAACTTATTATCACTATAAAATGTTAAGTGACTTGCCCAAAGCTAAATGTAACTGAAGGGCAGCCACAGGATTTGAACTAATATCTGATTGTTCCAAAGCTTTTCTTCCTGTTTCTATAATCAATCCTTGAAAGCTAGGGGGCTTTTTCAGATCTTTGCCAATATCTAATCTTAAATAATTTCTTGCTTGATTATCACTTTCATCAGTTTGGCATCCAGGAAGTTTCGAGTAATGATGGAGTATATTTATGAGTAGAATTTTGAGGACTCTTGTACACATTTCTGAAATATCCTTGACATCCCTAACAGTTATCAGCCATTCTTTCTTTAGGTAGAGTTGACTTTCAGTTATCACACCTGTGCCTATTCAGGCCTTCAGACGCTCTATAAACAATTTTTTCATTTTTTTGGTCTCTTCTGAATTGAATGTTCTCAGTTCTTAGTGAGAATATTGTTAGCACAATTGGTGTAAACAGTTGCTGTTGTAGATTCCAAGTAAAACAGGTATTGTTAAGTGGCTTATATAATTTGCTACTAATCACTATTACAGTGTATCTCATGCAATATCAACAATCAGTATTGGAATTTCAGAATTCCTATACAGCACTTATCTTGATAGTTCAGTCTCCAGCATCTTATAATAACTCCCTCTTGCTTATGGCTTCAGTTTTCATATAAGACTACACCCAATATGGTACCCACCATATGGCTTCTTTCTCAAGCCATGAATCCTATGGCTCTGCTTTCTCTTTTGGGACTGTCCCCTCTAGTTTGTCCATTCCAGGTGGATTACTTGCTGTCTTCTTGCCAATTCCCTTCCTCTTCCTGGACTCTGGATCAGTTCCCCTTTTGTGGCTGAGAGCTCTGACAGCCCTTATGGAATCTTTGTCATAATTAGAAAAAAAAAGTTCTCCATCCTCAGGGTATATGCCGTCTTTTTAAAAATATTTTTTAAGTTTATTTATTTATTTTGAGAGAGACAGAAACAGTGAGTCAGGGAGGGGCAGAGAGATAGAGGGAAACAAGGAACCCCAAGAAGGCTCTGTGCTGCTATTTCAGAGCCCTACGTGGGGCTTGAACTCACTAAAAAGCAAGATTATGACCTGAGCTAAAACCAAGAGTCAGCTACTTAACCGACTGAGCCACACAGTGCCCTAGGGTACAAGTTGTCTTAAAACAGGGACACATGAGTGGTTCCAACTCATCCCTACTACCAGACCATCATAGGGACCACACTGCAAGACTCTTGATTGTCCTCTGAGAGGTCATATTAGAACATTGGTATAGAAGTTTTGTGACACTGATTTTGAACACCAACGTGATGTTCCAAATGCCTTCTGGGTGGTTCCCCACTTTCGGGTAGGAATGCAAGCTATTCTCTTTAATTTTCAAAAGAAAATGTCATCTTCACCACTTGCATATCTGATCTCTATAGAAAAAGGTGTGTTGCTTCAGTGGAGAATACCTGTATGTTTCAAGAATTCATTCCCTGTGACTTTCATCTCAGATTGTCTACTCTTCACATTTTTACCAAAAAGTCTTGATGTCATTTTGCTATCTTTAATTGTCAGTCCAGAGAGATGCTGCGGAGCCTAAAATAGTGAATTTCCTCAGGGATTGATCATCACTTGTGTCATCTCTCTAGAATTTCTTTCTCCTCCTTTTATCCTGATATATTTGCTTGCTTTGCTTACCTGAACCCTTCCCAGTTGGTTATTTCTTGGTCCTGACAGTTTTGTCTGCCCTTTTGGCCTCCTGATCTTGGATTTCTTTACCTGGAGAATTTCCATGGAGAGATCTATTGACCACCTTTATCCTCTCTCTAGAAGACCTGGTGGCCTTTCCTCATTGATACTTCTTTGCAGACAATCTGTATGTATCCGAATTATTCCTGGATGTGAATATAGAGGTGCCAAATACACGTTTTTCTGGGTCGTCAAGCCTGAGCAAAGTCCGATCCCCAGGTAGCCGTATATTTGGACCTTATAGAAATGGTTTTACTCTGTGCTTGAATGTAATGCATTTGACATCATTGAGAGCTAGATTGAGATATGTTCATATGAAGGTTTCTGCAACCTTTATTAGCCTTTGAGAAGACCTTGCCCGTTACGATTTTTATTATTTTTGGTCATCCTTCCATACAAATCCACATGACAAATTTATCTTAAGATATGTTGGGTAATATTTGTCTTCCCTGCTGAAATGGTACTTGTAGATTATTATATAATGAATAGTGACTGGTCTGTCTTATTTTGTCTTTTGCATTGTCCAGTGGGAGGCATAAAGCTTTTTTTTTGTTGTTGTGCTCATTTTGCTGTAAGTATACTCAGAGTAAGTTTATTTGATACTCACCTATTTATTTGATATTTATGACATTCCTTAACTCAAGGGATGACTTAAATTACTCCATGATTTTATGTCTTGCCTTATTCCAACAGATACCTAAGCACAGAAATATAAAAATAATAACAGAGAAGAGCCATGTAATAAAAAAAGGAAATAGTTATTGAGACCTTGCAGGGTCCAGAGAAAATAAAGGAAATTAGAGATAATAAACTAGGTCAACTTTCTGTGGGCCAGGGATAGTCAGGATAGCTCCAGGTCATCTTCTCTCTGACACCTGAATTATGTCCACCGGCTTCATTCCTCCCTCAGTGGCATTACAGTCTTCCCTTGGACTTCTGATGAGTGGATTCAGATGATGGCTTCTCCTTGAAGTCTTTCTGTTCTGCCCCGTCCCGTTTGGTCATTGGAAGGAGTGTCACAGAAGGAAGAAAGTGATACTAAGCAGTATTCTCAAAGGTACAGACCTATTGGACATTGCTGTGGCACCTATATGTATAAAGATGTATGTGAATAATGCTAAGTAGAGGGAGTTTGGATCTTGTTGTTATTGGCTTGTTGCGTGGGGAGTTTATAGACTGAATTTGTGTGTGTGTGTGTGTGTGTGTGTGTGTGTGTGTGTCACATTTTATTCATCTTTATGTTTCCTTTGTGATTGCTTTCTATTTGTAGAAGAAACTTACTCCTTGCTTTTCTTTTCCTATATGGTCGCATCTTCTATCGGGTTCGGGAGCTCCCTCTAAGGCCAGTGCTCTTAGATGACATGTCCCGATGATCTTTATATCATGGCTTATATTATTTTTAATCGATTATTATTTGTGATAAACTGAAATGAGGGAAACTTATTTGCAAAATATGAAGCTGGGGCACACAAGAGTTAAGTGTTTATCAAAGCTGCCTAGCAAGGAGAACTGGAGTGAGAAGCCACAGCTGTGAGTGATGAGTCTACTGCTTATCTCCAGGGACTTGTGGTACAGGTTTCTAGCCTGTTTCTTGACATTCCTGTGGACTTGTTTGTAACCTTGGAAGTCACAGTGTGGGAGGGAGAAGGGGGAAGAGGTGAGCTAAGTAAATAACAGTCTAATACATACCATCTCTCTCTTTCTAGATGGAATTTTATGATCTTTAATGTATTCTTACAAAAGGAAATAAAATTTTTAGAAGCTGACATAGAAATTCATAGAATCACCATATGCAAAATTACCCTTTTAATCTCACATATATGTGTGTGTATATATATGTATGTGTGTGTGTGTGTGTATATATATATATATATATACATATATATATATATATAAATATGTACATTTTCTTATTACCTACCTCATCCTCACATCCCTCCTGACAAAATTCAAATTGTATTTTAAGTGTTTCTCTCTTGGTTGGGGCTGCTGCCATTTTCAGGAAATTTTTCATTAAATTTTTTTCAAAATTTGTTGCTTTGAAAGGCCCCCTAGGGTTGTGTAGGGTGTAGGTATACACAATTATTATCCGCTGTCAGCAAAACTGAATAGCTGGGAGGGAATAATTATATACTCCCTGGTGCCATAAGCCACTTCTGAACATATTGCAATATATACTGGATTCATTTTAAAGTGGTTGTAACTAAATGAATCACAACCTTTTGGGGATAGGGTAATAGATAGTATATTAAGACTGTGTACAGTCTGTAAGAAGTCAGTATATTAAAATCTGTCAGAAAAGGTCATCGTTGACTATAGGTTAATATCTGTAGTCAGTGCCTTGGCTAGTGCCAATATGTGTTGCCCTTATCTTACACGTGGCTCAAGGCAGGAAATGAGATCTGGAACTTCAGCTGTAGGGATAGGAACCAGATTGCCAAATTATTCTTAGTGAAGAGAAGTTGTTGCTATTTTTTAAAAATGGTGTTGGGTATTTTAGTGTTGAGGTATAATATAGGATTTTATAGTCTTTGGACTTTTGGATCCAGGGAGAGAAAGGATGTGCCCTTTTTCACTCACCCTACCCCCAACCAATTACCTTTGGAGAGGTATCAGCTGTGTTTTGCTAATGAGCATTGCCGGAGGACGTTGTGGAAGCTCTCGGAATGCGGGGACTTGTAAGAGTCACAGTGGAATCAGACAACCTGTCAGTCTGTTTATACATGTGCTGGCGTTTTCTTTGCAAGGCATGCGAACCAATTAGAGTAAGGCTCTCTTAGAACATTTTTGAGGGGGTGGACACTTCCTTTAATGTCTGGCATGAGCATCTGTTGTATTGGGAAAAGCGAGATCAACAATTTTTTGATCAATTTTTGGAGGAAAATTTAGGATGAAGGTAAAAACCCAAGTTTTGTTTAACAAGGATTAGCAGGGAAAAATTGTCTGAGTCCCATATCTCTGTATGGTTTGAAAGTTCAAAACAATGAGGACAAACATGTTTCCTTGGCCATGCTTTTCATTAAGTGCCTATTGTTTTGATAATTAGTTCATTATAGAGGAGAGATGTGAATAGTGACCTCTGTCCAGTCCTGCTCATGAAAAACAAATGGACTGATTTCCTCTGGGCAGTGTGATCAATTACTAGTAATGAAGCTGAAATGAATGATCCTGATATGCCTTTGCACATTTTATTTTGCAAAGAAATCGTGTCTTATACAGTTTGAGAGAAGGCAAGGACTTCGTATTAGCACCATAATGTTCTGCCTTCCAACCCAACCCTTTCCAAATCAAGACTTCCTGTCAGATAAATTCGACTGGTGCCTTGAGGAGGAATCAGGTGAATATGGGGCAGAGACAGCAGAGTTACATTTTGAAGGTTTCCTACTATGCGAATAGCAACCAGTTATAGAATAGGTAACTGTCAGCAGTTTTATTTTAATTCGTTGCTAGATGGAATCTCAGGGAGGAAATGTTCTTGTATGTAGTGAAGGGTTCCTTTATTCTAAATTGTGCAATGATTGAAAATTGTGGCTACCACCGCTTGCATTTTGACTATCTACAATTCTAATAAAGCGATGGCAATAATATTTAGAAGTTGATGCTGAGGATCTATAAACCTTTATTGCCCATCCCATTGAAAAGCCAAATAGGATCCGTAACTGTGGATGGAACCTGGGCATTATCACCTCCTTTTTCATTGGTTGCTGTCTGCTTGGAGGTGCTGGAATCAGTAGCTGCAGTTTTCTACTTAGGGTACATGGGACCATTGAGATAAATTTTAATTTCACTCCAGTTTTGTGGGTCCTCTCCGTTTCTTGCTTTGACCAAAACCTACCTTGAAAGCATTATATATTTGCTTTGTTATAATAGTGATGTACAAATAAAAGGTCTGTAAAGAGTTAACTTCATGATTTTCTTCTGATGGTTTGAGCAAGAAAATTTTGGGATCTTTGAGTCACCGATTCATCATTACTGCAGGGTGAGGGAGGGTGAGGGAGTAATACATGTATCGGTTTAATACTCTCATTGATAGGTGTACCTTATTAAAATTGTGAATAATGAAGTAGCAGATCATAGTATTTTATAGTGGAAAGAGCTGAATAACTGTCATTAGTAGGCCCGGTCTAAGTCACCATGGCTCTGTCACCTATTAGCTCTGTGATTGTGAGAGAGTCGTCTAGCTTCTAGAATAGAGTCTCCAGATCTGTTCCATAAGATTAATGTGCTAAACTATCCTTAATACCACTTGTAACCCCAATATTCTATACTTTAGTGATCTGTGACTGTAATCATCCATTAGTATGTTTAGTAGACAAAATTTATAGTCATTCGAGACTTGTACCAGGACCTCACTTGTATCATCTACTAGTACAACTAAGAAGATTATAAATAAGTGGCAACAAACTCTATTTTTCAGGAGCTTACAGCCTAGAGGAAAAGATAGACAGGTGAATAACTCACTCTAATACAGTGTGGCAAGTACTGGGTAAGACCCATCTGCTTGTCTCTCTCTGGGATAGTTGTTTAAGGAGACATATCAGCCTGTGGACCTCAGGGGTCTTCTGGGAAGACAGATTAAAAAGACTTAGGGTCTGACCCTGTGCTTGTAAGATTCTTTGTGGAAGTTTTCAAAATAGGTAATGAGCTCATCCTGGAATGAAATAGATGCCTAACTTTTATCTTAAAAAGCGCGTCAGTTTTCAGAGTTGACAGATATTTTGTTGTGACCTTCGAAAGACTCCTCAAAATGTCCTCCAACCTAACTCTGAAAAGATATGTCAAGTTTTAGCAAGAGAGACGATTGAAAAAAAGATAGGAAAATGGGAACCTTTGGAGAACCTAATGGAAGAGCTGCTACATTATTGGAAACAGAAGGTTCTCTTTTCCATGAGGGCTGTATTGATGAATACAGAAGTGGCGTGATTGGATTCACAGGCATAGAGACAATACCCCGGAAATGAAATCAAGTCCAATCTCTGGGTCAGAAATGGCAGTAGCTTCTGTTGGAGCTTTCAGGTACTGTACCAGCAAAGATAAAATACCGATTTTTAATTTAACAGTCTTAAACTTTTCTATGTCTGTGTGTCATAGCTCACTTAAGAGGGCTCAAGACCTCTTGTTCCTCCCATCCTATTGATTCAAATTTGCCTTTATCAAGTTTGCCACTAACTCCTATATTTTGCCAGAAGTAACCCGCCATTAAATGTAGGACATGCCATTTTAGGTATCACTAAGAAAGAAAAATAAACCAAGTAAACTAAGACTTTGTTATCATTCTACTTTATATGTACTGCAAGGGCTCTTTCAACGGCCTCTGACTGCCAGGTGAGTTTGCTGGCTCTGTCCTACCCAACTTGAAACAAAGAAGAGTCTATAATGGTTGTATTACCTGAGCTGGCAAATATCAGAGACAAGCAATGGTGCTATAAATCTACCTGGTCCTGCAGCATGTCTGCTTGGCATAAAACTCCCACGTTTACAGTTCAGGGGCCCTCAAGATAGTTTTGGAAAAGGACGAATGGAAAAAAAGAGCAACTCTCACCTCACAGGGGGGAGAATCGGGGAAGTAGTGATAGAACAACTCACAGTTGCTTGAAAAGGCCTAACATTTGTAAGATCCACCCTAATTTCAAAATATTAGAATGTAAAAAAATGCATCTTAGAATAGAGGAAATAGAAATATGTATGTAGTGCAGTAAAGGGGAATTTCTAATGTCACCGGGTATTGATTGTTGAAAGGCATCTAGGCCACATAGGCAGGTGAAAATTGATGGACCTGGCCATCAGTGTTCTTATGGCTAGTGGTAGATTCTCCTCGGTGAGTGAGAGGGGAGAGAAAAAGAGACCAGAGAAACAGAGACGCAGAGAGACTGATTGTCTTCTTCTTTGAAGACAAGCTTACTGGGTTGATTTTCAGTCCATTTCGAGAGCCTAATAGTGATTAAGGATTCAACTTTGATAATCATTTGATGGTTTAAAAGATCACCCTGTGCCTAAGAGGCATCTGGGGCTAGTGAAAAAAGAGACTTAGGGACTAAGCAGTATGGTAGAGGGTCTAAGTTTAAAAATTATTTTTATTTTTATTGGAGTTCTTGTACTGCATTGACTTACCTCAGGTTTTGCTTAAGCTGCAGAATCATGGATGACATGATAGAAGAGGGTGATCATGTATATTTCTTTCATTTCCTCCCTCAGTTGAGTAAAGCTCTTGTGTGCAGAAGAATCAGTTGGAGAACTGGTTAGAAAATACTCAGTCCCGGCCCTGATCCCAGAGATTTTGGAGTTGAGTAAAGGGCCTGGAGACTATTTTTCAAAAGCATCCTATCCCTGCTATTTCTAATAAAGATTGTATGAGTATGTTAAGAAACATGCTCTTATGGCTAATGGTAAATTGCTTTCTTTCAATGGTTCTCTGTCTGTCCATAGCACTCCTCAGTTAAAAGTTTCATTTTTTCTCTAAGAATCCTCAGAATCAGAAAGATTCCCAGCCTCCCCGCCCCCGCCCCCAGGAAGTCTCTTCAGTGGTGTATCATACCATCTTCGACTCAGTTTAAACTAGTGGACATTTCAAAAAAATATATATTAACACACATATTCTTGCACAGAACTATAGTACTTCCTGGAAGTTTTTAGATTTCACATTATGGAGGCAAATTAAGTGCCGAGAAATGCTTGTCATTGCTCCTTGCACACAGTCACCACTGGGCTGCTCAACTGTGAACAATATTCTAACCTACATGCTCCTTAGTTTTGAAGACTAACAAGATACCATTCAGTCTTTTCCGGGTTAAAAAAAAAAAAGAAAAAAGAAAAAAGATACCAGAAGACTCATTCACCTGCTAACACATTTGTTTGGTAATCTGTTTGGAGAGAAGAAGAAAATATATGATGACATTGTGAATTGAATGACACAAACATTTGTGATAATACCAAGCACATTGTGCCGAGTAACTAAGGTAGATGAGTATGCGGTAGGGCTGGAAGCCTGTCAGCCGGCGTTGAGCCCATTGACAAAGGGTTTGGACCATTTGTGTTGGATAATTTGTGGATTTAAGAGAATTTGTTTTCATTCAAGAAGGAAATGATGCATGCAATATTCCATATATAATTTGTTGAGTAAGAGATAATTGCGGTACACATTAACCAACTATTTGCATTTAATTAGCAACGGTTTCTGCTACTGTAATGTTTCTTTTAAGTAAATGTTTGGAAGTATGTTTATTTTATTTAGTAACTTTTTAAAGATGTTGCCACATCTCAGTGCTTCTCAAAGGTTTTTCAATTACTCAGTGTCATTGGCTTCAGTTTCCTCATCTGTCTGAGGGCTTGCACTAGGTGAGGTGTAATATTCTTTATCAGCACTGACATGTGGTTGCAATTATGTTTATGGTGTTATATTACATATTTTAGAATTGCAATCAGTAACAGTTTAGTTTCCTTTCAGGAAGGATGCATGGGAATATAGTGCAAAGCAGAGCCTGTCAAAGCCAGGTTCTTGGACTGTCTGCCTCTGACTCACCTAGGAAGCCAGCTGAAAATGTGGATTTCCATGGTGTATGGGGCTAAATTGTGTCCTTGGCCCTCTCCTCATTCAGATGTTGAAGCCCTTACCTTCAATGTGACTGTGTTTGAAGATAGGGCTTTTAATTGAGATCATAAGGTGGGGAGGGGGGGTCTTAATCTGATAGAATTGGTGACCTTATATGAAGAGAAAGAGATCTTTCTTTCCATTTGCACCAAGGGAAGCCCCTGTGAGGGAGGACACAGAGGGAAGAGGGCCATCTGGAAGCCAGAAAGAGAGCTCTCACCAGGAACTGAATCAGCTGGCACTTGATTTTGGACTTCCTAGGCTTAGAACTGTGAGAAATAAATTCGTGTTGTTTAAGCCATCCAGCTTATGATATTTTATTACAGCAGCCTGAGCTGACACTTGGTGGCACCTCAGTTTTACCGGATCCTGACACGTATAGGCAGTCAATGCAGGGGGAGCACAGAGGAGAGGACGGGTGGTGTCACCGCAGCAGGATAGAGGGGGTGGGAATTGAGGTTTCGTGGGAGTATTTTGTCTTCAAGTTTAAACGTTTGAATGTTTGAGGCCCTGAGCAGGGCCGGGGACTTGATGGTAGACTGTGGCAGCCTCTGCTCGGACAGCCAGTCAAATGTTTTGATGGTGTATAGAAAATCCAGATGACTTCTGGAAGAAGCCAGCCACACCCTGAACCAGTCTTGCCTACCAGGAAATATGAGCTGTGCGGCCACAGAACCTGGTGGACATCTCATGGTGTTTGCATTCACTTCTCCCATTAGATCTGCTACTGCAGGTGTCTCTGAAGATACCTTTGTGCCCTCTCTTTTTAGGGCCTTAGTGTCTTTTATTGTTTCTGACACAATCCTCTTAGACAGTGTTTTCTGTTCCAGACTTTGTTTCCTTTGTCTCTTCTGTAATATCGCCCTCTCTCTCAAAAATGGGGGCATGGACTTACATGTACACACTCACTGGCAACACTCTCAAAATGAACTTGTCCTGACCAATAGATCAACTAATCCTTCCAAATATATTAATGGATTTGCACATGATGATTTTCTGGGTAACTTATTTACATTTTAATAGAGAGCCTTCAGGAGACAAAGCCTGGAAACACCAAGGAGTTATTTAACTGACAAAAATTTCAGGCCATTTTCTTCTCAGATTCTCATGTAGGCAGCCGTCTCGTTGACTTAAGTCCAGGAACAACCTCACTCAAAGGTATAAATAAAACAGAACCAAACTGGTTCTATTCAAGGCCATAAAAAAGTGATAAAAGAGACCGACTATTCTCTGGCCCAACAGACACATGTGCCTGGACACTTTCCCTTCCTGTTCCTATTTGTTCAAGGACCATGCTTTATTAAAATTCTCATTCTCTCTCTCTCTCTCTCTCTCTTTGTCCTTAGTCCCTGTTTTTCTGTCTTCAAACTTGTTTTCTGTCAATTCAAACTTGTTCAAATCTCCTCTTAAGACCCAACACCAGTACTGCATGCACTTCTCTTTCCTGCGTTTTGTTTTGTTTTATTTTATTTTATTTTATTTTATTTTATTTTATTTTATTTTATTTTATTTTATTTTATTTTATTAAATTTGCATCCAAATTAGTTAGCATATAGTGCAATAATGATTTCGGGAGTAGAATCCAGTGATTCATCCCTTATATACAACACCCAGCGCTCATCCCAACAAGTGTCTTCCTTAATGCCTCTTGCCCATTTAGCCCATCCTCCTGCCCCCAACCCCTCCAACAACCCTCAGTTCGTTCTCTATATTTAAGAGTCTCTTATGTCACCCCCCATTTTTATATTGTTTTTGCTTCCCTTCCCTTATGTTCATCTGTTTTGTGTCTTAAATTCCACATATGAGCGAAGTCATATGATATTTGTTTTTCTCTGGCTGATTGTTTTGCTTAGCATAATACCCTCTAGTTCCATCTTTGTAGTTGCAAATGACAAGATTTCTTTATTTTTGATTGCCGAGTAATATTCCATCTTCTTTATCCATTCATCTGTTGATGGACATTTGGACTCTTTCCATACTTTGGCTGTTGTCAATAGTGCTGCTACATGTGCCCCTTCAAAACAGCACACCGTTATCCCTTGGGTAAATACCTAGTAGTGCAATTGCTGGGTCATAGGGTAGTTCTATTTTTAATTTTTTGAGGAACCTCCATACTGTTTTCCAGAGTGGCCGTACCAGTTCGCATCCCCACCAGCAGTGCAAAAGGGCTCCTCTTTCTCCGCGTCCTCACCAACATCTATTGTTGCCTGAGTTGTTAATTTTAGCCATTCTGACATGTGAGGTGGTATCTCATTGTGGTTTTGATTTGATTTCCTTGATGGTGAGTGATGTTGAGCAGTTTTTTATATATCTATTAGCCATCTGGATATTTTCTTTGGAGAAGAGTCTATTCATGTCTTTTGCTTGCTTTTTCACTGGGTTATTTGTTTTTTGCGGGTTGAGTTTGATAAGTTCTTTATAGATTTTGGATACCAACTCTTTATGTGATATGTCATTTGCAAATATCTTCTCCCATTCTTTTGGCTGCCTTTTAGTTTTGGTGATTGTTTCTTTTGCCGTTGAGAAGATTTTTATCTTGTTGAAGTCCCAAGAGTTCCTTTTTCCTTGTTTCCCTTGCCTCCAGAGACATGGTGAGTAAGAAGTTGCTGCAGCTGAGGTAAGAGAGGTTTTTGCCTGCTTTCTCCTATAGGATTTTGAGAACTTCTGTCTTACATTTGCATCTTTGATCCATTTTGAGTTTAGTTTTGTGTATGGTGTAAGAAAGTGGTCCAGGTTCACTCTTTTACATGTGACTGTCCAGCTTTTCCAACACCATTTCCTCAAGAGACTGTTTTTATTCCATTGGATATTCTTTCCTGCCTTTTCAAAGGTTAGTTGGCCATACATTTGTGGGTCTATTTCTAGGTTCTCTGTTTTGTTTCATTCATCTGTGTGTCTGTTTTTGTGCTAGTACCACAAAACTTTGGTTTTCTTTTTCAGAATTGCTTTGGCTAGTCAGTGCCTTTTCTGGTTCCATACAAATTTAAGGATTGTTTGTTCTAGTTCTGTGAAGAATGCTGGTATTATTTTGATAGGGATTGCATTGATTATGTAAATTGCTTTCGGTAGTATGGACATTTTAATAATATTTGTTCTTCTAGTCCATGAGCATGGAACATTTTCCCACTTTTTTGTGTCTTGTTCAATTTCTTTCATAAGCTTTCAATAGTTTTCAGTGTATAGGTTTTTCATCTCTTCGTGTAGGTTTATTTCTAGGTATGTTATCATTTTTGGTAGAAGTACAATGGGATAGATTCTTTGATTTCTCTTTCTGTTGCCTCATTATTGATGTATAGAAATGCAACCGATTTCTGTGCATGGATTTTGTATCCTGAGATTTGGACAACTTAATGGATCAGTTCTATCAGTTTTTTTGGTGGAATCTTTTGGGTTTTCCATATGGAGTGTCATGTCGTCTGTGAAGAGTGAAAGTTTGACTTCCTACTTGTTGATTTGGATGCCTTTTATTTCTTTGTGTTGTCTCATTGCTGAGGTTAGGGCTTCTGGTACTATATTGAGTAACAGTGGCGACAGTGGACACCCCTGTGGTGTTCTTGACAATTAACGATGATATTAGTGGTGGGTCTTTCTTATGTGGCTTTTATGATCATGAGGTATGATCCTTCTATCCCTACTTTCTTGAGTGTTTTTATCAAGAAAGGATTGCTGTATTTTGTCAAATGCTTTCTCTACATTTATTGAGAGGATCATGTGGGTTTTGTCTTTTCTTTTATTAATGTAATGTATCACATTGATTGTTTTGCGGATATTGAACCAGCCCTGCATCCCAGGAATAAATCACACTTGGTTGTGGTGAATAATTCTTTTAATGTATTGTTGAATCTGGTTGGCTAGTATCTTGTTGAGAATTTTTGCATCCATGTTCATCAGGGAAATTGGTCTATAATTCTCCTTTTTAGTGAGGTCTTTGATTTTAGAATCAAGGTAATGCTGGCCTTGTAGAATGAGTTCGGAAGTTTTCCTTACATTTCAATTTTTTGAAACAGCTTCAAAAGAAGAGGTGTTAACTCTTCTTCAAACCTTTGGTGGAATTCCCCTGGAAAGCCATCCAGCCCTGGATTCTTGTGTTTTGGGAGAATTTTGATTACTAACTCATTTTCTTTACTTGTTATGGACCTGTTCAAATTTTCTCTTTCTTCCTGTTTCAATTTTGGTAATTGGTATGTTTCTAGAAATTTTTCCATTTCTTCCAGATTGCCCATTTTATTGGTATATAGTTGCTGATAATATTCTCTTATTATTGTTTGTATGTGTGCTGTGTTGGTTGTGATCTCTCCTCTTTCATTCTTGATTTTATTTATTTGGGTCCTTTTTTCTTTTTAATCAAACTGGCTAGGGGTTTATCAATTTTGTTAATTCTTTTGAAGAACCAGCTCCTGGTTTCATTGATCTGTTCTACTGTTTTTTGTTTGTTTGTTTGTTTGTTTTTGTTTTTGATATAATTGATTTCTGTTCCAGTCTTTATTATTTATTGTCTTTGCTGTTTTTGGGTATTATCTGCTGTTCTTTTCCAGCTCTTTAAGGTGTAAGGTTAGGTTGTATATCTGAGACCTTTCTTTCTTCTTTCGGAGGGTGTGGATTGCTATATACTTCCCTCTGTGACCACCTTTGTTGCATTCCAGAGGTTTTGGGCTGTGGTGTTATAATTTTCACTGGCTTCCATGTACTTTTTAATTTCCTCATTAACTTCTTGGTAACCTATTTATTCTTTAGTAGGCTATTCTTTAATCTCCAAGTATATGTTGTTTTTCCAAATTTTTTTCTTGTGGTTGAATTTGAGTTTCATAGCATTGTGGTATGAAAATATGCACATATGATCTCAATCTTTTTGTACTTGTTTAGGGCTGATGTGTGTCCCGCTATATGATCTATCCTGGAGAATGTTCCATGTATAGTTGAGAAGAATGTGTATTCTGCTGTCTTAGGATGAAATGTTCTGAATAAATCTGTTAAGTCCATCCAGTCCATTGTGTCATTCGAAGCCACTGTTTCCTTGTTGATTTTCTGCTTAAATGATTTGTCCATTGCTGTAGTGGGGTGTTGAAGTCCCTCACTGTTATGGTATTATTGTCAATGAGTGTCTTTATATTTGTGATTATTGATTTATATATTTGGATGCTTTCATGTTGGGGGTATAAATATTTATAATTGTTAGAACTTCTTGGTGGATAGACCCCTTAATTATGATACAATGCTGTTCCTCATCTCTTATTATAGTCTTTCTTTTAAAACCTAGCTTATCTGATATAAGTATGACTACTCTGGCTTTCTTTGGTGACCATTAGCATGATAGATGGTTCTCCATCCCCTTACTTTCAATCTGAAGGTGTCTTTAAGTCTAAAATGGTCTTGTAAAGAGTATATAGATGGATCTCATTTGCTGAGACATTCTGTTACCCTATGTCATTTGATTGGAGCATTTAGTCCATTGACATTTAAAGTGAAAGGTATGAATTTATTTCTGTTGTGTTGCCTGTAAAGTTGGAATTTCTGGTGGTGTTGTCTGGTCCCTTCTAGTCTTCGTTGCTTTTGGTCTTTTTTGTTTTGTTTCATCTTTTCTCCCCTCCGAGAGTCCCCATTAAAATTTCTTGCAGGGCTGGTTTAGTAGTCACAAACTCCTTCAGGTTTTGTTTGTCTGGGTAACTCTTTTTCTTTCCTATTTTGAAAGACAGTCTTCGTGGATAAAGAATTCTTGGCTGCATATTTTTCGGATTCAGCATGTTGAATATATCCTGCTACTCCTTTCTGGCCTGCCACATTTCTGTGGATAGGTCTGCTGTGAACCTGATCTGTCTTCCCTTATAGGTTAAGGACTTTTTTTTTCCCTTGGCTGCTTTCATAATTCTTTCCTTGTCTGTGTATTTCTTGAATTTGACTATGATATGCCTTGTTGATGGTCAATTTTAGTTGAATCTAATAGGAGTTATCTGTGCTTTCTGGATTTTGATGTCTGTGTCTTTCCCCAGGTTAGGAAATTTTTCTGCTATGATTTACTCACATAAACCTTCTACGCCTTTTTCTCTCTCTTCCTCTTGGGACTCCTGTGATTCAGATGTCATTCCTTTTTAATGAGTCACCGAGTTCTGTAATTCTTGTATCATGATCTTTTGTCTTAGTTTCCCTCTTTTTTTTTTCTGCTTCATTATTCTCCATAATTTTGTCTTCTATATCACTGATTTGCTGCTCTGCTTCATCTGCTGTGACATCCATTCGTGATTCAGTTATAGAATTTTTTATTTTGTCCTGACTAGATTTTACTTCTTATATCTCTGCAGAAAGGAATTCTATGCTTTTTCTTACTTTATTTTTTTTTAAATGTTTATTTATTTTTGAAAGAGAGAGAGAACATGAGCAGGGAAGGGGCAGAGAGAGAGGGAGACACAGACTCCAAAGCAGCATCCAGGCTTCGAGTGGTCAACACATAGCCCAATCCAGGGCTCGAATTCACTAACTGTGAGATCATGTTCTGAGCCGAAGTTGGGTGCTCAACTGATTGAGCCACCAGGCACCCCTATGCTTTTATAAACCCCAGCTAGGATTTTTATTATCATGCTTCTATATTCTAGTTTACACATCTTGCTAATATCTGTGTTATTGTGTCCTTCACTCTCATATCTTCCTGTTCTTTCTTTTGGGGTGAATTCCTTCTTTTCGACATTTTGGAGGAAGAGAAAGAATTAATAAAATAAAGAATAAAAATAACAAAATTAAAAACAACACAAAAAATCAAATAAAGGAAGCTAGATCCTCAATGTGTTTTGGTCTGGTTTTTGAAAGAAGCTTGATAGAGTAGAGAAAAAATGGGGATAAAAGAAAAGAGTAAAAAGAAGAAAAGAAAAAAATAAGAAAACATTTATAACTTTATTATTATTATTTTTTAACATTTATTTATTTTTTTTGAGAGAGAGAGAGAGACAGAGACAGAGAGTGAGTGGGGGAGGGTCAGAGAGAGAGGGAGACACAGAATCTGAAGCAGGCTCCAGGCTCTGAGCTGTCAGCACAAACCCATGAACTGTGAGCTCATGACCTGAATGAAAGTCAGATGCTTAACTGACTAAGGCACCCAGTTGCCCCAGAAAACATTAAAAAATTAAAAAAGTATACAATAAAATAGATAAAATGAAATGAAGAAAGTAAAATAGGATAAACAATTACAAAAAATAGAAAATATAGTAAAAAATTAAAAAAATTTGAATGGAAAATGCAAATATTTTTTTTCTCTTTCTATATCCAAGAAAAAGAACAGAAAAAGAGAAAAAATGAATAGATTAACCAGTGAACAGAATGAAATCCAAATGAAAATGTATCCAATTCCCTCTAGAGGTCAAACTATGAAGCACTTTATAGTCTGTAAACTAAAGAGGCCAAGAGACTGTGTTTCCAAATCCCTTACTTCTGAGGGCCACGTGGCTTGGAACTGCCCTGACCCTCTTGGGGAGGATCTTGCCAAGCAATGGCCAGGTGCCGGCCTGCCCCCAGGAACACTCATGCAACTCCACCACTGCAGAGGCCTAGAAATTGCATCCAGGTGCCAGCCTGCCCCAGAAAAAGTTCATGCAATTGTCTAGCAGCAGAGGTTCAAGGGACTATGGCAAATCACAACACACAACTGGCGCCAGGTTTGCAACGCACCCTAGTATCCTTGTTCTCACACCAGCAAACATTGCTGTTTGCTGGGGTCTGCTGGGCCCTGTTTCCATGGGGAAGCCACATGGCCTTTACCAAGTGTCCTCCCAGCAGGGGTGTCACCTCTCCTGTGTGGCCTGAGGGCCTTCAGACCTCTCTGTCTGCTCCTGGGGATTCACCTTTCCCACCAGAGCACCACTGGGTATAGAGCTGCAGAATTTCCGACTCTGCGCTCCCCTGTTTACAGAGTTCTAATGGTGTTGAAACCCTTTCCTTTCTCCTTTTTCCTTCTTGTTCTGGCCCTTGAGGGTGCTTCCACTCTTTCTCTTTCTCTCCAGCTGCTTTCAGGCAGAGTGCTTTTCTTATACTTTCTCCTGGTGTCTGTCCTCTCTCCTCAAATAAAAACAGTTCCCTACCCTCTGCAGCTTTTCTCTGCCTCACTTCACCTCTCCACACCACATACCTGCTGAGTTCTGTGGCTCAAATTAGGCAGATTGTTGCGTTAATCCTCAGATCAGTGCTCTAGGAATGCATAACGGCTTGTTGCTGATCTAGTTGTGTTTCAGGGATGAGAGAAGCAGAGAAATCCCATGAGACTCCACCACCTTGGCCCCTCTGTTTAAGCTCCTCTGTGTTCTTGAGCCAAATGTCGAGAAAGATGATTTTATGGAATCACTATCCCTATGTTTTAAATTCGTGCTTCTTCTTTAATCTGGCTTCTTGTAACTCTCACCCTGTATACAGTCCCAACAAGGTCATCAAGGACTTCACTTTTACTAAACTTAATCAACATTTCCTAATCTTTACATCTTGAGAGACATTGCCCACTGGTAACTATCTTTGCCTTGTCTAAAGTAACCATACCCATGCAAACACTCACAACAATTGTGTATTTACCACATCCCAAAGAGAAAGGTTCCAGATTATAACTCTGACAGATGTAAGAATATGCCCTTGATCCCTGATCCCTTATTCTCCTGGGCCTCATTCTGAATTCTGAGGACCAGAAACCACTGAAAGTAGAGGTAGCAAATTGAAGCTAAGTGAGAAGGAAGAATATTAACATTTCTCCACTACGTTTAAAGATTCTCAGGTACAAAGTAAGCTCCCACTTGGAGATAGCAGTTATCCTAGTACAGAGTTTCCCAACCTTGGGGTTACTGAGATTTGGTGATAGGTAATTTGTTGTCGTGGGGGACTATGCTGTTATTGTAGAATGCTTAGCATCAGTCCCGACATCTACTTGCTAGATGTCAGTAGCATCCACTCTTTCCAGCTGTGACAGTCTCTAAATTACCAAATATTCCCAGACGGTCGAATAACCTCCTTCCCAATCAAGAACCACTGTTAAGAGAAATGAGTTTTCGCTGTTCTGGTGACTAAAGATGATAGGAGAAGCTACAAGACCTACCAAAACTTTATACACTTGTGGAGGAACAAAGTGTAAAAAGATCCATATGAAGAAAAGCCCAACTATTTTTAGGGTTGCACCCTCCTCTTGTCATATTTTGTATAAAATTTTTATACCTATTTATGTAAAAGAATATATGAATGTATATTTTCCTTTTTTCCTCAGACAGTTTTGCCCCAGCTTAATTATTAATAGAATCCCTTTCCATTCTAAAAAATATTCTGCTGTGGACAACAAATTACATGATCATCAGCTATCTATTTTTTCAACAATGCTCTAAGCATCAGGAGGAAAGCTAATTCTTTCTTATGCACTGATGTATGCCCACAGTACCATCACTGTGGTGGTTAATTTTAGGTGTCAACTTGATTGGGCCAAGAGTTGCACAGATTAAACATTATTTCTGAATGTGTCTGTGAACGTTTTTCTGGATGAGATTATCATTCAGATTTGTAGACTCAAAGTACACTTAGCCCTTGAACAACATGGGTTTGAACTGCGAAGGTCCACTTACGTGTGGGTTTTTTAAAAATATAAATACAGTACTGTACATGTACTTTTTCTTCCTTTTGATTTTCTCAATAACATATTTTCTCCAGCTTACTTTATTGTGTGAGTACAGTATATAATAAATATAAGATACAAAATACGTGTTAATCGACTATGTTATTGGTAAGGGTCCTGGTCAATAGTAGGCTATTAGTGGTTAAGTTTGGGGCAGTTCAAATTTATCAGTGCATCTTTGACTGCAGGACGGGTCAGTGCCCCTAACCCCCATGTTGTTCAAGAGTCAACAAATCAGTGGTCATCATCTAGTCTTTTGAGTGCCTGAATAGAACAAAAAGTCAGAAGAAGGAGGAATTTACCCCTTTTTGCTTCCTGCCTGCCAGCTGAGCTGGACCATTGGTCTTCTCCTACCCTTGGACTAGAATTTATACCATCAGCTAGCTCCCTTGGTTCTTAATCCTTCAGACTAGAATTATACCACCACTCTTCCTGGGTCTCTAGCTTACAGATAGCAGGTCATGGGACTTCTCAATGTAATTGTGTGAACCCGTTCTGCACCATAAATCTCTTCCTGTACATATAACCTGTTGGTTCTGTTTCTCTGGATAACCCTGCTTAAAACAGTCATGTAGTGGTAAATCAATAAATAATTTTGAACCTACAGTAAAAGGAAAACTCAGTTAATCATGTTATATAATCTATCAGCAGGATTGGCCAGAGCCCTAAGAAATTGAGGTAAGCTTACATACTAGGAGTTTCCCTCTGTAAGCCATGGTACAGTTCAGAAGTCCTTTCTAGGATATATGGGAGTTTTCTGGCTGGATTTCAACCAGAGCACCTTGCCCAGATTCAACTAGGGAAGCAGGCTGGTTATAAACACAGTTGAATGCATTTTATTTTACGGCTCTACAAGTCTAATTGTATTTTGAAAAGATCATCATTGTTCAGACTTTCTACACTATTGGTAGGGTAGCTCACTTGATTTTTTCCCAAAGGGGAATAAATGAGTAAAGAATTTAGATTCCGAAGGATATTTTTCAAGATATTTCTTAGGCAAGAATTCAGTGCCAAAGAGGTACGCCTTAAAGAGTTGCTCTAGATAGCATCTTTGTTCCTTCATCCTTCTTTACACTCATACAGACACATACATGCTCACAAAAACTTCTATGTACTTTACCTTACTTGTCATTTTCAAGTTCTCATTTTGGAGTTATTTGCTGAAGAAATTGAGAAATACTCTGTATTTAGGAACAAATCAGAGATGACATATAATGACTAGTAGAATTCTCACATTGGCCTTTAATAAGAACGAGATGGCATAATTAGGATGCCCTTATCATCTCTTCGAAGAAAAGTCTAACATCCTAAGATTGTTGTAAATATAGATCTGCACTAATACCCTGAAAACTGCCTTAACATCTCTGGAATTACTGATATGTTTCCTTCCAAAAATAAATGTAAATTCCTGGAAACATTTATGATTCAAGTAGATTGAGAAGAAATAATTTAACTTTCCTCTTGTGGCTGGGAACTTTTGATGAATGAATTTCTCATGCCCCTGTGAATCAGCTTTATTAACCTCATTGTACATTGGAATAAACAATGATTCTGTGAGTTTAGGATTTAAACACAGATCTTCCTGACTCTGAGTGATTATATCTTCCGGTATTTGATTAGAAATCTTTTGACCAATATTAGATGGTTAAAGAACAAATATTCTATCAAATTTATTGAATTTAATATGCAGAAATCCTTGTGAAGTTGGACAAATTATGTAAACACATCAAACTTCTGTTTGTTATGTCTACAAAATGAAGATGATAAGAGTAACCACCGTGTAGGACTGTTAGGAGAGTAAAATTAGACATTGTACTTCTAGAATTTCACAGAATCTTTGCACACAAAAAGCGTTCAGCAACTTTGATGCATTTTGATACATCAGTAAAATACAGCAGTAAATCAGTAAATAAAAACAGTACCTGTTTTTATTATTTTTCTTGTAAGTTTTTATTTAAATTCCAAGTAGTTAACAAGCAGTGTAATATTCATTTCAGGTGTAGAATTTAGTGCCTCATCTCTTACATAAAACACCCAGTGCTCAACACAACAATTACCATCCTTAATACCCGTCTTTCATCTAGGCCATCCCCTTCCACCTCCCCTCCAGTAACCCTGTTTGTTCTCTCTCATTAAGGTCTGTTTCTTGGTTTTCCTCTCTTCTACCCCTTCATGTTCATTTGTTTTGTTTCTTAAATTCCACATGTGAGCAAAATCATATGGCATCTGTCTTTCAGTAAATTATTTTTAGTATATATGTAGGAAATAATTGTAAGACATCAATAGTACTTTAAAAATTATTTAGCTTTGTGGCATAATTAGATATTTAATAATAATCTGTTACTTTCACAGCAGTATGCTAGACATTCTAGAGAACATAGAGAATCATCCTGTCTACTGTTGAGCCACTTCGGTCCTGGCTGTGAAGAAAAAACACACACTCAAGTCAGAGAACACCAAGTGGTGAGATCTTACCTGTAAATATGCTAGGAGTTTGGTGGAGAGAGAAATTGTTGTGAGCCCCAAATCAAGATGAGAGCCATGTTGCTATTGACTACTAAGGAAGTGTAGAATATGAAGAGGAAGGGAGGGCAGGTACAAAGGGGTAGGTCATGATCAATGTTATGAAGGTGTGAGGAGTGAGGCCCTTTCAGGAGAAGCACCCAGACAGAGCTGAATATACTGCCTTACTGAAATAAAAAAGGAGAGATAACTGTTTTCAAGTTGGATACCCAGTTCAGTGCTTTATAGTTTTCCTTACAGACACTTTGAGAAGCAATTTAGTAAACTGGGCCTATTGGGAAATTGATGCACATTCTCTCCACTTCTTACAAGAACACTTACAATGGTGAAGGAAATGAGGGTCTGGTGGGGGTGGGAGTCTGAACAATTCATAGTCTCCCAGTGTGGATTTTCTCCCCGAAGATAGCATGTGCAAAAATGCAAGGTCATCCTCTGCAATGTTTTATATTTGTATGTGGAGTAGCCTACATTGTTTGAAAATCTTTCTTGATTAATATTCCCTCCCAAGCAGCCTTCCTGCCTACTCATTGCATTTTGCTTTCACCAAATAGGTGAGGAAACTTTGTTAGACTGATTAGACTCCTTTGTTCCTGTACCCCAGTATTTACGTATCACTGATGTCTTCTAGTGTTTGTGGCAATGGGTAGAAGATTACTTTTCCATAGATCAAACTTCAGAGAGGTTTTAATGAGGTTTAAGCCTTTGTACTTGAATTTATCTTATCTATGCTTTCAAGTGTCCTTTCCTACCATCATTTAGCAGCTTTATTAAGATATACATATCAACCTTATTTAAATTTACTCATTTTCAATGACTTTTCATGCAATCATAGAATCATGCAGCTGTCACTACAGTTAATTTTAGAAAATTTTCATCTCATCAGAGAGAAACCCTCCCTCACTCCTTCCATCTCCCCAGCCTAGGTAACCAAGAAACTACTTTCCATCTCTATAGATTTGCCTCTTCCGGACATTTCATAGAAATAGAATCATGTAGTGAGTGGGTGGCTTCTTTCAGGTAGCATGATGTTTTTGAGTTCATCCAGGTTGTCACATGCATCAGGACTTAATTTCATTAATACTCCATTGTATGGAAACACCACGTTTTACTTATTCCTTCATCAGTTCTGGACATTTGGGTTGTTTCAACATTTTGGCTATTATGAATAATGCTGCTAAGACTTTCAAGTGCAGTTTTTGTGTGGCCGTTTTAAAATTTCTTTTCAGTAAAAGGAGTGGAATAGTTGGATCACATGGTAACTCTATGTTTAACTTTTTCATATCCTTTTGAGCCTGGAGCTGGCTTCACAATATCCCTAAACCAGGCCTGCAAAACACACTGTTGTTTTGCATGACTCCCTCTTGGGCCCTCTGCTCTTCTTGTACCCATATTCTCCTTTATGTCTTCATGCAAATACTATGCCTAGAATAACACCCAAATGGATGTCTCTGGCCTAGGCTGCTTCTCTGGACTCTAAGTCTTTATATCCAAATGTTCAATACCAGTTCTTTTTGAAAACCCCACTGGGACTTCTAAATCAATCTTTTATTCTTCTCTCTTCCACTGTGCTCCTCCTCCTGTATATTCTAAGCGGGTGAATGACACATCCTAATAAGAAATCCAATAGCCTTCTTCTTTCCCTTATATAATCCGTCACCAAACCCTATTGATTCAGTCTCCCAAGCATCATGAATCTGTCCCCTCATTCCACGCTCACAGTTACTGCTTTGCTTTAATCTCTCAAGTCTTCCCCGTGCAGTAGCCTCTTAACTTATCACTGTGCAGATCATCCCCTTCCTCCTCCATCTGTTCTTCCTGAGGCTGCCAGAAAAGTTGCTCTGAAATACACATCTAATCATATCACTCTGCTGCCTAAAACCTCTCAATGTTTCCCCACAGTCTGCAGAATAAAAAAGCAAACTCTTGGGCTTGGTGCCCCAAATCATTCATAACCTTCATAGTCTCTTGAGTTTCTTCTTCAGTTATTTCCATCCCATATCCAGACCTCAGTTCAGTAAAGGCTTCCAGATGAGCTGTGGGTATTTTCATGGTCTCACACCAGTTTCCCCTACACTGCCCTGGCTCTAAGCCCCTTTGTAGTTGGACTAAATTCTACAATTCTCTGTGGGACAAGTAAATAGACATATATTATAAAAAGTAATGTCTCTTTTGTTCTTCAGATATGTTAGGCCTTTGGGAAAATTGTCTATAATCTCAGCTTGAATTGGTTTGCTTCTCAAAGCATATTGCACTTTCTTTCATCACAGATATTATTGGGCTGTATTTTAAGTGTCTCTTTACTAGTACGACTACCTCAATTCGCTGTTAGTTCTTTGAGGAAAAGACCACATCTGTTTCATCTGTGTCATCTCATCACTCCGTATGATAGTAGGCACTGAATAATATGTTCGATGAATGTGTGAATTTCATATCTGCAAATATTCCAAGAACCTTCAGATCTTATGTTTCCGATTCCCTGCCTGTGTTTGATCTGACCCAGCTTCTTCCAGGCCTACAGTTACTTAGAGTATTAAGTGCTCGATATGAAGTACTGGTGGTACTCTTATTCTCACAGCCTTCTCTTACACCTGCTTTCCTGCCAGCTGCTAGAGTTGCTTTTCTTTCTGATTCTCATGGTTATTCTTGCTGTTTTACCTCAGATTTGGAAGGATGACTGCTTAGACTGGTCTCCAAAGGCTGTGAGACCTGAACTCATCCTATCACTTGTGAGGGCTCTCTGTGTGCCTGGTCTTCATACTGTGACCTTATTATTCTATGCAGCCCTGTAGGTGATTCTCTTTGACATGGGTATAATGGAAAATGAAACATTTGCCTCTGTAATGACCATTGCTTAATGGTCAAAGAAATGTCCAAGTATTTTTATCAGCTTTCTATAAGTTTCTTTGGCTCTTCCTTTTTTTAAATTTTATTTTAGAGAGAATGAGTCTGCATGTATTGAGGGGGGAGGGGCAAAGGGAGAGAGAGAAAGAGAGAATCTTAAGGAGGCTCCACACTTAGAATGGAGCCCAGTGCAAGGCTCAATCCCACGACCCTGGGATCATAATCTGAGCTGAAATCAAGAGTTTATCACTCAACAGATTGAGCCACCTAGGTACCCCTGACACTTCCTTTAAACAGTTGAGTAATTTGCTAGTTACAACTTTAAAAAATGAAAGTGAGTGGCATGATATAGGAATTCAACTCCTGCGTACCTCTTTCCTCACACATGGTTCTGAGAATCACTTTTTTAAATATCTGCTTCTGTTGTAAGGAAGATGACTTTTATTTCAGTATTTCTCATGGGACTTTCAATTCCTCTCATTAAAACGAATGTATTTGCAGTTTGGATGAAGAATTAATAGGGCTGTCCTGTTGAATGTTGAATGAAAGAGTGAATGCATTAAAAGCAAAAGAAGCTCTTGCCTGTATACATGTAAAATGTGAAATGTTGTACAAAAAATATAGCTGACATCTAGTTTCAAAAATGTGTTATTACTCAGTTAGTCTAACAAAATATTTCAAGGTTTGTTTTGTTTTGTCATTTGAGTTGTGATTGGTAGCTTGGTAGCTTTAAATTTCTTTGTGTTTGGATATTGACTAGCACAAAAAAGTATAGAAAAACAACCTAAGAAAAAGTTTTAGCTTTTTTATATTTCATACAGTGTTCCAAATAAAATAAATGATTACATTGGTGATTGTGTAATTTAGTGTTCATTATCAAAAAGCTGTATTTCCCGTGCCTTTGTCTCTGGGAAGTTTAGGGTTTAAAGACATTTGTAAAGATTTCAGACAACAATTGGAAATCTATTTCATAAAGCAAAGAAAGATAACTGTGATGTTGTCGGGCTTAGAAGTCGTTACCCCACAGAATTGTTTTCAGTTTTAAATACACAATTTCGAAGAAAGGTAGATAGGCTTTGAAGCCTACCAATTCTCTCAGACATTGCCAAGAAGGCCAAGTCTGGAAGAAATGAAAGCAAAAGATATAAAGTATTAATTTCATAATAAGACTTTGTTTATTCCAGGAGATAAATGAGATTCACAGATGGATACGGGCGGTATCTACATTAAGTGTAATATACCGAAGGGCTGGTTTGTAGTTTGCTCCCAAGGTTTCCTTTTTGAACATCTGAATTAATTCTCAATTCTGAAAATTTCCACAGGTTGTTTGAGAATTGTTTCCTTCATTACTCATAAATATGTTTCTTGGGCTTACCACCCAGAGAGTCTTAATCTTAGAAAAATCAAGCAGAATCTGTTTTCCAAATTTGTCAAAGAAACCAAACATTCCTCTGAGTTCTGTTTGTACATCTCTCCCTCCTCTGGTGAAAGAAGAGTTAAGTTAGGAGACAAGCGAAGACTCAGAAGCACAGATTGATTGCATAGGCTTGTGAACCACTTTTTACTGGTTATCACAGTGTGAAAACAACAAGCACACCACAAAGCCAGTGGGGTTGAGGAACGGCGAGGGGCAGAGAAGCAGCTTCTTCTGTTTTGTTGGTGATTGTCAAGTGGAAGTCTGTAAATACAACTCAGAGTGTAGAAAGAGTCAACACATACTTGACTTTTATAGTATAACATGTGAATACAGAACACACTGGGAAAGATGTTTTATGAGAAAGCAGTCTTTTGATAGAAGGCATACCTTAAGTTTTATGTGCTTGACTATATAAAAAGAAAAAAACTGAAATACCAAATCATTTTGTAAGTTAAGAGCAAAGACTTATTGAAATGACATGGTTTTCCTTTGCACTGGAGTTTAAGCAATAAGACCAGGCTCTCAGAGAGCTGGGTTAGATCTTTTCAAGTATATTGACAATAGCGAGAGATGTTTTGTTTAGCTTCCGAGTAGGTTTTCTCTCTCTTTTCAGGTGTTATTGCTAAATGCTATATCCCATCTGTTGTATCTAAATGGAAATGGCTCTCAGTGAGTGATTCAGTTCTTTCCACCCATGGTTGAAGCTTCATGCAGGAACATCAGCTTAGATGAAACAACTCTGACTTTTATTGTTGAAAATAATGAGTAAGTTGAATATAAGGCATGTAAGTTGTATACCATGAGACTTGAAGGAAGTTGAAAGTTACTCCACTCCTCCCTTTCCCAGCCAATATTTCACAGTAATCTGTGAATTCCAAGCATGTATATATTTGCTTGTTTGCTCATTTATTTAACAAGTGTTTGTATGGCACTTACCATGTGGTAGGCACTGTTGCAAATACTTAAGAGAGTTTAGTAAGATAGATACTCTTATTATCATTAATTTGCAGATAAGAAAATGGAGTCAAAGTAGCAAAATATTATTTTCCAAAGCTAGACACTATTGGGTAGGAAATCAGGTAGGCTGACTCTCAAATCTGTACCTTCAGCTACTAAGCTGTGTACTTTTACTTCTCCAGTTTGCACATACGGGCTATGTTTGAAAAATCAAAATACTGTGGTAAAGAGGAACAATATATTAATAGCCATAAATACATTACTCTAAATAATGTAAATGCCTTATAAAGAACTGACTGGTTTTTCAGAGGGGAGATGAGACCTAGAAGTTTAGTGGAAGAAATAAGGGGTGGTAAGGTTTAAAATTCAGGCTATAAATAGGGGCTCCTGGGTGGCTCTCTTGGTTAAGTGACTTCCATTCAGGTCATGATCTCGTGGATCCTGGGTTCCAGCCCTGCTTCAGGCTCTGTGCTGACAGCTCAGCCTGGAGTCTGCTTCATATTCTGTGTCCGCCACCGTCTCTCTGTCCCTCCCTCACTTGTGTTCTCTCTTTCTCTCTCTCTCTCAAAAAAAAAAAAAACATTAAAAAAAAAATAACTCAGGTGACAAATGGAAGAGGAAGGCGTCAGAAAGGACCTAGGTACACTTGGGAAGCGTTGTTGTAGCAACTGAGATGAGTGCCCACATGGACTTCCAAACAGATTTGACTGTTTTAGAATATTAATCAGGGCTAGTCACCCTAAATCGTTTTTACTTTGTCTGCTTTTCATTCTAACTGTTTTTTGTTGTTTTCCTCTTCTCTCTAATCCCCTTCCTTCCTCACTTTTGTCTCCTCCCCCCTTCCTCTTCTCTTTACACTCTTTCTTCTCTAGTTAATGTCAGGGTCATACATTCTTTGTAACAATCTGTTTGTTTGTTTGTTTATTGAACCCAAATTAAATGAACATTCTTATTAAGCACATTCAGTGTGTTTTAGGACCACTGAAAACTGATGGCCCTTTGGTGAATCCTGGCCCACATTGGTGTGTGGATTTGTGTTAGTCCACATATTGCTGTTTGTGTTTTTAATTGAGTTAGTGGCTATATCAGCCAGGATAAGCTATTGCAATCCCTCACACACACACACCTCTCAGTGGTTTAAAATAACAAAATTTTATCTCTCGCTCATGTAGCACATATATCACGGGAGGACAATTGCACTGAATTGCCTTCACTCCGGACCTGCCTTGATAAAGCAGCCACTATCTGGGTTATTATTAATTGCTATAGCAGAGAGAAAAGACCTTTGCAAGGTCAGACACCCACAATTAACATCTGGTTTAACAAATCATTGAGCAGAACTGGTCACATGGCACCATCCAGCCATAAGGGGATTAGACAGTACACTTCTATTTGGCCAGAAGGTTAAGAGCTCATGACTCCTACAGTTGCATACATTTAAAATTCGGAAGAATTCACATAAAACTTGGGTTTTTTTCTTAAATCAGAGAATTTGACATTATTCCCCAATCCCTACTAGGAAAGAGTTAGTTAAAGCTAAGTAGCAGGTGTCTTGTTGATATAAGTTATGTGGCAACTCTCTCATTTACCGATTCCATCTTCCCCAACCATCCTGATTGGGTGCCCATAACCATATTTATTATTCTGGCAGTGCTTTTTTTCTTCTAGAGGGTTTAATAGGGAAGTATTTGTAGCCACACTTAACAAAAGTAGAAAAACAATTGATTTAAAATAAAGTCCAGGTTTAAAGAAGAATGGAATCGTGTGCACATGTATGCATGTTGCATGTATATGCATATATATATATATATATTATTTTAGGAAACTAAAAAAATGTTTCTGGCTTAATATTTATTTAATCTCAAAAAAATTCCATGTCAACATTTTTTGACTTGTCTCTTTAAATTATGTACTCTCAATCTAAATAAAAATAAAGATGGTGTACATGTGGATGAATTAATTTTATTCTTAGAGCATCTTTTAAAGTTCCACTTGGGGCTTGGGTTTAAAATATTGTTATTCAATATATGTGATCTGTTGCAAACAAGAGGTCACAGTAGTTCAAGTTTGGAAAGAACAATAGCCCACATGGAATTTAAAAATAAACTATGTGTATGATGCCATGCTTTTTTTCTACCTGATTTTTTACATATTTTTGAGGATCTTATTTTCTTTAGGAAAATTCATTTACATTCATATCGAAGGGGTTCAGAACAAGCCTCCCCCAAAATGTACTCTTTTGGCATGTGGATTAGCTTGAGCTGAAGTCAGTCAAGTACCAAAAGACTCAGGAATAGCTTTTACCTCCCCTTAACTACCTAAAAGAATTTAGATAGAGGACCTGGTCCTAGAGAGCTATCACCAGAAGTAACTCCAAAAAATGGGCCCGCTGTGGTAAATTGGGGGGAAGCTCAGGAGGGCCTGGAGATCAAATTCCTCTCTGTGTCTCATTGTCTGTGTTTGACATGGCAAACATTTATTGACCAAACCATTTTCTTCCCATTTTCTTGCGAAATGTCTTCTTTCCCTTTGATGTCTCAGACCCCGTCTTAGTTCAGGATGGCATAGAAAGCTCAGTTGCCAGCTCCCTGCGGATCTCGCATCCTTATGGGGCTTCTATATGTATGTCATTAAATTTTTCTCCTGTTAATCTGTCTTATATCAATTTAATTAATAGACCAGCCAAAGAATGTAGAGGGTAAAGAAAAAGCAATTTCCTCCCTTATGATATACATTTTCATCCAGATAGTGATAGGGAAAGAATTGAAGTCACTCATTAATTACCTGGCAGGCAAAACAATTATTAATTTAATAAACTCAATGTGAGTTTGTTTAAAAACAAACATTGGTCAACCTTTGTTTCAGAAGTTTAGATTAATCATATTTGGGATTTTCGAATGCTTGGTTGGAATTAAGATGAAAAGATTTTCCAAATAGCTCCGGACACTACTACAACAAAATGCCATTTACCATTTCATATCAGAAAGTGGTCAATTCTAAATGGTCTACCTTTTAGAAATTGGTTTAAAGAGCCTAAAAATTGATATTTCACTTAGCACTACTGTGAAAAGAGCTTTACATATCACAGAGAACAAATATATGCATTTTTAACCTTTTATTATTAAATTGGAATGAAATATCCTATTTTACTCTGAATATGAAGTGTCATACTTTAAAGCATATTAAAATACAAATGGCTCACTATGTATTGCCAAATCATATGAATGGCCGTGGACAGCTGAGTGACTAAGTTTGAGGAATGACAACTCAATGTGTTATTCCTTTCAAATGAAAGCTGTAGAAATTCAATCTGCCTTGTCTACTTTTAGACATTAATATAAGGTCAATCTATATTTGTATTTCAGTTGTACTAAATTTAAAATGCCAGATTTCATCCATCTCTTATGGTAACTCTTAAGGCTAACCACGTCCCAAAATATTTTCTAAAGTGTATGTACAAGCCTATTGGGGGAAAAAAAAAGTATATTGGATCTTGTGTAGGTTAATCAAAGTAAGAATAGTTAAAAATACTCTCCTGGGGCGCCTGGGTGGCTCAGTTGGTTAGGCGGCCGACTTGGGCTCAGGTCATGATCTCACGGTCTGTGAGTTCAAGCCCCGCATCGGGCTCTGTGCTGGCGGCTCGGAGCCTGGAGCCTGCTTCAGATTCTGTGTCTCCTCTCTCTGCCCTTCCCCTGCTCATACTCTATCTCTAAGTCTCTCAAAAATAAATAAACGTTAAAAAAAATTAAAAAAAAATACTCTCCTTAAAACAAGGTTATTATAATTTTATTTATTTATTTATTTTTAACAGTGAGACAGACAGGGCATGAGTGGGGGAGGGGCAGAGAGAAAGAGAGGGGGAGACACAGAACTTGAGGCAGGCTCAAGGTTCTGAGCTGTCAGCACAGAGCCTGGCGCTCACCATGAGATCATGAGCTGAAGCCCGATGCTCAACGGAGTAAGCCACCAGGCACTCCAAGGTCATTATAATTTTAGATGAAAGTACATCTAGCAAAGTGTGATAGGTTCTAATTTTTCTTTTGCCAAGAGACTAGAGTTGAAATCACATCATATTTGGAAAAATAGAAGTATCCATAGTTTCTGGATGAGAGAGGATTTGGGATGGTATGTCCTTTAAGAATTTTTATCATGAAGAGTACTAAAAGCAAAAACTCTTTTTCTGTATCCACAACACTTCTGACACGAAACATGTGGGCTTTTCCCCTCATGAACCAATTCGCTAATCCTCTGAACACCAGTTGGGGATCCTACAATTCACTTCTGGCACTATCTGGAGTTAGTGCAGACTTCCCAGATTAAGCACTTGATTTCACAAGACTGCTCCTTACATCTGATTCAGTCTCAAGTCCTCTACTTCTGACCAACCTGTTATCAGTTGGGGATTTCCCATGATCCCATTCTTGGATTTGGTAATTTACTAGAATAGCTCACAAAACTCAGGTAGGTGCTTTACTTATTATTACCAGTTTATTATAAATAATACAACCCAGGAACAATTAAATGGAGGAGATGCTTTGGGTAAGGTATGTGGGAAGGGGTGCAGAGCTTTTGTGCCTTCTGGAGGAATACCACCCTCCCAGCACTACATGTGTTATCGACTTGGAAGCTCTCTGAACCCCTATGCTAAGTTTTTTTTTTTTTTTTTTAAATAGAGGTTCTATTATGTAGACAAGAATGATTAAATCACTGGCCATTGGTGCGTGAACTCAACCTCCACTTCTTCTTCCCCTGAAGTCAGAGGTGGGGCTAAAAGTTCCACCCCTTTAATCACAGGGTTGGTTCCTCTGGCAACCCAACCCTGTCTCCCAGAGTCAACCAGTTAACATAAACTCTGCTGTAATTGAAAGGGGCTTGTTTTGAATAACAAAAGACACTCCTCTAATCCCTATCATACAGGAAATTACCTGGGATTTAGTAGTTGAATGCCAGGAACTGGAGAAGACCAAATACATATATTTTTATTATATTGCAATAGCACAGTTACACCATTTTTGCATATTAAGGACAGCTTTATCACAATATAGGGAATATCTAAGCAAGCATTTGTTTCCTGTTGTTTTTTTCCACATATTTATTATCATCTGTAATATGCCATGTGCTATTTTTGCTAGGTACTTTTCTTTTTCTCCATCAAATTTAGTTTTATAATTTCAGGATTTTGATTTGTGTTGAATTTCTTATGATATACATCCTTATGATGAAGTTTTGAGGTAATGCTGGGGTGGTCTGGAGCCGATGGCTGTGAAAGAATTCTTGAAGATGTCTTTAGTGCAAAAAGGTTATTTCATTAAACCATGGGACAGGATCCATAGGCAGGAAGAGCTGCGCTGGGGTTGTCACCAGTAACTCATTATATACCCTCGGGTTCAGAGGGGGTCATGGAAAGAGTAATCTCTAAGTATTTTGAAAGCAAGGTTTCCAGGACTTTAGAGATTAGCTGTTGTTAGGGAAACGCCATTTATTACCATTTAATAAAACCTCAGTCATGAGACCCTTCATATGTATATCGGGGGCCCATAAGCTTGGAGTATGATTGCCAGCATATATCTTGGGGCAGTTGAGATAAAGGAGGTAGACATAGAAGATCCTTGAGGTTGGGATAATGTTAAACTAAGATTCCCTTTTGACCCTAACAAAGTGTCATCATCAAGGCAGCTGAGCTCCTAGAGGGAGGTCACTCTGCCAGTTTCAAAAACTTGTCTATGGGCTGTAGGCAATAAGGGAATTTAATTTTTCATGGACCTTAGTTTCCCACATTACCATGGCAAGTGCTTAAACCTGTTTCCTTTGTTCTTGGTTAGCCAGGACTATCCAAGGAATATCACACAGATTCCACCTGGAGTTGGCGGAGGTGTGTGTGTGTGGGGGGGGGGGCCCTCAGCTTGCCCTACACTACTCCCTCATCACTTACTAGTTTTATGAAGTGCACATAATCTCTTGATAGGAACACACCAATTATTGTAGTACCTAGGACACGTCTAGAAAATCTTGAATCTTTCTTTTTACAATTTTTCTTTACGTTTCCTCTGAGATCTTTGAACTTTACTTTCCCGAATTTTGGGACTTATAAGTACCATAGTTGTGATACACTACTTAAATCTTGTACAATGGTGTAATCATTTTCTCCCAAGATTTCAGCAATTTCCTTAACCAACCACTGAATCAGAATGATGTTGAGAGAGGTACTTCTCCTTGCTTTTCCAACTTCCTGAGAGATTAAGTTGTCAGGCTAGGCAAGTAAAGCATTTATCAGATCTTCTACTTTTAGTTGGATGATAGCATCCGGCTAGTTGAAGGCTTTTTCTACTTGGCATCATGTCTGAGTTCATTTTCTCCTCACTATCGGGAAAGCACTATTGACATACACTCGTGGTTATCCATCCTTCAGCTGTCTGTAGCCTCATTGCGTAGCACAGTGTCTGATAAATAGTAATTCAACAAATTTTTGTTGAATAATGTAATAAATGATTGATTCTAGCCCAGTCTTTATGTACTAAGGTCTCTTCTGCTTTCTCTCCTTATTCTTACCCATGTGCTGCCTCCATGCTCTACGCTCAGGTTTGCAGATTTCAGTACCTGTCTTCTACATGTTACACCACGTTTTGTACAAATTGCCCCTCTTTTGTATTGCTGTCCTGAGTCATGAGTCCTATCCAATGTGTTAGAGAAACCAATGAGAGTTTTACCAACAATTTTATGTTTTCAACTTCATTTCACTGATTATTCACTATCTGTACATTTTCATTCCCCTGTTTTCAGTTTTAAGGGTCATACCTGACCACCTTTCCAGTTATTTGTACCTGAGAATGGATGAATTCCTCCTCCACCTTATTCTTTTTAGGCTATATAAGGTGCTCTTTGTAACATCAATTGTATAGTTTTATCACTTGTTTTCTACATTTCAGTTGAAAAGATCTTATTGAAGGTCTATTTTATCATATTATGTCTTTGAATTTTAAGTCGCTTTTACTACAAGATACTAGATATACTGTAAGAATTAAAATATTTAAAAGTCATTTTCAGCATGTGAAAGTGTCAGTGTTTGTTCATTGCACAAGAAGAAAAACATGTATGTTGTGGATTCGAACAAAGACTTTTCACCTTCGACTCAGATTATCTGATTATTAAAACACACACACATCTCAAAGCCTCACTTCTCTTATAATGTCACGACCTTTAACTGGAAGAAGAGATGCAAATACCACTTATCCTCACAAATACTTAAGCCATTAGAGGAACATTTTTGTTTTCTTCAGGCTTTTCCCCCTTATTCTCAGGGGGTTACCTGAAGTGATAGACATCTGATGGGTCCCATGCATTTGGTCAGGAAGAGAGCGGACCTCTCTATTAGCTGTCAAATGTATATCAATATATGTATTTAGCAGCAGTTTACTAAATCATCACCCAGAATTCTGTTCATTTGCTGGCACCTTGAAATTATGTGGCATTATAAAATGCTGTAGCTTAATCACAAAGGTCAGTGACTACCTTCTTTGACAAAGGCCAATGTCTTATACCTATAATGTACTTTAGAATTTCAAGGATATAAAGCGGTAGCTTTCAACCTTGGACACGCATAGAGAGCTTTAAAAAAAATGCTGAAGCCTGGGATCCATTCCCAGAGATTCTTGAGTACAGAAGTTTGGGCATCTGAAGTTTATAAAGCCTCTCAGGTGATTTTAATGTGTAGCCAACTTTAAGAACCACTGTTATGGGTCAGTGCTTCTCAAATCTTAGTGTGAATACAAATCACCTGGGGATCTCCTTAAGCTTCCTTCTCAGGGAGTAATGGGAGCCTAAGAGTCTGCATTCCTAACAAGCTCCCAGAGGAAGCTGATGTGTTCCTTGAGCAACTGAAGAGTAAGCACGTAGAATTCCTCTTTTTTTTTCTCCTCTAGATCATATTCTTCTACGCTCCAGAGTTTTGACACTAGTTTTACTTCCATACCACCTTCTTAGAATCTTTTTCTTTCGTACTTTTCTGTGGGTCATTGCATACAACTTTTTCTAAGAACTTGCTCCTTTCTAATAAGCCAGGACATAGAGAGGCATTCCTCGACCCTTGTGCCTTCCTCTCTAGCAGAGAGGCCAACTTGCATTTACAGTGCACATAATTGGTGAGTGCCTTAGGCAGGGAGATAAATATAGCTCCGGTCACTGGAAGGTTTCCTTCAGTGGCCCTATCTTCCTAGTCTCGTGTTGAAAAACTGCCTTTTATAGCTCCCTTGGGAGTCCTTTTTTGTTAACTTCTGGGAAAAACTGCATCCAAGTGATCCAGCCAACTGTCTTCCGTGGTAGCTAACCTGTGCTTAATTGCTTGTTGTTGATAATTAGCTCTAATTTGCACGGCTCTTTTGAACTTTGAAAGCAACATTCCACATTCAATATTCTGTTTCAAAACTCATAGCCTTTTCTGTCTCTTTTGCTTTATCTAATTCACCAATGTCTAATTCTCAGGTCTTTGAATCATGGTGAATGATGGTGGTTCTCAGCTTTTATTATGTAAGAACATCACCTGGGCTGCTGATTAATAATGATGATTCCTGGTTTGGTATTCAGAGATTCTCATTTGGGGAGTCCAAAGTAGGCCCAGGTATCTGTATATTAAGTGTCCCTCTAGGGTCATTCTGTTGTAGGCAATTCAACCTTGGGGAAATACTATTTTTGACCTGGCTTCCAAAGCTTTAATGTGTATTTGAGTCACTTGGGGATCTCGTTACAATGCAGATTCTGGTTTAGCAGTTTGGGGATGGGATATTTCTAAGAAGCTTTTTGGTCCCAAGAGTACAACATTCTGAATAGTAAGGCTTTAGATTAAATATTAATACCATACAATTCATACTTGTAAGTGTACGTCACCTTAAATCTAATATAATGTGTGTTTAAGATCGTATCTGCGTGTTTAAACATAAGCTTCTTAAGGGCAAAAGCCTCAAATTATAGAATGCCAAACTCGGAGAGGATCTACATAACTAATTCAGAGATCTTTTGACAAGCTTAACCCAAAGATCCAGACCTTCAGCTCGACCTCATTCTGTTTAAAGGAAACATTGCACATACATGTCTTTTGAAAACATGTGACTTGCCAGTTTTCCTCAGCCTCCACCTAACTGCTGAAGGCTTTTGAGTCTGGCAATCTGCTAAAATCTGCTTCTTTCATTTGAGGTTCAATAAGAGAAGGTTATTGGTCATTTTCACGCTACTAATTGTCGAAGAGCTGGGGATGGGCTTAAACTTGTCTCAAGCCTGGGCACATAGTAGCTTCTTTGTTTATTGCTTAAATAAAATCTGCATCATAGTGTTGGTTTTGAAGATTCTTTGGACTTGTAGATCTCATACAGAAGACATAGTCCCTGTTTTGATTTAGTATTAAAACATCAAAAGTGATAGGGAAAAACAAAACAAACCAAACCAAACTGTCCTGGATTCATTGTTACTGGATATAAGGTCGGTCTTTGCCTTTGGCTTGCTCTAGTAGCTTTAGCATAAGCCCGATGTAACCAGGGACCCCTGGGTGGCTCAGTCGGTTGAGCTTCCGACTTCTGGCTCAGGTCATGGCTCACAGTTCGTGGGTTCGAGCCCTGCATCAGGCTCTGACCTAACAAGCAGCTCAGAGCCTGGAGCCTGCTTCAGATTCTGTGTCTCCCTCTATCTCTCCCCCTCCCCTGCTCATGCTCTGTGTTTCAAAAGTAATTAAATGTTAAAAAAAAAAAAAAAAAAAAAGACTGATCTAACCAAAGCATCAATAACGTGTCATCTGTCATGTGGAAAGGAAGCCTTGGCTTTTCAAAATATCCATTATCAATAAGATGAAATTATTTTCCATCGTCTCCTTTGGGATTTATTAGAGAGAAGAAAAAGAAAGGAAAGAATTTTTATTTAAGAGGAAAACTAAATCTAAAAGCCTGGTGTGGACTGAGGAGAAATTTTGCTGGATGAGGGTGAATTTAATTAAGATTCTGCCATTCCTGTGACAAGCTCTAGGCAGTATATTTAGCATCTCTGAACTGATTTCCCATCTGTGAAATGGACATGATAATAGCTACCTGCAGAGCTATATACAATTAAAAAATACGATGAAAGTATTTGCAACATAATTCACAGCAAAGAGTAATCATTAACTCCCCAATAGATTTTGTTTTTTTTTAATATATATTATAGCCTTTATAAATTCTCATTGTTTTTACATATTTTCACTCTGGAGTCAAATATATAATTTTTGTATATTTAGACTATTTAAATTCTGGAAGTTTTACATAGATAACTTCAAAAACATAAATCTAGATGGAGGACTGTGGTAAAAACATCCAATATTACTTATTGTTACATCATCTTTTAAATAAAAGCCAGGTCAGATATTCAGAATACAGTGTATGAGAGGAACAAGGTAATTAGTTTGTACTGAATTATGAAATTGAAGATCATTAGCTTTTGAGAAAACAATTTGCTAAGATAAATCATTTCTCTATAGCATTTGCTATCAACTATATAGTGTTGTTCTTTTTGAGAACATTTTGGTCAATGGAAAAAACTACCAGTTTATAGAGAAGAATTTTCTTATTTTCCTTTGTCCTATTAAAGATAATTTAATTCCCTTATGTCCACTTTATAAAGCCAAAAACTCTGAACTCTGGAAAATTTGCTCCCCTCTTTCCCCAAAGTGGACATTTGGAGATGTCTAGAGACATTATTGTTGCCATGACTGGAGGGATGGGCCTCTCCTTACTAGAGGCCAGGGATGCTTCTCAATAGCCTACGAAGTGCAGGACACACTTGCCACAGTACAGGATTATTGAACCCAAAAGGTCAGCAGTGCTGAGGTTGAGAAATCTTGCTTTAATCTATAGATTGATTAAAATAAATCTGTAGCTCTAAACCATGCTTTGTCAATGGGGGCAATATGGCTTTCAAGGGAGAAAACAATGATTCTTGGTGGGCAAAAAATATCTATATTATCATGTATCTGACCCTCCAGAAGTCTATCCTACTCAGTAAAGAGACATACAGTATATCTGTGATGTTAAAATTTCGTAGGGATGGGGTGGCCAATAAGGGAAAAATTGACTAAATAGGCTTCTTAGTGGGTGATACTGAAAAAAAAAAAAAAAGTTGAGCAACACTGATCAACCAAATGAGCAAATGACCCAGGGTAGGTCCCTAGAGCTTTTTGTGCTTGAGTTCCCCACGTGTCCTTAGCTCGTGGGATCGTTGTGATGGTTAAAGTAACATTAAACACCATGTATTTATTGAATGCCCACCATAAGTTAGTCTAGACCCTCTCTTATACTGGCAGTAACTGGTATGGCAACCCTGTAAGATAAATAGACTTCTTTTTATAGATGAAGAAACTGAGGCTCATGTAACCTGCTTTAGTATTAAAAGCAAGCAAGTGGAAAGGACCACCTACGATTTCATATCTAACTGACTTCAAAGTGTTTTTCCTTTCTTCTGCCTTTCATTAGCTCACATTATAACAAACAGGTGTTATCTCAACATTGCAAGTAATAAAGCAGGCACATGGCCAGGATTTTCTCTGGGGAAGTAAACATTATGGTTAATGTTTGTGACTTTTTCAAGTCATACCCAGCCTCGGGAAACATCTCTTCTTCCTTTCAAGACGCCCTTTCCATCTCCTGATTCCAACATTCCCCTTCTCCTCCAGGACCCAGAACATGTGGCAGAGTTTTTTTCTCTCTCTTGCCTGCACTTTTCACTCCATCCTTCTGCTGGCTCGCTCCCTACTGCCTGTAACCAGGTTTTGAACTTTATAAAACTCTTCCTCATCCCTGTGACTCACTTTAGATGCCCTCTTCTCCTACTCTTTTTCTTCCCAGGGGTCTTCTTTATAAGACTCGTTTGCAACTTCTGCCTTTACTTCTTCAGCTGCTGTTTGCTCTTCAACATCCCAAATTCTGCTTTCATTTATTTTCTCTGGATCTCGTGAGATGACAGTCTCTGGTATTTTCACTGTGGGCACTCTGTTTTTACTTGCAACTCCCTGCCCTCTTAGTTTCCCAGATATCCTTCTCTCCTGGCATTCCTTCAGCTTTTCTGACCATTCCTTGTCAGCCTCTTATGCCCATACCAAAGTGACGGTGGTTCACAGGGGTTTGGTCTCCTGGCTTTGGATCTCCAGCCAGATATCACTCCTGATCCACGTGTTATCCTACCACCTCCTGCATATGTCCACGGGGACCTCCAGGCTCCCCAGAGAAAGTTAAACTTATCCTCTCCCTTCCCTTGCAAATTTACTTCTTCTCTGGTATTTCTTGTCTTGGGTAATGATTCCACCTAGATTATATGTGTACCAGTTCTAGTCTAACAAATGGAGGCCACTCAAAAACAGTAGTTGTTATTAATTTAACCTTTATACCACACTATGAGATAAGTACTATTATTATTCCCATTTTATAAATGAGAAGTTGAGGCACAGAGTGATTAAGTGGCCTAGAGTCATTCTTGCTTTCTCCATAATAATAGCTAATTAGTAACCAAGCCCTTTTCATTCTACACCATGTCTCCATCTCGTACTGCCTATATTCAGGTTCTCTTTATTTCTCACATGACCTATGGCAGTAATCCCCAATGCCGTTTCTTCCCGTAGCAGTACCTCACCCCATCACACCATTTCCACTATGGTCAGATCAGAGTGAGCTTTCCAAAAATATTTACGTGCTCACGATACTCCCTTTCTTGAAACTCCTCAGTGGCTTCCATTTCTTGTAGTTTAATCAAAATACCATGTCCTAGTGTGATGTGCCCTCCTGAGCTAGCCTATTCTTGCTTCATCTGCTTTAGAACTGCTTTAGAACTCATGCTCAGGCCACATGGAATAATGATAATTCTTAAATGCATCATGCTGTTTTCACATTTCCATGTTTTTATTCACACTGCATCCTCTACTCACAATGCCCTTTTTTCTTTGTCTTCCTGAAGAACACCTACTCATCCTCTATGGCTGACGTACTACTACTAGATGTACCACTAGACGTACATCTAAATGTCAACTACTTTAGGAAGCATTTCTACCTGAAATCTCAAGGGCAAACGAGCCCTCTTTTGTCCCAATCAACAGTGTATGTTCATTTAACATAGTGTCTTTAACAGTTAAGTTGTCCTACTTCGGGTTACAGAGGGGTTCAGAGGTTGGACTCTGAGTTTGAACCCTTAGTCTAACTCTTAGTTTTGTGTCTCTTGGAAGATTACTCTTCCCCTATCTACATCTATAAAATGGGATCAAATAGGGCTACTTAGGATCGTTTAGAGCATTAACTGAAATAATCACAGTAAGTGTTTGGCACATCAGAGCATGTGACTTTCCTGCTCTCAACTTTCTAATGGGTTCCTATCATATTTAGCATAAAATGTAGACTATTGTTATCTTTTCTATCTGAATATATTCAGTCTTGATTTCAGAAAGAGAGAGATTTTGGAAGGTAAGCGATTCCTGTATTTATTGTTGCCTTTGCAATCTTGCATGATCCAGATGTTGGCTCTTCCTGACCTGGTTTCCTACCACTCTTTCACTCTGTTATTCTGCCCTCATTGACATCCTTAGACTTTCTAGACCTTAGCATCTAAAATCCTACCTCAGTGACTTGCCTTCCTTGTTTTCCCCACCTTGATTGTTTTTCCCACTAATTTCCAAATGGTTCCATACAAGCTGTTGTGCAAAGGTCACTTAGGTAATTTATCTAAAGTAGAAACACCTTCGCTTTATTTCCCTTTAATTTTCTTCATCACACTTACTACTGTTTGATGTATTAATAATTTGTTTGCTTGGTTTTGGCCTCTGTCATTTGTTGCAATATAAATGTCATGGCTTTGTTTTGTTTACTGCTATATTCCTGAGAAGTAGAATAATGCTTGACTTAGAGTAGGTACTTATATACATTTGTTGAATAAATAAATGAACAAATTAGTGGGTTATATTATTATAATTCTTTAGTAGATGTGTCCTGAAAAGCAGAGATCGGATCTTTTTTGTCTTTATACACCAAGTTTGTTGGTGTTTAAACTGTGTTCTTTGGAGCCTTAGAGTTCTTGCTAACATTTTGCTAGGGGCTAGTGGTCCTGGTTTTTAGCTCCAATTTTATATGTGTTATATAATGATTTGTAGTGATGGTTTCAGTGCTAAAAGGCTTTGAAATCCACTGGCTTAGTATATCTCTAACACATTCAGTAAGTCATCCAATAAATGTTTGCTGGATGAATGAATGAAACTGCCATAAATGTTATCTTCAACTGGAAGCATAACATAGATATGACATTTTCTTGAATATCCTATCCATAATAAAATATCACCAGCAACATTAACTTTTATTTGTGCATCCTTCCAAAACTAACTTAGATGTGATTTAAAATTTTTAAAAATATATATATATTAAATTTTTTTCTAATACAGTCTGATGGCTTTTCTGCTTTTGTGGCATTACTTTTATTGTTTCTTCATATAATTAAGTCAGTGAATACCAGTGCTAAATATGGAAACAGAAGGCACCAATTAAATTACTCATCACAAGATAACTACTTTATTATTAGCTAACTAGAAGATGATGATTCAACATTCCTCATATCTTAGTAAAATGTTCTATACCTTCAAGATATTGGTAATATTTGACTTGGACAGTGTTAAAATTGTATTCGTACTTGATGACTCTTGAAAAAGTTACATAATTACATTGGAGATATATATATATCTCCAATGTAATGAACTAATTTGACTTGACAGAATTAGGAATGGCCATAATGAAGTAAAAGTTTAAGTGTAGCTTATATATTTAGTTTAACATAAAATTTAAGTGCTAATAATGCAAATATTATGACCATAAAAAGTTCAAAAGGAGTTCTGGATTTTAACACAGAGGTGGTTTCTGGTACTTTTGAGTGGAAGAATTCAAATTGTGTAAGGTGCTTCCATTGCAGTAATTCTCAGTAAGCTGTTTTGATTTTCCTCAGGTTCCCCACCTCCTGAGAAAGAAAGAAAAAAAAGGAAGTGATGATAATGGCAGTGAGGATTTGAAGTGGAGGTTGAGAATACATGGAAACCAGGATAGAGGAGGGTGGCATTGCCACCCCAGGAAGGAGGAGGCCATTTCTGGCCATGAAGCAAGATGTGTATTAGCTGGAGCTCGTTTTCATTGGGAAACAGCTAGGGGGACTGAGAATCATTGGCCGGCATTTGCCCCACATTGGAGATAAAGTACTCTGCTCCGTGAATAAAGTGAACAGAAGAAAAATGTGTTGAGGTAATCTAAACTGCTTCCTAATGATTAGAGAGATTAGAGAGAGATTAAGATTAGGTGATCTCATTTTCTACGTAGTAGGATCTTTCTAATCAGATCAAAAAGTAAGAAAATCGGTATGGATGACATCAGAAATGCATTTGATTCTTTCGACATATTGACAGCAAATGTGTTTTAGTAGCTTTAGGTTCTCTGGATGGGCGCTGGAAGGAATGTTTCTCATTCTTGAGGCCCAGGTCACAATCAGATCACGGTGATATTTTTGAGTCATAAGGAGTGAAAAATGCTATTTTTTTCAGTTTTTAGTTTAACCTGCGATTAGCTTTTGACAAATAGAGCCTTAAGTCTCTTCAACGGATCAGTGTCAGAAACATGCCTTTATTTACGCACACATACACACCCATGCCCAGAAACACAGATTGTTTCACTTTATGTTATGTGACACGAATGTCAAACTATTCAATAGACACATTTTAATAAAGCGTTAACAGCAATATTGAGAAAGACATTAGGGCGTATGGGTATTTACCTTCAAAAATGACCTTAAAAGTCATCTATTTTAACCCCTGTATTTTACAGATATGGAATCTGAGATACATAAAGCTAACACATTCAAGGGCACACAATCTAAGTTATTAGAAAGAGTCAGGCCTAGATCAAAGTGTTTAGGCTCCCACAGCGCTCAGTATCAATAAAGAATGTCTGGTTAGGTCATTTATTTACTATTTATTTATCCATTCATTCAAATATTCACCCTATATATTTTGAAGTGAGGTTTCAAGTTACACAAGACATCATATGAATCTTTATTTCCCCTATTAAACAACTTAAGTGTTTACATTTTCCTGTGAATATAATTTTGGCAAAATCCCATA